>CM053269.1:92599916-93199916 GCA_028583415.1 Protea cynaroides
CTTCAAGGCTGATATTACGCAAGCAGTATGCCTGGTGGCCAGATTTCAAGCTTGTCCAAAGGAGACTCATCTGATGGCAGTGAAGAGAATACTCAGATATCTGAAAGGCATAACAGACTATGGTTTGTGGTATCCAAAGATTGGAAGTTTCACTTTGACAGCTTTTTCAGATGCAGACTGGGCTGGTAGCATTGATGACATAAAGAGCACTAGTGGTGGTGCATTCTTTCTGGGAGAAAGCTTAGTAGCATGGCATAGCAAGAAACAGGAGTCTGTCTCCTTATCTACAGCAGAGGCAGAGTACATTGCAGCAGCAGCTACATGCACTCAGGTAATCTGGATGAAAAGACAGATGTCAGACATCAGTATTATCTGTGAAGAACCAGTGGTCATCAAATATGATAACATGAGTGCCATCAACATATCCAAGAATCCTGTGCAACACTCAAGGACCAAGCACATTAACATCAGATATCATTATTTGAAGGAGAAAGTGCTTGAAGGGGAAGTGAGATTGGACTTTGTTCCTACAGCAGATCAAGTGCAAGACATCTTCACCAAAGCTCTTTCAAAAGACTCTTTTGAGAAACTCAGAGCTCAGCTAGGAGTAGTGACTTTGAGCACATTGTAGATGGCACATGTGTAGGGGGAGTTGCTGACTTCATAGCATCATCTTTCATTTGTAGGATTGGAAAGATGCGGTGGGCACTCCTATAGGTGAGGCTATGTAGGGGGAGTTGATATGAAAGGGGAGCTCATTCAGCCTTTGGGACTTGTTGTCAAAGGGGGAGAAGATGGCAAGAAGGTTGTGTCACATTGAGAGAGTTACCTCAAGAGGGGGAGGTTTGTTGCCAACAATTCCAAAGGGGGAGATTGTTGAAACACTGTCCTGATAGTGTGCTGTAAGTGTTGTCATTGTTGGCAACCTTAGCAGAGAAAGTGACATGGAGGAGAGAGAGTTTCTATAAGACTCTTTGTCAGTCAAGGTGACTAGGCTGATGCAGCATTCGAATAAAATGAAGCCTAACTGATGAGAAAGTCCAGCTGAAGAAAAAGAAAGAAGAGAGAGAAAGAAGAGAGAGAAAATAGAGGAGAGAGAATAAGTGGGGACCAGGTGGGTCCCACCTTGGGTGGTCAAGCCAAGCTTGGCAGCAAGCAGCACAACACTGCCATGCCAAGCCCAGTAGCACAGCACAGCAGGTGCCATGCCGCAAGCCACGCACAGCAGCAAGGCCATGCGTACAGTAGCATGCCGCGCGCACGGCCATGCCGCATGGTCAGCACACGCATGCCATGCCATGCCGCAAGCTAAAGCAGCAGCCCCCGCAAGCAGCACCGCATGACACGATGCCGCACGCACGCCGCAAGCCATCGCAGGGCACTCGGCATGCGCATGACATGTTCGACGTTTTGCCCCAAAGAAAGGCCGACTCAAAACCTTATTGGATTTTTTCGGATATACAGGGCATTACCACACTTTGTGGAGGGGTATTTTGGTCAACAAAAATATGGAAGATTCCTCCTCAACGGTTCAGATCAAGCCACGCAAGCTTGATTCCAGATCAACGATCCACAAAAAGGCGGGATACTGTGCATCCCGCTGATCGCGTCAAGATGCTTGCGCGAGTCCTCTAATTGGCCGAAGGCAGCCTAATACAGTGATCCGTGTCGAATGGAGACGAGCCCAAGATACAGTGCAGCGCGCATGATACAGCGGCACCGAAGATTCCCATCTGACGGCTATCATATGCGTCGAGTTCCGCTGACGTGATGAAGCCGATCCTACGGCGCGTATGAAATCCCGCCTTTTAAATGAGATCCAGCGGTCTAAAACTATAGATGCCCTCTCCGCCAATCAGGGCTTGACAGCAGCGTACGGTGGGTCAGAGGCGGACGCGCTATGGTGCGTCGCGGCGCACAGAATCAGGGAGAAAGATTCCATTTGGAATAATCTCATCCACTGAACTTCTTTTGATGATATCTCGGCCGTCCGATGTCGGATTGAGGCCCATAATATACCAAACTGAAGGATTTTTGATGTAGGAGAGATTGGCAGCGGTTTGAGCTCGAGTTGAAAGCCTCTAATGGCGATTTTAGTGAGAACCCTCCATTGAAGCTTCTCCAAGAGATAGAGAGACTCCTACTGGCAATGTGAGGCCATGAAAGCTTCGTTGAAGCTTGAAAAGAGCGAGTGGACCAGCTGTGAGCGTCCTATGAAGTTATTCTTGTGAAGAACAAGCTGTGGAGCCCAAGACGAGGCCGAGATGCTTGGACAGTGAAACTTGCATCAGTAGCAAGCAAGATCGGGAGGTAAACTCGCACATACAGATCATATTTACTGTATCAGAGATGTATGGGAAGGATTTGTATGAATATTTGAAATACACTTTGTATAAACTGTCAAGTGGGTGCTTGACTGTAGTTGGGTTGGTGCCTAGGACACAGTTGTAGCTATGAATGCGGTTGATGTTGTAGCATCGGGGTTGTAGGTGCAACCGTAGCATTTCTGTTGTGTATTGGGTATACACGAAACCCTGGTTAGGGTATTGCCCCGTGGAGTAGCCATCACAGTGTGTGATTGGTGAACCACGTTATATTGTGTGTCCCATACATGTGCTTGTGATTGTGCATTAGAAGTCTGTGTGCTGTAGGTCTGGGTGTACACACTTGGCAGGCCAAGCCCCTGGTATGGATACCTGTGGGTGTGTGGTTGGTGTATGCACGAAATATGTTTGACAGATTGTCTGTGAGAGTGTCTCAAGAAATCTGCTCAAGGCAGCATTGCATAATTGATCAACAGCTCTTGGCAGCCCTTGCATAACATCAGGCTATAACCAGAATACTGAAAAGGAATATTTAGTGGTCACTGATTCACCCCCCCTCTCAGTGTCAACCTAGGACTAACAGGCTATACAACCTAAATTTGACTGGTTTGACTAGTTTGACTAGTTTGTTTATGTAAGACTCGCATGCCATAAACTCGGTCTAACCTTACGTTTTCGTATTATGACTGGTCTTCCCATCATAATCGGCTCAAGTGAACCAATTGTATGAAGAAACCACAAGATGAGGTAAGCAACAAGTCAAATTTAGTTGGTGTGGTTGACAGTTTAAGTTTGTGTGGAAGCAACCAATCAAAAACTAAAAATCAATAAATTTTAGACGTACGATGGCATTTGTTAGGGGTACGATCGCACGTATGGTCGACCATATTGAGACCGTACAATGTATGGTCGACTGTTTTGAAAACGTATGGTCGACGGATTATGCGACAACCATGATCAACCGTACGAACCCAAAACC
This sequence comes from Protea cynaroides, assembly GCA_028583415.1. Classification (NCBI taxonomy): domain Eukaryota; kingdom Viridiplantae; phylum Streptophyta; class Magnoliopsida; order Proteales; family Proteaceae; genus Protea; species Protea cynaroides. The sequence continues at coordinate 92,603,220 of CM053269.1, forward strand.
GACTCCGTGTTTAGGAAACTTTCTTAAATTGAGGACTACTCTTTCCTAATTGAAAGAGGACTCTATATGGTGGTTTTCCTCTATATAAAGGACGTCCCTTAGCCTCTCTCACTCTTTTAGAATCCAAATTGAAACTCTAAACCTAAGAGAGAAAGAGAGAGACGAAGAGAAGGAGAAAGAGATTTGGAGAAGAAGGCTGAAAGGAAGGTTTTTGCGGAGAAGAGTTCTATCTTTCTACAACAAGCTTAAGGTATGGACTTGACTTTGTAGGGTAGATCAAATAGAATAGGTTCTTTTCAAATTGATATATGGAACCTAATACAATGATTTGGTTATAGATTTTCTATGGGAAACCATAGAGAGTAGGGTAGGGGTAATTGATAATGATAAACTATGATTAAAGGCCATATAATGATTTTAGGATGAATGCCATTGATAAGCCAAGAGGAGGAACTCGTATGAGAAGTAAAAATTAACTTGACTACATATGGTCGCAGCTACGGTCGGCCATAGGATGAGAAGACAGTTGACCACAGCCATTCGGGAAGAATTTAGGAAACATAAGGTCGCAGGTACAGTCGCATATAGTGCGACCATAGGGTATCAATTGTATGTCGTATGGTCGCATATATTGAGACCATAGGATCGACCATAGGGTATCGACCATACGATAACAACAAGTATATTTTGAGACGAAACAAGGTTTTCAACTACTATAACTTGGTACAGTTGAAACCTAACTTAAATACATTAATTATTTAAGTTCCCAATAGATTCAAAGTGACTTCCAAAGCTTGGGAGAGGAACAAACATGAATCATAGGTGAGGGAACAAGACCTAAACTAATTGGATAATAACAAACTGTCTTACTTTATTTGTCCAATGAAATGAATGTTTCTATGTTTGTATGCTTGTAATGTGCATCTCACATGTCATCCAATATTATTGCTATTTCTATTTATGCATATTTATTTCTGTTTATTTATAACATGATGGTGATGATGCTAAGAATAAGCATGTGATTGTGTGTGTGATTAGTGTGTCGGATGCGAGTGGGGCATCAGGGGGAGGACGTGGCATTATGGTTCAGCCTGGTCACCAGACTTTAGCTCTATCTCTAGTCAAGTCTTGCCCACTGACATCGTCGTATCACCATTACCTTAGCAGAACTATTACTTTGTAGGGCATCAGGGGAGGTGGTCTCGGACCGTGTTGTCTTTGACTCTGCCAGGGGGCCTTAGCTGTATCTCTATGGATGTATTGAGGGATGCTGGGGTGAGGCCTTGGATACATTGGATGGCATTAGGATTGGTTAGTTGCGAGCCCAGTTTGCAAGCCCTCGCCAATAGAGACTTACGGGTTGGTATGGGTAGGGCATCAGGAGAAGTGTTGGCGGTATGTGATCCAAACACTTTAGCTCTATCTCTATTCCATAGTGGGATAGATTTGGATGAAAATGGGGTTTGAACCATTGGGTGGGCTTAGACACCCGTGTATAGAGGTGCGGTGGCCGCCAAACCTTTCTATAGCATATTGCAAACTTAAAAACCAGACTAAAGATATGAATTAAATACATGCATATGGTTGTTGCATTGTTTTGTTTACTCACTAAGCTCAAATTGGAGAGATGACCCTCGCACACGTAATTCTTTTTAGTTTCTGATGTTGCAGGTATTACTGTCGAAGATTATTTCGATGCGCCAACGTATGGACATGTAGCGGCTATGCATGTGCAAGCTGTGGAGGACGATTATCACTCGTTAAACAAGTGTTTCAACTATGATTACGCTTAGTGTTTAACTTTTGTATTTGGATATTTGTAATAGGTTGTTATAATTATGTTTTGATTACTTTGAGATAACTAGATTATTTAATTATTTATCATGCAGACCTCAGTTCATTAGTAATAAAACTTTCGCTATTTCATTATTATCTCTGATTATTATTTTGGATTGTGTTTTGGTTTAACATGGTTGGCATAGCCTATACGAGATCCTAGTTTGAACCATTGGTTCTCATGACGGTTCATCACACCACTGGTATAAGACCCACACTCCACTAACTTGGTCTAACTGTGTCATGCTAGGTCTTCCCATCATTGTTGGACCAAGTGGACCGACCGTGTGAAGATGGATCACAAAATCAGGTATGAATCGAGTTAAAATTCTCAAAAGTACGCGTATGGTTGAATACCTGGGTAGGTATGGTCAACCATAAGGTGGGAAACAAAGGTCACTGATTTAAGACCCTACGATCGATGTTTTTGACCCTATGGTCGATGGATTCTACTACCGTAGGCCATCAACTGTGAGACCCCAAATCAAACTCCGAGTTGGAAACTTTCCTAATTCAAGGGAGGATTTCTTTCTAATGTTGGAGAACTCTATATGGAGAATTTTTCTCCTTATTTGTTTATTATCTTTGATTATTACCGTGGAATGTGTATGTGGTTTGATATGGTGGGTACTATCTAAACGAGATCCTAATTGAACCGTTGGTTTATTAACGGTTCATCACACTATTCTGGTTAATCCATAATTGGGGTGTGACATAACACATATGAAATAAACAACCCGAATCTAAAATCCAATCTGAAGTATCTGTATTTGATGAAGTAGTGAGATAGACATCTTCATTACTCCACCCTTTCATGACGCAGTAGTAGATGATTTTTCTTCACTCTCCTTGTCCCCCTTTTCTTTTCTAACCTCCTTACGTTTTGGACAATTCCTCTTTATATGACCTTTCTCCTCATAATAATAACAAATTATTTTGCGACCTTATGACTTAGAGCAACCCCTATTCTTGCCATATTTCTATCTTCCATTTGATTTTCCTACCCTGACCACCAATTGTAACCAAGGCATTACCCTCCTCTACAGTCCCATCACCACTATTTTTTGATCGTGTCTCATTTATCAGCAAAGCAGCAATAACATCATCAAGTTTGAGAGTATTTTGAGAGTATTCTTACCAAATAAATTGTATAGTCACAATGTGATCAAATGAAGGAGGTAATGAGGCCAACAAGAGACGTGCATTGTCCTCCTCTTCGATCTTCACATCAAGAGCAGACAACTTCGCCAGAATTCTGTTGAACTAATCAATATGCACCACAAATTTCGCTCCATCTAACAAGCAAATGTCATACAACTGTTTCTTAAAAAACAACCAATTTGTCAATGATTTGTACTTATACCTGTTCTCCAGCTTCCCCCAAACTTCTTCTGGATCCTCTAAGCCAATGACCTTACGAAGAGTGTTATTCGCCAGATATAACTAGAGTGTGCTATTTGCTAGATCCCTTAACTCTAACCACTTATCTTCTATCATGTTTTTTGGCTTGTCGGATTTCTTCTTGAAAGTCTTAACAGTCCCTTCTCGCGTATGAATATTCTTCACTCATTGTTGCTACAAGGTGAAATCATTATAACTATTAAAGGGTTTTATAAAAAAGTTTGAACCCTTGGTCATCATCTAAATAACCCGATCTTTGTCTTCTGTGTCTGCCATCATTTTCAAAGAACTTAATCACCATTGAACTTACACAAGACTATCCGATCGACACCAACGACGTCGAATCTATCCGATCTAGGCCTTTGCATGAATCTGTGACACCCAAGAACCCTTGGAACAATAATCTCTATATCTAATCCTTTCTCTCTTTAATCGATACAATGTACAATCACTCACTTTCTTTTATTTATTTATTTATTTATTTTTTTCACTTTTCAACCTTTTTTTTAATAACCTTTTACGTTGGAATCAAAATGCACCCTTTTACTTTTAAGGTTTTTTTTTTTGCTTTTAATCTTCTTCCTCACTACTCAGATTTCATGAAGAAAAAAAAAAAAAAAAAAAAAACCAAAATGTGAAAGAAATAAATCACTATGTAAAAGAAAAAATTCCTGACCTTCGCACACCTCCCTTTTTTTCCCAAATTTGTAACAATCTGTCGAACCTGACTTTGATACCATTTGTTAACGATGAAAGCACAAAATGAAGGAGAAAACAAAGATCAAGCAAACACACAATAAGAGGATTTTACAGTGGTTCAGCATCCAATCCGGAATGCCTACCTCCACCCTAGAGAATCAGAGAATTTCTTTATTCACAAAAAATCTCTACACCTCTCTTAACCTCACAAAGTGTTTCCCTTTGCTTTAACCTTACCTAGGGTTTTTCTCAATAAGGACAATATATAGGCATCGTAGAAACCTTAATCCCACACAATTACAGATTAACCCCTTGTACATGTAATGGACCCAAACCCAAACATAAATACAACTACAATAACTGTGTGGACCCCGTAGAATAAAAAACACAATCCAACAGTATTTTTCTAAGCTCGTTGGTATCCAAATTTAAGATTTCCTCATCCTTTACCAGGTAAATGATATATGTTTATTACACATGAACCCTAAAGTTGACAACAATTACTCATATTACCCCTAAATCTCAAACCTTGTTACATTAAGACCCACAAATGTTGATGTCATCATGGCTAAACTTTTTTAATGTCTAAAATACCCTTAGGGGTATGGTGAAAAGACTAAAATAAGGTTTTTACCTTTACCTATTTATTCCCTTTATTTTTGTTACTCTAAAGACCCAAAATCCATTTTGTTCTACTGATTCCTTAAATCCCCGATTGTGGAGTGCAACGGCGATGTGGAGTGCGACGGCGATGGTGGAGTGTGATGGTCGATGGAAGGTTCATTTCTTCTCTCCTGAAGATGGCGATTCAGGTTCCTTTCTCCCTCTCTCTCTCGAAGTTTGCTTTTATTGATTCATTTTCCCTCTCTGTTGGAATGGGTAGAATATTTTTGATAAAAGAACCTGGCGATCTATAACAGATTCAGAAAATAGGGATCTGTTTCGGACAATGACAGCTAACGGTGTTTTGAATTTAATGTAGCTAAAATCAAATGGTTCAATTAACCAACCTAAGTTATCTCCAATAAAGAACAATGTGTTCGAAGCCCAATTATTCACGTCAGATGTAAGACCCCAACCAATTGGTCCATCGACGGTATGATTAGTTGCGGTGACACAGCGGAAAAGGATTGATGACAAGAGGATCACTATGATTCCTTTCACTATCCACGCATGATGAAGTTGATCCATCATTGCTTCAGATTAGAGAAAACTTGCAAATGAGTTTAGTCAAACAAAGAGATGATCCAAGATAAAATACATCGAGAGCTTCAAGTCTCCATCTCTTTTATGTTTCTTAGAAACAATCAGATAACCAGATTTGCAAGGCTGAACATATAAATAAATAGAAATCTATAAAGAAATGGAGTTTCAGGCTAGTGGTGACTTCCAATGGAGAAACAAGAAAAGGAAAAACAATATGAGTTGAGAAGAAGAGAAGCAAAGAAGAAGAAAAGAAGAGAAGAAGAGAAGAGGATATTACCTGACTAGGTCCGACGAAGAAGTGCAGCACTGCAGTCTGAGAAGAGGAGCAGAGGATGTCTGATGGAGAAGAAGAGCACAGGACTAGCAGTCCGACAGTAACCGACGAATAGGGCAAAAATGGGCGACTGATTCTCTATAAAGTGTTTTAGGGGTATTTATGTAATTATATGTATCTCTCTTTTCAAAAGGGCAAAGATGACTTTTGATATTTTTGTCGATAAATGTAATAAGGGTATAATGGTCCACATAAGTTTAGGGGGTAGTATGAGTAATTGTTGTCAACTTTAGGGTTCATGTGTAATAAACATAAAACTCAGGGTGGTATGAGTAATTTACCGTTTTTTTTATATCTTATTTAATTTTGTTACAATGTCATACGCAAATATTATGCTGTAGATTCTGAATATCTGATTCTCCGTGGTTACATGACACAATTTAAAGAAGATATATGTCACTTGCATGATTATCTGAGAGCCGAACGAGGACCTAGAACCCCTAAGGAATTGTTCAATCATTGGCATTTTTCCTTAATGAATGTCATTGAACGACATTCTTCCTTAAGGAATCATTGAACGAGCATTTGGAGTATTGAAGGCTAAGTTCAAATTTTTGAAGTTAATGCTATCGTGTCCATTGAATGTTAAAGAGTGCATTGTTCTTGCATGTTGTGCTCTTCAAAATTTCATTAAAGATGAGCAAATTGCTAATGTAGGATTTAGAAGATTACGTGGGTTGATGCATTGGTACCCGATCAAGATAATGATCCTGTTGAACTGGAAGATGATATTGATGTGGTTTTAGAACCTGGTAATTTGCATGGGATGACCCCTGAGATGAATGTAATGAGAGTGGAAATTGCAAATCAGTTGGCTAGACGATATAATTTACCAGAAATATGATATGTAATAACGTTTAAATTTACTTTTAGCTAGGATTGTGTTATGAACTTTATGAACAAAGCACAATTGTTAGTTTGAGTTAGATGTTATTAATTACACACTCATTTTTAAACGATTGTCATTCACTCTATAACTTTGAAATTATGCACCTTAATTTTTTTTTTACCTTTACAGACATATGGCTGACAATATTCAGCCAATGTGCGTTTGTGAAATTGGGGGAATGTTAATACGAACTTCACGAACAAAGAAAAGTCCCGACCGACAATTTTACACGTTGTAAAGCAAGATCATCCAAATGTTTTTTTTTTGTTTGAGTGGATGACTATAATGGAATTGAATAGTTCCTATCTCAGCTCACTCAACAATTGTATGTGACTAGAGACACTCACCATATATGTCATGAAGTGCTTGTAGACCATTTGTATTTATACCCAATATATGGAGTCGTTATATTCCTAACAATTTGAGTACTTTTATTGACATGTTTTGTTTTTTATACTACGTACATGATGTATTGAGGACATTGTTAGTAAATGTAGTACGTTGTTAAAAAAATAAAAAATTAAATATGTGATTTTAATTTAGACCTTAGGATTGAATGACTGGTTTGTAATTTAAAAAAAAATGAATTCTAGATTACTGTTTGTCAAACGTGATTCTGCTCTCAAAGAGATCTAAAATCGATTCCAGATTTATTTTTATTAAATGAGATTCTACTTTCAATAAGCTCTAGAATCAAATCTAGATCACAAAACACTCTGCTCTCAAATCCGAAATTTCCTTCTCAGATTTTCGAGAAGTTTCAAGCTTCCTTTTTTTTTAAAAATATAATGGTGTCCCCATAACTGTGTATATGAAATTCTGATTCATTATGCATGGTTGATCAGGCCCAGACCGTCCGGTTGAACTGTGTTTTTCCTTGCCCATAACTAATTTACAATAATTATAATTAATTGGTACGTATTTTGGGAATTATGATAATGAAGTAGACCAAAGCTTTATTTGGATATGGATCATGGAATCACCAAAAACTTGATCCAATGCCGTGCAGCACGAGATTGCCCTGGGCCGAGTGGATCCGCCAATTCAATCCGATTCATTGAATCATGTCACATCGCCGTCCTGAATAAGTGAGGAAATTGGGAAATAAAAGGAGCGCTCCCTTATCTCATGCATCATCGGCATCTCATCAGGTACAGAACGTAAAGTATAGATTTTCAACAGTGTTTGTGTTTCATCTCTGAATGACGAACGCATCTTCTCGAACGTGACGTGAGACACCAAAAAAAAAAAAAGGAAAAAAATTACTTACCCAAAAAGGAAAAATCTACTTACCCAAAAAAGAAAAAAAGAAAAAAAATCTCGTTCGCCTTCTTTTCAGTTTGATCGCGGAGAACCAGCTTCGATAGGATTCGGAAAGGCACTTCCAGCAGGTTGCTCTCTCTCTCTCTCTCTCTCCCTCTCTCTTCATCTTCGTCGATTTTTGAAGTTGTTTATTTCATCTAGTGTCATAATCTATGTTTTTAATCTTATATGGGTTCTGTTTCTAAAAGATTGATTGGATTATGTTTCTAGGGTTTGGTTCTACCAGTAAATTGTGTCTGGTTTTCTTTCGCGTTGATTGCTACTCCGGGTACGATGGGAACAGGCAACCCTAGACACTAGAAAGCCATTGGCTTATTTTTTTTTGATCTTTTCAATATTATCGAATCGTATGGAACTCAAGTTAGTGAATTGGCCTTATTGGTTTTAATAATCATCTGAGGTTCTTTTTTTGGGTTTTGTGTGTGTGTGTGTGTGTGTGTGTGTGTGTGTGTGTTGGGGGGGGAGTTACTACTCCCCGAACTTGTCATTAAATTTTAGGAGGAGATTGTATCCACCGATGTGTTTATCTTTCAATTTGGGTTATAACGACTGTTATTCTCGTTAAATTTTATTTCCTCCCTCTCTCTGTTCAGTTTCATACATGAGTTTTTCTTATTGTTACTTATTCCATATACCTACTATTTATTCAATTAATACCTGCGGTTCTTGTCGCTTTAGGATTTTATGTTAGTTAAGTTAATGCTATACTGTTGATTGAACCAAATGGGCAACATAAATGTTTCGAAATTGACATAATGAAGCAGATTTCCCCCCTCCTCTTTTTAGTTTTGATATTGACATAAGTATTTTTTTTCCCACTGCAAAAATGAAGGAGAGAAAGGAATGAGAGAATGCTTTTACCCATTTGATCCTGAGTCTTGCTTTGCATCCCACGTGATCGCTCTGTACTTCAATGCATTAAGTCTGGATTTCCTGCTTGATTATCTTAATTTAATGTTGAGAGGGAGATTGGAGTCGTGCATTAAATGTTTTTGGCTTATGGCTCCTTTTGAAAGCAGAAGGTATCCTTGTAAAGGTATTGCAACTGGCACCATTTTGGTGCCTTTGGGAAGAATGCACTGCCTTATTGATTATGAACCACTGTTGTGAGGTGCAGGTAGTCATTTATAATCTCACGGTTAAAGTAGCTGATTTTGTTGTAGCAGACGGAAATTTTGGTGTTATTTGGGAAAATCTGATTCCTCTGTATTGGAAACCTTTGATATTCTCAAGGGTTGTGACAACTAGGATTTGCCAAGTTGGTGGAGACCTTCTTTGAGGGCATGACTAAGCTGAATTTTCATGTGTGTGCTTTGGGGAATCCAAGTCCATTAGGAGTTGGGGGAACCTTTAGGCTGAGATCCAGAGCGTTGCGTTATTGGGCCTGAAGTTACTTCAGTTCAGTGGAATTGCTTTCGTTGAATGTTGGGTGGCACTTGGGATGTGTGATCACAAGAGGACTTGATCATGTGACTTGGAGAAGGCGATTGAACATACATTACTAGATAGATGGAATCATGGAATCTTATTGAGTGCACCCGTGGAGATTTTCCCGTCTCATTAGAAATATATGACATATTGCATCCTTGTTGATTTTTTTGCTCTAATCGAATCCTGCTCGCATTAATGAGATGGCAGATGATCTACCTACATCAGGGGTTTACAATACCAAGTATATGTTTCACGAATAGTCTTCTATTTATGAGGTTGTAATCTTTGTTGAAAGTATGAATTTCTTGTTTTATTTATTTTATTTTATTTTTACATGTCAGGATGGCTTCTGCTCTCTGTGCTCCTCGTATGTTGAACTGGCCTTTATCTTTTCTACATCAGTAGTAGTTGAGGGGGGGGAGATTTCTGTTGTGGTAAAGAAATTGTTATGAAGCAGAAAAGAGAGAGATATGGTTCTAATTGCTAAGCCTAGGTTTAAGCAACAACCTTAGACTAAAATACATTGGCTTCATCTTCAATCTTCGTATCTTGGTCTTCAAGTTGGGACACCTCTTGGCTTCAAGCTTGGACATCTCTTGGTCTTCAAGCTTGGACAGCTCTTGGTCTTCAAGCTTGGACATTTCTTGGTCTTCAAGCTTTGACATCTCTTGGTTGTATTGACTTGACTTCTTGCCTTGTTTCTTTCTTCAACATTGCTCATTTAATTCTTAACTTGTATTAGCTTGAGGTATTATGAGTTGGCTTGACACTATAATGTCACACTTAATAAAGATGTTAGTTTTTCTTCAGGTGTTTGTTAGCATCAAAACTAAGCTAGGGATGTGGGCTTTTCTCAACAGCTTGATCCTAAATTTTGGATCTTTGATTTGTATTTTTGCATCTTGGTTGGATTGTAAGAATGTAGGCTAGATACATAGGAGAGTTTTTAAGTTGTTTTGAGTCTTTTGTTTTAGGTGTCTAGATGTTGTGACAATAGTGGAGAGATGTTAGCTAGTGGGGCCCATTTTTGAGAAGCTCATCCCCAATACCTTATCTTGTGCATGGAGTATCTAATGGGGCTCAGTTGGAAACAGACTTATTGTTTTCGGTTGCAGATTCCTGAAATTTAGGAATTTTATCACAAGTCCTTATGTGAGTAATAACAAGTCCATACATGGATAGTAGATTAAGATTTTTATTTACTTATCTTCTTTCCTTGTAGTTGTAGGAGCCAGTTTTCTTTTAATCTTTAGTTACATAAGAATTGTTAAGAATTAAGATAGAATTCCATCATGTTTGGACACCTATTATTCCAGCTTGCGTGAGAGGATATTTCCTATGCTGTTTTTGCTACTTTATTTCCTATATCAGTTTCTATATAATCAATGTAAGACTTCATAAACCACACAATTTGATGGAATGAATTAAAGTTCTATTTTGTGGAGGTTGGTGTCTTTGGTCTCTCTCCTTTTTTCTTTCTCTCCTTCACCTACAATTCTGGTTTGGGTTTTCATCCCTATCCCTGCGACCTCCCATTGTTCTCACCCTGTGACATCTCTTTTGATTCAGTTTCTCCTTGCCACCACAGCAGATCCGAGACCTCCGATCTCCATCATGGGGTATTGATAGAAATCTTTTGGGATCTTCCTTGTGAGCTTCTACAAGTGCAGCAGTGACTCACTGGGCGATTTCTTTTGAGCATATTAGTCTCATAAGAGGTATTAAAGTTTTGTGTCATGTGGGTGAACTAGCTGATGATTGACTTACAATAAAGAAAACTTCTTCACAAACTATTTGGTCATGGAAGAAAGGCAAGATAGTTGTATGCTTTAATCCTGACAATGTTGGTGTTCATGGTGCTGCACAGGCTGGTCTGGCACTCTTTTCTGTTTCACCTGTTCTCTTTTCTCTTCATCTAGGGAAAATGTGGTGCCCTTTTGGTATACATGGAAAACCAATCTTGCTTAATCCTGAAGTTGAATGTCTTGTAGTAGTGGGGTTTCAAAATTGTTGATTTATATTAGATTTAGGAGGTATTATTATGCGGATGGGATGGAAGGTATACACCAAACTTGTGGGGATAGGGAAAGGGATAATAAAGGGAAGGTGAATGGGAAGGGGATGGATTACTGTAACAGAAAAGGGGGAATTAGGGGTATTGTCAGCATTCTCTTTCTTTTATCAATCAAAGAAAAAGGGGAGGGAACCATAGAAGGGGAAGGGGAATTGAGGAAAAGAGAGAGGGGAAAGAACCTGCCGAAACAGAAAGGGGAAAGGGAGGGTACCGTAGAAGGGGGAAGGGAAGAGGACGCTTGTTAGAGAGAGAAAAGGGAGTCGTGAGAGGGAGGGAGAGAGAGGTCGTGAGAGAGGAAGGGAGAAACAGACTTACCAAGAGAAAGAGGGGGAGAAGCCGAGAGCAATCCTTGCTTTCTTTTCTTTTCAATTAATCATCGCATCATAATTTTTTGTTCCAATAAGATTGCCTTTAAATAGGCTTTACACACGATTTCGTGAGTAACAAAATAACTAAATAAAATTAAATTAAATAAAGACTCCAAAATCGTGAGTAACAAAATAACTAACTAAAATTAAATAAAATAAAGACTCCTAAATCGCGAAAAGGGGTCCACACCCTTTTTTGACATTAAAAGAAATAAATACAAGACTAAGTCAAATATAAATATAAATAGAACTAAAATCCTAATTAAATGACTAAACTTTCAAAAAAAAACAAAAGATTACAAAGATTTCCCGATTAAAATTAAATCCTAAAAAGATTCCTATCTAAGCCTTGTGGATCCCGTGCTGCATAATATTAAGGATATAGTGTTTTTAGCAATTTGCTAGTCATAGTGAATCAAGGTTCTAATTGTTGGTTTTGGTAACTTTGGCCCACAAAAGGTACAAGTTTATCAAGGATGTGTATGAAAGTCCGTAGAACTCATAAGTAATTACGAATATTGATGGCTAAGGGGGGTTTTTAATACATTCAAATCAATTTTCCCTTTTTGCTGCATGATCTTATCACAGTCCAACCCAAATTTAACCTTTAACAACAAACAAGAATTATTGATTTAGACCAATAATTCCCCAACTTCAAATCTGACTGTAAGAATGTTTCAAAATTTGGGATCCTTGATCCTTAGGATATGAAGAACAATATTCTAGAAGATTAGCTTGATCCAACGGGTAGGATCGAAACCAATCTTGCCCATAGGTCTCAAACAGGTGTTTTAATAGAACCAGAATTGTATAACAGTAGAAAAATTACTTATCTCAGAATCCAGCCATTGGAAGGTCTTCAAACTTGTAGGGGAAGTACTCTAGGATGTGCTTGATAACATACCCAAATTTGAAGTTGATCCAACTGTGGATGAAGAAGTTATGAATTTTCGAAAAAGCTATTATTATCTGAAAATGGGAATGAACAAAATAGAAGTTTCGGTTGAGTCTCAACCAGAATTTAATAATAAACTCTGGCCAACTATGCTACCAGCATTTTCTTCCTCTTTATTTATAATGCTAAAAGGAAATACAAAAGATGGAAGGACTGGTTCCTAAAAGGAATGTCCAAAAATAAAAAAGAGAAACTTTCCTTTATAACTTTTAAGAAAGTTTCCAAAACAAATAACATCTATGTCTGACTCATATAATAATCAATCTTAGGAAACAAAACAAATTTAGAAAGCAAAACTAATGACTAATTTTATGGAAATAAATCTAACTTATTGAATTTAGGAAGAAGACAACTTTCTAAAAATTCTGTTGGAACTGTTCATGTGAACAGTGTTGGCTGGACTAGTCTTTGGGCTGGTCCATTGATGACTTAGATTTGGGTCTCTTGGGCTGGTTCTTGGACTGCATCAAATATCATTAAAACCCATTAAAATTTTGAAATCTCTTTTTGTATTACTTTAGGAGATGCTGGAAAAAGCACATACAAAAGTACTAACTAGGAACTGATAAAAAAGCAAGATGGCCATCTATGATGGCTTAGAAAAATTAGTACTTTTCAGACCTTATGTAACTTAGTATGCCATGGCAACATATTCTTCTCTATTCTCCCTTGGGCCTGATACACATGCTTTCCACCTTGGCATAACATACACATGCACACACAGATGCAATTGCATAGGATGTAAATTCCTATTTGTAGTAGTAGTTTTGCGAATTTGATTTTTCAAGTCCTAAACTTAGATATCTGGTGCTTTCAGGTGTTAAGTTCCATGGATTCAAACTTGCAGTCGTGGTCCCCAGATAAAGGTGAGATAAAGCCATCATTTCGTAGACCCTTGAATGATGCAGCTAATAGGAAGTATCGGCGTCGTTCTCCTGATGGATCAGCTTCATCTTCGTCTGGTGGGTAGTTCATGCCATTTTGTTGTATGTCTTCATTGCTTGATCATGCTGGCTATTGAGGGCTGAGCATGTTGAAAATTGGAAAACTACTGTGTTATAAGGCTTCTAGATGTTGCCATGTAGTTGCGTGAGGATTTTCGGTAATCATCCTGGGATGCTAATGGTTTCTATAAAATTCTTGTGATGCATATGGGGATGCTTCCCAACAGCCACTTGGTTACAATATTTTTGCCAAAGTATTTTTTTAAATTCTTTGTTTCTTTTTGCTGAATAGTGGAAGGTTCTATTGGAAAATTAAAGGACTTTACATCCAGGGAGCACAAAGGTTTTGATCTAACCACACCATAATCATCACTTAAACCAAATGGCAACCTACTTGAGTTTGAATTACAAGAACTATATAAACAGTAGTGAATTCGAGGCTCTTTCTTTACTTGCATAAAATTTAAGCCTAATAATTTGCTATGGAAAGTGGACTCCTTGGGAGTATTGCAACCCAGAAATATTCGTCAAGTCAAGAAACTCCCTACCAAATATCAGCCTCCAAAGAGAACCTTAAATATGTTTTTAAGTCTGGTCTATCATAAACTACTAAAATAGTTCACAGAATAAGCAAGAAAACATAAGCATAGTCAATACTATTTGCTTTACCCTGATTCCTTGAAGAGGAAAACACTTCACTGATGCGGTTATTTATATGTAATAATTGTGGTATCTACTGAATACAAGCAATGCCCATTGACATTATCTTCTAGAAAAGATGACTTCAGTGTAGGTGAACTGGGAGGATTTTGTAAATGGGTGAGTTAGGGTCATGGCAATTGTGTATGAGTGAGGCTTGGAAGGAGGATTTTTTGTTTGATAGTCCATCTTTGGACTGCTTCTTTCTGTATAGCATCAGATTACTACCTTATAGCAATATGATTTACCTCTTTCTCAAAAAAAAAAAAGAAAAAAGAAAAAAGAAAAGGGCGGTTTTTTTTTTTTTTGGGGGGGGGGCAACTACCCACCATCTCTATATGCGAGCTGGTTTTCTGTTAAAAGCTGAAGCCAGTTTTTCTCTTCGACCTACCAATCCGGTAAAGGGGCTAAGCTGACCTTTCCACAAGAAAAGGAACTGTACCATCCATGTGGGATAAAAAAGAGGACTGTATCTATTATACCAAATGTTGTCCAAAGAATAGATGCCCTGTCGACTTTTGTTAACTAGTGAGACCCATCTTTTAAATATTAAAACCGTTAAGGCTTGTATTGTTTGACTCTAGACAAAAGACAAAAGCTTAATTTACTTCAAAATTTCATTAAAACCTGGCCTATCAGCCCCCAAAAATGACATTAGTTATTAGAGGTCTATGCTATGGTGCTAGACTAAACCACAACTAAATCTGTTGCCACGTTGTGGTTGTCATTGTTGTGCAACACACAGAGCTGGTCAGTTGCAACACACAGAGCTGGTCAGTTGTGAGGTACAACATTCAGTCAATGGCAATGCCAGATATGTCAGCGACAGTGACAGTGACAGTGAGCAGGCAAAGCAGCAGCAGTGCCAGATTACATTTTCTGGGCATTTGTGGCAGGGTTCAACTGTGAATAATAGTGCTTGGCAGTGACTGGAAGGGTCAGACAGAGCAGTGGCGGGTTGGCAGGGTGTTGAAAGGAATACATTGACCGATCAGCTTGTACGTATGTGTAACAGTGCAGTATGGCGTATAACAGTGCTTGGCACTGTGTGGGAGCTTTGGGTGATGTGTATATTAAGTTTCATGGCGAAATTCATAGGTTCACATTGATGTTTCCACTTTGAAGCTGATTCGATGGGCCCCACAGCAAATGTAGGGAGAATACTGAACGTTGAAGTTGTAGATTGCTAAGTTAGCTTCATAACACAACTTGTCTCATCTCAATCCAATATCATATGAATGATGTTTGGGCGTTGCTGTATGGACGCGCAAAAAATATCAAAATCTGGAATTGAAAACTTGCTCTCAGTGAATTAACATTTCCATAGGGCCACGTGGAAATATAAGAAGTTGGCAGGCAACATTTTAATTTTGGAAAGTAAATATAAAGATCGATCGGGTGGCCAAGAAGTTGCCATGTCTGCATCATTCAAATTGAAGGGTTCAAAGTGAAGGCTGAAGCGCGCTGGAGGAGCGTTAGCCGACACGAAGATTTGGTCACGCTACAGGCGATTGGTCCGAACCAGATGTGATGGTGCGTTGTGTTACATCAAATCAGAAGTGATTTGGTGTTTCGTGCGCTCATGATGGTGTATCATTGGCAGATTCCATTTGATTGAAGATTATGAAACCCGCTTTTTAATCTCGCCTCGGTCATGCTGTATTTAATTTGGTGGACTACATTACGCCTGTGATTTCGAATGCAGATCTGATGGCTGAAAATCCAGCTGTCGGCGTGTGACATGACCAAACGTCACTATATCCTCTATATGGATCTGGTTCATCCATTTTCAAATCATAGTTCACTGATCAATGACCGAAATTAAACGTGTGGTATTCTATACCTATATAAGTCCGAATTGAGCCCAGTTTTTTCCTGTCTTGGAATTCGAGCCAAAATGTGAAGGAGCCTTCAAAAGGAAAAGGAGAGAGGAGAAAGGGGTTTTGCTTCGAAAACCCTAATAAGACATCATGGTTCCTATTTTAATGAACTGAGCGCATATAGATTTGGTTTTTTGGCATCTACAAAGCGATCATCGGTGGGATTACATAGGAGGAGGTAATCCAATTTCCCAAGTCCCTATTTTTGTTCTTCTAGATTCTGTGAGGGTTGTAAAACCTAGTTCTTGAATTTAATTGGGGGATTTTCATATTTTTATGAACATTCATTGTAGGGCAATCTTGTAAGGCCATTTTAACATTGTGTTTTGGGGTGTTCAATTGCAGCTGGACACAGTTGCGGTGGAAGCCCTTCCCTTTGTGTTCATCAAGGGTTGAAGCAGGAGTTGCATCTCTTGGGCCGTTGTAGTGGTCGAACAATGTTGCGTATTGAGTATATACGAAGCCCTGTTAGGGCATTACTCCGTCGACTAGCCTTCACACACTGTAAATGTGAACCATGTATATTGTGTGTGTGGATTGTGTATGTATTGGATTGCTTAGCTTGTATGATGGGAATGTTACACTTGGCAGACTTGGCCACAGTCTAGTGGTTGCGAGGTAAGGTGCACATACGACGTGTTGTGATTGAGTTGACTGTGGATTGACAGTTTGGGTTTGACGAATGATAGTGAGTCTCGACTTATGGCTGAGAGTTTTAAGAGATTGTTTTTTGACTGCCACTAATTCATCCGCTCTCAGTAGCCATCTAGGAACAACAATTGGTATCAGAGCTATTACTCTTGAAGAAGTCTAATTGACTTAAGGGAGATCCTAGATTTTTGTGATGGCTAGAGGAAAGAATATGACTTTTGAACCTATGCCCAGTAATGAGGAGGAGCTTGAAGCAGTAGTCGACTTGGAGGGAGAATTGCTTAGTGCATTAGAAGAGCATAGGGATAAGAGGAAAAAGAACAAGAAGATTACTAGGCAATTTGAGGAGCTACAGTTTTAGGTTGAAGAATCTAAAAAAGTCATTGAGTGCTATCGAGTTCAGGTTGAAGCTGGAAAACAAATTTACAGAAGATTAATGAGATCATCTTAGATCTGAGATCTCAGGTGAAAGAACTTAACTACATAGTGGAAACACTTGGGACCTGCTTGAAAACGTTCTTGATTCTGGATTCTGACTCCTTGGGAGCCATTTTGGAAAACCCGGTTGGATTCGAGCTCCCACGGAGTGAACCGGATTCAAACTGACTTCAGAATCTATATTTTATGAGTAAAAAGAACAAGTTTTTTTATTTTTTATTTTTTTTTATTTTTTTTTTGTGTTGTAATGAGTTTTTGGGAGACAAAAAAAAGTAAAAAACCTCTCCTCTCTCACACTCCTATCTTCTTCACAAAATAAAGGCTTGACATCACCGCCACCACCACCACCACCACCAGTTTTCTAGACTTTGATTGACGGGATAGTATGTTTATCAAACATGTTTCTGTTCCAAAGGTGCTCTGGAATCTATTCTAGAACTGCGTTATCAAACATATTTCTCTTCCCAAATAATCTTGGAGTAGGCTTGACTAAAATCCTACTCTGAACCATAAGTAAGGAATCCAGAACAAAAGTTTTATCAAACAGGGCCTTGAATGACAGATCGTTATGAAGTTTGAGAACTGTAGCAAACTTGAAGAGAGTAACACAATCCTAAGGGCAGAATTGGAAGAGTTTTGATGCAGTCCAAGTCTATTCCAGAAGGGGCTAGAAGAAGCTTCCAGTTGGGCCTGGCCCGATTGGCTGATTACCTTCTCTAGTACCGCCAGCACCATATCCTAGTCAGCACTATTAGTTTCCTACTATTAGATAGTTAGTTTGTTTCCTAATTCTAATGTTATTGTGTTTCCTAATATATGGAATGGATGGTTAGAAAGAAAGTCTAATTACTTGGAGACCAAGTCATTATCACTTTCCTATTTTCAGATTTAGAAAATTTTCTTTTCATTGTATTAGAACCTTCGTATGTTATAAAGGAGGTTTAGTTTTTAGTAGATTTGTCTCTTTCCTATTTTATTTGTAAGGTTTCTCATTATAAATAAGAATGGTAGAGGCTGGCGGTAGTTGTTAGAGCTTTCCAAAAAATTATAGAGTTTATTAATTTTCTAGTTGAGCCTCACCAGGTTGTGAGACTCAATCTCTGATTCTTCTTCTATCCTTCTTCTTCTTCCTGTTTACTCTAGCATTCCATCTAGCCTTTGAATCTGGACTACTGCAGAGCACTATAAGGCAAACTAACTTGCTGTTACAGTTTTACAAATCAACCCAGAATTCATTAAAAAAAACCTGGCGGTAATCTAGAGCGGTAACTTGTGGCTTCTGTTGCTTCTTATTGGATCTCCATCATATTTTGAAGTGTGTTCACATCTATGCTAAGGAATGGAATCTACGATCCAAATTTCGTTGAAAGCTAATGGCCAGATTTTGAGATAAGTGATTTTTATTCAATACTTTCTATTTCTGTTTTGATTGGACTATGAAGATCCTACAGCAAAAGAGGGTTTATTAATTACTTTTTTGTGGAAACCCTCCTTTGCACCAAGTTTGAGGTGACAAGAGACGGCCTTAAGTACGGCTTACTATGACGATTGACACCCTTGAAGAAGAGATTGCGGTCTTAAGAGCATAGTTGTCAGAGCTATTGAAGAGTCAGTCATCCTACCCACCCATGGCCTTATGGTAGAAAAGACAAGTAATGGTAAGCAAGTAGAAAACAAAGGAAAAGCACTAAGGCTGTCTTTGGTTCCTTTTTTATTTTTTGTCTTTAACTATTTATCAAAAAACATTTTAAAAAATCATTTTTGATCAAAAATAAAATGTTATTTGGTAGAGACTATGCATAAGAGATTGTAAAATGAGAAATAGGTTTGGTATTCTATTAAGAATAAAAATCTATTTTTGTTTTTTGAAGATGCAAAATTTTCAAGCCATGTTTATGTTATTCCTTTATCCGATTGAAACGAAATTTGGACGCCTTGACCCTTTTTTCCTGAATTTGACATCCAGTGGATCTGATCGCAGATTGGACAGTTGGAAAAGTACAATTGAGGTGGTTGAAATCAAGAACAAGAGTTAGATTTCTTCAAGTTGCAGAATTTTCTAAGCTATGATATTTTGTGATCCCCTTCTTCGATCGACCTGAAATTTAGATGCCCTTACCATTTTTTTTCCTGATTTTGACATCGAATGGATCTGATCGGAGGTTGAACGACCTAGAAAGTACAACTGAGGAGGCCAAAATAAAAAAACAAGAGTTGGATTTCTTCAAGTTGCAAAAATTTTCAAATCTTGATATTTAGTGATCTTTTTCTCCGATCGACTTGAAATTTGGAAGCCTTTACGGTTTTTTATTGTATTTGACATCCAACAGAATGGATCGAAGGTTGGTCGGCCAGAAAAGGTGTTTTATTGTGACCGAATCCATGAAACAAAGAGAGAGAAAGAAAGAGGAGTGGATGAGAAGCTAATGTTGTAAAAAATAGATTATACTATTTTACCCTCACTTAAAATATATGCTCATTAAACACTTGCGCAAAAATAGGCGAAAACACTTTTCAGCCAAAAATAAAAAAGAGGTGTTTTTGGGGGGCTATTTTTATTTTTTCTTTTCATAAACAATACCCAAAAATGATATCAAACACCTATAAAAACAAAAAACTTGTCAGAAAAACAAAATAAAAAATGGAACCAAAGAGAGTCTAAAAGAGCAGAGGTATAGAGAGGTGAGACCTCATGTCTATCAGGAGCAATATAAGGCTAAAAGGAGCAGTTGAGTAGACAATATTAGCAGAGATAGCCTCAGGCTCAGAGATATGACAAAGCTAGATTTGTTAGGAGGTTACCAAATCAGAGGCAGCAGCGGTAGACACTACACAGTTCGGCAAAGACACTACCAAATTCACCCCTCACTTCTCTAGTTGGTGCTATAATTGTGATGCTTATGGTCACATTTCAGCAGACTGTAGATACGGTATGAAACCAAGGAGAAGCTACAGAGCAAAACGAACCATGCAGCCTAGAATGGTTCCTAGAAGAGATGTAAAAAAGCAGCCCAAGAAACAACAATCTCAGGTAACTTTGTGCAGTGTGTGGAGAGTGAAGGCACAATAAAAAACACAGGCACCATTGAGAAGTTTAAATAGAGGCCCAAAGTAGCAATAAGTAGACTATGGAAAGAAAAGACTATAGTCGAGGAGATAGCCTTTGTTGTTACCCACTCATCACTTAAGAGGAGATTGAGTGTAGGTGCCTCTCCCATGCACTAAGGTGCATGGGGGGTAGGGGGAGCATATTTCTTATTGCTATATCTTTAGTTTGCAGTTTGGACTCAGGGGGAGTTCAATAATACCATTTGATAGCGATGTCAAAGGAGAGAGTTCCTGGCAAGGAGGAAATCACAAATATCTTAGATGGTGAGCAATTAAGTTCCACACTATAGGATTGGTAAGATGTGGTGGACACCCCTATAGCTATGCAACTGTTCATCTGCAGAGTGGTAGGTAGCTGTAGAGTAGAGATGCATGGTTTTAAGAGGAAATCTTGGCCAAAGTGTTACCCTGATATTCCTGAGCATAAAGGTAAATCCGGCACCCTTTGGACTTGTTGTCAAAGGGGAGAGAGTGTTAGTGTTGTGCTTGTCTTGTTAACAATTTAAAAGGGGGAGATTGTTGAGTCATGTTGTGGTTGTCATTGTTGTCAATATATTATGTCAGTTGTGCAACACACAGAGCTGGTCAATTGTAAGGGATAACATTCAGTTAGTGGCAGTGCCAGATATATCAGTGATAGTGGCATTCAAACCCGGAATGACTTGGTCCATGCGGTTGTGGGGTCAGTATGGACGTGTGGGATTAGTTAGGCTAAAGGTCTAGATACTCGTCGTTAGCCCCCCAAAAAAAAAAAAAAATCAGTGATAGTGGCAGTGAGCAGGCAAAGCAGTGTTAGTGCGAGATTACATCTTTTGAGCATGTATGGTAGTGTTCAGTTGTGTATGATAGTGCTTAGCAGTGATTGGAAGGGTCAAACAAAGCAGTGGCCGAATTGGCAGGGTCCAATAGTGACTTGGTAGGGCATTGGAAGACATTGATTGATTGACTTGTACGTATGTGCCACAGTGCACTAAAGCAACAGTTTTTGGAACTGTGTGGGAGCTTCGGGCGATGTTTCATGAAGTTTCATGGCCGAATTCATAGGTTTACATTGATGTTTCCACTTCGAAGCTAATTTCGATGGGTCTCACAACAGATTCAATATGAGCACTGGACCAAGGTTCAAAATCTTGGATCTCGAGGGTGTCTTGACCCTTGAGAAAACCGAGATCTCGGCGGTCTCGGTGGCCGAGATCTCGACGAGAACCTGTCGAAACTCCAAAGGGTAAAAATGGGAGTTTCGACAGGATTTTTTTTATTATGGTTTTAAGCCCTTTTTTTGATGTTTTAAAGCCATTTTTTGAGGCCATTTTAAGTTTATATATTGCAGGAAAATACTAATTTAACATATATAAACACATTTAAAGCATAAAAAGTAATCACATTGTCAGATAATCATTCATTCATAAATCATAAACCCCACAAAATGACATAACTCACAAGTACTCATTATATGAAAGACTTAAATACTCAAAATGAAATAATACCTTCTCATCAGTCCATCCTAATGTCTAATCATATGTAGAGTGGTGTGCATGTTCCATCTGCTCAGATTGACTTTGTGGAAGAAAATATATCTCGGTCTGATAAACAAAGTCCTGCCACGACATCCTTCAGCTATAAAAGGTCTGGTAGTCTTCAACATATTTCTCATACACATAATCTGGAAAATTTCTAAAGATACCTAACCCTTGGATACAATTCACTATAATGTGGAGTAAAGTGAGCATATACTGGCTGGTGTGGGCATATGGGACCGTGGTTCTTTGCAAATTTGGGACTGAAAAGACTGTCCACAAAGTTGGAGCCAGTCTGTGAAGTAGTATTATTAGCATCAGCAGAATAATCATGTGCATTTCTCATCATGCAGTCATCATTACCGGAATAAGAACCGTACGCCGAAGTGGTGCCAAATCCATGAGCACTCCACTACCCGTACTCCTGTCGACTGCTACTCTCAATGCTCAGTCCTCCAAAGCTTGTGGACATGCTATCAATTTCAACATCAGACATAATATCAGGATCAGGAACGACGTCAAAGAAACAATCTTCTTCTTCCACTGGTTGCAAAGGGCGTTCCAGTTGACGAGATTTACATGTATACGCAGCCGTAGGCCGTGATGAAGATGTGCGCCCACCATGATCTGGATCCTATATAGCATGTTTATACTGACTGTCGTCGGTCCATCTAATAATGAGTACAGTCGGTCTAGGATCACTACCACCACCACCACCATCATAACCACCACCACCATCATAACCACCACCACCACTACCATCACCACCACCACTATCAGAAGCTAACCAACCACTCGATTAATTGCATCATCACTCCCTTCTGGGTCGTTACCAGCTGGGGGGTCAAACGGTCGAGGTGATTGTACGTGTATACGACCCTCATCCAAGGACATAAACCGCTCGAGATTAGAACTCATCGGAGCAAACACAGTGGGGTCGAGCATCCCACCAGGCATATCCATCACTGGTACTGCTCTGTCTCGCACCCATTCCACAGGGATCCTCTTCATCTGAAGATAGTTGGAAGACGTCGGCTAGCTCGATCAGCTCTTGGGTCATTTTTTTTTGTTCAAATTTCAAGCACTATACCCTCAGTTTCATGTTGTAATGGGCGTACACCAAAACATTTAGCCGTTGAGAGCCCAATTTATTCCGCCTCTTTGAATGGATAACGGAGAAGGTATTCCAATTTAGCTCATACCCAGATGCGGAACATGTCTGAGATAGGACTTTGATTGCTATTCTCCTCAACTCAGCTGCATGCTCGTCATACAACAACCACCACTCAACTGCATAAAAAGAACACATTTTAATACACATATTAAATAAGATATGTTACTTGGAAATTTCAATTTTCATAATTCCATACCAGGATTGGTCTTATCTCATCTAGCTACTGCGGCGGGAGTTCCAAAACTCCCAAGAGCATCTTTGAACGTTTTAATCTACACCCATTTGAAAATTTATAACCATTAGCCATTGTAATATAGGATATTCAAATAATTCAGCACTTAAACCATACAACTCACCTCCAGGTTGACCAGTGTTTGTATAGTATAATCTGGCATCAATTTTGCCACAACATCTTTTACCACACCGATAAAGTTAGAATTGAGCCCAAGCACATGTGAATATTGATACTTGGGGTTTAAATAGTATGCTGCAAAATATGAGTCGCCAGATTAAAATATAGTACTAAGTGGAACTAAATTAAAGACATTATTAAATATACTCGCCAGCCTTATGCAATAGGTGCATCAACTGACTCTCCCTTCGATCTTTGATAATCTTCACAAAATGTTTGTTTCCACGTGGAAGCACAACTTTTATATAGTCCTTCAACATATCCATGGCAGCATATAAATGTGGCATGGTGGGCTGGAATGCTGTATCCACTAATCTTAGTACCTTCACCATTGACTCCAGAATTCTGACTACATCCTTCAGCGTTCTCCAAAATTCTTCTGAAGCTATAGTAGTCTATGCTTCAACCCCAGCAGGAGAGTTGGATTCCCTCTACCCAAACCAGTTATCAGATGCAAATATCGATCTGAGGCCTGCCATCTTTGCCTGAAAGCTCTTCAGTGCTATGTAGTTGCTAGCAAATCTGGTAACGCCGGGTTTTACCAAGTCCCCTCCACATCTCTCCCTCAGTAAGTTCAAAGAATAGCCATGGTTGTATACAAATGTTGTCACCTGTTGTGCTTGTTCAATTACTTGCTTTAGTTTTTGGATCTTGCCCATATCCTTCAACATCAAGTCAATGCAATGGGCAGCACATGGACTCCAGAAGAGGTTATGGTTAGCCATCATAAACTCTCCTACCTTTTTGTAGTTGCTGCCATTGTCTGTTACAATTTACACCACATTTGTAGCACCAACTTCATCCACCACTGTCTGTAGCAATCCATAGATGTAATTAGCATCTTTTGTGAATGCAGATGCATCCACAGACTTCAAGAATGATGTCTTCCCATCACTGTAGATCATGAGGTTGATGATGGACTTTTTAATGGGACTAGTCCAACCATCACACATAATAGTCACCCCATATGTACCCCAGTTATTCCTTAACCCTTCTATCCATACTTCTAGCTCTTTTTAAATTCTTGGGAGATACACATTCATCACTTCATATGGAGTAGGGGCTTTTACACCAGGACTAGCCTGAGCAATTGCATCAAACAAGGGCTAATAGTATGGGCCACCACTGGCATTTGCTTGGATACTATTATAGATGGAGCACCTAGCATAGGCATCCCCAATAAATTCTTTTGTACCATTCCAGTTCCACACATGCTTCAGTCTCTTCTGCTTGGCGCTAGTCTTTCTATAAACTGCTAGATCCTGCTAAAGGATCTCAACATAATCCTCATCCCTAGTAGGTACATGTGGTGGTGCCTGGGGTTGTGTTTTAGTACTTTTTGATCTTTTAAACATAGAAGCCAATCCCCCCTTACTCCGTGTTTGTGGTTCTTTAGGCTGCTAAAATGATCCACTGCCACTTACCCCGAAGGCTCTTTGCCTCAACCTATCCCGGTCCGTCTCAAGGCTAACTTTACTAGCCATTGTTGCCCGTCTCAGATCTCTGGCCTCTTGCTCAGTTATATCTGTGGTATCTATACAATCATCATCTGAGGAATCATCATCCAAACCAAGCACTGTGCCTTGGATTGTATCCTCAAATTGTTGTTTTCTTTTTTCTTTCTCAGCCCTTCTCTGCTGTCCTCCCTTCATCTGTGCAGCTATGACCCTGGTAATCTCCACAGGAACTATAGTACATTTTGCCACGTCTGTAGAAGTCCCACTCAAGTGTTGCTTAAGTCTGGTAATCCCATCAGACATAAGCTTCTTCTCACATAATTTGCATTGGGTCTTTTTTCTATCACCGTTAATGGCGGTACAATACTGCCAAGCCATGTCAGTACGACCAACATCACCACCTCCCTTATGAGAACCCGAAACAGTCATTATATTTAGAACGAGGCACTGTTACATAAGATGATAAATAGAGAATTTTAAATCAATAGATTTACAATAATAAAACTTAAAATTGAAGAACATAAAAACATCAAATATCTGAATACAACTCAAAACACATAGAAATTACTTTTCAAAATTTTAAAACTATTTTATAAGAAAACAGAATATTTTTCCTAATTTTTCCTAATTTTACATAATTATTTAGATATTATTATTAATTTCGGATATTAAATAAAAATAATTTATTTTTCCAAAAATATAATCCGACGACATGGAACCGTAGATTGGCCAATGGTGTTCAACATATATTATTTTGAACACCAACAGATAAGTATTAATATTTTTTTATTAATTTTTTATTGCCGGAACATAGGATTTATTAATAAAAAAATTATAAAAATAAAATTATGTATAGAAAAAAAAAACTGAAACCATGGCCGCGTAGATTGGGCAACGGTGTTCAACAGATAAAAGTAAACCTATTAATATTTAAGAAATGTATTTTTCATTTTTTAAACAAAAAATAATATATATATATATATATATATATATATATATATATATATATATATATATATATACTGAAAAAAAAAAAGAAACTGTGGCCGCGTAGATCGGCCAACGGTATGCATTATATAATATTTTCAACACCATCTAATTAATATTTATCATATTTTTTTTAATTTTTAATTGCTGAAAAATAACTTTTTTTTTAACAAAAAATCAAAATAAAAAATATGATATGCAAGAAAATAATTTCAAAAGGGTGAGGTTGTAGATTGGCCTCATGTGTTTCACATATATAAATTTTATGATGATCCAACATGTATTGAATATATTCATGTAAAAAAGTAAGTTTTAGGGAAAAAGACCATACCTCAAACAGTAAATTTGCTAAGAACAGGTGAAAATGAGGCTCCAACAGCACTTTGGTGGAGAGATTTGCAAAGAAGAGGGATTTTCGAACCTTAGATGCAAGGTTGGAGAAGGAGTAGAGAAATGAGGAAGACGGAGGGATTTGAAGGTGAAAAGAAGGCTCTTGGTCGAAATCTCGACCGAGAATGAGCTTTTTATTCAAAACCAGTTCGAAACTAGTTGAAACTGGGTCGAGATGGGTCGAGTTGGTTTGAGTTGGGTTGAGATTTTTGAGACCAGTTCGAAACTGGTTGAGATCCAATCGAGAACTGGTCGAGACCCAGTTTCGACCCATGTTCTCGTCTCGACTAACCTCGAGATCTTGACCCGTCTCGGTCTAGTTTTCGAACTATGCACTGGACATGAAAGTTGTAGATCGTCAAGTTAGCTTCATAAAGCAACTTATCTCATCTTGATCTGATATCGTATGAAGTTTCATGGCATTCATAGTTCATTGACATTCATAGGTTCATTGACATTCATATTCTTCACTTTAAGACATAACTACATCTAAACCTACTTACCTACCCAATCAAACACCATGCAACAACCTACCACCAATGAGGCTTGTCACCTAGGATGGCATGCTACCCATGCTTCACCTCACACCTTGCCCAATCAACTCTCTTGTAATCCCTTCTACCTTGACAAGTGGCACCCATGTCATCAGTGGGACCCACCACCTATCTACAAGCCAAAATTAAGCCTTCAAAAGCTATTTTGTTCCTGAGGAGTCTTGAATATGCAACCTCTACTCTGTGGAGCGTTGGTCTAACCGCTAAGCTAAGTGGCTCAACCTTATTAAGTACCAAACAAATCTTAAGTATTAATGTACTTCCACATGCTTTTACATTACTAGTCTACTTAAAAAATTCATTAATCACTCATATCAAATTCAATATGTATCATTTGTTTATAATGAAATGCACATTACAATATTCCAAGTTGATAATATAAATATTTAAATGCTTAACCATTAGGGGTTGAAATTTACAAAATTACCCCCAAGGAGCATCAAACTATTCCTTAATCACCTAGCAGAGGACAAAATTCAAATTAGCCTGTAATTTTGGGTCCAGGGTATTACAGTTTCAGATTTGTTTCCATTACATTCATGCCATCAAAGTCCATCTAGATTTAATTAGCTTTTTGAACTTTTTGGTTGCTACTGAAATCACGCTGTTTCTCTTTTGAGAACTTGAATCTGGTCTCGGGTTTTGGGGCTTTTGTCATTTTTGTTGCTGCTATTCATCAATTAATATTGGGTTTGATTCTGATCTGTTTCTATTTATTAATATCATGTTCTGTTGACTGTTAGATCTGATCCTGACAATCTGATCTCTGTCGGCCTTTGTTCATGCATTAGTTACTTGCTTGGGATCTGTTTCTCCCCTGATCGTCTCTCCATCGATTTTGGTTGATAATTTCTTATTCAGATCTGATTCCTATGCTGTGCATGCTGCTGTCATACTGGTTATCAAGAGTCCTATCAGTTTGATGATTGTTTGATATCTTATCATCCAACCGTTAGACTCCCTTCAGTTTTGGACAATACTGACCTATCCTAGTTGGCTACTATTGGTCCAATTCTGATTCAAATCTACTGGTCTGACCTTTGACTTTTGAATTCTGATTAAAATTATACTTGCTTATTTCCATACTCCTAAAAATATAAGGATTTGTCCATATATCAGAATCCAACGGTTGGATTGCTTCCATCTTTGGAAATGTTCTTTACATTATTAGCTACTTGTGTTTGAAATCTTGTTTGCATCTGTGGGTCAGATTTCCTTATACTCCTTGTTTGAATTCTGGTTCTAACCATTCACTGCGATTCTAGCTATTTGGGTATCCATTCCCAAGGAATCAAGTGTCGTACCATATTGGTGCTTATCGACCGATATGTATCGGTTTTGGTATGCAACGATATAACACGCATATGATACGCCTCTTATTTTATAAAATGGATATCATATCGAGCTGTATCGACTTATATGCACCAATACGCTTTGATACGGAGCGATATAGCTCGATACGGAGCGATACGGTTGATACAATTTTAAAATATATTATTAAGTACATATTATTCGGATTTGAAAAATACGTGATTATATTGGTTCATAATGAGGTATATTGAACCGATATGGATCGATACACCTCGGTAATAGACCGAACGGGTTGATACACCTCGATACGAACTGATACGGTTTGATATAGTCCATACGCACATATAAAGCTTGATATAGCTGATTTTTTTTCACTTTTCTGGTCTTCTTCTTTGCTGGAAACATGAAGTTCATGTGAATTGAAGGTTGTAGCTCATTGAATGTCATCAAATATTCCTTTAATCCTTGGAAATACTTCAAGATTGTTTATTTTATATATATATATATATATATATATATATATATATATATATATATATATATATATATATAATTGTGTTTGCATGTTCCTTAATCATTCCTGTGCATATCTTGCCCTGTATCCTAGCATATCTATCTTACCCATGGTACGATACGGTACGATACTCTTAAAATCGCCCAAGCGTTACGTGATACTTTAATCCTTGTCCATTCATCATCAGCCTTGGTTGAGGTGCACCCCATGAACATATGAACTTGCTACCCTGCCCTTGCATAAAAGAGGAGCTGATAGTGTTCATGCATTGGGTTGACTCTGCGAAAGTTATCAATTAATCTTGGATGCACGCTTAGCTTTTAACTGCATTTCTTATTTATTTGCTTTTGCTGGGTGGCAATTAATAACTGATATGGGTAGTCCTATTAAGAAATCAATCATTCCCATAGAACCATACGGTTAGAATTGTTCGGTGTTCTTTATGTTTTTTTTCCCTAGCTATTTATGAAATAAATATCCTATTATATCAGATGGTGCCAGACTTGCAGCTCAATAAGACTTTACCAGTCAACAGAGACCTTTGTGACATGATTTGTATGATGTTATTGGAAGGAAGATTAGAAGATATATGTTTGGTAACTACTGCAACATAGGTTATATATTAACAGTTGCAATCTAAAAAAATATGTTGTCTATTGCTATGTAAGTACTATATCAAACATATTTGCTTATGTGATTGAAAACTTAGCTGTTATATGACAGTAGCTTTTATGGATTCTGTAGTTTACTGAATCTCCCTTTGTTTGTAGTGACCCTCTAGCTATGTTTGTCACTTAAACCACTTGCTTTTTTGGTATAAAAATCCCAGTTCATTTACAGGCCTACAGTTTCTTTATTATGTATTTCCTTCTGAAATGATTTCATTTTGAAAATTGTTACGTATGTCATTTCCATCGTTGATGTTTCTCATTTATGTAATTATGTCATATTTTAATTATATGGAAAAGAGGGTGAGCCTTGGTGTGACGATAAGGTTGTCATATTGTAACCGGTCATGGGTTTGAATCCTGGAAACAGCCTCTCCACATTGTGGGGGTAAGACTGCATACATTCTGCCCTCCCCAGACTCTGCAGTAGCGGGAGCCTCGTGCACTGGGACGCTCTTTTTTTTAATTATATGGAAAAAATTTTTCTAGCCTGGAAAGACGGCCCCCAGTTTTGCCACATGGAAGTTTGACGTGGCAATTGATATCTAGAAAATGGTCTAAATTGGTCACATGTTAAATTTCAGTTTCTGATTCAGATTTAGATTCATCCATATACCCTTTCATTTATTGGCCAATTCCCTTATATTTTCAGCTGTCCATTTTTTTCAGAAAAGTTTCATATTTTCTGTGGATTTTTCAAAGCTTTATTCTGCTACTTGGACAATTCTGTTTTGCCTAAAACTTAACATGTGAACAGAGGATACCTTGGGGTCTATCTATCCACAGAAGTTCAGCTCTATCCAATATGCCATGTGGCAGATAATTGTGTGTGTAGACTAAAAAACATGTGTTTGTGAGGTTTATCCTACACACATCTGATGGCAAAGGGGTTAAGACATCTCAAATTAACAAGTCCTCTTTGCTACATCTTAATTCAGTCCAATACAAAATTCTGCAGAGAAAAATAATAGGAATAATTACTTATCTTGAAATCTATCCGTCAGAAACTGATGAAACTTGGGTTGAATGGTCTTTATAACAATTATGAACAACCCTCCAAAGTTGAAGAAGATCGGAATAAAGCTGAGGAAGTTATGGGGCCCACAAGTAGGCTGGACCTGGTAGCGCCTGGCTCTGGACAGCTCCACTGTAATTGTGTGATTTGATTCAGCCAAAGAAATTGATGAGGCTTCTAAAAACAGTGTCGCCAACCAAGGGATAGCAGATCTAGATAAAAGAAAACACAGGAATTGCAAGGAATAGAAGAACAATAGGTTGAGTCTCACAACCAGGTGAGGCTCAACCAGAAATTAATTTATTCTCAATTTTTCTGGAAAAACTCTAAGAGTTACCGCCAGCTTCTACTCCTCTTATTTATAATGAGAATTCTGACAATTAAAATAGAAAAAAGAGAAAACTACTAAAACTAAACCTCCTTATAACATAGGAAGGTTTTAACACAATGGAAAGAAAACTTCCTAAATCTAAAAATAGGAAAGTAAATACTTGGTTTCCAAGTAATTGACACCTATTATCAATCTATCCTAAATAGTAGGAAACAAACTAAACAATAAAATTAGGAAACCAACTCTTAGGAAAAAAAATAACAAAAGAGTGAAAAAATCTTTCAAAAAATCTGCTGCTGGTACTGTTCACGTGAACAGTACCACGTGAACAGTGTTGACCATGTGGGCTAGTTGCCTTCTTAGACTGCATCAACTCCCCCTCACTTAAAATGAACTCGTCCACGAGTTCGATAATGATGAAGAATGATTTCAGTCGGTTCGGTAGGCAACGTCTTCTGATTTTGAAATTTTGGCTGTGCTTGCAATGTTGGAAGAAAATCCATTATCTTAGGTCCACTTTCTTCAAGATATTTAGACGGTATCATAAAGTCAATATGCTCAACATCTTGAGGAAAGTCAAGCAGATTCGTGGTATTCATGGGAACTATCTTGTTCAATTCTTCATCTTCTGCAATTGTCTCCATAACACCGTGGTCTTCATCAAAACTGTGGTCACCATTGTCAATCCATGGAGCTTTAGTAAAGGCATCAAAATTATCCACATCCATTTTTGGAGCAATCAAGACCATACTGGTGATTATATGAATTCCATATGAATCCTCACCATCATCCATGACATCCATATTAGGAACAGAAGTGTCATCACTTTGCGGTTCACATGCCTGTGTATCTGGGTTGGCCTCGATTGCAGCAACTAAGGAGTTTACCTTTAATTTTTGTGGACAATCTCTAGCAAAGTGACCATATGCATTGCAGTGATAGCATTGCACATCCGTAGCTGCTACCATGAGAGTTTTATCTTTATCTGTCGTTGGAGTAGCATGAGATGTAGTCCCTATGGCTTTGATGATTGGTGTGGGGTGTTTCACTTCATAAGAATTGGAGGTGGGCTTCAGCGTTGACTTCAAAAGGTCCTCGGCTTGGAAAGCTTTATCAACAAAGTCGTTATGACTAACAATATCAGCCACACCCATTTTTTCTCTAATCTCAGGTCGCAACCCCAAACGAAATCGAGATATCATCTGATCATCATTGTCTCGTGATCCAGACCGTGCACACAATTGGTCAAACTGATAGACATAATCTTCTATACTCGTAGTGCCTTGTCGAAGATTATTCAGCTGGTCATGTAACCTTTTTTGGAAGGATCGTGGCAAATATTTTTCTTTCAATTCTTTTTTTATTTCCTCCCAAGTAGTGGGTTCTCTACGACTCCTCATGAGACTATACTCATAGTTATGCCACCAATCATGAGCACCCCCCACTAGTTTAGAGTGGGCCAATTGCAGCTTTCGAGGTTCAGGAAGGTTAAACCAATCGAAATAGTCATCTAGAACATTCAGCCAGTCTTGAAAGGCTTCCGAGTCTTGCCTCCCATGAAACTCCTTGAGGTCCATCCGTATCTTATGGGTTTGGTAACGGATAGGTTCATCATAGTCTTCATAGGGTGGGTTGTGGTATTCCTCTCTAAGAACTCTTTGAGGAGCCCTAATAAAACGTCTTGGCATTAGATTGGCATTAGGAATTTCTCTTCTAGGGGCTTCTATTCTAGCCGACCTAGGATTATCTCGTTCCTCCAAATTACTTATTCTCCCATCCACGCTATCTAACTTGGCATCCATTTTGGTCAATCGTTGGAGAACCAAATTAACAAGATCATTGAGGTTATTGGACTGATTAGGAGAGTTAGAACTCTCCTCAGCCATGCTCTGATACCAATTTGATGGCAAAGGGGTTAAGACATCTCAAATTAACAAGTCCTCTTTGCTACAGAATCTTAATTCAGTCCAATACAAAATTCTGCAGAGAAAAGTAATAGGAATAATTACTCATCCTGAAATCTATATGTCAGAAACTGATGAAACATGGGTTGAATGGTTTTTATAACAATTATGAACAACCCTCCAAAGTTGAAGAAGATCGGAACAAAGCTGAGGAAGTTATGGGGCCCACAAGTAGGCTGGACCTGGTAGCGCCTGGCTCTGGACAGCTCCACTGTAATTGTGTGATTTGATTTTAATTCAGCCAAAGAAATTGATGAGGCTTCTAGAAACAGTGTCGCCAACCAAGGGATAGCAGATCTAGATCAAAGAAAACACAGGAATTGCAAGGAAAAGAAGAACAAGAGGTTGAGTCTCACAACCAGGTGAGGCTCAACGAAATTAATTTATTCTCAATTTTTCTGGAAAAGCTCTAAGAGCTACCGCCAGCTTCTACTCCTCTTATTTATAATGAGAATCCTTACAATTAAAATAGGAAAAAGAGAAAACTACTAAAACTAAACCTCCTTATAACATAGGAAGGTTTTAATACAATGGTAAGAAAACTTTCTAAATCTGAAAATAGGAAAGTAAATACTTGGTCTCCAAGTAATTGACACCTACTATCAATCTATCCTAAATTTTAGGAAACAAACTAAACAATGAAACTAGGAAACTAACTTTTAGGAAAGAAATAACAAAAGAGTGAAAAAATCTTTCAAAAAATCTGCTGCTGGTACTATTCACGTGAACAGTACCACGTGAACAGTGTTGACCATGTGGGCTGGTTGCCTTCTTGGACTGCATCAACATCTCACTTCTTAGGGTACTGTTCACGTGAACAGTACCACATGAACAGTGTTGACCATGTGGGCTGGTTGCCTTCTTGGACTGCATCAACATCTCACTTCTTAGGCAAGTTGAATACCTTGATGCTAATGTGGTGCCTCCTTAAGATGATGAAGAGAGGCATCAACAGCTTTATTGCTTATTCTGAAATATCTTAGAAAAAGATAGATGAAAACCATTTCATTGTTCTCTCTATTTATTTATTTATTTATTTTTTTAAAACATAAAAAGGGTCTGCATGTTATGGTTTAATTGATTTATCATCTTTTATAGGCACTCCTAGGCATGGCCAAAGCGCTAGTCCAATTTTTTCCAGGGAAGATATGCCAAAAACATCTGATGATCGACGTAGAAGGAAGGGTGATGGGAGGCAATTAGATAGGGATGCTGGTTGGAGTCGACGTGGAAAAGGTGGTTACTCACACAGAGATTCTGATAGACAGTCCCATGGAAGTTCACATGATTACCGTCGTCACGATGAACATAGCAGATCCCGCAAGTATTCTACTGAAGGGGATACAGACCATCAGAGGTCCTCTCGTTCTGGTCGGGAAACAAGTGATAGCAGTCGTTTTGATCATTCGAGAAATGAAGGTGAGTATGATAGGTCAAGAGATTATTGGCGTCATGGGGATAAATATTCCCGAGATAAACCTGAAGATGTGAGGTATAGAAGTAAGGATAAGGAGAGACAAACCACAGATCTGGAGCATCAGAAATATAGCAGTAAGGATTCATCTTCTGATAGAGCTGTATCTGGTAGGAGACATACTAGCTCAAACATGGAAGAGATCAAGACTGGGGATCGGGATAAGCTTGATAGGGCTAGAGGAGGTCGGGATGATAAAAAAGATTACCGGAGTTCAAGAAACCATAAGAATGACAGGACATCCTTCCATGAGGAACCCAGAGGATATGAAAAATATTCATCTACAGCAAGAGACAGTGGTGCTAATGTGAAAGAAACTCAGTGGAGCAACGTTAAGGAACTTGATGGAAAAAAAGATGTTGCAACCAAAAAGAGGAACCCGGATGACGGAGAATCTGAAAAACATGAGGAACAATACCATGGGGAACCAGAGGGACTTCTTGAAAATGATTACAGACATTCTTCAGGTTTCAGGGAACGAGATGGGAGACATGAACAAGTTAAAGATAAAGCCAGTCGTCTGCATGAGGATCAAGAATCTTCACCCAAAAAGCAAAAGTTTTCCAATTCAGGTGAGGCCTCTGTTTATGCAAAGGATGTTAAGTATGACATTAGCTTTCGATTTGATGCATTGGACTTTGTATATCTATACAAGTTAGATTGGTCATTATCTTTCCCATGATGTTATCATGACAGTTTCGAAGTCCATGGCATCTGGATTGGATGAAAGGCCATCTTCAAGTTTGAAGCAAGTTCAGGAAGCTTTCGAAAAAATGAATCAAGAACATGCTCATTCTTCAGCTGGTGAGGCCGAAGCAACTAATGATCTAAATGCAGCAAAAGTCGCGGCTATGAAAGCTGCAGAATTAGGTATGTGGTACCTCCATTGGCAAGATAGACTCTGATGTTTTTAGTGCCTTATAAATTATTGATTATATTTCTTTTTGTTGTTTCATTATGCAGTAATAGTAATCTTCTTATCTTATTTTGAAATTTTGCTATACAAATTATGATTTATACAGTTAAAAATTATGGTTTTACCCTATATGTACTCATTCATTTAATGTTAATGTAGATTTGAATTTAGTTTCAATTAATGCTTGAGATGCAAAGATGTTTTACTATCTTGTTAGTGGCAGGAGTCCATAGGCAGACATAATTTTCTGTATAATTTGTTTTTTTTCCCCCTTCTTAATTCCTTATTTACGGTTTTCTTCCATTTAGCTATTAACATACTGTGGAGTCTTTCAAGCTTGAACCTCAATCGCCCAAATGGATTCCATTTTGCGAGTGTTTCAAGATCACAATTGTGATAGCCTTTACTACAGAGAAGGCTTGAACAGATGTTCTCTGCAGCACGAATCCCATCAAAAGAGAAGAAACCTGATGCAGATATGACACAACATTGGGCTTATTTTAATGGAGATAAGCTTTGGGTTAAGTTGTATACATGTTGAGCCTTTGGTCCTATGGATTTTTATTGTTGTAGGCCTCTTAATGGGCTTAAACTATGGGTAGAAGGTATGAGTATGGGATTAGTACGTTAGCAGCTCAAGTTTAGTTAGACAAGTCCATATCTAGTTAGATAAGACTTCAGTGCTTTTTTTTTTTTTTAGGTGTTTTATTTTTTATTTTTAAGTTACTTTTCTTTATTTTAGGTAAGGGTGCAACATTTGCACCAAAACCAAACCGAACCGTTTACACCGGAATCGAGAGACCGTTTAGTAATTGGTTCGGTTCTGGT
This sequence comes from Protea cynaroides, assembly GCA_028583415.1. Classification (NCBI taxonomy): domain Eukaryota; kingdom Viridiplantae; phylum Streptophyta; class Magnoliopsida; order Proteales; family Proteaceae; genus Protea; species Protea cynaroides. Next base: position 92,638,968 of record CM053269.1, read on the forward strand.
TTGAAATATGACACCGTTTACCCAACTGGTTCGGTTCGATTTGAAATTGTTTAAACTGGCGGGTTACATTGGCTAGACACCAATTAAACCAAATAGAATGTGAACCGTTTAATTCTCTAAAAGCTAAACTAGTAAACCCTAATCTCATTTGTCATCTCCAATTAATAATATAATATTTTATTTCCGAAGACCCCAACCCCAACCCCAACGGCCCTACCCCAATTAATATATTATTTCCCCGAGACCCAACCTTAATTCCCAAAAGCCTACACCATAAAACCAAAACGGAAAAACATAATAGGAACTAGTGATTAGGCATAGCAATAGTCTCACTCTTGAGAATCTCGACTCTCTCCTTCCTGTTTGAACTTTTTCATTTTTTTTAATTTATGAAAAACCAATTAATAACCAATGCGTTAAACCGTTCATAAACCACAAACAAAACCAATTAATGAAAAACCGTTTTAAAACCAATAAACTGAAACGATTACTAATCGGTTCTGGTTTCAATTTTGATATTGTTTAGTTAATCAGTTCGGTTTTGGTTTTACTGTCTTATACACTGCACCGCACCTGACCGGACCGTTAAGCCGATTATAAACTGTTTAACACCCTTAATTTTAGGTTGAGTTTTAGTAGATGTAAACTACCTCCAAGGTAAGTTATTGTTTAAAGGAGTTTTAGGACTAATTTGCTTTTTGTTTTAAGTCTTCTATATAGGTTTGTAACTTTTAAGGGGCTAAGGTTCGAGAATTTGGTTTCAATGCCAGTTTCGGTCAGCCTTGAAACCGAGTTGGGCTAGGTTTCAACCTGGGATTTTTTCTGACAGCACTCGAAACCTTGGTTTTGAGCCCAATAAACTGTTGTTTTTTGTAGCCTATTTAACCATTGTACACCTATTCCGTCTATTAGTTCAAGGAAAAAAAAAAAAATCCAAAATGGTATTATGTGGTGTGGACCATGGTTTGAAGTGCAACTTGGTTTTGACCCAGGTCGAAATGAGTCGGTGGGTCAAAATCGAGTTGGTGGGTCGACCCCAGTTAGTTCCAGGTTTCGGTCTGTTTTTTGGTCCAAAATGCCTTATAAAGTTGCTTTTCTTGATCGAAACTAGACTGAGAGCTATTGTGAGAGAAAGTTTTTGAAGATTTTGCTTTTCAAACCTCATTTCTTCCTTCAACCATTGGATTTTCACAAGGATCTCGCTAGTTTCTTCAACAACATAGGCCTCTCAACCATTTTCTCTCTCTTCAAGGTAAACCATTCTCTCCAAAAGTAAATTATTTATAGAATGTGTATGCAAACATCATATTGGGTTTCAAATTTTTATATATTTGTTAAATGACCCGATCTATGAATCTATGGGGTTGGATTTTTTTTATTGATAATTTTTTTATTGGAATTTCTGTTTGAAAAATTGATTTTCCTACAACTATTTTTTGAAAAAAATATGGGTTACATGTATTGTATGGACCTCAAATTAATATATGTTAGATATAATAGGCCGATCTATGATGTGACGGAGGCAATTTTTTTTTATTTCAATTTTTGGATATTTAAAAAATAATTAATTAAATTGAAAATGACGGTAAATAAATGATAAAAGGCTGCTGTTTTTACTTAGAAAATCATGAAAAAAATATAATTGTGTTGCGAATATGTCTTAGATGTACCATGAAGTTCAATGTGGAATTGATTGGTGAGACTTAAAAATTAAATGTATTAAATTTAAATGAATGCTTTTACTATTCTAATTCTATAATTTCATGTTCAATACTTATATTATTGTTAGATGATTTTAATTGTCAATAGTTAGGGCATGTGGCTTAGTTTGATAGTGTACAATGACATTTAACCCTTAGCGTACACTGGCAAACTTGGGTCCACATCATATGTAATTATTTTTGATGTCTTTTTTTTCAAAGTAACACGTGATATAGATGTAAAAGTTTGAAATAGGCTACACAAAAAAAAAATTAGATAACAGTTCTAGGCCTCAAAACTGTGGTTTCAAGGTTTACCGGAAAAAATGCCAGCACTCGGTCGAAACCTGAGATATCTCGGTTTTGAGGCTGGGGAAAAGTTGGTTTACCTTCGAGAGCCAAATCTTGCAACCCAAGCTGTAGTTTAGTTGGATGTGTGCTAGAATGCAAGGAAATGGATAAATCTTTGACAAGAATCGCAGTTTGATGCCAAAATTATGATTGTAAGGTTGAATCCAGCCTTGAAGTGTCAAAAACTACCCTCTCGATTTCGATCGAAACATGTCATTTTATATAATGGGCTGGTTCAAGTGCTGGTCGAAACCAGGTCGAGGTTTGAAACAACTGGTACCGAGCCTTGGTTTCATCTCGGTTAGTGGTTTCGGCCGATTTCTCAAGCCATGGTGGCTATGGCTACTGGCTTCTTCAACAGTGGGAGTCAGTTTAATGGCAGTTAGACTCAGCTGTGCTAGTGGGAAGCTAGCAGGGTTGATGGGAAGTCAATCAAGTTCCAAGGTGTTGAGCCTAAGGTCCATATCCTCTGTATCTTCATCTCTCTTCTTTAACCATTAATTAAGTAAATCCTGCAACTTGGTTTCATATCTGGTTCATCTATTATCATAGTCCATCGAATCCAATCTGTTCTCCAGTTTTCTGTTTTGCTTTAATCAACCTACTGCTACCGATTGAAGATTCTGTTGCTGCTTATTACTGTTAACAGATAAGGATTATTGATCTCAGCTCTGATCTGCTGAGCTTAATCCCCTATTGTTATTGGATTGGTGACTGGATCTGATCTCTGGTTTCAAGTCTTGCTGCTACACCTTAGATCGACAAGTAATTCCTGAGATTTGATTCTGTTCCAGCCGATTCAAGCAATGGTAGTTTTCCTACTTGTAAAAGGATACCTTCTTAGCTGGACATCTAACCATTGGTGTCCTACCAGATTTGGTTATTGGTGGCCTATCCTAATATGTTATTATCTGTCCAAGATTGACCAACTTCTGCTGGTCAGAGTTTGACTTTTGTATTTCATTAAAAAAAAAAAAAAGAAGAAAAAATGAAAAAAAGAAGAAAAGAAAATCACTTGCTTTGTATCCTAATCATTGCAGACCAAGGAGTTCATCATAACTCTCAATCCGACCATTGGATTGCCTTCAGCTTTAGATACAGTGTTCATTAGCATATTCTTTACTTGTGTTCAAATTCTGCGGGGTGCATATATAGATCAAGCTACTGTTTATATTTTGGCTCTATAATTAAAGCTCTTTATTTGTTTGAACTTTATTTCCATCATTTAAGCTGGCTCGCTCTTGTAGCTCACTGATGCAAAGGCTAGGGTTTACAATTAAATTTAGGCCCTAATCCTTGCAATAGGGTCTTTACAACCAGTCCCAAACAATTCCAGTCAAAACCAGAAAACCAGGAATGTAACAAAGGTAGAAAGCTTAACTTTGGGAACAATCTGGCCTTCGGTTGATCACAAAACTTGGGGGGCTTGTAGTCTGGGATGTGCTTGCAACAATATCCGAATTCGAGGTTAATCTGACCGTTGGTTGCGAAGTTATGGTTTTTCCAAAATCATCTATCACCTGATCAGCAGTAGCAAGAAATCTTCAAACTCAGCAACCGATAGGATCTTTGGATGGGAAACACTTGTGCAATTGCTAGGTAACAATAGGGAAGATTGAGAGAAGAGATAGAGGGGAATAAGGGGGTCGGTTGAGTCTCACAACCTGGAGATTCAACCAGAAAACACAACTATCAAAAATAATAGAACAGGGATGGAGAGAAGATTGAGCTAAAGAGGGAGGGGTGGTTGAGTCTCACAACCAAGAGACTCAACCAGAATTGCACGATAGCTTTTTTGATTTTTTGTAAGTCTCTACTTCTTTCATCTTATTCATCCATATATATAGAGTATTGTGCTTACATAATTATGGAAGTGAGACTAGTCAATCCTTCCATTGTTGGCTTGTCTCATGAAAGGCAAGACCAATCTTTCCTTATTACAATCTTTCTAAAATCTGAAAAGATATTAATAGGAAACTTTCTTAAACATAGGCTGGAAAGTTTCTAAAAAAATAAAACTCTTAACTTTGGCAAGTCTTTAAATATAATTACTAGTATTAGAGACATATATTAGAGACATGCTTACATGGTAATTTTTATTAGGAAAACAATAACAAAAAGAAGGAAACAAATCTCTAAAATCTTTTGGCACTGTTCACGTGAATTGTACCACGTGAACAGTGTTGGCTGGCTGAACAATACTGCATCACTCACACAGTTAGGGAGTCTGGTTCAGGGCATTTTAGATGGCTACTTTGATTAATCCACCTGATTTACAACCAGCCTGTACTGCCTGAAGTAGCGCCAGCTGCCGGTTAAGGAAATAAAATTCCACTTAAAGGAATAAGACTTTAAAAAACCATAAGAGACTCTCTAAATGACTCCCACCATCTATAATAGTAAGAGTCTTAAAATTTAGGATCATTGTAACTAACCTCCACAAGATAAAAGGAAGTGTCCCTAACTAACCGAACTCCTAGAGAAAGGAAAACAAACTAGGAAACTAAATCCTATCTAAACCTTATCGACTCTAACTAACCTTCTTACTAAAGCATGAGGTCTAATAAAATATTAATTTTCGTACCCCCCTTTTGACACTCACTCTTGGACCTTATTATTAAGCCTTACAAAGAATAAATCCAAATTTAAAAGCCGAACCCAATCTAGTACTAAATCCTGGCCCAAATTTAAATCGGACCTTAAAGTGGGCCTGCATTAGGGAGAATATTGAGGCCTCTAATAATTCATTTTTGGTGTGCGTTATTGCCCGTTGTTGCCAAAAAAAAAAAAAAAAGAAAAAAAACTCGCAGAGAATTGGTTAGTGGTTTTAATTTTTGTTCCCGAGTTTTGGAGCTTGGCTCATGGTTTTATGCAAATCTAGAAGTACCATAAGTAGCACAGTTATGAGCAACGCAGATAAGGATAACGTTAAGCTTTTGGGGAGACATCTATTTTCCTGAGTATGTATTTTGCAGTTGTTCTTTTAGTGATTAAACTCCCATCTTTGTGGCGAATAATGGAGGTCCTTACTTTTTTTCAGTATGCAATGGTTCATATCACTGGGTGAATTATGAATCTTCACATATTGTTTCTGCTGTTGGCTGAAGCCTTATTCTTCTTAAAGACATGCAACTTAGTTAACAACTTAATGAAAACATACTAATTGCCTTGCTTTGTCATATGGTGTTATAAAATTGTCAATCCCATTGATCCTTCGACTGATTTTTAGCCATGTACATATCACAGTAAATAGGAACCTTATTGGCACTGGATACATGTCTACTGATCAAAAAAAGAAATTGTTGTGGGGTAACAAAAAGAATACTTCTAACGAAGAGGTATGTGTCAAAATTACATATTGTTCAATTTAAATTCAGGATATATGATTTATTAAGATGGGTTTTAACTATCATTTACCTATTTTCTCTCTGCTTTCTATTCCTCTCAAAGTTATTGCTGTCGGGTCATCGTTGGGATTTGCCTCTGTTTTCAGACCGAGAACGACAAGAGAAATTCAATAAACTCATGGTAATTACTGCTTTCTTCTCTTTCTTTTACTTCTGATCGTCAGATATGTTTACAATAGATGGTAAAATATCTACATTGTTTCCTTTTTTCCTGAATGACAAGTTCCTATCAGAATTTCTCTACACCTACTAACTCTGTTTTAGAGTCTGAGGTTGCCTTGGTACCTATGGCCGATTGTAGGGTGTGAAGGGCGATTTGAAGCTGGAGCAGAAACCCGAAAACCAAGATGGAAGTGGCCTTCTCCAAGCAGAAAAGCAGAAAGAACTGGAGCAGGATTTGGAGAAGCATTTTACTGCGGGACTCCGACGAAGAGATGGCCGCACTGTTGGACTTGGTCTCTAGTTCTGTTCTATTCTCACTTACTCTTCAGACGTTTGGTAACATTTTTATGTAGGCACTATTCTCCATGAATCATGCTTTTTGTGACCCTGTAATTTCCGCCATTTGGGAGATAAAACGTCAGACCCTCACAAAAAAAATGGTAAGTTCAGGGCCGCTATTACCATCTGGGTTCATCATGTAGAAAGTCTCGGAGTCCTTAGACCCTATCACTCGTTCGAAGTAAGCTCGCATGTAGGTCAGCTCCCCATCAGAGGCATCTGTTTTCACTGTAGGTAGCACACCTGCACCCATTGAAACAGCATGGAGCAGCTGCATAACGTTGAAGTCTTCATCAGTTGGCTCCTTCTTCAGGCCATACCCAACCTTGCGGCCATTGCAGTACATGGTCCAGAGAGGTTCTTCTAGGACTTCTGCCTTCTCAGCTGTTCGCTTCTCGCACTCAAGTGCGATTCTCATAAGACCTGACCCCATGTCTTGGAGGAGCTTCCCAGTTGGGATCCCTAGCTCTAGTATTAGCAGGGGAAGACACCTTTGGTTTTCCTGGATGGCTAGGGTAGCACGTGCCTTGCGGCAGCCGTAGAGGGTCCCTGTCAATCTGCTCCCTCCATGTACAAGGCCGTCCTGCGGCTTGCTGCTGTTTGAAGGAATATTCATCATACATGGGTGGATAATGGGGAATGCCCTGAAGAGGGAACGAACTTGCCTGTAAAGCTGCCCTGGTTTGGATGGTTTTCTCCTGTTTGAAGGCTGTTGAAGAGAGATTGGAGAATGGAGGGGTGATGGCATTGTGAGTGGACTTGCTGGCAGAGACAGCGACCTTGGCTTCTTCAGATCCCGAGCTTTTGATTTTTGCATTCTGGCAGTGCTGGTTTCAGCTGGGATCTCTCTTCTTGGAGCAGAAGCTTGTGATTGTCAAGAGTGCTTTGTGAAGGTTGTGCGATGGTGTGCTTTAAAAGAGGGATGTCGTGGTCTGCACGTTTGGCTGCTAGTTTTAGTTAGTCAACTCCTTCCATTATTTTAAAACGGGGAAAGAAAGGGTTGAAAACAACAACATTTGTTTTTAGGAAGGTCTGCTTGTATACGAGGGGTATGCAACCTCCCTTTGGCCTAATTTTTGTTGCTTTTAGCCAATTATGAGTCTAAGATGGTTAGAAATTAGCCATATGCATCCTTGTTTGGAAGGATTGGTGGCTAAGATCATGATATTTGAGGGCATTTGGTAAAGCACTCTTGCGTTGTTGGGGTGAGGCTGATGTGAGCCTGATAAAATGCTAACATCAAAGGTCTCAACAAATATAATTTCCCAGGTTGTCTACTTTGTTTATGTGCTGCCAAAAGATAAAGTTGAGGTTGTGAGGCCTCCATCTAGGAAAAGAACTGTTATATGTATTGGAGTTCGGTAGAATTAAGGTTGTGTTTGGATTGATAGCAGAGTGTTTGGGGTTTAAAACATAATATATATCTACTTTATGTTATGATCCCTTATTAATCTTATGGGGTTAATTCGACATAAGGGATTTGATGTGGGTTGATATGGTTTTGGATCCCTCTCCTTACAAGTCGGTTTTAGGGTTGAGTTTTCTCATAATTGTATTAACTTATTTATTAGAAAAAAAAGGGGGTAAATTACACTCGGTACTTAACGTTTCAAGAAATTTTACCAAAGGTACCTAACGTTTCAAAAATTATGTTTGAGGTACCTAAATCAGATTAAGTCTACCCAAACTGGATAAAATTTCAATTTTACCCCATCCTCTCTCTCTCTCTCTCCTCTCTTCCCTCACCTTCCCTTCCACTCCCCTCCCCTCTCGTAACCTCTCCACTACTGGCAACCCCCACTTCCCTTTCTTCGATAGCCCCTCCACCACCAGCTGCTCCCTCTCCCTTCCCCCACCTCCCTTGCCACTCCCCTCTTTCCCATATCGCTCTCCCCCACCTCCCTTGCCACTCCCCTCTTTCCCATATCGCTCTACTTTTGAGCACCCCTTCTCTTGTATCTTGCAACATTTTTGAAATTGTGACGGAATTGATCTTGGTTCTGCCAAGCTAGACCGAAACAGAAATGGAACGGTCAACGTTGTAAACACAACCTTAGCATCCTCAGAACAAGTATCTTGGTGCTTTCAACAGAGTTTCTTCTTAAACCTCTTGATAATTTTGAGAGTCCACATTACTATCTTCGTCATTATAAGATCCAAATCATTGCATCCAACCTTTATCCACATCATTGCTAGTAGGACCCTAAAATTGGGAACCATTTTTACCAAAAAATAAAAACTTGGGAACCATTTAGTCCCCTAAAAAAAGGGAAAGAATGATGACAGTTTAAATCCAAGCCTTGAGGAAGAAACCCCCCAAAATCCCCGCACTTGAGGTCCCCGAATTGCAAGCCGATGACTTCATCATCGAAATCAAGCTCACAACTAAAGGAGATCTGTTATCATCGTTGAGTATTTCTCCGACAAGCATACTATATGTTGCTGTGAAATACCGACGGTCACTTGATCCTTGTTCTCTTGCAAGACAGGGAAGGTAAAATGTTATCGGAGGGCGGACCGAGATGGGCCAACGTCCACTCCGACGATCAAGTCACTATGGGGAGCTAACAATATGGAACTTGGCAAGAAGGAAGCAAGATCCTAAAGCGTGGGGAAGAAGATGAATTCAAGATAGGCTGAAAGTAAGGTTCAGAAGATGATTGTGATAGATCGATCCTTTTATCTTGCACCGTCGGGTGGTTATATAGATGATACAAAATCTTTGATAAGATCCAGGCATAACCGCTTAACTGCCAGGAGCGTATCCGATAATCTCGCACGATCATAGGATGGTGATCCTACGGCTAAGGTGTGATAACCTGTCAAATCACTCAAGCTATCCGCATTGTCCACCATAATAAGATTCTCTTCTTAAACCGGTTCTTTGATGATGTTACAGTTTAGAATTCTTACAAGAGCGCGCCAGACGAGATGTGATGCGTGTGCGAGCTAGACCATCCTTGGAGAGGCGAGTTGAGGTACAACACAACTAAGTTGCGACCTAGTTTATGCGACTTGTCATATTGCTTGGATGGTTGGTGGGTTCCATCCCTCTAAATGCGGCGACTTCCAACCCAGCAAGAGTAGCGGGTTGGAGATAATGTCTGTCGTGACATATGTCACCTCCATATCGTCATGCCTGGGGACACGTGTCACCTAATGGTTGGTGGGCAAACTATGGTATCAACAGTTGCCCCTTGTCCCAATGAAATTAACAAGTTTAATGGGATAATCCTAGTAAAAGATGTACTTCGTCCTACGTTGCACTGATAATTTACAGAAGTGCAACGACTTGGAGAGAGTGCCAATTTGTCACCATCAGAACACCTTCATGGTCAAAGTCGATCTCGCACGATTTCTACTCAACCTGGGAAAGTCAAGTGCCATCTTACAACCCGGAATGCGAGTTGACAGTACGCAGATATCCGCCAGACTACGACGCAGGTAGATGACATTAAATGCCATAATGATAACCCATTACTAGATTTACGGTATTTGATGCGGCATAAAGTCACAACGGCTCTTTAAACCAGAAGTTTAGTAGATAATTTTCGTGATCACGTTTCGCCTTTTTCGTCACACGATCGCACGAAAATACGAGCGCCAAACAAAATTGAATTAACGAGCCGTGACAGCGGGCCATGCGTCCCTCTGACGACTAAATATGACAGCGCCGTAAATCTATTGACGTCAGCGATGGTTTTGTCTCCTTTTTTCAAAACTTGGCATTTAATGCATTATCACTAGACATTTCGAAAACCATAATTGCTATTTTTTTTTTCCATTTTAGGATTTTCTACCCTAATTACTCTTTTCTTTCCATTTTAGGGTTTTCTACCCTAGTTGATATTTTCTTTCTATTTTAAGGTTTTCTACTTTCATTGCTCTTTACTTTCCATTTTTAGTGTTTTCTACCCTAATTGTTATTTTCTTTCCATTTTAAGGTTTTCTACCCTAATTGCTATTTTCTTTCTATTTTTAGTGATTTCTACCCTAATTAATGTAATCGTTCCATTTTTATGTTCTTCTACCCTAATTGCTATTTTCTTTCCATTTTTTGTGTTTTCTACCCTAATTACTATTTTTTTTTTCCATTTTAGGGTTTTCTACCCTACTTGCTATTTTCTATCCATTTTAGGGTTTTCTACCATAATTGCTATTTTCTTTCTATTTTAGGGTTTTCTACCCTAATTGTTATTTTCTTTCCATTTTAGGATTTTCTACCCTATTTGACGCCAGCGATGGTTTTGACAGCGGGCCATGCGTCCTGTCGGATGGATTTCGAAATGTCTAGTGATAATTATGTGTGAGTAACTTTCAACACAAGTTACCTCTCCATCGACGAAGGCTTATAAAAGGAGAACTCAAAGCTACTATTACTCTTCTTCGAAAGTTCATTCTACGGAGAAAGGAGTGCAATTTCCCTCTTCATTTCCATCACCTTCTCCGTTACTGCAAGTTCATGCTGCTACTGCTAGTCTTCTCCATTGAAATGCTTGTTGCCACCACCAGTTTCCGCAAGAAAGAAAACAGTAAATTCTGTTTCCCCCCTTCGCTCTTTTCCCTTTTTTTTTAGTCTCCAAGTGCTTGGTCTTCTGGGATAGAGGTATTCCGCCACTGCCTGGCCAATGTTCGGTTGGGCAGCAGAGGGGTAATCTTCGCAGGGATTTGCCGCAACCCAAAGATTAATTGCTGTGAGGTCTATTGCCGTGGGGAAACTTCTGGCAAGGGCTCAGATCCGGGAGTAACAGTCTTCGTTCTTTCTTCTGTAGAAACAGAATGCGTCCCCATGCAATACCCATGGAGCAAGACTCAGCGAGACCTGAAGAACCCGTGGCCGTCGCCCAACCCTAGGAATTAAGGCGGCGGGCATCATGAATAAGCTCGACGAGAGCAAACTGGACTTCTTGCGGGCTGTCATCAACCTGGTAGAGCAATACGAGTACAGACTGCCCGAAGAGGATGAGGCGGCTTGCAAAGCCAGTACGTCTGAGATGTGCATCTACTTGGCATTCTTCGAGTCTGGGTTTAACGTCCCTGCTCCCAAGGAGGCCGTTCAGATCTTGAAGTTCTACGGCCTAGCCCCAGCCCAACTCCACACTATCTCCTGGACATCCATTATGGCGTTCGTGGTGATGCTTCGCCGACTTGGTAGAACAACATCAGTGGAGTTGTTTCAGAGTTTATTCCTTCTTAGCAAGGATGAACCGAAGAGCGAGATGCCGACTGGCTGGTATTTCCTGAAGGTTCGTTCGGGGGCCCCGAAGACAGTCATAATGCGGAACAAGGTTTACCACTGGTCGAAGAAATTTTTCTTCGTCAAGTGGCGAGATGGGAGGCCCATGCCACTTCAGAACGTATGGCGGCTTCTGAAAGTTACCGCGTTAAATTACTCTCTAGATCTGGGGGACAACAACAAGGAGAGCTACAAAATGATTAAATGTTGTGCTCCCATCTCCTTTTCCGAACTCGCTCATGATGAAGTAGATTGCCCCGATGACTTCGAAAGAGGGGAGGATCAGTATGTAGAAGATGAACCCGCAAGGGTTGAAGGCAAAGGTACATCTCGAAACAGAGTGTGATTTATGTTTTTGTCTCTGTAACTAACATTCTTTGTTTTTTGATTTTGTAGTGAGGGGAAGTGAGTTGGATCCTGCAGTTGTTGCCGGCATGCTAGCTAGGCAAAAGTCGAGAAAGAGGTCGGCTAGCGGCACCAACAAGGGCGTTGAAAAGAGAGCGCGAGTTACGAAGACCACTGCGGTGAGGTCTAGCCCAAAAAGACAAGTCGCAGAGGCTTCAACGGTCACGGAGGTGACTTCAAGGTCACCGGCACCTTCCACGGTTCCTGAAGGGATTGCCCCTACAGGAGATTTCCCCACGTAGGAGTCAGACGAGATCATGGATAGGGGCAGCCTCAAGGTCCCCATCGTGGACACATTCAGATTTTCCCTCTACAAGTGGGCGAAAAGATGATCGCGAATCCAGGTTCTGTCCTCAAGGAAAATTACAGAGTCGCTGGTATCTCAACCGTCTTCACCGGTGAGACTTTCAGGGAGTCCATCTACACATATTCGCCGCACAAAACTAGAGGCCACAATTCGGAAGCGGGAACCAAGCCCGAGCAAGTTCCACTGGCCAAACTGGAACATCTGAGGTTGGCCTACGCACTGGACCCTACTGTGGCTCACCAGTTGGTGGAGGGAATCTGTCTTCCCACCACCATCGAGTACTTCAAGGGGGTGGAAACCTCAAAACTCTACCTATTGATGGAGGCGGACTTGGTGCGGGTAAGTATTGATTTCTTAAAACCTTGCATTTCATCTTTATCTTCTCAGAATGTTGCTAACATTTTTTACGTCTTTCCCATTGGCAGAAGGCCCATCTTGTGACAGAGATCCGAAGACGCGAGGAACATGCGGGTGCGAAAATCCATCGGTTGGGTCTTGAAGGGGATGATGAGTTGGAATGGGCTCGGGCGACTAAGCACACTAGGAATGGCTCCTTTGAAGCAAGGCGCCTGTTTTCTGAGATGAATGAATCCCTAAAGAAGGAGTAGGATGACCTCGAAGACAAGTTAAAGGACACCCAGACCCAGGCTAGTGTCGATAAGAGGCGTTTGAAGGATGCCCTTGATGCCAAAAAGACCAGGGCAGATAACTTGGCGTCGTCAGTAACCACGGAGAGGACCAGGGCCAACAATGAGAAAATGAGGGCCTACGAGTTGGGGACCCAGCTGGAGAATGAGAGGAAAAAGAGTGAAGATCTGGCGACAACTTTGGAAAAGCTTTGTGCCGAGTTGGAGGAGGTGAAGGCTAGCATCCTGGGGCTGGTCGACGTGGCTGTTAGTGACTTTAAAAAGTCGAAAGACTTAGAAGTCAATGTTGCCAAAGACCCTGAGATGGAGGACTTCCATCTTCCCTTCTGCGCCAAGCACTACTTCGATGAAGGGCGGAACCTCAACCAGTTTGTATGCGAGAAGCTCCTGCCAGATGCCGACTTCTCAGGGTACTACCTTCTTTTGGACAAGCCTGATGACGAAGGGGAGGCTATAGAAGAAGGTACCTTAGAGGGTGTCGAGGAAGAAGAGGAGGAAGGTGAAGAAGTGGCGTAAGATGACCCCGTTGAGGAAGAGCCTGTGAGCGATGAGGTTGGTGCGGAAGATGTAGCTCGTAGGGAGCGAGATGGTGAGGATGCACCAGCAGAGGAAACCACTGGAGGAATGGATATGGCCTCATGGGATGCCTCCTCCCTCACAGGGAGTGTGTCCCCTATTATCGCCATCCTGCCGCAGATCCAGTTCCACCACTCACCCTGCCAGAATCAACTGCCCAACCAGACCAGGCGATTCAGGTGGAGCAGCAAAACCCCTGAAGTCTCCTTCCTTTTTTTGTACTTTTTTTTTTGTAGGCCTGAGATGTAAATGTATCTCTTCTTATCCTTGTACTGAAATGAAAAATTTTGAATGTTTGTATTTTTCACGTATGCGGCATAGGCCTTTATTTATTTATTTATTTTTGCGTTCCTCTTCCAACACGACTTGATGGTGTGTTTGTCTTTTCGCCTTAGGTTTCTGGTAGGGGAAACCTCTCCTCGCTTGAATTGTTCCGTATTCAAGATTGCCCTGCTTCAGTGCATATCCTCAATACCCATCTTCGTAACATCTAAATAGAACGAGACAGGCTTCCCACACATGCGACAGAATTGGAAGAAAAGCTTAACTCCTTCCACATTGAGCATCTTTCCTATAGTGCCGCATATGATAGTTTAAGCGAAGGTTTGAATGAGACTTAGAAGTGGCAAGTGGAGTCTTGGAGGAAGGATATACGCGTGCTACGAGGTAGGTTAGCTCGATCGAACGGCCAATATACAATGATTTGTAACCTGCATATGGAGAGTTGCAAAGAGCTAGTCCGATTGAGAGGAGAAATAACCGAGTTGAGAGAGGATGGTGCTAGAGATTGCCATCTGCGGGACTTTACTGAGGCAAGGTTGGATCGCCTGGCGGAGAAACTCACCAAGGCTGAAGAGAAGCTTACCGAGTTGATGGGTTACAAGAGGGGCAAGAGAGAGTATTATCGAAAACCCTTTCCTCTGATACAAGCAAACTACGAGACCATGTCACAACAAAGTGCGAGTGCCAAATATCAGACGGTGCTGGAGGCGAGGAGGCTACTTGATGATGTTGAGAAATTGTGGGAGCCTGCACCAAGGTCGACACGAAGCTCTTCTTTATAGACAGTTTTTTTTAATTGTGTACTATTGTACTGGTGTACTATTGTACTGGTGTACTATTGTCACACCCCAATTCTGATCCAACCAGAATGGTGTGAGTGAACCGTCATTGAACTAACGGTTCACACCAGGATCTCGAATAGGCCGTGTCCACTCATACAAACCATTACACATAACCACAATCAGAATATAAATATACAGCGGAAGACTTTAAATAAAATGAACTAAGTATCTATTGATAACTTAAATAAATATCCAATTATCCAAATTCAAACACATAAATAATATCATTACATCCCTTTAATCCAATCAAAAATAAGGAAATTAAATAAAGAAAACAACTCAAAGGTACACGCAGAAAGGGCACTCGCATGAAGCGTCATGCTCGTCCTCTCCTGCTTGCACATCCAGAGTAGCAACACCTCCATACGCCGGAGCGTTCATATAGTCATCAACACTATAACCTGCATCAACATCTAAAAACAATGTGTACACAAAGGGTGAGCTCACAACACAGCTCAGTAAGACAATCAGACAGTTTCACAATATTATGCATGAGTAACAATCAATTTTATGCTGTGGTCTGGTTTTAAGTTTGCAATGTGCTATAGAAAGGTTTGGTGGCCCCCGCACCTCTATACACGAGTGTGTGGCACCTCATGGATCACACCCCCATTGGCCCACATGCACCCATCATGGAATAGAGATAGAGCTAAGATACCCCCGTACCTCCCCTGATACTCTACCCATACCAGTACCTAAGCCCCTACTGGCCAGGACTCGCAAACTGGGCTCGCAACTAACCAATCCTATATGTCATCAATGTATGCTCTATCCAGCACAGCCGTCTACGACATAGAGATAGAGCTAAGGCATTCCCACACCTCCCCTGATGCCCTATCTGCAACTAACTCACTAGGATATAAACATAACGCATGTAGACCCTATCCCAACATAACTCCCTACGGCATAGAAATAGAGCTAAAGCATCGTGGACAAGCCAGCATCGACTTGGAGACCACAGTACCACATAACAGTGGCCGGGACAACATCAATATCGGAGACCACCGTACCACGACCTTCCCCTGATGCCCCACCCGTACTGAGCATGTTAAGACAGAATACTACAAAAGGTGCTAATGTGAAGAGCGATCCCAGGCCCATGCCCCACTCCACACACTAACG
This sequence comes from Protea cynaroides, assembly GCA_028583415.1. Lineage (NCBI taxonomy): Eukaryota > Viridiplantae > Streptophyta > Magnoliopsida > Proteales > Proteaceae > Protea > Protea cynaroides. The sequence continues at coordinate 92,654,344 of CM053269.1, forward strand.
AAAACAATCACATGCCTAACAATCACATCCTATCAATGCATGAACAGTAATACTAACTGAAAGTAAAGGATGGCATGTGAATATGCACAAACAACACATCTCATATAATCAGGTGATTAACAACAATTTACTGTCCCTTAATTGTTAGGTTTAGGTCAGATTCCCTTACCTAACGCTCGTTCGATAACTTGCTCCACGTTGCAAGGTCCAAACGATATGTCACAAGGTCCTACAATATTAATAGGGTTTCATTAGAATATTTTCTTAAGGTTTCATGTTGGTCGGAAACCAACAAAAATCCAAAACCAGCCTTTCAGAGTTGACCGGTCTCACCATACCGGTCGCAGCACTGTGAACAGACTGTCAACCGGTATGGTCGACCGGTATGTCTCCGGAAGACCATACACTTGATTTGTCGACTTCCATCGATCACTCTCCATGGATTTTCAGGGTTTCTCCTATCCATTCTAAGTCTAAACTTGGAGTTAGAGTTATCCCCAACTCATTCGAGTCTCGTTTCGATGAATATCATCTCGAAACTCAAATCCAGGGTTTGACGGCAACTTAGGGTTTTAAGGTCCAGATAGGGTTTTAAATCAATACCTACTTTGCAAAACTAACATAGGATAAGAAGAATAGTTAAAACACTTACCGTTGACTGGCGTAGCGTGAGCTTCGTCGAACGGTAATGGCGGCACCTTCTTCTTCTTCCTAGCTCCTTCTCCTTTCCCACCTCTTTATCTTCTCTAGGGTTTGCGAGAGATAATGGAAAGGATTTGAGGAGGTTTATGGGTGTATTTATAGGCTAAAAATAGGGTTTAGTAACCCTACTAGGATTAGGAAACTTCTAGGATTCGAAATCAGGAAAGTGGGACCCTCAGAAGTCAATTTCTGGCTTTCCGCACTTTGCTGCGCAGACTATACCGGTCGACCGGTACCAAGACCGGTACCATCGACCGGTCAACCTGAAATCAGGTTTAATTGGTCGTCTTTGGTCCGATTTTGTACCTGGTTGTCATCCGCTCGTCCCCTCTGGCCCGGTGATGATCGGAAGACCTGTCACGACACAAAACCAAGGTTTAGACCGGGTTTACGGAGTGCGGGTCTTACAACTCCACCACCCTTAAAAGAAATTTTGTCCCGAAATTTGCATGTAGGTTCTACAACTCCCCCACCCTTAAAAGAAATTTCGGCCTCAAAATTTGAACGTACCTTGATCGTCGAAAAGGTTAGGGTACTCCTTCCTCATCGCGCTCTCTTCTTCCCAAGTAATTTCCTCCACATTTTGGCTTCTCCAATACACCTTCACATAATGGATATCCTTAGTTTGAAGTTGCTGAACTTTTCGACTTGAGAGCATTACAGGCACCACTTCGAAAGTTAAGTCTTCAGTCAAGTCTGGGGGATCAGCGGACAAGATGTGCGATGGATCTCTGACATACTTCTTCAGTAATGATACATGGAACACATTATGAACACTGGACATAGATGGTGGTAGAACCAATTGATATGCTACATTACCACGTCGATTCAATATCTCATATGGTCCCACATACCTGGGGCATAGCTTCCCCTTCTTACCAAACCGTTTCAGACCTCGCACCGGTGATACCTTCAAGAATACCTTGTCACCCACTGCAAACTCCAGATCTCGACGTCGATTATCCGCATAGTGCTTCTGTCGAACTTGAGCTGTCTTTACTCTCTCTTTGATCTGATCAATCACTCGACAAGTTTCTTCAACAAACTCTGGTCCTACAATTCTTCTTTCCCCCACTTCGTCCATAACAGAGGTGTACGACACTTCTTCCCATAGAGTGCTTCATATGGGGCCATCTGAATTGTAGCCTGATAACTGTTGTTGTAAGCGAACTCGATAAGTGATAGCTTCTCATCCCAAGTTCCCTTGAAATCTATTGCACAAGCTCGGAGCATATCTTCCAAAATTTGAATAGTTCGCTCTGACTGTCCGTCCGTCTGAGGGTGAAAAGCTGTACTGAACTTCAACTTTGTTCCCATAGCTTTCTGCAATCCTTCCCAGAACTTTGATGTAAAACGGGGATCTCTGTCAGATACTATACTCTCTGGAACGCCATGAAGTCTGACTATATTATCCACATATAACTTGGCCAGTTTCTCCATGGTATACTGAGGTCTGACCGCAATAAATCGAGCTGTCTTGGTGAGTCGATCTACTATAACCCAAACTGCATCCACTGACCTTGGTGTCAAAGGTAGGCCAGTGAAGAAATCCATGGTGATACAATCCCACTTCTACGCAGGTTCCGGTAATGGCTGTAGTAAACCTGCGGGTCTCTGCCTTTCCGCTTTAACTTGTTGGCAATTCAAACACTAGAACACGAAGCGAGCTATATCAGCTTTCATACCCCTCCACCAATATAATCTTCTTAAATCATGGCACATCTTGGTACTTCCTGGATGTACCAAATATGGAGTGTAATGAGCTTCAGTCATAACTCGGTCTCTGATATCGCAGTCCTCACTCTCAGGTATACATAACCTTCCGTGATACCTGAGCACCTTGTCTGAATCCAAGGTAAAGTCAGGATTGCTCGTACCCTTCTCTAAGTCTTCTTGGACTGTCTTAAGATATGGATCTTGTAGGATTGCTACCTTGACTTCATCAACTAGATCCGGTGAGATCTTCAATGCGGCGAACATCATAGTGAACTTATGAATCAAGCCTTGCTCAACTGGATCTTCTGCAGTTTCAATTATATGCTCTTCATCACCTTCGATTGAACTAGAGGCTGCGACACACAATGCAGCATTTGTACTTGGTCCTGCCTCAGGTTTCGATGCCCACTTCCTGCTTAAGGCGTCAGCCACGACATTTGCTTTACCCAGATGATATTGGATGTCACAATCATAATCTTTTAATAATTCCAACCATCTCCTCTGTCTCATATTCAGATCCTTCTGAGTAAAAAGATAAGTTAAGCTCTTGTGATCTGACTTGATCTGGAACTTCTCACCGTACAAGTAGTGTCTCCAAGTCTTGATTGCATGTATAACCGCTGCTAGCTCCAAGTCATGCGTAGGATAGTTCTTCTCATGCTCCTTTAACTGTCTTGATGCATAAGCAATCACCTGTTCTCCTTGCATCAATACACACCCGATACCCAACCCCGAAGCATCCGTATATAAAGTAAACTGTACGCTTGGTTCTGGGATGGTCAAGATAGGTGCAGAGACTAGTCTTGACTTCAAAGTCTGAAAGCACTTCTCACACTCATCTGTCCACATGAATTTCTCTCCCTTCTTGGTCAATTTGGTGAGTGGAACAGCGATCCTGGAGTAATCTTTCACGAATCTTCTGTAATAACCAGCCAACCTAAGGAAACTACGAATTTCCGCAATAGATTTTGGTGCTTCCCATCCTACTATAGCAGCTATCTTGCTTGGATCAACCTTGATACCATCTTCAGATACTACATGGCCCAAGAAAGCCACTTCCTTCAGCCAAAACTCGCACTTCTTGAATTTTGCATAAAGCTTCTCCTGTCTCAGCCGTTGTAGGGCTGCCCTCAAGTGCGATGTATGAGTCTCCATGTCCTTAGAGTAGATCAATATGTCATCGATGAATACGATGACTGAAGTGTCCAACATATCATGGAACACTTGGTTCATCAGTTCGATGAACGACGCTGGAGCATTGGTCAACCCGAAAGACATAACTAGAAACTCATAATGCCCGTACCTCATTCTGAAAGCAGTCTTCGGAATATCTCCGGCCTTGATCTTCAATTGGTGATACCTTGATCGGAGATCAATCTTCGAGAAAACCTTTGCACCCTATAACTGATCGAACAAATCATCGATCCTAGGCAAAGGGTACCGATTCTTGATCGTCAACTTGTTCAGCTCACGGTAGTCAATACATAGCCGTACACTTCCATCTTTCTTCTTGACAAATAATACCGGTGCTCCCCAAGGTGATATACTAGGTCGTATGAAGCCCTTATCCAACAATTCTTGTAACTGGGTTTTCAACTCCTTTAACTCGGTAGGGGCCATCCTGTATGGTGCTTTAGACACCGACGCCGAACCTGGCATAAGGTCTATCACAAATTCTGTATCCCTGTCTGGTGGTAAACCTGGAAGATCTTCTGGAAATACATCTGGAAACTCTCGTACCACCTCTAGATCTTCCATCTTTGGCACCTCCGCAGTGGTGTCGACTACAGATACTAGATAACCCACTCCCCCCTTCTCTAAGCATCTTTTAGCTTTTAGGGCGGAGAGAATCAGCTTCCGCTTCCTAGATAGCTTGATCCCAGCGAAGCTATACTCCCTTCCCTCTTTGTCAGTAAGCACAAGCTTCCTTTCACCACATAAAAGGAAGGCCGAATGGTGGCCTAGCCAATCCATTCCCAAAATGACATCAAAGTCTGCTATCTCGAGTAGTACTAGGTTTGCTTCTAAGTCTCGGCCCTCAATACATACCGTACATGGTCCATAATATTTGGTCAAAGCCACTTCAACTCCTAGTGGAGAGCGAACTATCAAGCTTGGGTTCTAATGCTTGATTGGTAACTCCATTCGCTTCCCAAAAGAAATTGAAACAAAGGAGTGCGTGGCCCCAGAGTCAAATAATACTCTGGCGGGTATACCAGCTACATTTACAATTCCTGGAATTTTCTATCATCCCTTAGTTCTATATGCGCATACACACAAATGATAAAGATAATCCAAATAGTAAGGGATAGAGTCATACCCGTGACCATATCCGGTGATGTAGTTGCTTCTTCAGTGGTGACCGCATAAACTTTTCCTTGCTGGGGCGGTTGCTTCTTAGGTAGAGTGCAGGTCCTTGCAATATGACCCACTTGCTGGCAGTTGAAACACTTTATATTCGGGTTGTATCCGGCATTCTGTGGCACAGGTGGTGCCGCATTGTTCCTTGCAGGTACTGCAGCGGTCGGAGCCCTGTATGGGCGGAATGGTCTAGTATTACCGCCACCCGAACTCTCACTAGCAGGTCTCTTCACTCCCCTGTTCTGAGCAAAGAAGCTGTCCCTCTGACTGGACTCTATCACCCTCGCAACCTGCACAGCCTGATTGTAGATCTTCTTGTCCAAACCCAATATGTGCTCTCTGATGCTCCCACGTAGTCCCATGGTGAACCTACGTGTCTTGGTCTCTTCTTCTTGCATACTTGCCGGTGCGAAGAAAAATAACTCTTCGTACCTCTGCTGATAAGCATCCACGGTCGACTGAGATTGCTGTAGGTTGAGGAACTCCTTCTCCATTTGATCTCTGAAACTCTTCGGAAAATATTTATCGAAGAAGGCAGTTTTAAACACTTCCCAATCCACCAGTGTATACTTATTCTCCAGGTTTGCTCGTGTAGAATTCCACCAAGCATTTGCATCTTCTTTCAGCATATGAGTGGCAAATAAAACCTTTTCCTCCTCTGTACATGTCATCAGACGGAAATTCTTCTCCATCTCTGCAACCCACTGTGCTGGCCACAATGGCTTTCCTGTTCTACCTGTGAATGAAGAAGGCTTCAGATTTAGGAATCTGTCTACCGCTCTGCTCAGATCTTGCGGTCCCTGAGTGTTCATTTCGTACCATTGTGGTGGATACGGATAGGCTCCTGGGTACGCAGAAGGAGACGGAAACTGATGCGGTGGTGGTACATTCTGGGGTTGGCCCATCGGCCCTGGACTACCATGCGTCGGCTCGGAGACCACAGTACCACATAACAGTGGCCGGGACAACATCAATATCGGAGACCACCGTACCACGACCTTCCCCTGATGCCCCACCCTTACTGAGCATGTTAAGACAGAATACTACAAAAGGTGCTAATGTGAAGAGTGATCCCAGGCCCATGCCCCACTCCACACACTAACGAAAACAATCACATGCCTAACAATCACATCCTATCAATGCATGAACAGTAATACTAACTGAAAGTAAAGGATGGCATGTGAATATGCACAAACAACACATCTCATATAATCAGGTGTTTAACAACAATTTACTGTCCCTTAATTGTTAGGTTTAGGTCAGATTCCCTTACCTGACGCTCGTTCGATAACTTGCTCCACGTCGCAAGGTCCAAACGATATGTCACAAGGTCCTACAATATTAATAGGGTCTCATTAGAATATTTTCTTAAGGTTTCATGTTGGTCGGAAACCAACAAAAATCCAAAACCAGCCTTTCAGAGCTGACCGGTCTCACCATACCGGTCGCAGCACTGTGAACAGACTGTCAACCGGTATGTCTCCGGAAGACCATAAACTTGATTTGTCGACTTCCGTCGATCACTCTCCATGGATTTTCAGGGTTTCTCCTATCCATTCTAAGTCTAAACTTGGAGTTAGAGTTATCCCCAACTCATTCGAGTCTCGTTTCGATGAATATCATCTCGAAACTCAAATCCAGGGTTTGACGGCAACTTAGGGTTTTAAGGTCCAGATAGGGTTTTAGATCAATACCTACTTTGCATGGTATTGATCCACCCACAAAACTAACATAGGATAAGAAGAATAGTAAAAACACTTACCGTTGACTGGCGTAGCGTGAGCTTCGTCGAACGGTAATGGCGGCACCTTCTTCTTCTTCCTAGCTCCTTCTCCTTTCCCACCTCTTTCTCTTCTCTAGGGTTTGCGAGAGATAATGGAAAGGATTTGAGGAGGTTTATGGGTGTATTTATAGGCTAAAAATAGGGTTTAGTAACCCTACTAGGATTATGAAACTTCTAGGATTCGAAATCAGGAAAGTGGGACCCTCAGAAGTCAATTTCTGGCTTTCCGCACTTTACTGCGCAGACTATACCGGTCGACCGGTACCAAGACCGGTACCATCGACCGGTCAACCTGAAATCAGGTTTAATTGGTCGTCTTTGGTCCGATTTCGTACCTGGTTGTCATCCGCTCGTCCCGTCTGGCCTGGTGATGATCGGAAGACCTGTCACGACACAAAACCAAGGTTTAGACCGGGTTTACGGAGTGCGGGTCTTACAACTGTCCTCTGCCCCCAAGTTCTTAATAGTTGGGATTTGTCCACTGTTAAGAAGTATGTATCTTGATGTATCTATTGATGAAAATAAATATAGTGGTGTGCGAGTTCTTTCGATTTTTGCCTATAGTATGAACTTTATTGTGTTTCCTACTTTTCGAGTTCATAAGTAGTTGCATAGAGCGTGCATTTAGATCTATGTAAGGGTGTCTCTGGTTAATAAAGCCGATTTTGCTCATCCAGGACACTATTAGCGACTTGGTTATTTTTCGTGGACACATGGGCCAAGGGAGCGAGTTGTCTAGGATTGTGTCAAGTTGCTCTATGTATACCTTGTGGTTAATTTGCATGTTTGTTCGACCAGGTATTCCACAAGGTAATATGTGTTCGATTTTCGTTGAGATGTTACACTAGATCCAATTAGGCAAAAAATTGTAATGCAAAGACGATTTATTAAAAATGAGTAAAATCGATTACATTATTGATAGAATTTTCATAAGTTCTTGGAGTGCCATGGCTTTTCGATATATTTCTCTTTCATTGTCTCGAGATAATAAGTGCTTGGCCTAGTTATAAGGATTATTCTATATGGTCCCTCCCAAGTTGGCATTAATTTGCCTTGCTGCTTGGGTTTTGAGACTGTGGTACAGCGGAGCACTAGATCACTGACCTTGAAATTCTGAACTCGAATACGTGAATTGTAATCCCTAGTCACCCTTTGCTGGTAAGCTAATATTCTAAGTTGCGCATTGTCAAGAGTTTCTTCCCCAAAATCCAGATTGGCTCTTAGGTCCTCGTCATTTTTTTATCTCGTCTTAGTTGACAATTCTGATTGTAGGATGAGTTGCTTCAACCGGCATGACTGCCTCTACCCCATATACTAGCATAAAAGGCATCTCTCTGATTGGAGTTCTATTCGTTGTCCTGTAAGACCAAAGCATGCTTGGCAGCTCGTCAGCCCACTTGCCTTTGGCTGGCCCAAGTCGCCGAGCGATGCTGCAAGATATGGTCTTGTTAGTTGCTTCGACATGACCGACGACCTCGGGTGATAGACTGCTGCGAAACGCTATTGGATGTTGAAACCCTTGAGGAACACTTTGTATTGTTGGCTGTCAAATTTTGGCCCATTATCAGTCATAATGACTTAGGGGATGCCATATTTGTATATTATTTTGTTCCTGGTCTAGGCTTCAATCTTGATGGTGTCGATTTTCAAGACGACTTCTGCTTCTACCCATTTTAAAAAGTAGTCCACCACCACAATTAGGAATTTTTTCAACGACTTACCCCCAACATAGGGCCAACTATGTCAATCCCTCACATTGCAAAGGGAAGGGGACTTATGACAGGTGGCAATTCGTTTGCAGGTAGGTGGCTAACCGTGGCATGCTTTTGACAGGTTTAACATTTGGTGGCATACTTGGTGCGATCATCCAACATTATTAGCCAGTAGTATAGCCTTGACGTAGAAGTCACTGGCATATGGTGTGGCCTCTAAGATGACTACCGTATATGCCAGCGTGTACTTCCCACATTACTTCTTTAGCTTATGTTGGTGTGAGACATAGTAAGAAAGGACGAGTTAAAGATTTATCACATAATTTCCCGTCAAGGATAGTGTATCCTCAGAATTTTGCTTGAACTCGCCGTTTCTCTAGTCGGTCTTCAGGTAACTCGCCAGTCTTGATGTAGGTCTTGATTGGATCTATCCAAGTCGCCTCGCTGTTAATTTGGTGAACCTTTGGATCGCCGCATACACTTGGTTTTTTCAGTATATCAATATATACCGATGAATCCAATCCAGATAAGTTTTCTACCATTAGGCATGATAATGCATCAGCTTTTGTACTGTTCTCCCGGTTTACATTGCTGATCTGGTAATCTTTGAATTGCGTGAGTTTCGACTTAGCTTTGCTTAGATATTCCAACATATGCAGTTGTTTAGCTTCATACTCGCCATTGATCTGTTTTACAATGACTTGTGAGTCGTTGTAGATATCCAATCTTCGTACCATTAGGAACTTCGCCAGTCTGAGTCCAACCAACAGGGCTTCATACTTGGCCAAGTTATTGGTTGCATGGAAATCGAACCGTAGAGTGACTTGCACTCTAAAATTCTCTGGACTGGTGAGTATGACCCCAGCCCCCGAGTGCTGGTCATTCGAGGATCCGTCCACAAACAAAGTCCAAGTCGACGAATGTTCCGTCTTCTGCCTTTTTTGTTTCTGCCAAACATCATCTTCTTCTAGAATCTTGTCAATGTCGGTACTGTCTTCCATAGAGGTTTCTAGTAAGAAATTGACCAGCACTTGTGCTTTCATTTCCATTCTCGGTTGAAACTGTAGATTGAACTTGCCGAGTTCGATTGTCCAATTTACTAATCAACCCGAGATGTTAGTTCGGGCCAATATTTTATTCAAGGGTTTGTCGATCAGTACAAGGATAATGTGGGCTTGGAAATAAGGTCTAAGTTTGTGGGCTGTGGTGACTAGTGCTAATGCCAACTTCTCAATTGGCTTGTACCTGTTTTTGCGTCCAATAATACCTTACTGACGTAATATACTGGTCTCTGAGCTTTGTCAAATTTTTTTATTAAAACCGAACTGACGGCTTCTGGCGAGATGGCTAGGTAAAGCTGCAGATGGTCATCGGCTTCTGGGTAGGCAAGTAAAGGTGGTAATGTCAAAAATTCCTTCAACTCGTCAAAGAATTTCTGACATTCTGCAGTCCACTCAAATTTCTTGGTTCCTTTCAGCGTCTTGAAGAACAATAGGCATTGGTCTATCGATCTGGAGATAAACCAGCCCGAGGTGGCTATCCTTCCTGTCAGTTCTTGGATTTGCTTTGGTTTGGTTGGAGGCGACATCTTCATGATGGCTTCTATCTTTGTCAGGTTTGCTTCGATGCCTCTACTGGACACCATGAACCCTAAGAATTTCCCTGATTCGACACTGAAGGTGCACTTCGTGGGATTGAGTCTCATCTGATTCTCACGCAATACCGTGAAGGCTTCTTCAAGTCGCTGAGATGATGAGTTGTCTCTTTGCTCTTTACAAGGAAGTCATCTACATAAACTTCCATGTTTTTGCAGATTTGTTGTGCAAATACCTTATTGACTAGGCGCTGGTACGTGGCTCCAGCGTTTTTGAGGCCAAAAGGCATTGCGTTGTAACAGTATAGGCCGTTGCTCGTTATGAAGGTTGTGTTGATCTCATCGGGTTTATACATTTTAATCTGATTATAACCCGAATAAGCGTCTAGAAAATATAGCATATCATGACTGGTAGTAGCATCAATTAACCTATCAATTTTAGGGAGAGGATAGTAGTCTTTAGGGCAAGCTTTATTCAAATTTGAGTAATCAATACAGATTCGCCACTTCCCATTGGCCTTTTTGACCATTACAACATTTGAAATCTACTAGGGGTACTTGACTTCTATGATGAATCCAACAGCAAGTAGTTTTTCAACTTCTACCTTAATGGCTGCCTCCCTTTCTGATGTGAAGTTCCTCTTCTTTTGCTGCACGAGCTTGTACTGGGCGTTTATTTCTAACCAGTGCTCCATAAGCTCGCGAGGGATCCCTGGCATCTTTGAGGCCGACCAGGAAAAAACGTCTAGATTATCCTTGAGAAAGGAAAAAAATCATATCTCACTGTTTTTTCTGCAGTGATGAGCCGACTTGGAAGTGCTTCTCTAGTTCATCCTCCGAGATTGGTATTCAGATTAGGTCCTCAACAGGGGATCATCTTTCCTGTTCAAAGTCTTCATAGAGGTTTTCTATCTGGATTACACTTGCGAGTTTATCTTCATGTGTTTCCAAGTCTGTGGCGTAGCATCGGCGAGATAGCCTTTGGTTTACCTTGCAGCGGCCTTCCCCGTGCTCTGTGGGGGAACGTCATCACCAAATAGTACGTTGAGATGCAGGCTCGTAGTAAGTTGAGGTCAGGTCTTCCAAGGATAACATTATGGCTGGATGGAATGTCCACCACAAGGTAAGAGAGGGAAACAGTGGCCCTTCTAGGCTTGGTTCTGACTCTAATTTTCAACATGATTCCACCCTTCACTTTGACTGCATCCCTCGGAAAATTGATGAGGGAGAATTTAATGGGGCGTAAACTCCTTTCACTAAGATTCATTGCCTTGAAAGCATGGTAGTGTATATCAGCCGAGCTTCCTGTATCGACCAGTACCCTTTCTACTTCATTGACTTTGTCCATTACCATGGTGATGACTACGACATCCTCATGGGGGACCTTTACATCGATCAAGTCTTCATTGGAGAATGTGATGATATGGTACAGAGGAATTGGCCGATTGGCAGTCCAATTTGGCGTATGTCTTTCTGCCAATTTTGGATTTATTTTTGGCAATGAGACCTCCTATTATTGCTTAGGAGTAGTGTGTCGGTACCACAAGCCGAGTCTGGTAGTAGTCCTAGCTTGCATGCCCACCCTCCCCCAACAAGAGGAAATCCTTCTTTGGGGGCATTCCAACTCGGCACAGTGGCGGGCTTAGACTCTGACTCGGGATCTCTATGTCCATTTCATTGGAGAACCTGTTGCCCAACTTGTCTTGTAGATGGAGATTGGCAAGTCACTCAGTCAAGTTGGCAATGCATCCCTTGGATCTATAGTTGGCCCCTAAATTGGCCCCCGACTTTTGGCCCAAGTCGTTCTCCTTTATGCGACTTGCACGGCTTATCCTCTGACGCAGAGTTCTGGTGCATCCTCTTTGCTGTGGGGTAGTCTTTGTAGTCTTCAAGATGACTCTAATCCGTCCCCTTGGGTCGCCAATCTTGTTGAGAGGCGGCGATATCGAATTGTCTTCTTCGAAGTCATTGTCGTTTCTGCGAGGTTGTCACTGCTTGACATCATTCGCTTTGTTTGTGAGTTGCTTGCCTTCTGCCTACTATCTGCTTCTGGGGGTTTATCTACATACTCATGGATATGGCCGCGTTTGATCAAGTCTTCAATTGCATATTGGAGGGCGCAACATTTGTCAGTATTTTACCCATTTTCGTTGTAATATCTGTAATATTTCTTGGATCTTTCTGTTCTTGGATCTAGCCTTATTAGAGGCGATTTAGCCAACTCGTACTGTGTCCCCTTTAGATTACACACCAGTCCAGAGAATTTTAGAGTGCAAGTCGCTCTACTGTTAGATTTCCACGTAACCAATAACTCGGACATGGGGACAGTGAGTTTGGTGAACCGATCCTAATCGGAGTCCACCCTGGAAATTTGCTTGCCAGGAAATCCATATTTTCCAGTCTTTTGTTTCTTGGCGGCTTCACTGGAGGTTTGATTGGCGACTTGAATGTTGCTCCTTCTCTTTTCTCTGGACTTGGGGTGCGTAGGAGGATCGCCTCATTCGTTGCAGCGTACTTCTCAGATCTTGTCATTAACTCGGTGTAAGTCTGTGGTGGCCTCTTATAGATTGACTTTAGTAGATCTTTATCAGTGATTTCACCTTGTAGTGCTATCATCTTGACTTATGAGTTGACATTTTTGAACTCCAGGGAATCTTAAAAGGAACGCTCTCAAAGTCTCTTTTGGTTTCTGTTTGATTGCGATCAGATTCACATATGTCTTCTTTGGGGTGGTTTGAGTCTGGAAGTGCTCAAAGAAATGGTCGCTTAATTGGTTGAAGGACTGGATAGAGTTGACCGATAGGCTGTTAAACCAAAGTCTTCCTATACCTCGCAATGTCAAGGGGAATGCTCGGCAGAGAATGACATCTTCATACCGGTGTAGCACCATTAACGCATAATAGTTTTCGAGATGTAGCTGAGGGTCCGTTGTTCCGTTGTATAGATCGACCTTTGGCATAAGGAAATGCTCGGGTCTTAGAACCTCCATTATTTCCTTTGTAAAGGCCATGTCGGCGTGGTATTCTTTCTTCCTTGAAGCTGTTGTAGGCGTCGACTGTTTCTTTTCCATTTCCGTTAAAAGGGCCTGCATAGCCAGAAACTGATACTCCAGTGCATTTTGCGGCAAAACAGTCCGTGCTTTTATTTCTGCGACGTGCCTCTGTTCTACGAGCCCATTCTTGATTGCCCCTCTTTCCATGCGGGCGGTGTGACCCTTTTTTGCACATTATTTTTGGATTTCTGGTTACCTCTCTGACCAAGATCATTTGCTCTGTTGTGCTGTCCGGCCAACGACTCCGTTTCTGATTCATCCACTAGAATGTAATCCGGATCTTTCTCGTCTTGCTTCATATCTATTTCATCTTCTTTAACAGGTAATTTTCAATCCTGGCTAAAGTTGTGTGACCTTTCTGATTCCCTGCCTAGCGCGGAGGTATCTCTTAGTTGGGTAGTTGGTCGCGGCGGCTTGAACAATCTTGTTAACTCCGAAATCTGTTCTTTTAGGGTGTTGAATTGGTCAAGACTAACGTATTGAAGTGTAGGTTTCTGGCCTGCGGGGACGTGTCCTTGTGGGGAATTGCGGCTGGAAAAAGAATTTCTACAGACGTTCCCAGTAGGATCGTCTTCCTAGCCTGGGACCTCTTCTGTCAAATCATTGTTCCCACTTGGATTGTTTATGCCGAATTTGTCTCTGCCAGGATGATTGCGGGGGTGTCTCATCATTATTCAGAGGATGAAAATGAATGCTCTTGAATTCGCGTTCTTGAAAGAAGAAGGGCCCCATGGTGGGCACCAAACTGTTGCTGTGAAATATCGACGGTCACTTGATCCTTGTTTTCTTGCAAGATAGGGAAGGTAAAATGTTATCGGAGGGTGGACCAAGGTGGTCTGACGTCCACTCCGACGATCAAGTTAGTATGGGGAGCTAACAATATGGAACTTGGCAAGAAGAAAGCAAGCTCCTAACGCGTGGGGAAGAAGGTGAATTTAAGATTGGCTGAAGGTAAGGTTCAAATGATGATTGTGATAGATTGTTTTTTTTTACCTTGCACCATTAGGTAGTTATATAGATGATAGAGAATCTTGGATAAGATCTAGGCATAACCACCTAATTGCCAAGAGCGTATCTGATAAGCTCGCAAGATCGTAGGATGGTGATCATATGGCTGAGGCGTGATAACCTGTCAAATCACTCAAGCTATCCACATTGTCTGCCACAAGAAGATTCCCTATTAAAATTGGTTCTTTGATGACATGACGGTTTAGAATTCTTACAAGAGAGTGCTAGACGAGATGCGACGCAAGTGCGAGCTAGACAATCCTTAAAGAGGCGAGTTGAGGTATAGCACAACCAAGTTGCGAGCTAGTTTGTGCAACTTGTCATATTGCGTGGATGGCTGGTGGGTTCCATCTCCCCGATTGTGGCCACTTCCAACCCGACAAGAGTAGCGGGTTGAAGATAATGTCTGTCTTGACACATGTCACCCTTCCTTATCGTCATGCCTGGGGACACGTGTCACCTAACGGTTGGTGGGCCAAATATGGTATCAACACTATACATCAACATGATGGCTTACACTGATGTCTCGCCTTGGATCTCACAAACTTAGCTTGGTAGCTCCTCGTGGCAGCGGGGGAATCAATATCAGGCTTCTGATTGGAGAAGAACCGTGATTTTCCACAACACTCACGAAACAACCGACAATTTCCTACCCTATTTCCGGTGGATGCGGCGAGGTTTTGAGCGAGGTAGCTGGAATAGGTGATTGTAATTTTGATTGCCATAACTACAATCTTGAGTAAACTAAAAAAGATAAAGAATAGAGTGGTTTTGAAGATGGAAGATCTAATCGGCCTGAATCACGAACCTAAAGCAAAGCCATTCCGACTAAAAAAATCAGTGAATCGGAGACGGAAGGGTTGAAGAAGGATTTGAAAGCCAACTAGCTAATTAAAAGATGAGGAAATAATGATCAACACCAAGAAAAAACTATTTTCAAGGGAAATAATGATTAGGATGCCTTCTTCCAAACTTCATTAATGTGTTGATCGGTGACAAGGGATTCACAGATGGGTTTTACGGATCAAAACAGGGATGTTCTTACGAATAAGATCCATCTTCTGAAGCAGAGAACTCTATCTTCTAGGTTCTCTACCTTGTGCTCATACTTGATTCCTTTTGGCGGAGACAGAAAGCTCTGAAGTTTCTCTAGTGGTGGAGGATTGGAGGTTGGGTTATATTTGGTACGATCGAAAAATCGCCAAGACCATAGCAGAGGAGGTTCACAATCTCAGTGTGACTACATCTTCCCTGATCGCTTGCATTGCTTGCTCTACCCTCTACGCGTATCTCATGGTATCTGGATAGCTTTCCAAAATACTGCAGGATAGAGGGGTTTGGCGAGAGAGGTAGGGGAAGGGAGGAGGGGGTGGCCGAAAGTGGAGGGGTACGGGAGAGAGGGGAGTGGTGAGGGATGTGGGGGAAGGGAGAGGGGGCCGCCGGTGGTGGAGAATTTATGAGAGGAAGGGAATTGGAAGGGAAGGGAAGGGAAAGAGAGGAGGGAGAGGATGGGGTAAAAATGAAATTTTATCCAGTCTAGGTAGACTTATTATGATTTAGGTATCCCAAACATAATTTTTGAAACGTTAGATACCTTTGGTGAAGTTTCTTGAAACGATAGGTACCCATGGTGTAATTTATCAAAAAAAAAAAAAAAATGCATCTGTATACACATATCCAAGTATATCTTCATCAAGTTTAAAATAAAGGGAAAGATACGCATCCAATTATATATTTATCAAGCTGAAAATAAAGGGAAAGTATTTGCAAGGTCTGAAACATTGATAACTTTAAGCTAGGTCATCCTACCAAGTCAATATAAGTTTATCTCCCATATATTAAAGATTTTATGAGTTCTCTCTCTTAAAGCCTGAATTTGATAATTGAAAACAAGAATTCAAGCTGATAAATAAAGGGGAAATATTGGGAAATATTTGCAATGTCTTAAAACATTTATAATTTTAAGCTAAGAGCCATCCAACTAAGTCAATATAAGTTTATCTCAAGCATGGTCCTATCCCATAGATTAAAGATTTTGTGAGTTCTCTCTCTTAAAGAGTCAATTTGATAATTGAAAACAAAAATTCAAGCTGATATGGATGTTTTTGTATGCATTCTTGGAATGTATTCTAATTCAATAACACATTCTAGAATGATAATAACAGTGTTTAGTATGCATTCTCGTTCTTGGATCATGGAGTGAATTCTCCGATAGACTCCATCCTCGAATGCGTTCTACAATCCATTCTATATTCTAAACCTAGAATAGAATGTCTTCGTTCATTAGCTCAATCTTATTTTACGTTAAGAATGCATTCTCCAATACGAGAATACATTTCTAAGAATACATTTCAAAACTGCATATAAAATCGCAACCTTAGTAAAACAAACATGGGATACACGTACAAAGCAAAACTCTCAGTCATCCAATCTAATATTTCATAGAAAATTGAAAAAAATATCATTTTCGTAGCCGCGTGAGGTGAGAGACTTAGGTGATTGTGGTCCACTATTATTTTCTTTTTGGTAGAATTGTGGTCCACTATTAGTTAATAGTGGGCAACAAGTATATGCAGGCGGTCTATGGGCGGTTCCCAAGCAACCCTCCTTTAAATATGGAAATGGAACACTATTAGAAGTTTGTTAGCATTATCTGGTTTGGCAAGTCAAAGCCTTCTAATAAATATTTTTGTAACAAAAAATGTGAGGGATTTTTTTAAACAATCTCAATTTTTAGATCTATTTAATAATCTCATTTGTCAGTTAATTTGAATGAGTCCAAATCCTCTCCAATTGCCAATCTAGAGATTGGAGTTAAGTGGACGTGTCTATCAATACATTGGTAGGTACGCCTAATTAACTCTAATTGTTGGATTAGCAATTAGAATCTCCAGTGATTGAAGACGATTCTTTTTTTCAATTTGAATATGTACACTAGGCTGGTACGATTGACATTTGTACTTGTGAACACAACCATTAGTCATTTTCCCTTATTTATTTTAAACAATCACTATCCATTGTAAAAGATGTTGCCCAATATAATTTTAGTTTCCTCATTTAGGAGTAAACAATAGACTTATAATAATAATAATAATAATTATTATTATTATTATTAGGCAAAAAAGTGGTTGCAATTTTTTTTTCAATTTTATAGGTTTGTTAGGATTAAAACATGATACGTTTTGCCTTTATGTATACTAAGAAAATACCACTAGCATTCATGATTATTATTATAATAATCATCATGAATGATAGTTGTGAGGTTGAAGCTGCAGGAGAGAACTGCTATAAGCCAGTGTAAGAGCACCCTCTCTAACGGGATAAGAAGTATTCAAATCCTCTCCTGCGGTCCTGCTGCTTGTCAAAGGTCGAATTTCAGTCGGCCCATCCCCAATGTATTGGCAGGCGATCAGACTGAACCCAACTCCCTTGGATCAGCGACATGAACCTCCTGCCGCAGGAGACGATTTGGATCCGGATAAGAAAGGTTTAAAATATGACAAAAGACTTAATTGGATTGCTGCTAAACTAATATGCCACATTATTAGTTGAGCTAGCTAGCACCTACAATGTTGATAATTGGATGACAACATTTTAAATTTTGCTTGTTAAATATTTCTATTTTGTCATGTGCCAAAAGATCTGTCACATCAGCAAGACTTATATACCTCTTACCAAAAAAAAAAAAAAGTCCCTATTTAGTTAGAACTGAATTGAAGTAAAATAATTTTTTTAACGGTAAAATGAAATGTAAATAACAATAAGTTAAAGAACCTTAAATTGTGATGTTTGACTAGAAGTTGAATTGATAGTAAGGAAATATGAAAAATATGTGAGGTCCATAACATAGAGAAAGTATATTATTATAAATATTTTGGTCACATTTTGGTTAAAACTTGATGTAAAGTTTAGCCACTATATTTAGTATATTTTTGAATCAGTTATATAATTACTCTCAATTAATTATTAGAAATTTTTTATTTTATTTTTATTTAATTTATAACTAAAATAGGGACTTAACCTCCACACCACAACTAGATGGGAAACAAAAATTCTAGGGTTCACCCTTATGCTTGTCCTAATTCAACCGTAATGGGAAGAACAGTTCCCCTAGATATAGCAGTTCATTCCATGGATCTTTATTTTATTATATGTGCAAGTTCAAGTAGCAATGGAAAAGATATACATTATTCAGATCAGTATCTATTCATTTGACAAGTTACAGATCAATCACATATTTTAATTTGGAGAATCAAGATTTTTTGAAAAAGATTGTGACAAAAAAAAGAAAGGGATTTGAAAATTTCTGAAAAAAGTTGATAATTTTGAGAATAAGTATAAGTGGATATATAAAAATGTAAGAAAAAAATTGTCAATACATACTAAGTTCATACAATCAAGACAGACGTCAAAAATTGGCACATGCCTAATTTTGACCATAATGCTATCCAATGGTTAATTAACAAAAGTTGCCCACACATAATAAAAAAAACCCTGGCTTGGGTGAGAGAATCGTTTTATTATTCCGGTCATCTTTGTTCTAATAATAATAATAATAATAATAATAATAATAATAATAATAATAATAATAATATTATTATTATTATTATTATTATTATTATTATTATATTATTATTATTATTATTATTATTATTATTATGGAATGCACGAATAAGCATGTAGGATCCGATATTTTCATTAAAGGGCTAGAGGCTGTGAGAAAATCTCCACCGTAATGTTGTGAGGATTTTTTTTTCCTCAACAACAATAACAACAACATAATAATAAATGATAGTAGTAGTAGTAATAATAATAATGATTATATTATTAGAAATTAATTATTAATTGATGGGTAGAGACCTAGAGGAAGTTGTGTTTTTTTTTTTTTTTTTGAGAGGGGGGGTGGGGGGGGAATGTTCCTGGATGGTTAATGGGTGGGTGAGGTGCATTTCAATGAGCTAAGATTTTTTTTTTCTTCAAAGCTAGGCTTGTTTCAATATGTCGAGGCATTCCCATAATTCCATCCATCATTTATTCTTTTTCCATCTTAATTCAACTTTCCAGGCTTTCACAAGAATTTGGATCGAATTTGTTGATTCTTTTCTTTGTTTTTTTTTATTTTGTGGGAAAAGTAAAGGATCACCAAGGCAGATGAGCTTTCAAAAATGTACCAAACTGCAACTATCCCACACAAATTGATTTTGGAAATCCAATAATTGGATAGTCAGGTTAGGGTCAAATTTCAGCATTAAGTTCAATTATTTACCCATTTATGTGTATTTAACTTGATCGTTTTAAGAGTCGTGTATGGATTACCATCAATTCATCAGGGAAACATGACTCTAATAGTTATTTTAGTCTCTAGACCTTACCTTAGGTATGGGAACCGAAGTATAATCCTGAAATTGTAAAACAGTCAAATAAAAAATAGGAAAAATTTCACATACACCCCCAATAACTATTGCTAACATCATCTACCACCCACAGATTTGGAAAAACATCACCTACCACCCAAAATCTTTGCACCGTTGATCAAAGAAGCCCACTCTGCCCACAGATTCCTGTTAGTTGCTGATGTCAGCTGAAATGAAATTTTTGATGGACAATACTACCTTTTGAGCCGAGTTAAAAGTCAATTTTACCATTTTTTTTCAATTTTTACCCTACCCACCAAATTCCTATTCTTTTCGTAACAGTAACAGTAAAAAAAACCTTCGAGATTGCTCTCTTCAGCTCTTCTCGACGACAACGACGACAATCTCTAACCTCTTCTTCTTCACCAGTGACGGTGCAAGTCTTCTTCTTCCTCGACCACGGTTCAGCTTGCAACGACAAGGTTATTCGGCGACAAAGTCTTTTTCTTCCCTGACCACGATTATAACTCAACAGAAGAACATAAGAAAAAAGCACGATTATAACTCAACAGAAGAACTTAAAAATTAAAAATAGCAAACATAGATGTAAAGCTTCTCTGGCATGAAAACTGACTCTATTTTAAAACGTTTTCCTTCGCTTTTCATGGTGTCTTAGATTTTCCCTTCTTTGGTTCTACTGGACTCTCATCACTACCGTCGGAATCCATGGAAATGTCCTTTTGTTTTAAAACGCTTTCCTTCGCTTTTCGTGGTATCTTAGATTTTCCCTTCTTTAGTTCTACCAGATTCTCATCACTACCGCCGGAATCCATGGAAATGTCCTTCAAGATCAACTTAAATAAATGAGAAATAGTGATCTTCAAAAATCGAGCCTTTCCATGATGAAGCTCTCTTTGATTTCACACTCTAAAACATGAATTCTGAAGTTAAAAGTAAGCAACCATTTCATTCATTCATACGAGTTGCAGGACTAACCTCGAAGTCGAGAAGCTAGGGCTAGTACACCACCATAGTTCAGACTCGAATTCGACATCCCCAAATTTGATGCCGATAGAGTGAGGTTAGTAGCATAGATATTCCAATGTGTGACCTGCTAAGCTGCTCACCATAGTAGCTGGTACTATATTGACCAGAGCAATACTGGATAATATTCCATTTTTCAGCTCTGCAGAATGCAAAATCGTAACATTTCTATACTCTGAAGCTCTGGGTTTTGTGTAATTGCATCATGGCATCATTCTCTTCTTTGGCACCTCCAAGTATTTTCCAGCAATCCTCAACATCGATCATAATCCATACAAAAACCCTAACAAAACCCTGTCTGCAACAACAATCATCGATCATCTGGGTGAGAAGAGAAAAGGAAAGAGAGAGAATAAATGTTAGTTTCATTACAAGGTCAAACTAGTCATTCTACTTAATTTTAAAAATTTTCAATTTATAATATGAAGGGTAAAACTGTATTTCAATAATTTAAGTGATTTTCACAGTTAAGTGGGTGCGATTGATGTTTTTCCAAACTTATGGGTGGTAGATGATGTTAGCAATTCTTATTGGGGTGTATATGAAATTTTTCCTAAAAAACATAATTACAAAAAATGTAATATTACCGTACTGATTTTCAATGTTCTTCCCTTAACTTTAGGTTGGGTGTCCATCACCTTGACTCATGAATCACAGACCTTAAGCCTATTCCTTTAGATGTATCAAAGATAATCTTGGTGGATCGTGGCTTTGTTAGCATATCTGCTATATTTGCCTCCGATTTAACCAAGTCTATTGCAATGGTACCATCTTCTAAATATTGTCGCACCAGATTATGTCTAAGGCATATATGCCTTTTCTTACCATTATATACCTTGTACTTAGCTTTAGCGATCGCTGCTTGATTGTCACATTGAATATAGATAGGTGGCACAAGTATTTTCCATAATGGTATATCCGCTACCAGATTTCTAAGCCATTTGGCTTCTGAACTGGCTTTCTCTAAAGCCACAAATTCAGCTTCCATGGTGAAACTCGTCCCATAAGACTGTTTAATCGATTTCCATGAAATCGCACCTCCACCCAAAGTAAACATATAACCATTAGTAGTAAGAGTTTCCTTTGAATCGAAAATCCAATTCGCATCCCAAAAACCCTTAAGAACTATCGAGTGACCACTATAATGTAAACCATAATTCATGGTACCCTCTAGCTACCTTAATAAGCGTATTAAGGCATCCCAAATTTCTGTTTCAGGTTTTCTTGTCAATTGACTTAACTTCCTTATAGTGAGGGTAATATCAGGTTGAGTACAATTCATTAAATATTAAGATACAATTTTTGAGACATTGGTTCTCCCTCATACCTTTGTGAACGGGAATCAACTAACAATGGAACACTTAGAGGTTTTTATCAAAATAATCATACTTTTTAAGTATAGTTTTCATATAGTGTGCTTGAGACAGAATTATTCCATTTTGTCTCCTTATAACCTTGATTCCCAATATAACATCAGTTTCTCTCATATCCTTAGTGTTAAACTTAAAAATGAGAAAAACTTTTGTTGATTTAACAATATCAAAGCTATTTTCCATAATTAGCATATCATCCACATACAATATTATAAATACACCTCTGTTGTTGTGAAATTTATTATATAGATACCTTACAAAATTATTCACATGAAAACCATTTGAAATTAACATACTGTCAAATTTTTCATGTCACTCTTTAGGTTATTGCTTTAAGCCATATAAAGAATGCACAAGTTTACAGACTTTGTGCTCTTGTCTTGAAATCACACATCCTTCAGGTTGTTTTATATAAATCTTAATTTCTAAATCACCATTTAGGAATTTTGTCTTAACATCCATTTGATGTATAACAAGCTTATATACAGAAGCAACTGTAATAATTAATCTTATTGTTGTAATTATAGCTACAGGAGAAAAGATATCAAAAAAATCTATATCAAAAAAATCTATATCCTTTTTCTGACGGAATCCTTTCACTACCAACCTAGCCTTGAATATGTCAAGAGATTCGTCAGGTTTTAATTTCTTCTTAAAAATCCACTTTGTGTCAAGAACTTTAGTACCAGGCAGAAGAACGACTAACTCCCAAGTATTATTAGCAATAATAGAATATAATTCATTTTTTGTTACCTCTTTCTAGAAAATTGAATCAGATGAAGTAATGGCTTATTGGTATGTTATAGGGTCGTTCAAAATCATATATGTAAACATACCATCATCCAAATTAGGTTCCTTTCTTTGTCTTGTATTTCGCTTCAATTTCATTATCATGTTCTCTATTATTTAACATAGAATCATCATTATCCTCATATTATTGCATTATAGGTTCATTAGGAATAGATACATTGCTAGGCAGATTTTTTTTATAGAAAAAATATGTTCAAAGAAAACAGCATCTCTTGATTCAATTATATTATTAGCATCAAATAAACTATCAATAGATTTAAGCGCCATGAATCTATAAGCATCACTATGATTAGCATACAAAATAAAAATACATTCACAAGTTTTATGTCCTAATTTTCTTTTCTTAGGTTCAGGTATGCCTACTTTGATCAGACAATCCCAAACCTTTAAATAATTAAGATTAGGTTTTCTACCATGCTATTGTTCAAAAGGAATAGAACCTATCTTCCTATGAGGTATTTTATTAAAAATAAAATAAGCAAATAAGACTGCTTCCCCCCACATATTGAGGGGTATACATGAATTAATTAATATAGAGTTCATAGTTTCCTTTCAAGACCTATTCTTTCTTTTGGCTACTCCATTAGATTAGGACTAGTAAATTAAGGGCAGTTGATTCATGAATAATCTCATTTTTCTCACAAATTTGAGATATATTATGGTTTGTTCTCCTATCAGTTCTAAGTCTCTTAATTTTCTTTCCTAAATGATTTTCAACCTCCGTTTTATATGAATAAAAGCATCACTCCCTTCATCCTTGGTTCGAAGAAGATAAAGTTTAGCATACCTTAAAAAATCATCAATAAAAGTAATATAATACCTTTTCCCTCCTCTTGACTCATGCGACTTAAAGTCACCTAAGTCACTATAAATTAATTCTAATAATCACTAACTCATTGATTTCAAAAAAATGGGTTTTTTTTTAATAAACTTAGCTTCCACACATATTCGGCATTTTTAATCATTAAGTTCAAAAGTACATTTAATTAAATTATCATCACAAAATCTTTTAATATAGAAAGCATTACAATGTCCTAATCTACCATGCCAAATATCATATGACTCAACCATATAAATAGAAATATTTTTATTATTATTAATCATAATGGAATCAACATTGAGTACAAATAAACCGTCAAAATTATTACCTTTTCTGACAAAAACATTATTCTTAGTTACAATAGCCTTATTGGCCTCAAATGACAAACGAAAACTAGCCTTGTTAAGAAGAGCCCAAAAATGAGATTACGCCTAATTTCAGACACATGTAGAACATGCCTAATTTCAGACACATGTAGAACATCCTTCAGGAACAAAAATTTTCCTGAAGTTAACTTCAATTTGACTAACCGTTTCCCAATGACCTTAGAAGTCTGAGAATTTCCCATGAAGACATGTTCATCAGAACCAACCGTTGAATAGTTGGCAAATAACTTCGATCCCCACATACATGCTTGGTAGCACTTGTGTCTAGGATCCAATCTTTAGGTTTGTCAACTAAATTCACTTCAGTCACCATTACAGTGAAAAAGTTCACTTCTGTCAAATTGACATTAGCTTTGCTGAAATCTTTCTTCTTTCGGTTTCGATAGTCTTTCTTATAATGTCCTAGTTTACCACACACAAAACAGACCCCTTTTTATTTCTTGAAGTTTGTTCCCTTTTTAACTTTTAAATTCTTCTTGTGAGACTTTTCTTTGTTAGACTGAATTAAATTGGCCTTAGATTTAAATTATTTGGCCTTTTCAGTTTTGTGTTTCTCTCGGTTCTTCTCATGGAACTTAATTCGAACAATAACTTGGTCCAATGAGAGATCTTTCTTTTTATATTTAAGACTTAATTTAAAGTCATTTCAAGGTAAGTAACTTCTTAGTTAGAGAACCGGCTACAAAGTCATCAGGTAGCACCATTCCCTCTTTAGTCAAGTCTCCCACAAGAATTTGAAATTGGTCAATTTAAGTCGAAAGGCTCTTATCCTCTGTTATTGCAAAACCAAGGAAATTTACAATAACATACTTCTTGTTTTCAACATCTTCTAATGAATATTTATTGTCTAATGCTTTCCATATTGATGATGCATAATCATGGGAAGCATAGACCCAATAAAGTTCATTAGAGAGAGGGAGTTTAGAATGCGGTTCTTACATTGGTATTCTACATTAACCCATTCTTTTTTCTTTTTTTAATCTTAACAGGATCATCACTGTAAGACCCGTGCCTAAACCCCATTACGATCAGACCATTATGGGCATGTGTCGGGTCTTCCCAAGTGTGAACGTATCATATCGATACGATCGAAGATGATGATATACCTGAGGTGACACCAATCTATTAACTTGAAACTCTCATGTCATTAGAGTGCACGAAAGTACATTAAGAGAAACCTCGGACCCAACCTATGCGACCCCTAAGACATAGCATGCATGCACCTAAGCTGACCGACCAAAAAGGAGGTCCGACGAAACAAAGGTGGTGAGATCGAACATCAGCCGCACCTATGCTTTCAAGTCTCTTATGTTAGCGAGTTTACAGGTCAACAGGGAGTGAAGCAGAGAGAAGAAAGGAAGAAGAACGAGGAAGAAGGAGTTTACTCTGGATCATCAAGTCGATTGCTGGAGGACTTGAAGACGAAAGAGATCACAACAGGTAACCCTCTTCTCATAAATGATTAGGCTGTAAATGCTTTTGAAACAATTCATGTGGTGGTATGGAGGTGTTGAATGAAAGTATTGAAAGGTAGTACCTTCATGCCATCAAGACTCCCTTGTATGGTGATGATGTTCCTCCATAGTCAAACCAAAGAGAGGGACGATCACTACTGACAATGGAAAGGCATCAAGCCATATGAACTACGATTTACAGACTCGGATCAAGAACGGTAGTGCATACGGAGCGGAGGTTGACTAAAAATAAATCAACTGGATAGAGTAAGAGAACTATAGACTGTTAGTAGAATCTTAGGATGACCAATAAAGACCTGAGACCATGATTCAATAGCAGATCCGAAGAATGGAAACTGGATCTAGAGTTTGAAAACCAGATCTATTACCTCGGCTATTTACCAAATCAAAACGGTATCCATACTTTAGTGTAAACATGGATCCAGGAGCTCAAACTCCTTATTCCTAGTGAGAAAATATGAGAAGCACCTCGAAAAAAGTTGGTAACCATCGGACCATGTTTTGACATGTAGTCGATGGGACGCACCGCACGACCTGTCAATTGTGACGTGCGATCGATGCCATCCACCGCAAGCTATTCAGATGTCAGATCTCGACCAAACTTGGCCGGTGACTTCCTGGAATTTATTCTGATTTGTTTAAGGGCTTAAAACCTAGAAATAATATTTTTATGATAAGAATCCCCTTGTGCTTCTTGTTGGTCAGAGGTAAGAATTGGTTTACACCTTAAATCAATCAACGATGGACCAACTCTGTAATTTGAGGCCTTAAACCAAATCTACAAGGACTGGGCTACACCCTCAAGGTGTTGACATAGAAAATTGGCCACGCGGAAGCATGCGGCCTATGACACCAACCTCACGCTAGCACCTGGTGAGGTGCAATCGATGTCGAGCCGCACGCCTATTTTTGGTTCCACTCTTTCCCTTGCTCAGCTAGTAGTTCTTGCTTAGAAACTAGTAACTGACCCCTGTGTGTTGTTAGAACACCCCTGATTCATTAGAAGAAGTCCTTCTTAGTATTAAGGTTAATAGAAAAAAGAGATTTGTCTGTTGTCAGAAGTCTAGTTGACTCAGCCGGGAGTGAAAGAGATTCTACATTCTTTAGAGTCAGTATCTGTCAGCTTGAATCAAAGACAGGAAGAAAGAAAGCTAGATGGTCGAGGTTATAGTATGAAGCTGTCTGAAGGTGATTTCTAACCCTTGAGTTTGTTGTCTTGTGGGAACCAACTCACTCTTCTTGTGTGGACAGCAAGTCGACCAAGTAATACCCTAAGTCCATGAATGATAATGAAATGGAATTAATAATGAATCCCTAGATGCTATGACAAGACAAACAGACAGTAAATATTAGGCATGGATTATTAGATAAGTTACTAACATTGTGAATACCAGAACAATAAGCTTAAAGAGAAACTAAAATCAACAATCGGATAGTATGTTAATGAAAATATATTGCTTATGATTTTGATAGAGATATGAGGACTCTGGTAGGAAGCTACATGATCAAATTGCAGTAGTTTACTCTATATCTTTTGGTAAGGAAACTAAACTTCTTGGATGCATATGTTTCTCTTATTTATTATGCTGTGTGATGGTGTGCAATTGATAACATGCTTTTGTGTGATAACATGCCATTCAATATACTGCTTTGTGTAATCATGCATATGCATCCTTGCGTTTGGGATCAGCAGTGCTGTATAGGGATTAGAGGGTGAGTGGAATGAGATACTCGCTATCTTTCCACGAAGGAGACTGATTCATGTTTGATTCATGATGTCTGGTTAAGTCAGTTAGGAGGAAGGTGGGTGGAATGGGATGCTTGTACCACTTCTTACTGGCATTGCTTTGCATTGACCATATGTAACTTAGCCAAGTCACAATGTCCTATGTGGGGACCGGATGGGGTCAGAAGATTGGCGACGTTAGGATCCAGTAATATGGCTAATTAGGTGAACATGGCTAGTTGAACATTAATATCCCATATAACTGTACCCTTAGCTATTAGGGAGTTATGTAATAGCATGGGTTCAAAAGAAAAGATGGTATGACCATAGGTGTGGTGCTCCCCATGGCTTGCGTAATACGGGTGGTGGGCAAGTCGACTAGTGGAATTACCATCTCTTCAAGCAGTCGGAGCAATACGGGCTTCGAATGAGTTGTAGGAAAGTGACCGGCATAATATTGGCTTGTACCAAAACAACAGACCCATACTTGGAGGGTGTTGTTGTACGCTGGGTGAGGTGGCATCATTCTGTGTGGAGACCCATGCAGTCTGGAGACTCCATGTGTGGGTTATCCTGAGCTGGCACTTATAGTTATCATAACTAACTGTAGTTGATAGTTGCATGCATTTGCTTGTTTCACGTTTGGTTTTCTTGCTAAGCTCAGTGGTTGAGCTTACCTTGTGCGCATAAACTATTTTTAGATCTTGCAGGTCCTTTGCTCGATGCTTTAAGTAATTGGTCATCCGGTGTGGTGAATGAGGATAGTGAACCTGAGAAAGATGTTCATGATACTTGAGCATTTCGTAGTGTGGTTTATGAGCATAGGTTGAGCTCATGTTTTCTTTTCTTATATTGGGTTTTATTTTATTTGGGATACATTTTGAGATAAATTTCAAATAATGACCTTATTTACTTTGGGTTTGAATAATGACAGTTTAATTATTATGGATTAGAGATATTTGAATAATTATTTAATTTGGTTTTGGAACCTTAAAATCAATAGATGTCAGCTTATGAATAATTGGTTTTAATCTATAAGACTTCTACTTCATAATCATTTTTCGATTTCTTTATAAATTTTTTAATGGGGAATGAAATTTAGAAATGTTTATGTTACTCTAAGATGTTTATAATAATGCTTAGGGTTGATTTGCAGAATACCATGACATGCGTTCTTGGAAGGAGATTTCTTGTGCCCTGATAAGATGGAGAGATCCCATTGCATTCCATAGTATCGATACGTCGAGAACTGGGTGTGACAGAGTTTGGTATCAGAGCATACTCTAATACTAGAAGTTGGTATCAAAGCAAGTCACACTACGCCATGATCAATCCACATACTCTAATATACAGAAGGAAATGTCAGAGCATGTTATGTTATAATCACTATCAATCCAACTCACATTTAAGAACATAAATACTAACATTAGATGAACCGTAAAAATAATACATAGATGAGAATAAACTGTAGGCAGAGACTAATGGACAAATACAAAATCCAAAGAGCATAATGTATAACTGAATGAGATAAGCTGTAACAAGTGAACAATAACTTAAGCGGGACGGGTAAATAGTCACAAGTTAAAATCATACTCTTAGTTGAGACGCTAAGCATATTGAATCCGACCACTCATTGAGCCCTGGCCACTGACTGGACCCCAGTCATGGATCTAACTCTATGCTTGCGAGCTCTCTTACACTTCATCATAGTCTTTGCCTCTACCTTAGCAAGAACATGTGAGATTAAACCTGCGAAGGTCAATGCATTCTGTAAGGAGGACACCTCTTTTCTAGTAATCTCAAGAGTGTCATGTAATTGCACCATTGCATTCTCAGTCGCTATCACACGTCACTCCACACCTAAGATGCCTTGCATCATACACCTCTTGTATGATGATAATCCTATTTGTATCTTCTGATGGTACTTCTGTAACTCAGGCACCAACGTGCCAGCATCTACCAACACATCTTGTAACTCCGCAACATCAAGAACCACAGTCTGAGGAACCATCACATGCGACACATCATTGCAAACCATTAGCCATTGTGGCGTGTCTTCTCGCTCAATTTCTAACGATACTATATTTCCTGAGCTTTGAGAGAGAGAAGAATCTATAAGGATGTATGTTGGATCACTGCTATCATTCGTTGGACTCAATCTTAGATGAGGATGGAATCGCATTATGCTAAATTTTCTTAGTCGATCATTGCCAAGATCGTAGATTTGGACAAAGAATTCCCACTAACTTGTCATCCCTAATAACAACAGCGTAAAGGCCGAGCCTATACAGTGAATTTCAACCAAAATCAGAATAGATGGACCACTCTGCACAATCATCTTGAGGAAGGTCTATCCCCAGCTGAATGAATAAGTAAGTGGGCAATCTCCCATAAGGAAGACCACCAGACCAAAAATAGAGCACTGTAGTAATCATTGTTCTCAAAATCAAGTAAGGAAGACAGAGCTGTTGTCACACAGTGACACAATAAGCGACAAACTCATATAAATGCATAATAGCATCCCTATGACCATTTCTGGGTCAATATTGTGCTGGATAATGCAACTATATACTCTAGGAACTGGTCGACAGTTACTTTCTCTTAATTTGGGACTTAACATCATTTGCTCCTACATTAATGCAAGCTTTCACTTAGCCACAACTAAAAATTTTGGCTCCACATAAATAAGTTTTTTCATCTGTATGACATCCAAGAGACAGGCAAGACTATGAATGTCCAGAACAATCTCTCGCCCTAGTACCCAACTGGAAATCCATAAGGACGAATCGTATGTGTCGTTCCCCATACCTTGTTCTACCTGAAGGTTACAATAATACTACCTCACAAGGTTAGAATGTGTGGGTATCTAGTACTGAAGAATAGGTAAACAGCCCATATCTATGAATGCTCGACAAACAACAAACCTTTCCAATTAGTCGCATCTCACGAAAAGGTCTGATTCCACCGGTGTATGCTCAAATCAATGCCAATTCTTGGCTACTTCTACTGATCAAAATCATTTCTGGTCATATCTTGTGACTGAGATGATGCAAGTTTTGTTGCCCCTATAACAAATGATTCCTTTCCAAAAAAAATCAGAATGTCTGGAGAAGTCATTGCAATCGGGCTAACCCAAGGCGATGAAAATCTGTTAAGATACAAAAAAATATTTGAATGTTAGAATACAAGATGAAATAAGTTCACCAATACGCAATAGTGATTAGAGGAGATTTTTATTAGTGTCGATTATTAACGGAGAAAAGTCAATGTAAGCATTCGAATGAAATGGGAAAAGCTTGAAGTTGAAAGGAAATTGTTGTTAAGAGTAATATCTGTTGAATTGAGGTTTGAATGATCTATAAAGAGATTTTGATGACAAAACACATCAATGATTAAAGAAAGGCAAACGATAAGCAAACTGATTTCAAGTTATGAAGAAATAATGATAAAATACGATTTTGCCTTGACGACCAATATGGATCAATAGAAATGAGAGTAAACATGAGGTGAAGCATGACAATAACTCCCTAGCATGGTTTCGGGATTAAATCCCATGTTCCAAACTATTATTAGGGATATTACACCAGGAATTGAAACTGAAAATCGTCTAGGGTAGAAAAATGAAAAATTGGTATGTGATTTTACCTTGATGATATGAATGGATGATGAATGATAAGATACAAGCTTTAGATCACCTAAGAAACCTCAAAAGGGGGTTATACGACAAGGGTGTGTGCTTCTTCAGTTGCATACCAAGCCAAAATAAAGGAAATGAGGAAATATGTCACCCCTCTATTTGAACTCGAGGACGTCAATGTGCGGTCGGACACCGCTGCCGCATGCCCCCGCTACATATATTGTGCAGTCGCACGTCCCATGTTTTACTGTTGTCACTCCGTTTGGATGTTTCTCATATACATTTGCAATGCCCCAGTTAAATCATTATTGCTAACCTTGAGCATATTCATTGCATTGATGATGTCCTCTTAAAAACATTCTCATTCATGATGTGACTAACCATTTAAAATCTTCCAGGTCCAGACAAAATCTTTGAGCAAATGGCACCCAACAACCGCAAGGGAATGCCAGCTAGGAATGTCACCCCACCAGAGGCAGTGACTGTTGAGAGGAGCGCTGAGCCTGCACCCCCAGTTGTAGAGGCTCAAGAGAATACAATACCGATGCCTCCCATACCATGTTCTCCAACGATTAAGGACTTGATCGAGATTTTGAGGGGCATAGCCCGAGATATCAAGGACTAGTAACAACGAATAAACGAGGAACTTCTGGCTGCCCTTTAAAGAGGGCCTAATCCTCCTGTAACTCCAGCGCCAATGCCTGCCCCTGCAATGGAGTCACACGCCATGGCTAATGCACCTGCTCAGGCACCAATGGTGGTGATCCCGAAAAATGCCCCCACGTAGGTAGCACCATCTGTTGTTGTTGCACTCTCAGCTACTGAGATGTCGGTTGGTGAAAGAGCTACCCTCACAAGGAGGAACCGAAGCTAGGAAAAAGTAGATTCTTGCTTTGAAAGTGGAAGAAATAAATACGATCGCCAATAGGATTACATGTATTTTTTTTACCTCTAGCATTATATTTCAAGTGCTACACATGCCTATAGAATCTGGAAATCTTGTATGAATAGTTAATTACTTCATACTACTGGAGAAAATTTTGGAAGCAAAGCAAATATTATAAAATTAGATGAAAGCCACCTAGTACACTTCAAATGATCGCTAGAAACTTGGCCAAGACTTTTGAAGTCAAATCATGAAGGGTGATAACCATTAGAAAACCAACCTGGAATGTTATATTGGCTAAAACTAGGTTGGGTAAAATCTGATGGAAGTTATCAATACGAATTTGAAGTTATTGAAGGTATTTGAAATCTATGAAAATGTTATGGATAGAACGATTAACAAATCTCAAGAGTGGTACTATGATACTATTAATGAGGAGTAATGAGTTGATATATACAAGGATATCAATTGGTTATACTGGTTAGAGATAAATTAGAGAAAGCAGAAGAATTGTTTATTTATTTTTTCTTGAGGAGTTATAAGGATATAATGTCCATAGGGAACACTATAGATACTACCCCTAAGACAAAAAGACATTGAGATGATGAATGCAATTCTAGAAGTGATTTCAGAAGAATTAATTAGTCCACCTCGGATAAGGAGACAGATATGAAGTCGATCTACCCTTGAGATCGGCACTCGTATTAAAAGATTTCCTACAAGACAAAACCTGTAATGGGAAAAGAATCCATTAAGAACTTAGGGAATTGATAATGGAAGAGGTAACTCTTGCCCATGATCGATAATCTATTCGATTAAATACATGGAACTGCCATACACTCGAGGATAAGAGATTATTAATATGACTAAGAGATGAAAAGTTGGTAATACAATTGACATGTTAAGTCAAGGCCGTTGAAATACAAGTGGTTATGAAGGAATTAGTATCCAAAAACTCTTACCTTAGTGAGTCAGGAATTGATCAAGGCCAATTAAATTTCAATTTTATTAAGAGTTAATGATATTTCTACACCTCAAGGAATGAAAATGAGTATCGGGAGACAATGAAATATTGAGGCTGTTTATATATATGTATATTGATGGATGTTTCTACATATTCTACTCTTTATACCAAAGAAGATAGAATTTGGTATAGACATGAACCAAGGTTTATGGACACTAAAGTAAATGATTTGAAGAATGGATGTTAAGGATTTAAAGAAGTTGGCATGATCAGATAGAAGTTGATTTATGTATACAATATATACACAAATAAGAAGACAATAAAGGAGAAGGTATAAAACCTTATTACACTGGATAGACGTTAGTAAAGGAAAATGTAGAAAGAATGATTTGAGAAACTTGAGAGAATCAAAAGAGTTGAAGGGAATTAAGATTCTAGTTTTGTTACTCCACAACGAAGCTGGTACCTTGAATGGATTTCCTTTCAACGTAGTAAAGGAGTTAAGCAAGGACGAAATATAGAATATTGGACTTAAGAAGTGCTGAATCGGCATAGCTACGATACCAAACAACTATCCCATTGACTATCCCAAAAATTACACCATGTTCCACATGTGATGTGCGAAGGCACATTAGAGACCCTACTTACCGACCACCTAACTGCCCTAGCCTAGGTAGATTCGTCACATATGGTGGAACTATCGACCATTGCAAATCAAATCGCCCAACCAAGCTGATTCATTATATACAGTGGAACCTTCGACTATTGTATAACAAGAAGGCAAGGGACTTACATTTCAATACCTCTTGGAATCTGAGTCCAGTAGAAGGACCAAAAGGTCAAAGGATTAAATTGGAAAGAAGGTGGAAGGTAAATATATAAGTAATACCCGAACGATCAAGGGCATGGTTACGTAGAAATTTTGAGGATGAAATTTTTTTGTAGGGGGTGGAGTTATAAGACCCGTGCCCAAACCCTGTTACGATCTGACCATTTTGGGCATGTGTCTGGTCTTCCCACGTGCAAACGTATCGTATCGACACAACCAAAGACGATGACATACCTGAGGTAACACCAATCTATTAACTTGAACCTCTCATGTCATTAGAGTGCATGAAAGTGCATTAGGTGAACCTAGGACCCATCCTATGAGACCCCTAAGACCATAGCACGCTGTGAGGACAAATGAGAAATGATCTTCTTCGAGATAAAAATATATCAATGAAAATCATGTTTGTTTGGAGTCGCCACTTAGATTTAAGGTCTAGGACCTCTAAAAATGTAGTCTCACCATAAGGTAAGATTTTTATTGACTCATAACCTAATGTATCCGTTCTTTGATTTGCAAGAGATCGGATAAGTATTCAAGGTACGGTTTTGGGAAGGTGTTAGTCACCTAAACCGCATGATCAAGATCGGCCTCCTAAACTTTCCTTAGAGTCTAATTTTGACTATGCTTGGTCAACTGGATGACTAAGGTTCAATAGGGGATGTCCTAAACCAAGTTGTTAAGTTCTACTAACCTAGGGTTCAACCAAACATATTCTGAAGCAAATAAACAAGTAATGAGTACAGTATTATACAGTGAACCAAACCAAATGATAGTTTGATCTTGGACTGAATCTTAGACGTCCATCTCAAACTGCCTACCTATTTCAATCCTAGAAATCAAGTCCAAAACATAGTTCAAATGGGTTGTGTGATTAAAGATTATGGAAGTGACATATGTATGTGTTTGAATTAGATTCTTTGTTCAAGTTGAAGTTTATGCTGGATGGATGATTCATGGGTGGCTTTGTACCATATTTGGGAGTCCCAAATTGTCTACGTATTCCAGGGTTCATCCTAGAAATCAGGTATGACGTAATTCAAAAGGCTTCAAGTGTTCTTTAGGCTTCTAGGGTTTCCTTCCCCTTTATGTTCTTTCCATTTGTGTTCTTCCTTTATCTGCTTTATTCATTATTTGTTCTGTTCTATTCTATTCTGTTCTTTATTGTTCTATTCTGTTCTTTTCTTGTTTTGTTCTATTAGGTTTTTAGGGTTTCCTATCCCTATTGTTTAGTTCTTTAGGTTTACCAGGATTACCTATCCCTATTGTTCTGTTGTTTTAGGTTTACTAGGGTTGCCCTATCCCTATTGTTCTGTTCTTTCCATTTTTGTTCTTTCTTTATCTGTTTTGTTCTTTATTTGTTCTATTCTGTACTGTTCTCTACTTGTTATGTTCTTTATTGTTTTGTTCTGTTCTTGTTCTGTTCTTTATTGTTCTGTTATGTTCTTTTAGGTTTTTAAGGGTTGCCTATCCCTATTTGTTGTGTTCTTTCCATTTTAGGATTTATCTTATCTTAATTGCTGTGTTTTTTCCATTTTTAGGGATCTTACCCTAATTATTGTGTTCTTTCCATTTTAGGGATCTCCTACCTTAATTACTTTTTTTCTTTAAGATTTAGTCAAGTGTATCTCCAAACATAGCAGTGAAAGCATCTAGATGGCAAGTAAGCATCCAATATAGCAGATGAGCATCCAAAAATAGCAACGAGCATATAAAACAGACAAATATGGTAATGAGCAGTCCAAACATGGCAGTGTGATCATTCCAATCATAGCAGTGTATATGTAAGCATCCAAATGTAGCATGTGAACAATATAGCATCAAACATGGCATGTGAGCAATACAACATTTGAGAGCATTCCAAATATAGCAGTAAGCATGTGAGAGCATTAATCAAGCATCGATCATCAACAATGTGACCAAGATCATATTTGATCAACTACTCAAACTTGATGTAATCGATCATCATCAATGTGATCAAGATCATATTTGATCGATGGTTCACATTCACGTAAAACATTCATGAGGTCAATCCAACCATTCAAATTCAATTAAATCACTTAAAAGGTTAATCCAACGGCTCAAATCACTCAAGATAGTAATCCAACCGTTCAGATTCAATTAAATCAAACATCATGCATTATATCATTAGATTTTAAATTTCAATGGTTCAGATCTAACTAAATCACATTAATCATGCATCATATCATCATATCTAAAAAACCAATGGCTTAGAACATGGGTTAATCTAATCGGGTGGCTCAAATTAAATTATCATCACGATTATATTTAATTAAGATTAGTGGCTCAGATAAGGGAGACCAAGGGCTGATTCAAATCAATAGTGATGGACCTGTCGGAAGGTGATTGGCTGATCAAGTGGTGCCGGCTGATCAAAGGACATGATGGGTTGGGTTTTGATTAGGGTTTACGGTTGGTGAGTGATTGGTCTGTAGGGTTTGGAGAAGTGAGTGGTGGATGATGCTGTGCAACAGATTATCAGGTCTACGGCAAAGGTTTAGGTAGGTTGCTCAGTGGAGGGGCTATTGTGGCCATGAGGATGATAGAGATAATGGTGATCTGATGTGGGTAAGGTGGTAGGTAGTCGGGCAGTATAGGAAATCGGGCAGTGTTATGGTCATCGTTGGTGTTGCAAGGGTGAGGTGGAGTGGTATGGTAGCATTTGGGCAAGTGATGGACAGATGTGGTGCATGGCCATTGACTTGTGTTGCAGCAGATTAAGATGGAGTGCCGGGAAGTAATAGGTGTGAATGGAGGGTTTACGTTTGGTTGCAGCAGATTTGGCTGGGATGTATAGGTAGAGACAAGTGGTGAATTGTGTGCAACAGATTTGAGGGTAGTGGACAGCAAGGTAATGGGGAAGTGAGTGAGATTGTAACACTGTACAGGTACAGACCAGTCGGGATTGCTAGGTGTCGAAGGATTAGGGAAGGTGAGGTGTTAATATGGGTTTTATCATACGGTTTACGGTTCAGCTTAGGTGTCAATGACGGTGTGTCGGTGGAGGCTGGGTAGTGCTGTGCAGGTCGGGTGGTGTTGGAAAATTAAATAATAAGAGGAGTGGGCTTACTGGCTCCCTTCTTCTTTCTACTTCTTCTCTGTCGTCCTCCCTTCTACTATTCTCTTAACTCGGCTTTCAATCTCCCTCCACGTTTCTGCCGGTTCCTTCTTCTTTTTCCCAGATTTTCTTTTCTTAATCTCTATCTCTTCTCCCCCCTGGTTTTTCAGGCTCTCTCTCTCGATTATTCAGAACCCAACCCCTGGACTCTGTGATCTCTCCTTACCTCCCTTATTTTTTTCCTCTTTTCTCCTCTTTCCCTTCCGTTCTGTTATTCTATATCTGATTTCCTCTCCCCATCCTCCTCTCATTCTCCCCCTCTATTTCTTTCCATCCCTCTCTCTTATCTCCATCTCTCAATCTTTTTTCGATCATTCTTCTCTTTACTCTTTCCAATCTTCCTCTCTTGAATCTTAATCTGTCTCAATCTTTCTCTCATTTGCCTTCGATTCCTTTCCTAATTATCTCTTCATATTCTTTCTGAGTTCTTTCTTTCTAAAACCAAAAAATTGTCCCACTTCTTTCCATATCATCCGCCAGCTGGCCTTCTCTTTGATCTCTCTTTCCTAAAATATGACCGACCATCTCTCCTTTCTAAAATTGACCAAACCAGCCTGATTTGTCTCTTGCTTTCCTTTTTTTTCCATAACAACTACCCGTGCATGTAATATATGTGCCACAACCAAAATCACCCATCAGTCCTTGTTCATCTCTTTCCAAAACCCACGACCAGCACATACACACTTCATATTATATCATGTGTAATATATATGAAACATAATATATAATATCCATATATATAACATACTACATATAATATGTATAACCAATCAGACAATAGTATATTATGTGTAATTTACATGCACAAGTGTTTAACTAATTCGATTGGGACTGGTCTGGGCTGGATTGACTTCTCTCTCTCTTATTTTATGGGTCATTTCGGCTTGCAGATTTGCATGAAATCCTTCGATGGCCTCTGCCTAGGATTCATCACATATATTTTGAAGAGTATTGAAAATGAAGAACAATTATGTTTGAATCATCTGCTTCGGATGTAGGATGGCCAAGATATAAAGAATGAAAGTTCTATCGATAATTCTGCATGAAAACTTGCATGGGACCCATTGGTGGCCTTTGCTCGGGATTCTTCACGTTCACTTTGAAGAGTATTGAAAATAAAGAATAGTGGCACTTGAATCACCTGATTCGGACGTACGACGGTCTAGATATGAGGAAATGAAGTTTAAATAACTAAACTTATGATAATTTGCATGCAAGCCCCTGTAATATTTACGATAATTTTATAAACCTCTCTTGTACGTATCATCCAGCTAAAATGGCCATATCTTCTTCATTTGATGTCAGAATTGAACGATCTGGTCTCATTTTGAAGGTAATTTCGTGATTTAAACATTCATGCAGGTTGCAGCCCATGACCTTGCTGTGGGGCCCACTGAAAACCACCTCAAATTCGCAGCAAAAAATCTGAACTTTCACTCACCTTTCTTCCTTTGTTGTCCACACAGTAGTATGACTTTGTTCAGCTACTGGGATGGCAAAAGTGGGGTGCTTACACACGCATGCACCTAAGCTGATTGGCCAAAAAGGAGGTCCGACACGAGATAGAGGTGGTAAAACAAGCAAATAAGATTGCCCCCCCCACGTATTGAGGGGTAAACCTGAACTAATTAACATAGAGTTCATAGTTTTCTTTAAAGACCTATTCTTTCTTTCGGCTACTCCATTAGATTGGGGCTAGTAAGAGGTAGTAATTTCATGAATAATCCCATTTTCCTCATAAATTTGAGATATATTATATTCTATTCCCCTATCAGTTCTAAGTCTCTTAATTTTCAACCTTAGTTTTATGTGAAATAAAAGCATCACTTGCTTCATCTTTGGTTTGAAGAAGATAAAGTTTAGCATACCTTGAAAAATCATCAATAAAAGTAATATAATTCCTTTTCCCTCCTCTTGACTCATGTGATCACTTAAAGTCACCTAAGTCATTATGAATTAATTCTAGTAAATCACTAACTCTTTGATTTCTAGAAAAATAAGGTTTTTTTTAGTAAACTTAGCTTCCACACATATTGACCATTTTTCATGATTAAATTCTAAATTACCTTTAATTAAATTATCATCACAAAGTCTTTTAATATAGGGAGCATTGCAATGTCCTAATCTACCATGCCAAATATCATATGAGTTAACCATATAAATAGAAATATTTTCATTATTATTAATCATAATAGAATCAACATTGAGCACAAACAAACTGTCAAAATTATAACATTTTTTGATAAAAACAATATTCTTAGTTACAATAGCCTTATCGGCCTCAAATGGCAAACGAAAACCAGTCTTGTTGAGAAGAGCCCCAGAAATGAGATTACCCTTAATTTCAGGTACATGTAGAACATCCTTCAAGAACATAAATTTTTCTGAAGTTAACTTCTGTTTGACTAACCCTTTCCCAATGACCTTAGAAGTCTGGGAATTTCCCATGAAGACATGTTCATCGTAACCAACTATTGAATAATTGGTAAAATAACTTCGACCCCCACTTACATGCTTGGTAGCACCTTTGAGTGAATTCCGCCTCCAAGCTCCTGCTGGCCCTGGGTGGTGTCCCTTCCATCGCGTAGGCCGGAGAAAAGAGGAAAATAAAAATCAAGAGGAGTGTCTAGGATCCAATCTTTAGGTTTGTTAACCAAATTCACTTTAGTCATCAATATAGTAAAGAAATCCGCTTATGTCAAATTGACATTAGCCTTGCCGAAATCTTAATTCTTTTGGTTCTGGCAGTCTTTCTTGTAATGTCCTGGTTTACCATACACAAAACAGACCTGTCACACCCCAATTCCAGCTGAACCAGAAGTGTGAGTGAACCGTCACTGAACCAACGGCTCACACCAGGATCTCAATAAGATCGTGTCCACTCATACAAACCATTGCACATAACCACAATCATAATATAATAAAATACAACAAAATTCTTAAATTAAATGAACTGAGTGATCTATTGATAAATTTAAATAAAATATCCAATTATTCAAATACCCAAAAACATAAATAAATATCTTTACATCAACTGTATTTCCATCTGAAAATAATAAAAATAAATTAAATCAAATCCTAAAGGTACACGCAGAAAGGGTACTCGCATGAAGCGTCATGCTCGTCCTCTCCTGCTTGCACTTCCAAAGCAGCAACACCTCCATACGCCGGAGCATCCATATAGTCCTCCATAGTATAACCTGGATCAACATCTAAAAATAATGAGTACACAAGGGTGAGCTCACAACTTCGCTCAGTAAGACAATCAGATAATGCAACAAACATATGCATGAGT
Source organism: Protea cynaroides (assembly GCA_028583415.1). Taxonomy (NCBI): domain Eukaryota; kingdom Viridiplantae; phylum Streptophyta; class Magnoliopsida; order Proteales; family Proteaceae; genus Protea; species Protea cynaroides. The sequence continues at coordinate 92,694,010 of CM053269.1, forward strand.
AACATTCACATCATGGTCTGGTTTTAAGTTTGCAATGTGCTATAAAAAGGATTGGCGGCCACCGCACCTCTATACACGAGTGTGTGAAGCCGCCGAATGGATCAAACACCACTGTTGTCCCACATGCACCCTATCATGGAATAGAGATAGAGCTAAGGCGTCTGGATCAAACACCGTCAATACCTCCCCTGATACTCTATCCATACCAACACGTAAGCCCCTATTGGCAAGGGCTTGCAAACTGGGCTCGCAACTAACCAATCCTATATGTCATCACAGTAGGCCCTGTCCCAGCACAGCTCCCTACGTCATAGAGATAGAGCTAGAGTCTAGTGGCCAGGCCGGAGACCACAGTGCCACTTCCTCCCCCTGATACCCTACCCACACCAAGCATGCTAAGACAGAACGATACAAAAATATGCTAGTGTGAGGAATGATCCCAGACCTCCAGTCCTTCCCATTTCACACACCAACGAAAACAATCACATGCCTAACAGTCACATCCTAGCATAGCGAGTATGCATGAACAATAATAATAACTGAAAGTAAAAGATGACATGCGAGAATGCACAAACATCAATCCACAGAACCATAATTATTAACAACGGTTTACTGTTATTAAATTATTAGGGTTTAGGTCCGATTCCCTTACCTGACGTTTGTTTGATAGCTTGCTCCGCGTCACAGTATCCAAACTTGCTATCACAAGGTCCTACACAATGTTAGGATTGTATTAGAATAGTTTTCTTAGGGTTTACGTTGGTCAAAAAACCAACGGAATTACAAACACTCCTCATAGAGCATACTGGTCGCAGTACCGGTCGCGACACTGTGGGGAAACCTGTGACCGGTATGGTTGATCGGTCCCCATAGACCAGTCCCCGGGAGGTACCGGTTGCAGTATCGATCGCATAGACAGTACCGGACGCATAGAGTGTGACCGGTATGGTCGATCGATATGTCTCTGGAAGACCATACGCTTGGTTCTCGCCTTCCGTCGGTTACCCCCTATTGATCCTAGGGTTTCTCCTACACATTCTAGGTCTGAATACTGAGTTAGAGTTGTTTCCAACTCCATTCAAGTCCTAGTTTCGATGATTTTCAACCTAAAACTTGAATCTAGGGTTTACGACTAATTTAGGGTTTGTCGGCAAACACAGGGTTTAGATCAATACCTGCTTTGCATGGTATTGATCCAATTATAACTAACCATCGTAGAATACTTAATGTAGAGGAAGGTTTTGGTACTTACCATTGACTCGCGGTAGTGTATTCTTCGTCGAACGGTAATGGCGGCTCTTCCCTCTCCTTCCTAGCTTCTTCATCTTCTTCAACCTCTTTCTCCTTTCTAGGTTTTGTGAGGATCAATGGAAGAGGTTTTAGGAGGTTTAAGGATCTTTATATAGGCTAGGGTTAGGTTTAGGAATCCTCCTAACATTAGGAAAGTCCTTCGGTTTGAAATTTAGAAAGTGGGACCCGCAGAGATTCGTTTTTGGATCCATGCTGTGCAGGCCATACCGGTACCATCAACCGGTACCATAGACCGGTACCATCGGTCGGTATAAAGTTTTTCATACTTGAATTGGTCCGATTGATCCGATTTCATACCTGGTTGTCATCAGCTCATCTCGTCTGGTCTAGTGATGATTGGAAGACCTATACGACATGAAACAAGGTTTAGATCGGGTTCATGGAGTGCGGGTCTTACAACTCCCCCACTCTTAAAAGAAATTTCGTCCCTGAAATTTGAATGTAGGTTTCACAACTCCCCCACCCTTAAAATAAATTTCGGCCTCGAAATTTGAACGTACCTTGGTCATAAAAAAGGTTAGGGTATTCTTTTCTGATTACGTTCTCTTCCTCCCAAGTAGTTTCTTCCACATCTTGGCTTTTCCAATGCACTTTCACATAGTGTGTCACACCCCAATTCCGTACTGTTCAGAATGGCGTGATGAACCGCTAATAAACCAATGGTTCAACTAGGATCTCAAATAGGCTGTGTCCGTTTGCTTAAACCATACACATCCACAACCATAATCAGAGTAAATACACAATAGCGGAAGTCTTAAATATTAAATGAACTAAGAATCTAAATGTGATAATCATAAATAAAATACCAATTATCTGTCATTGACTGAGACATAAGTAAATAAAATAATCAATAAAATTTATTCAATAATCTAACTAAAATCTAATCGAAAACGCATGAGTTACATTCGCATGACGAATCATGCGTCTCCATTATATCTTCCGCGTCCATCGCCGCAACATGCCCGAATGCAGGAGCACTCATATAATTTTCCACGGTCATACCTGCATCATCAACTAAAATATTTGAATTCAAAAAGGGTGAGCACACATCACGGCTAGTGAGCAAACAAAACAATGCAACAAACATATGCATGCATTCAATTCATATCTGTGGTCTGGTATATAAGTTTGGAATGTGCTATAGAAAGGTTCGGTGTCCGCCTCACCTTTATACACGAGTGTGTGAATCCGTCCAATGAATATCGGCATTGCCATCCCACATGCACCCACCATGGAAACAGTGTACTCAATGGGTATCGACATTAAAGTACCATATGCTCCCATACCAACACGTAAGCCCCTATTAGCGAGGGCTTGCAAACTGGGCTTGCAACTAACCAATCCTAATGTCAAATAGTGTATCCAAGGCCTCACCCCAGCATCTCTCAATACGTCCATAGAGATAGAGCTAAGCCCCCCGGTAGAGTCAGAGACTACACGGTCCGAAACCACCTCCCTTGATGCCCTACGACGTAATAGCTCTGCTAAGGTAATAGCGATACGACGATGTTAGTGGACAAGACTTGAGTAGAGATAGAGCTAGAGTCTGGTGACCAAGACACACCACAATGTCATGTCCTCCCCCTGATGCTCCACTAGCATCAAGCACACTAACCACACACATACATTCACATGCCTATTCCTAGCATCATCTTCATCATCATGTTATAAATAAATAGAATTAAATATGCATGAACATTAATAGCAGAAATATTGGATGACATGTTGAATGCACATTACAAGCATACACGCATAGAATCAGTCATAGCATTGGACTCAATAAATAAAAACAGTTTATTATTAGCCAATTAGTTTAGGTCTTGTTCCCTCACCTTTGATTGAGTGTAGATCATCTTTCAAGCTTTAAGAATCACTTTTAGATCACTAGAAAAACCTAACAAGTCGATAGATTTTAATTAGAATTAATTCCAACAGTTTTAAGCTTACTGTACTGCTAGGGTCGCAGGTTGGGTCGTAGGTAGGGTAGCAGTTTTTTGAGACCCCAAGGTGTAGGGTCGGTCATAGGGTCGGTTATCCATCGACCCTAGGTGCACTGCCTCCCTGGACTTCCCGAGAGCATGGGGTCGATCCTATGGTCTAGTAGGGTCGGTTACTATCGACCCTACGTGCTACCACACATAGTTTGAGTCGACCTTTCATCCTACAGTCCATTCTTTCATGTTTGGATCCTTTGGCTTACTTTTATAGTCCATTCTATGATTGTTCTATGGCTCAAAACTCCAAGTTATACACTTTACTTTGTTTAAAATGATTTCCTCCATGGATTCCATTGGAATCTATCCATAGATGGATGATTTGGGTTTCTCCTAGATCCAACCTTCTTCATAAACTATTTTAGGGTCTTACATAATTTATGGAGAATGTATTCATACCTTAGGGTTGCTGAGATTCAGAGATTTCTTTGAATTACTTTTCCTTAGTCTTCTTCTCCAATTCTCCTTCTCTTCTCCTTCTCTTATCTTTCTCTCACTTTTAATTAGGGTTTCAAAAGGTGTAAAAGAGGCTAAGGGACGTCCTATTTATAGAGAAAAACCTCCCAAAATAAGTCTCATTGGGATTAGGAAAGGATCCCCTTGAAATTAGGAAAGTTTCCTAATTACGGTTTCAGTCTGTCATCCTAGGGTCGATTCTGGGTCGCAGGATCCGTCGACCCTAGGGTCTCAAGTCATCCGACCCTAGGACTGAAATGTCATGAGTTGGACTCTGTTGAGGTGGGGTCGACCCTACCTGTTTAGGCATGCGACCCTACCATCAAATTTACTGTTTTTGGGTCAATTTCATACCTGGTCTTGTGATTTCCTTCACGTACTTGGTCCACTTGGCTCGACCATGATAGGTAGACCTAGTACAAGGTGGTAAGACCGGTTAGTTTGATACGGGTCTTACAACTCTCCCCTTTTTATTAAAAATTTCATCCTCAAAATTGGTACATACTTTTCGAGTAAAAAAGATGAGGGTATTTCTTTCGCATAGCATTCTCTTCTTCTCATATGATTTCTTCTATATCTCTGCTTCTCCAGGTGACATTAACATAATAGATGTCACGGTTGCGTAGTCATTGAACCTTTCGGCTGGTGATTTCAATTGGTGCTACTTCAAATGTCAAATCATCAGTCAAATCAGGTAGATCTACTATCAAAACGTGTGTTGGATCTCTGACGTACTTCTTCAATAATGAAACATGGAATACATCATGCACACTTGACATAGATGGTGGTAGCGCTAACTGGTAAGCCACTTTTCCACGTTTGGCTAGAATCTCATTTGACCCAACATATCTCGGACTTAGCTTCCCTTTCTGTCCGAACCATTTTAAACCTCGCATAGGTGATACTTTCAAGAATACCTTATCACCTATAACGAATTCAAGGTCTCGGCGTCGAGTATCTGCATACTGTTTCTGACGATTCTGAGCCGTTCTTACTCTTTCCTTGATAATGTCGACTACTCGACATGTCTCTTCAACAAATTCTGGTCCAACAATGCTACGTTCTCCAACTTCATTCCAAAACATAGGAGTTCGACACTTTCTACCATATAGTGCTTCATAGGGTGACATCTGTATAGTAGCCTGATAGCTGTTGTTATAAGCGAACTCGATCAATGGTAATTTTTCATCCCATGATCCTTTAAAATCAATTACATAGGCTCGAAGCATGTCCTCTAAAATCTGAATGGTACACTCCGACTGTCCGTCCGTCTGAGGGTAAAATACAGTACTAAACTTCAATGTTGTACCCATAACCTTTTGCAATCCTTCCCAAAACTTTAAAGTAAATCGTGGATCTCTGTCGGACACAATGCTTTCAGGTACACCGTGTAATCTGACAATATTATCCACATACAACTTAGCTAACCTCTCCAGTGTATACTGAGGTCGTATAGCTATAAATCGAGTCGTTTTAGTCAGGCGGTCTACAATCACCCAAACCGTGTCAACTACTCGGGGAGTCAATGGTAACCCGGTGACGAAGTCCATAGTAATGCAGTCCCATTTCCATGTTGGTTCCGATAACGGCTATAACAGTCCTGCAGGCCTTTGTCGTTCAGTCTTCACTCTCTGACAATTTAGGCATTGAGACACGAATTTAGCTACATCTGCTTTCATTCCTCTCCACCAATATAATTTCTTTAAATCATGATACATTTTTGTACTTCCAGGATGTATCGAATAGACGGTGGTATGGGCTTCCTTCATTAGTCGGTGTCTAATGTCCAAACTTTCTGTTTTAGGTACACATATTCTTTCTTTGTACTTCAGTACCTTTTCATCGTCCAAGGCGAACTCAGGGATAGTCCTACCTTTTTCAATGTCCTCTTGTACCATTCTTAGATAAGGGTCTGATTTAGTAGCTATTTTCACTTCATCAATTATATCAGGTACAATCTTTAATGTGGCAAACATATTTGAAAATTGATGAATAAACCCTTGGTTGGTTTGTTCACCCGGTACATCTAACACGAACTGCTCATTACCGTAATTGAACACTTTTTTGGTAGTACACATTGTGGCAGCTGTGTTAACCTCTCCTTGAGATTTTATCATTGTTTTTTTACTCAGTGCATCAGCTACTACATTAGCTTTCCCCGGATGAAACTGAATATCACAATCATAGTCTTTCAATAGTTCTACCCATCTTCTTTGTCTCATATTCAACTCCTTCTGATTAAAGAGATAAGTAAGACTCTTATGATCTTATTTAATCTGAAATTTCTCTCCGTACAAGTAATGTCTCCATATCTTGACAGCATGTACCACTGTCGCTAATTCCAAGTCATGAGTGGGATAGTTCTTCTCATGTGTCTTCAGTTGTCTTGAGGCATATGCAATTACTTATTTTCCTTGCATAAGTACACATCTTAAACCCAATCCTGACGTATCAATGAATAAAATAAATGGCTGTCCTGGTATAGGAATAGTCAAGACCAGAGCAGATATCAATCTATCCTTCAAAGTTTGGAAACTTTTCTCACATTTATCAGTCCAAACAAACGTTTCACTCTTCTTAGTCAAACTGGTGAGAGGTACGGCAATTCGGGAATAGTCTTCCACGAATCGTCAATAATACCTAGCTAGACCTAGAAAACTTCTAATTTCTACAATGCTCTTCGGTGCTTCCCACTTCACAATGGCTTCAATCTTGCTAGGATCCACTTTAATTCCTTCAGTGGATACAACATGGCCTAGGAAAGCGACTTAATTTAGCCAAAACTCACACTTTGTAAATTTGGCATAAAGCTTCTCTTTCCATAATCGCTGTAGAGCGGTGCTTAGATTCATAATATGAGTTTCCTTGTCCTTGGAGTAGACCAATATATCATCAATGAATACAATGACCGACGTATCCAACATATCATGGAATACCCGATTCATAAGTTCCATAAAAGTTGCTGGTGTGTTCGTCAATCCAAAAGACATGACAAAAAATTCATAATGTCCATATCTGGTCCTGAATGCTGTCTTGGAAATATCACCGTCTTTAATCTTCAACTGATGGTATCCTGACCGAAGATCGATCTTGGAGAACACCTTGGCACCTTGCAACTGATCGAACAAGTCATCGATCTGAGGCAATGGGTACCGATTCTTGATTGTCAGCTTATTCAGTTCCCGATAGTCTATACACAGTCGAACACTACCGTCCTTCTTCTTTACGAATAATGCTGGCACTCCCTATGGTGATATGCTAGGTCTGATGTAACCCTTGTCCAGTAGTTCTTGTAACTGTACTTTTAATTCTTTCAGTTCGGTAGGAGCCATTTGATAAGGTACTTAAGATACTGGTGCGGCTCCGGGTATCAGATCTATAACAAACTCTGTAGCTCGGTTGGGTGGTAGTCCTGGTAGTTCTTCAGGAAATACATCTGGAAAATCACGCACGACATCAATATCCTCCATTCGTGGTGCTTCCTTTGGAAGGCCGACCACTGATACTAGATACCCAACTCCTCCTTTCTCGAGGCATTTCCTAGTCTTTAATGTAGAGAGGATGAGTTTTCGTTTACGGGGAAGTTTGGTTCCCGCAAAACTAAACTCCGCTCCTTCCTTGTCTTTAAATGTCAGTTTCTTTTCGGCACATAATAGGTTCGCAGAATGCCGAGCTAACCAGTTCATTCCCAAGATGACGTCAAAGTCTGCCATCTCAAGTTGAATCAAGGTTGCATCCAAAGTTTTCTCGTCAATAAGAACTGGACATGGTCCATAATCTTTTTTTAATTCCACTTCTAATCCCATCGGCGATCATACAAGCAGTTTATAGTCTAAAGATTTGAGGGGTAGGTTCAGCTTCTTTCAAAATGACACTAATATAAAAGAATGAGTAGCTCCTGAATCAAAGAGTACTCTGGCGAAAATTCCATTAATAGGTACGATACTTGTGATTTGTTTTAATTTAGTCTACATACTCACACAATGTAACACACAATGAAAGGTTCAGGTCATACCTATGACCACATCAGGCGATGCGGCAGCATCCTCAGATGTAACAGCATAAACTCATCCTTGCTGTAGTTGCTTCTTGGGCTTAGGACACTCCCTTGAAATATGTCCCACTTGATTGCAGTTAAAACACCTTATTCCTTTACTATTTTGCTTTGGTTGCGATAGGGTTACTGAAGTAGTCTTGGCTGCAACATTGAAACCTTGAGTACGGAAGGGTTTGAATGTCCTTGTATTCCCTCCGTTATATGAAGTTCCAGTTGGCCTTTTAATACCCCTGTTTTGAGCAAAATAGCTCTCTTTCTGGCTCGACTCTATTACTCGAGCAATTTGTACCGCTTCATTGTAAATTTTCTTTTCCAAGCCCAGAACATGTTCACGAATACTTCCCCTAAGTCCCATGACGAACCTTCGGGTCTTCGTATCTTCCGCTTGCATACTAACTGGTGCAAAGAAGAACAGCTCCTCATAACGCTGTTGATATACATCGACAGTCATCTATCCCTGATACAAACTCAGGAACTCTTTCTCCATAGAATCTCTGAAACTTATAGGAAAGTACTTCTCAAGGAATGCCTCCCAAGTACACCTGTCCCACGCCCTTCGGATAATTCCGTGTAGACTTCCACCCGAATGGTGTGCATCGCCCCCCATGAATGTTGCACACAATACTTTCTCCCCCCCCTTCCCCTACTCACCATCATAAAATTCGGTTCCAACTCATTAGGATCTGCAAGATTAGGCGTTTATGCCCCAATTCCGCACTTCAAAATGGTTGATGAACCTAACCAACGGTTCAACGAGGATCTCTAATAGGCTATCCCCACGTTATCCAAACTTTACACGCATTCACAATCATAATCGGAGTAAATACACATTGGCGGAAATCTTATAAATAAATGAACCGAGAAACTAAAATGATATTAATAATTTAATAGAAAATTATTCTGTATCAAACCGAGACATAAATAATTAAGTATCAAATACATGTCTATAATCCAATAAAGAAACCTATAAAAATATCTAATCGAATACACACGAGTTGCACTCGCAAGAGGAGTCGTGTGTATCGACTTCAGCTCCAACTTCCATAGCTGCCACGGTTCCATACGCCGATGCGTTCATATAATCTTCGACTGTATAACCTGCATCATCAACTAAAAATATTCGACGTCGAGGGTTGAGCACACAACACGGTGAGTAGCCAAAACAATGCAACATTACATATGCATGCAAAAAGTCAATTCATATCTTTGGTCTTGGTTTATAGTTTGCAATGTGCAATAGAAAGGTTGAGGTGGTCAAAGGTTAACGTTTATTGATACCGCCTCTATACACGAGGGTGTGGAAGCCCCCCCGAAGGTTAACGTTTATCGTCATCTCCCATCCACCCTAATCATAACATTATACAACAAAGGTTAACGTTTATTGCTATATAATGCTATACCAACACGTAAGCCCCATTAGCGAGGGCTTGCAAACTGGGCTCGCTACTAACCAATCCTAATGCCAAACAAGTGTATCCAAGGCCTCACCCCAAAGATCCCCTCGAACATCCATAGAGATAGAGCTAAGGCCCCCGGGAGAGTCGAGACTACAAGGACCGAGACCACCTCCCCGATACTCTACGACATAATAGTTCCGCTAAGGTAATGGCGATACGATGATGTCAATGCACAAGACTTGAGTTAGAGATAGAGCTAAAATGCTCGAGACCCGCCAAAGGTTAACGTTTATTGACGTTCTCATCACACCTCCCCTGATACTCGCTCGCATCAAGCACATCAACCACACACATACAAGCACATGCCTATTCCTATCATCATCATCATCATCATGTTATAAACAATAAAGTAAATATGCATAAACAAGTAATAGAAATATTGGATGGCATGTTGTATGCACATTACAAACATATTCGCATAGAATCAAACATAGCATAGGACTCAAGAAATAGAAAACAGTTTATTATTAACCAATTTAGTTTGGGGTTAAGGTTCCTCACCTTAGCTTGCTATAAGATACTTTTCCAAGCTTTAAATTCACCTTTACAATGTTATTATATTGCTAGAAGACCTAACAAAATCGATAGAATTTAATTAGAATTTATTCGGAATTAAAAACCATTATGTCAACTGAGGGTGGATGCTAGGGTCGATGCTGGGGTCGATGGGTCTATCGACCCTCCCTTGTTTCTGGGCTTCCCGAATGCCGAGGGTCGATGGTCGAAACACCTAGGGTCGGATGGTCACCAACCCCGGGTGCGACCCGTGGTGCACTCGGTCCAATTTCCAATTTTTAATCCATTCTTCGTGTTTGGGGTCCTATGGTTTGTTCCCACATTCCATTAAACATTCATTCCATGGTCTGAAACCATGAATCATCCTCCTAGATGGCTTTCATGCATTCTCCTAGGGTTTTCCATGAAAACCTAACCATGGATGGATGGTTTGGGTTTCTCCGAGATCACTCTCTCTCCAATAACTATCCTAAGGTCTGTAGAAACTCATGGAATTAGTATCCATACCCGAGAAGATCAATCTTTCACTGCAAACTCTTCTCCTTTTTGCTAGGTTCTCTTCCTTGCCTTTCTTCTAGGATCTCGATCTCCTTCATGCCCTTGGTCCATTTGACTTGACCATGATGGGTATACCTGGTTCAAGGTGGTAAGACCGGGTTAGTTTGACACGGGTCTTACAGGACCAAAGCCCCATATAACCCGGCGCTGGGCGTGCTTTGTTAAGATAAGTCCGTGTGGACTTCCACCGTGGTGTGCACGCCCTTCAAGATGAATGTTGCACACAGACTTTCTCTTCCTCATTCACCGCATCATCATAAAATTCCTCTCCATCTCATCAACCAAGGCTGGCCACAAAGGATCAGCTGGCTTACCATTATATTCCTTGGGCTTCATCTTTAAGAAATGCTCAACCAGCCTGGAGTGGTCCAGCTGATACAGAGCGTAGGCCCCATACATAGGTGGTTGGTACTGATAGCCACCTTGAGCTACTTCAGGGTTCTGCACTTGAGCCTGCATGACCGGAGTTTGAGGTGCATGGGGTACCGTGTTACTTTCCCCCGGTAATGTGCTTGCCTCTCCTATTGGCATCGGTGTCGTCTATGCAGCTGGGAAAGCCATGCCTATGGTAGCTTGCATTGTAGCTTGTACCTGTTGTATTTGCTGCAGCTGTTGTGCCAAGTTCATTACGGCTGTAGCCAGGTTTGTAGGTAGGGCTGACAAGTTGGTAGTATTTGTATGGCCATTAACCACGGATGGTGTCGTATTCAGATTCTCCTGTGTCTCAGGATGTATATGGCTGTCTTCCTCCACAGGTGGTGGTGGTGGAATAGAGTTACGACTTTGTCTGGTCACTCTTCGCCCAGCCATTTTCTGTTCTGATGATGGTAGTGCCTGTAAACGATCATAGCACATGTGAGGCAATCAATATAATTGTTCTCCAGTCAAAAATCCAACTAATCAATATCATTTTCAAATTTTTCAGATCATTCTGTAAAAAATACTGTATTTTCCATCGTAGGGTCGATCCTTATGCGACCCTAGGGTATGCGACCCTGAGAATCACTGTCAGCTTACTGAGAGCCTAGGGTCAATGGTAGGGTCGGTATATGTCCGACCTTAGGGTCGACCCCTAGTTCTCTGTCAGATTACCGAGAGGCTAGGGTCGATGGGGGGGGGGGGGGGTCGGAGGTAGGGTCGCATGTCTTGGTCGAATTATGCGACCCTACGATCCAGAATCAGGTTTTTAACCCCGATTTTGGATTTATTTTTCATTTTTTCTTCTGTTTTCCAACTCAACTCGTTTCTCTGAGTTGCTACAGTAACGACCCCTACCTGTTTGGTGATCCTATCCTTCGTTCGCAACTACCACTCATTCTCTATAGGTATGTTCTCTACTGTTTCATGTTTTTAATGCTTTCTAGGTAGGTTTTTGCCCATTTACATCATTTTCTTCAAATTAAACTTTTTTCAATCGTAAAAATTTCATTTTTATTGGGGGCTTTTTGCTATTGGTCACCCAATGGACGAAAGCCCTCAAAAATATTTGAGTTTCATCGGTTGGTTGTTGAGATACTTGAAATTTTCCATTTTTGCCCTAATTTTTGATATTTTTCGAATTTATTGAAATTTCTTCAAATTCGATCTCTTAATTGTAAATTTCCAACTGTATGAGCCTTGCAGGATAGTTTAGAACCTATGTAAGTCCTCCGGCCCAAGTGTATGGGTGAAAAGTGAGTTTTTTTGACCAATTTATGCCGTTATAATGCCAAAAATTTTGGGTTTTTCACCATTATTGATCTATTATCCGTTTTTCTTTGTTTTGGCAGTTAACATGGTTCGTACCAAGGTTCCTAGGTCTCGTGACCCAGTTCGCTTCCACTCCAATGAGGCCGAAGCTCAGTATGCTCATTATGCTCGTAAGAAGGTAGAGGGAGGTCGTCGTGTGGACTTGGCTAGTCTAGCCTTGTTCGACGTGGAGAGAGCATTTGGACATGGGCTAGCTTTCCGTGATTACCTACGACGCCTGTACCCGTCTGGATCTGGTAAGATAGTTCTATTGTAATCTCCAGGTGGTGGGAGATCACAATGACACTGAGAGGGGTAGGGAGCTCAGGATCAGGTGCTATGTCAAAGGAGGAGAGATTTCCTTTGACTTGCAGTAGTTAGCTGATCTTTTGGGCATATCACATGACGGCCCTTTGGTATACTGTGCTCCCAGGGAGCCCCAGTTCTTTTCCTTGGAGATGCGGGCTAAGATAGATTGCCAGCTTATCAGAGAAGATCACTGGGAGATGAAAGCGATCAACCTATGTCCAGAGCCTCGGATGTACTGTACGATCATCCAGCACAACCTGATACCCCAGAGTGGACATTACGAGAAGATCTCCCAGTTGACCCAGTACTTACTTTACTGTATCTGTACTAGGCAGCCTGTCTGCCTCCCTTATATTATTATGAGGACGATGATCTGTGCTACGCTACCTGGTCAGTTAGGCAACCTGCCCTATGGACGACTGATCACCACCCTGCTTACCCACCTAGGTGTTGATTTAGTGGATGAGAGGATTCAAGAGAAGACCTTCTCATCGGTTTTGGACTGGGAGGCCATCTGTAGGATGGGCATGCAGGATGCTCAGGTCAGTGATGAGGAGAGGAACGCTCTGGTGCGTCCTCGTACTCTAGTGGAGGTGGCAGACGCTGAGACAGCAGTAGTAGCAGCTGCTGGAGCAGGGGCTCATGGGGGTGATGCTGAGGATGAGGATGGTATGTACATGGATGTGGACTGCATACCTCCCCCATCACCTCAACATTCTACTGGAGCCATGTGTGGGTTGTCTTGAGTTAGCATTTACAGTAATCATTCCTGACTATAGTTGATAGTTGCATGCATTTGCTTGTTGCACGTTTGATTTTCTTGCTAAGCTAGGTGGTTGAGCTTACCTTGTATGCACAAACTATTTTTAGATCTTACAGCTCCTTCACTCGATGCTTCGGGTAACTGGTCATCCAATGTAGAGGATGAAGACTGTGAACCTGAGAAAGATGTTCATGATCCTTGAGCATTTCATAGTGGTTTATGAGCATAGGCTGAGCTCATGTTTTCTTTTCTTAGATTGGGTTTTATTTTATTTAGGATACATTTTGAGATAAATTTCAAACAATGACCTTATTTACTTTGGGTTTGAATAATGACAGCTTAATTATTATGGATTAGAGATACTGGAATAATTGTTTAATTTGATTTTGGAACCTTAAAATCAATAGATGTCAGCTTACGTATAATTGGTTTTAATCTATAAGACTTTCACTTCATAATCATTTTTTTGTTTCTTTATTAATGTTTTAATTGGGAATGAAATTTTGAGATGTTTATGTTACTCTAAAATGTTTATAATAATGCTTGGGATTGATTTGTGGAATATCTTGAATGTGTTCCTAGAAGTGGATTTCTTATGCCTTGATAGGATGGAGAGATCACATTGCATTCCATAGTACTAATACGTCGGGAACAGGGTGTGACAATCACTCTCATCAGGTATGGGAGTGGTCAAAGCAAAAGAAACAGTCAATTAATTAAGTACAAACATAATTTTCTATTTCCATCTCTTATAATTTGTACCATCAAAGGATTCCACTTTGTCATAATTGGCCATTAGTTTGAGATTTTGCATACCAGGAATGATTGATGCCATCCTCGAGTCTCAAATAAAGAAAAATGCTGACTTTAAATTGTTGTAAAAAATGGTGCTTTAAATGAGAATTGACTTGACTTGTGGCTGTAGTGAAGCGGATAAAATAGTTGTACCAAGATGATGATGTCACAGGATAAGTCGTACCATGATCGGAATGATCTTAAAGTCAGTATTTGCCCCCACAGGTTTAACCGGGTTGATGATGTAAACCTGACTCCAAAATAAAACAGCATTGCCTTTCTACAACAAACTTGCACTAATTCGATGCGCCCCTTAGAGAACTTCAAAGTTGTGTTCAAAAATCAAAAAATAAAAATAAATGACTAGACATGTGCCATAAAGAGGGAGAGAGAAAGAAAGTGAGTAATATTCAATTAGTACGTCATACTCAATTAGTATGTCACTATTATATTATTCCAAGAGGATTCCTCCTCCTCTATTTATAGAGTTGGAGACGTCTCTTGAAAGTACCCCATTGTAGAATTGTGTCCCTTCAAATCAACAGTCTAGATTTAAACATCTAGATCTAAAGGTCCAAATTCGTATCCTTTCATAAGGATGCAACCCTAGGAACAGATATGTCCCTTGGGTCTAGGGACAGATCAATTGCCGACCTTGGTTTCCAACTTCGATCCATGGCTTACCCCCATGACCTCCATGAGCCCCCTAACTTTCTTGATCGTTACGAGCCTCATGACCTTCATGAACTTTATGAAACTCATGATTTTCATGACCTTTATGAGGCTCATGATGTTCATGACCTTTATGATGCTCATCCGAAGTACATTCGAGGCACATCCAAGGCACATCCGAGGCACATCCGAGGCCTCCAATGCCGACCTCTAAGACCTCTATAGCCTCCCTTAAGAGCGAACCTCATCTTCCGACCTCAATCAACCCATCTTATTAGCACAAAACCAAAGGAAAACAAAACCACAAGAATATATATATATATATATATATATATATATATATATATATATAAGGAATTTTAGAAACCGACTTTACAATAAAGTACAACACTATTATTAAGGGGAATGTCCAGTTGGTAAAGATCAACATCTTAAAATTAAGAGGTCATGAATTCAAATCCTTAGAATGTCACTGGAATTTACCATTTGGTGCTAAGTCCCATTTCCTCAATCTTTTTCATTTTTTTCCTTTGTTGCCAACATACTCTACATGGCCATTGAAAGGATTTATGGTTCTTGAAGGTCTTGGAAGCTCATTGTAATGAACATTGTAGAGATTTCCTATGGTAGGTTGGCATATAGTTAGAAAATACGTGTATAATACGTTAATTAAACACGTACCCTTTTTTTAAACGAGTTTTTTTGAATTTTTTCGAATATACGTAGAGAGTCTCGTAACGTTTTCTTAAAAATAATGAAACGTATTATACACGTTTAATACATGTATGGCATATTAAACACGTATAAGACGGTGACAATTATTAAAAAATAATAAATTAAAAAACAAATTGTAAAAAAGAACCCTAAAGTTTATTGTCGTGGGTTCTGTTCCCCAAAGTAAAATAGAACCCTTCGTCTTTTCCACAGCCGTTGGCGACTCTAGCAACTAAGTCATAAACTCACGATTTGTTTCCTAAATCCCTTCCCCATTGACTTGTTCCCCAAATCCCTTCCACAGCTATCGACGAGCAAGGATCTTGCAAGCATATAAATTGTCTGCGGCACCACCAATTTGAGACTCTCTACGTATATTAGGAAAAATACTGGAAAAATAGTTTAAAAAAATGGTACATGTATTATATGTTTATTTACTAACTATGAACAGTAGATTCAAAAACTCTATAGTGTTTTTTTTTTTTTGGTAAAAAAAGCTCTGCAGTGTTGAACCCTTAGTTAGTAAAAACTTACCGTGAAAATTGTGCACATTTTATATGTGAAGACTTTTCAAAACTGTAATATTTTATTTTTATGTTTGATGGGATGATAGTTTTTCACTTTATACGTTTGATGGGATGATAATTTTGTGTAAGATTTCATAGATTGGAAGGTTTTTTTTTATTTATAAATTATATTTATATGTTAGTATTTTATTTGTTGAATGCTATAGATGTTTATTGCATAGTGAATATATGTCTGTATTTTCAGTCTCGATTTTTCTACAGATTACCGTATTAAACAAGTACCGTATTAATACCGTACATGTTTTTTTTAAAATAGATTATTGGTCCCCATATCAAAGTCTGACTCCGTTTAATACTCGTACATATCCATATCTGATTTTTTGCCGTATCTGAACTTACTAACTATGGGTGGGTATATAAACAAACAGTTTGAGTTATTATCCTAATAAGTTTACTGATACCTGAAAAGCATGTGTCCGAATCATCTCCAATGCGTACAGGCATTGGAGGATTCGCAGTAACCGTTGGATGGCCGCCAAGTGGGAAAGCAGTAATCCAATAGTCATAATGCAACATGAATTTTTTGTTTTCGTAATCCCTAACTTCTACCGTCTTCTACCATTTTCTACCATCCTTTGATCCTTTTCAACCTCCGATCCAGGCCATCGAGAAGACAAGCTATTCATGGTTGCAGCAAAACTATCGCTGGCATTATCTGTCACTGGCCGAGGAATCTCTACTAGATTTGATCTTGGGTTTTGCTTGTTTGGGGTTTCATGCAATTTTAATCGTAGTTTAGTGGATTTCATGGGGCTCCCCTGTTCCGAGATCTTCTCCAAGAATTCTATTACAGCAACAACAATGGAACGTTTTTGCAACACCAATTCATGTTTTCGGTTCATCCTTGCCATTTTTTGAACCTTCCACATTTCTTCTCTAGCTACCCATTCACACTCACATTTCTCTACAGGTTCCAGGAACTGCTTCTGTAGCATATCTGGCTTTTCCCTCACCTCGTTCATTCGTTTCTCAAAGATTGCCATTAGTTTCTTCTATAGCATTTTCTGGGACCGGCTGCCACCAGATTTTTCCTCGGAGGACGAAGACGAGACGGGGGATGGAAGAGCCGCCTTTCGAATTTGAGATTGAAATGGTTTTGATGGCAAGAACAGAGGAGGTAAGGAAGGGTGATGGTGGTTGAGAGCTTCATGCTGAACGAAGAAATGGTAGGTCTTGCCTCTAGCTCTAGTAGCTCATCCTTCTTTGTTGCGTTTGTAGCACTTGTAAAGGTTCTCGAATTTCTCCTTGCATTTCTTGGAGTTTTGATGATACCCAAGCTCTGCAAGTTTCGTGTGATAAACAAGAACATCCATGGCTACATCAAAGTCAAAATCATCAACTATGGGTGCCACCATTGTTGTACCGATCAATGCAACAGACCTTGCTTCAGGAATAGCGAGGAGCAAAGGACGGTAGAAAATGGTAGCAGTCAGGGATTTCAATAACGAAGAGAGACAAATGAGGAAAGAAGAAATATTGCAATCGTTGGATTATTGACACTCCATTTGGCCGTCATCCAACGGTCACTGCCAAATCCTCCAATGCCATCAAGCATTTGAGACTATTGGGTCATGAAAAGCACGCGTCCGAATCGTCTCCTATGCGTACGGGCATAGGAGGCGCTACGGAGACCGTCGTATGGCCGCCACATGGAAATGCGGTCATCCAACAGTCTTAATAAAAATTTCTGTAGAGAGAGAGGGTTAACGGCTCAACACTAGAAAATGTACTCATTTTGAAATTCCAAATGAAGAAGGGCGAGGGAAAGTGAAAACGAGAGAGGAGAGGGAAAAAAGAAAGCACGAAGTAGAAGCCAGGAGGAGAAGACGAAGCAGAGAGGTGGAGAAGACAGAAAACATTGAGTCCTCTTTCCATTTCAAGTTTCAGAAAGAAATCGTAATTGAGAGGGAAAGAAAGAAAAAAAATCTTCTTTTCACTCTACTGGAGAAGACGAGAGGTGTGAGACAAAGAAAGAGAAGACGAGAGAGGAAAGGGGAAAAAGAAGAAGACGAAGCAAAGAGGTGGAGAAGACGAGAGGCGTGAGATAGAGAAAGAGGGTTTGGAGAGCTCTTCCCTATCAGCTTGAAGAATCATGAGAATATTTAGCAGAGAGGTTGAAGAATCGTGACGAAGAACAAAGAGATCTTTTGTTGCAACTTCTTCTTCTTTTGAACTAAACGGTGTAGATCGATGGACTCCATTGTCCGATTTCAGCTGATGAAACCGCTCAACCTCTTCTCGTATTCGGTATTGGATTTTCCATTCGAGTTCCGCCTCAGTTTCTAGACATTTACTGAACCAGAGGTATTAACTTGAATGAGTTAACATATTCTTTTAGAGAGTTTTTCATGTCATCTCGATCTTTTATTTGCTTGTATTTTCAAATCTGATTTTGTTTTTTTCAGTTACTAGACTTGCCTAAATGGATTGTTTCAGTAGGATTTTTTGTACCTATTTGGATTTGTAAGAAAACCTTGTTTCCATTTTGCTTCTCCTTCTCTCAGTGGAATATATTATTCATTTGACGTTCTCTTTTCTCCCTTTCTATTTATCAAATTTTCTTTTCATTGCATACATGATCCATTTGGATTGCTTTCATTTTCCTTTGATTTGTCTATCGAATCGCATATCTCATATGGGGTTTCCGCCCTCTTTTTCTGATTGGCTTATTATTTGATTTTTGCTTCATGTGATATTTTTTTTTCGGATAAATGCTTCTTGCGATATTTCCTTTTAACTGATTTCTGAATATATTTTCTTTTTCAACTTCTTGAGGGAGCACATGAAGAATGCGATAATGATTTGATTATGCCATCAAGAGTTTGAATGAGCTTCCTTTAGGATCCACAGAGAGAGTTAGGTTCATTCTGCTGTAGGTAAACCTGCTCCAAATATTGATGCTCAAATACCATCATAAGGTATGTGTAAGTTTGTGTCAGTGAATTCTCATTTTGTTATTTTCTGACTGCTTCCTCAGTCCATGTGTAATACTTCATTTGTTTCTTGTAGAATTTAAAGAAAAGCACCACTGGAGAAAATTGCTTAATTTTATATAATTCAACTAATATGCTTTTTAATTAAAAATTGTTCACAATTTCAAAGGCTTCAGCTGATGTGCTTCAAATCTCCATTTCTAATTTTCTGAATGTAAAGTGCACTTTAGGGGCCATTGCTTAGAGCAATGGTATAAGGTCCAGGCTACCAAGCAAATGCCTGGTTTGGACTCTCATGGGCGACAACTTTGCACAAAATGGCTAAATTTAGGGCTTGACTTCAAACTCACCTTTCCAGGACCCCACATAGGTGGGATCAGCACTGGGTAATGGTCTCTTAAGAGTGGCAATTTAGGTTCTTCATGAAATGGGCCCCATATGGGTTTGCTAATGTACATTGTATGCTAATGTACATTGTATCAAAAAATATATTTATTTTTTGGTAAAATAAAAAAAATATTAGTTGAATTATATAAAATTTTTAATCAGGAAAAAATTTATTTTCATTGTCCTATATATATTTACTATGTGGTGGCTCCATTGATATACAAAATTTGATATTATGTAGTCCTCTGACATGGATATATGATGGTTTATAAGTTAGTTGATAATTCAACTTTGGCATTCTTAAGGGCAAACTTTGATTCAATGATGAAAGCTAATTGATGCTTCTTTCATTTAATTTGTGAAATTTATGGTTTTGCTTTGCTTCTTTCATTTCATTTGTGAAATTTGTGAAAGCTAACTGATTCTTCTTTTTATTGTGTGATTTGATAGTTTGAGATACTATCATCACAATCGATCTGATTAAAAAGCTTTGACTCTGAGTTATTGGTTTATTCAATACTATCAAAGAAATGGGAGATCACAACATTGAGGAAGATGTTGGGGATATGCCTGTTATTGGAATGAAGTTTAGGTCTGAGTAAGAAGCATATAATTTTTATAATGCATATGGGAGAAGTATGGGTTTCGGTATTAGAAGAGATACTTGTAATTGGAGAAGGGAACCT
Organism: Protea cynaroides; assembly: GCA_028583415.1. Taxonomy (NCBI): domain Eukaryota; kingdom Viridiplantae; phylum Streptophyta; class Magnoliopsida; order Proteales; family Proteaceae; genus Protea; species Protea cynaroides. Next base: position 92,713,933 of record CM053269.1, read on the forward strand.
GATAAGAGTAAGAAACTCTTAACTTCGAGAATGTTTGCATGCAACAAAGGTGGATATAGGAAAGCTGATAAACAGGATATTCATACCATTTTGTCTCGGGAAGAGACAAGGACTGGATGTCCTACAAGAATGGGGATTCATTATTTATATAATGAAAAACGATATGAATTTTATAATTTTATTGAAGATCACAATTATCTTCTCCACCTACCCACTACTATGCATTATATGCGTTTACAACGGAAGGTGTCGAGTGTACAAGCCTCTCAGATAGATTTGGCGGATGATTCAGGAATCCGACCTAAGGCTTCCTATGACTATATGGCTAAGCAAGCAGGTGGGACAACTAACCTTGGACACACCCAGGTAGATGTCATAAAATATCTTCGGACAAAGCGTCAGCATGATTTACAATACGGTGAAGCGGCTAGTGTATTGAGGTACTTTGATGATAAAATTTCTAACAACCATTCTTTTACTTATTATACACAGCTAAACTCTGATGACAAGATTACAAATATTTTTTGGGCTGATCATAGGATGATGATAGATTATGCAGTCTTTGGTGATGTAGTGACATTTGATACTACATTTGGCACTAACAAAGAAAATAGGCCATTTGGCGTATTTTCAAAATGGCCTATTTTCAGGATTCAATCATCATAGAGGAGGTATAATCTTTGGGGCTGCATTAATGTATGATGAGACAACCGAATCATTTAAATGGTTGTTTGAGAAGTTCCTTCTAGCACATGGTCAAAAAATGCCGATAACAATTTTTACTGATCAAGATGCTGCAATGGCGAAGGCAATACCACAAGTTCTAACAGGTACATGGCATGGGTTGTGTTCATGACATCTTATGCAAAATGACATTAAACACTTAGGCAACCTAATGAAAGATGGATCTACCTTTTTGATAGAATTCAACAAATGTATGTTTGAGATTGAGGAGGAAGAGAAATTTGAAAAAACATGGGAGCAAATGATAACAAAGTATGATTTTAGTGAAAATTCATGGTTACATCGTACTTATGTTGTGAAAGAGAAATGGACCAAGTGTTTCATGAAGAAGACTCTCACCCTAGGTATAAGGAGTACACAACTTAGTGAGAGTATTAATAGGGATTTGAAACACTACTTGAGCCCTCATTTGGATGTGGTACAGTTTTTAAGCATTTTGAGAGGGTGCTTGAGTATAAGCAAGAAAATGAGTTAAAGGCTGAGTTTGATGCCATAAATAAATTTGTGAGGAATATGTATCCAAGATCCTCCATCATGAATCAGACTGTAGAAATTTATACTCCAACAATATTTACAGCATTCCATAAGGAATATGTAGAAATTAATGCATGCTACGTGAAAGATAAATGTTTGAGTCCTGATCTACATGTGTATGTAATTGGCCTCCGAGGTAAACAAGTTGAGTATAAAGTTGTCTATGTACCATCTGAGGCTTCGATAGATTGTAGTTACAGGAAGTTTTACACATTTGGCATTCTATGTTGTCATGCATTGAAAATTTTAGATCATGTGGAAGATAAAAAATTTATACCTGAGTCCTATATTTTTAGGAGATGGACGAAGACAACAAGACACATTATAGTGCAAGACAGCCAGGGAAACCAAATTGAAGATGACCTTAATTTGGAATGCACACAATGTTACACAGTTCTTTGTCTTAAACTGGTAAAATTAGCATCACTAGCTAGTAATTCAGCAGAGGGATATTCAATGATTACCAAGGCAACTACTGAGTTGTATATACAACTTCAAGATCTAGGAATTGAAGATCCTGTGGCTACAGAGCAGAATACTTACATAAATGTGAAGGGTCTAAAGAGGAAGGAAGGGCAGAAAGGTGGCAGAAGACATAAAAGTTGTTTAGAAAAGGGAAGAAAGGGAAAGAACCATACTCGGGTCCAATCACCTTCATTGGCTCACCTAGCACCTTCTGAAGGTCCCCATTTGACACCTTCTGAAACTCCTCAACCATCGGAAATTTACCCTTCCTTCACATCGTACTTAATGGTAATGATTTGGAATACATTTATTGATATATGTCTCCATTTAGGCATTTTTTGTATAAAAAATTGAGCCATTTTTTTTCTTATAGATACCATTGGATCATTCAGACTCGACGTTGTTCTCCTTCCAGTCCTCAAGAGTGATGGAGCATTATTCTCAACCTAATGAAGGAAGTAGTTTCAGGTGAAGATAAAGGTTTCCACTTGTTGTGGTACATTATATGTCGATACATAATACTTATAATGCTATGTACTTCTGTTTCATTGCAAATATAATCAAGGTCCACCCAGAACAAATTGAATGAGTGTTGATATTTAATAAGAGTTTAAGGTAATTACATCATTATAATTGCATAAGCCAATTTCTTTTTTACGATCATGGTTTTAGAAAATGACTGTTGTAGGTCTCTGTTCTAAACCTTTGGCTCCTCAAAACACCCTAAAAATAGACCTTGGGAGCTCTCTCTTTTGTGGAGGCTTAATGAATCTCAAGAAGGACCAGAAATATGATAGAGTAAGAAGAGATTATCCATAAAACTGGCGAAGAGCTGCAGAGTTATCATTATAAGTTGTTTACTTTTTCCCTGACAGAAGGTTCATTTATTTGTATTGATAGGATGAGAGAATATAGTCAATTGAAAATTTTAGGAAAAATAAAATACTGCATTTCTTAGTCCTCCTGCTGAGTGTGAGGATAGTGATGTCCACCCACGCTGAATGGACGGTGAAATAATTTGGAGTCGCCACCTAGATTAAGGTCTAGGACCTAAAATGTAGCCTCATCCTAAGATAAGACTTCTATTGACTCATGACCCAACATATCGGCTTTGGTCCAATAGAGAACGGGTAAGCGTTCAAAGTACAGTTTGGGAAGGTGTTAGGCACCCAAAACTGCCCGATCCAAAAATCGGCCTCCTATGTGATTCTACTTTCCTTAGACTCTATGGTTCTGACTGTTCATGGTCAATGGATGATGACTAGGGCTCATGGGGGATCCTATGCCAAGTTACTGAGTTCTTCTAGCTTAAGTTCAGCCAAAACATGTTCTCAAAGTAAGAAAATAAATAAAATAATATACAATGAACCGAACCAAAGATGGTTCGGTGATGGACTGAATCTGAGATGTCCAAAACGTCTCAAATTGCCTACGTATTCCAATCCTGGAAATCAAGTCCAAAAACGTAGTTTGAAACAGAAAGTGATTAAGGTTTATGGATGTGGATTATGATTAAGCTTTCTTAGATTCAATTTATTTAAGTTGAAGTTTATGCTTGATGATGATTGAGATTGAATCTAGAGATAGCCTAAATGGATCGAAGTGAACGAGGATATGGATACGGATATGGATATGGATATGGGGAACCTAAGGATACTAAGATAAGGTACCGTACTTGGAGAGTCCTCCAAGTTGCCTACGTATTCCAGAGGTCCTAGAAATCAGGTACAACGTAGTTCATTTTTTGGGTGGACTGGGTAACTTCAAGGGCTAGGGTATGTCTCTCAGGGAGTAGAGTGTGGCTCTCAGGGAGTAGAGTGTGGCTCTCAGGGAGTAGGGTGTGGCTCTCAGGGAGTAGGGTGTGGCTCTCAGGGAGTAGAGTGTGGCTCTCAGGGAGTAGAGTGTGGCTCTCAGGGAGTAGGGTGTGGCTCTCAGGGAGTAGAGTGTGGCTCCCAGGGAGTAGGGTGTGGCTCTCAGGGAGTAGAGTGTAAGATAGTCTCGCAAGACTAAGGTGCGTACTCGCAAGCACGACTTCAAGATAGAGCCTCGCAAGGCTAAGGGGGGTGCGTGCTCGCAAGCACGACTTCAAGATAGAGCCTCGCAAGGCTAAGGGTGCGTACTCGCAAGTACGGCTTCAAGATAGAGCCTCGCAAGGCTAAGGGTGCGTACTCGCAAGTATGGCTTCGGGATTGAGGATGTGTACTCTCAGGGAGTAGAATATGTATGTGTGACTCGGGGAGTCAGATTTGTACTCTCAGGGAGTAAGGTTGTACTCTCAGGGAGTTGGGTTGTACTCTCAGGGAGTTAAGGTTTGTACTCTCAGGGAGTAAGGTTTGTACTCTCAGGGAGTAGGGTTGTACTCTCAGGGAGTAGGGTTGTACTCTCAGGGAGTGATGTTTGTACTCTCAGGGAGTGATGTTTGTACTCTCAGGGAGTAAGGTTTGTACTCTCAGGGAGTAAGGTTTGTACTCTCAGGGAGTAAGGTTTGTACTCTCAGGGAGTAAGGTTTGTACTCTCAGGGAGTAAGGTTTGTACTCTCAGGGAGTAAGGATTTGTACTCTCAGGGAGTAAGGATTTGTACACTCAGGGAGTAAGGATTTGTACTCTCAGGGAGTGATGTTTGTACTCTCAGGGAGTAAGGTTTGTACTCTCAGGGAGTAGGGTTTGTACTCTCAGGGAGTAGGGTTTGTACTCTCAGGGAGTAAGGATTTGTACTCTCAGGGAGTAAGGATTTGTACTCTCAGGGAGTAAGGATTTGTACTCTCAGGGAGTAAGGTTTGTACTCTCAGGGAGTGATGATTGTACTCTCAGGGAGTGATGTATGAGGGCACATTGATTGATGTGTAGAACCGTATCTGGGAGTTTCCCAGACTACCTACGTATCTCAGGGTATTGACCTGAGAATCAGGATCCGCGTAGTTCGAAAAGGCATTGTTCATCGGGTGACCCACTTGGGTCAAAATATGGACGGTCTAGTCGGACCGAAAGATAATTCTAGATGATCTGTGGTTGGATTCAACATTACACCTATCTAGATTCTGCTTCCTAGGGGAAATGAATTGAGGGGTAGGGATCATCCTAAACTACCCTTGTCACATACAACCCTGATTTGGAATTGTTGGGCTAAGCTTCATGATTCTTGATTAAGATTTTTATCATTTTCCATTATTACCTTTCCCGTGAATGTGGGTGCCTACATGCACGTCCCCACACCTAGGAGTGTCTTCTATCAGTGTACATGCACGGCAGTTCGACTAGGGTGTAGCGAAAAGTAAATTCTTACCAACATAAACATCATTCAATCATGGCATTAGCAAGTAGATCAGCATGGCAGTGTGCACAAAGCTAGCATTGTAAGCATGTGAACAGGGTAGCGCATAATATGACAATGTAATCAAGGGACATGATAGATGCATGAATATCATGACATAGACGATATCAGATCCTCAATCTAACGGTTATATCTCTTCAAAAAATGATGATCATGATCAACACTTAGATTTCATCAAAACAGCCAAGATCAACGGCTCAAATTTCACATCAGGTTATAATCGTGATCAATGACTTATATCTCATCAAAAAAGCTATGATCTATGGCTTAGATCTCCTATCATGATCAGACTAAGAAATCAATGGCTCAGATTCGTCTAAATCAATTATGATCCAGATTCAACAATTTACATCACTCAAAATTTTCACGATGACAATCCAATGGTTCAAATCACCCAATATCATAATCCAACCGTTTAGATTCATCAAAAATACTCATGATCAAGATTTAACGATTTAGATTCACCAAAATCGCTCACGATGACAATCCGACGGTTCAAATTGCTTAAGATCATAATCCAACCATTCAGATTCATTTAAATCATTCCCAAATATAATCTAATGGCCCAGATCTTTCATCATGATAATCTAACCGCTCAGATTGATTAAAAGTACTTCCAAAGACCATCTAACGGTTTAGATTGTCAAGATCACAATCCAGCCATTCAGATTGATTAACATCACTTCCAAAGATCATCTAACGGTTCGAATTAATTAAAATCACATCAAAATTTCAGATCAATGGCTATGATCAAATCATTAAAATTCTAATCATATGGTCACGATCAACTCTCGTAAAAATCAAATCATGTGGTTGGATCACCCACATTATATTTCCAAACCTATGGTCGGACCAATTTCATGAAATTCCCATTATATGGTCGGACCAATTTTTTTTATCACATAAAATTTACAAGCACATCGGATCAATCTCCGTTGCATTAAATTCCATGATCAATGGTTTGATTTTCATCATGTTGAAATATTAACATAAATGGTTCTCAATAAACATAGATAGGCATGATGGTTCAAATGTCAAAAAATGATCGGTGATAAAGAACAAAATATAAAATAAACAAATAAATAAAAATAAAAAATTAATCAAGATACTGTTACATGCTGATATGCCAACTGAGGAGAGGGAGAAAAAACGACCGACCTGGCTTGATGCTGTTTCGATGGTTGAGAGTGACGAAACGTTACCGGGTCGTCGGGTTGCCAACGAAGATCGTTGTAGGGTGTCGCGAGGTGGTCGGGGATGAATCGAAGATGGTGACGATGATGAACAGGAGATGGGAGACTTAGTGGGTAACTGGTGAGAAGGAGGAGCAGAGGTGGTCGGGTCTTTGCGATTTTCGCCTCTCCCTTTCTTCTTTTTTTTTTTTCTTCGAGGTAGTTCGGACCGAAAATGATCCGCTACCTCAAAAACCCCCGCGAGAAAAATCCCCCCTTCATCTCATTCGGCTGAGATGGGATTTTATAGCGGTTGGGGGGGGGGGGGGGATGATGGGGTTGGTGGCAGCATGGAGGCAGCATGGAGAGGAGTGGCGGTGGGTTGTTCGGTGATTCTGCTGGGTCTGTAGCAGTATGGAGTTCGGTGAGGGAGAAGATGGAGGTGGCAGTGAGGGATGGTGATTTCGGCTGGATAGGTAGGTGGCAGCATGGGTAGGAGGAGGTGGTGGTGAGATGTGGACTGTAGCAGTATGGTTCTGGGTAAGGGAGAAGATGTAGGTGGTAGTGAGGGATGGTGATTCGACTGGGTAGGTAGGTGGCAGCATGGGTAGGAGGAGGTGGCGGTGAGGTTGGGCAGCTTTATGGCAGTGTGGAGCGGCGGTGGGTGTGCGGGCATGGCCGCTGGCTCCATGAAGGAGGAGGTGGCAGCGTGGTTTCGCACCTCCTTCTCCCGCATTCTTTTTTTTTTTTTTTTTTTTACTTTTGTCTCTATCTCTCTCACTCTCTCTCTCTCTCTCTCTCTCTCTTCCTCTCTCTATCCCTCTCTCTCTCTCTCTCTCTCTCTCTCTCTCTTCCTCTCTCTCTCTCTCTCTCTCTCTCTTTTTCTCTTCCTCTCCCTTTATCGGATTCCTTGACCGGTTATATATATATTATTTTTATTTTTATATATATATATATATATCTTCCTCTCTCTCTCTTCCACTCTCTCTCTTCCCATTCTCTCTCCCTCTTCCTCTCTCTCTCTCTTGGTTATTGATTAAAATCCCACCCAAATCATATATAAAATAATATAAAATATATGAGCATATATTATAATATATATCTCTTATATAATATAAAATCATATATATATATATATATATATATATATATATATATATATATATATATATATATATATATATATATATATATATATATATAATGCACATGGATTGACTTGACTCGGTCCGGACCGGTCTAGGCTGGGTAAGGCTGGACTGGTTGAGTTCAACGGGTTGGACTAAATTGGGCTTGAGCTGGGTTGGGCTGAGTAAGTATGGACTGGGTTGATTTTTCTCTCTATTATGAGTCTTCTCAGCTTGCAATTCCGCATGAAAATTTCGACGGCCTCTCTCTCTGATTTTCCACGTCCACTTTGAAGAGGATGGACAAAGGAGCACACCAGTGACGCTTGAATCGTCGGATTCAGACTTCAGATGATCAAGATATGAAGAATTGGAGTTTTGACGATAATTCGATCGATAACTTTGCATGGGACCCGCTGACGGCTTCCGCCCAAAATTCTTCACATCCACTTTGAAGAGGACAGGCAAGGGAGCACAGTGACGCTTGAATCGTCGGATTTGGATGTCGAACGATCAAGATATGGTCGAATGAAGTCCGATCGATTTAAATCACGATAATTTGCCCAATAAATCCTTAATTTATGATTATTAACAGAAAAGCCCTTGGATTTAATAAGCCAATTTCAATCCGACTAAAATCGCGACATCTTCTTCGTTTGATATCAGAATTGAATGATTCTGGTATCAATTCGAAGGTATTTTCAAGACCTTGTTGTAGGGCCTGCCAACATCAGCTTTGAAATCACCACTTATCGTCCAAACCTTGAATTGACCTGCAACCCTTCTGAATATGCCCGGTCAAGACTCTTGTTCATGGCTGGGGATGGCAAAAATGGGGTGCTTACAGATACCCCTCTTTATCCGAGATTGTATCAATTAAGGGTAAAGATAAAAGAAGCACATTTTTGCCACTCATAACGGAGACAGACGAAACCTTCTTGAACATGTGGGCCATCTGTACCTCTGCACCGAATAGCCTTTTTTGACAAACTTGGGCACATGCTTTATTATCACCATTTGGAGAAAGCATACCAGTGGAGCTCCCTTAGAAAAAATTATCTTCAGCAAGTTCTTTATGCCAACTCCACTCCCTCGATGCCTTATCCACCATGGCCATTCTGTCTGACGAGTAGAAGTTCTTAAACACTCACTGGAACGACTTAGAGAAAATCCTAATTCACAACAGAATTGGTAGGGGAATCATTGGATCTTTCTTACCTTATAGACACATTGAAAACCTTAGTGAGTTGTGCATGAAATGCACATATGTATGACCTTGTCTGAGCCTAAGTCTCTAAATCCAAAGATAAGTGACAAAAGACAAAGGCCTAAAGTGGCCGATATGAAGCTATCCAGATGGATTTCCCATCAGGAGGATCTTTTGGTTGTTTATGTGGAATGGTCGATCTCTCCGAAGAGATACCACTTTATAGGCTTATAGAATGAAGGGCTCTTTGGAACCTTTGGACGTCGTTGAATGTAATGAACGACAGATAAGAGTTCCAGCCAGATTATCATTATAATTTTTCGGAATGACACACCCACTAAGGTTGATATCAAGAGATATGAAAGATGGGCTCAATATGTGACTCTTGGGAAATCCGTTGGATAGATGAACAGATGAAAGAGTCCAGCCAGAAAGCGGGAAGTTCTTCCTTTAATAATGACAAGATGATGGAACCAATCCTGAGTGGTGGGGTGTAATAGCCTCTTTAGAGAATCCAGCCCAAACCTGTAGTGAAGTTCATCCAAAACGGTCGACTTTAATGGCCAACTGCACCCTCCTTTTTTTTTTTTTTTTTTTTTTTTTTGGAGGGTGAAGAAGTCAAATATCACCGCTTCAACTGATCGAGGTTGGTCAGATATTGTAGCTCTTTACCGTCCAGATCTATCAGTCGAACTGCCTTTCCTGGTAAAATTTCCTTCACTATGAATGGCTCGCTCTAGTCCGGACGAATCTTACCCCTAGGGTCATGGATAGACGCTCTTTGTTCTTTTAATACAAGATCTCCTACCATCAGGTGATGAAATCTGACCTTCTTGTTGAAAGTGACGGCCATTCTCTGTTGGTATTTCTTTGCATTATCAGCTGCTTTCATCCTCCTTTCGTCAATGAGACAACTCTTCATAATGGGATCGAAGCCATTCAGCCTCAGGGATTTGGGAATCCATTAGGATCCTCAAGGATGGTAGTTCCATTTATACCGGGAGTACTGCCTCCATACCATATACCAGAGAATATGGTGTGACTCCAGTAGAGGTCCTTATAGGAGTTCTGTAAGCCCATAGTGCATATGGTAACTTATCCGCCCAGTCAGTGTGTGACTCTGCCATTTTCTGGAGGTTGACCTTGATGTTCTTATTTGTGGCCTCTACTGCTCCATTAATTTGTGGCCGGTAAGGGGAAGAACGGTGCCTTTGGATACTAAAATTCTCGCACAATTCTTGTACCTTTCCTCTGAAGTGTTGACCCTGATATGAGATTAGAGCGTGAGGCATCCCGTGCCGACAGATGATGTGCTCTTGAAGGAACTTGGCTACCTTATTGGCGGTGAGCTTGGCGTATGATTGAGCCTCCACCCACTTGGTAAAGTAGTCGATGGCTACTAAAATGAACTCATGCCCAGTTGACGCCTTTGGGTGATCACATCTATACCCCAAGTTGAAAATGGCCAGGGCGAACTGAGAGTGTGTAATTCGGTAGGTGGTATATGTATTAGATTGGCAGAGATTTGACATTTGTGACACTTCTTCACAAACTCCGCGCAGTCTGCTTCCTTTGTAATTCCAATAATACCCCATTCTCAGAATTTTCTTTGCAAGCATCCAGGCATCCAGTATGAGGCCCACAGACTCCTTGATGTATCTGCTCAATGAGGGTTTATGCTTGCTCTTCGTCGACAAAGTCCAATTATACCCCATCATAGGATCTTTTATAAAGGATATCTTCATAGGGGATGAACTGCGTAGCATGTCATCTTAATGACTTCTTCTCTCTTGTTGTTGCTTCCGTAGGGTATATGCCTTCTCCAATGAAGTCTACTATGAGTGCAAGGCAAGGTCTACCATCAACTGTCAGTGCATTGACTTCTACATATGCTGGCTGTCTTCTTTTTTCGATCACCATGGGCCTTGTGCATTCGACAGGATCATCATCGATCATTGAAAGCCAAAGTGGCCAATGCATCGGCATATTTTTTGTGTCCCTTGGAGAATAGTCGAACTCGATCTTTGTAAACTCTTGAGCCAAATTGATTGTACACTGTCGATACGGTAACAATTTTTCATCTTTGGTTTTTTGGTTTTTTTTTTTGTTTTTTTGTTTTTTGTTTTTTTTTCAATCCCTTCTGACTTGGTAGACAATGATGGACAAGTTCTCACAAACCTTCAACTTCTTGACGTTGATCGTGAGGGCTGCTCTAAGTCTCGTGATGCAAGCTCCGTACTCCGCAGTATTGCTTGTACACTTGAATTCTAATCAAAACGAGAATGACACGAACTCTCCTTTTGGATCTATTAGTCATACCCCAGCTCCACGCCTTTTAAGGTTGACTGTGTCATCGACTAGGATATCTACCTTTGGCAATGAAAGAAATCATCATTAGGACTAGCCTTATTCAAATTCTTGTAATCAACACATACTCTCAATCTGCCATCCTTCTTATGCACAGTAACTTCATTGACCAACCATTCTGGGTATTTTGATACTTCCAAGAATCTGACATTGAACTGCTTCATGACATCTCGCTCAGTCTTTAAAGTCTGTTCAGGTTTCAACCAACTCAACTTCTGTTTATGCAGCTTTACCTTAGGGATCAAGGGTATCTTGTGCTATTCCACTTCTGGGTTTATGCTTGTCATATCTTCATAAGACCATGCAAATTCCTCTTGGAATCCCTTCAATAATTCTGTCAAATGGGCTATCTCCTCTTCTGTCAAGGTTATACCAATCTTGATCTCTTGTAATTGCTCCTCCGTGCCGAGATTGACCATCTTGAAATCCTCGCCAGCAGATTGGGCTTTCTTCTCTTTCGAGGCTTTGATGGATTACAAAATTTTAGGATATGGTTCATTATTCTTATCATCATTAAAGTTAGAGTTAGGGAACAAGAGATTGGGAGAAGTGGACACAGCAAAATTGAAAAAAATTTTCTTTATTAACGCTTGAAAACAGAGGTACATAAGAGGAGGTTCCAAATGGAACGAAGTCAACACTATCAAAAGATTCAACCTATTTAAGGACTCGTAGACTTGGGGCCCAGACATGGCCATACTATAGTGATTACATGACAAACTCTTCATAAAAAAAAAACTTTAGTTTGGGGATCATTCCACTGATAGGGAGTATGAATTGTTGTGGATTAGGATCTCCATCTTGGTCTTCCCTAGTGAGCATTAGAACTTGGTCCTCGTCGAACAGATTGTCGATCTCGATCGCCTTTGTTTCTGACTTTTGTTCCTTGCTCAGCCTTCAAATCTTGATTTCTTCCATCTCTATCTAGCCAATGGTGCAGTCGAAGAAAAACTCAAAAATCGGGTTCTTGTCTTTGGAGGTTTCTATCCAGCCATGGTTCAGAGAAACCACATAAATGCAATGTCATCTCATTCTTTGACGAAGTTCCCATTGAGTGTATTCAAGTATGGAGTGATCTGCTCATCTTCTTCTATGCTACCAACTGTGCTTGGTAGACCGGTTCATCTGTCCTCATATGGTTGTCATCTTCTGTGACTCTTGGCTGCTGCCTTTGTTGGACCTTTCCTCTCAAGCTTTCAAAATGTATCATTTTCTCTCCTCTGCTTCTCCTCTATCAGTTTCAGATCTTGGTTGGTAGGGGCATACCCCAGTCCAAACCTGAGGGATTTGATCCCGTGATTGCCATGATGTTGCTGTTGACTTGGAAACCTCTGAGATTGATATCTTGGGCTGCATTCCCTTCTGATCCCTTATCATTCTGCCCCATCGTCACCTTGTACTGAGAGATTTATGAAAAGTATACCCCATGCTCATGCCGCACTTCTTGGATTGAGACCCTGTTCATTTCGTCACCAGATGTGACGCTTCCCTCTATTTCAGCTTGGACTGTCTCAGCTAGAACCCATGCCTCCCCTCATTCTATGAAATTGACTATGTGATAGGAAAGGGGAGGACCATTTGCCATTGATTTCTGTCTGGCTCGGATCTTAATTTCTCCTGCATCTATCAGGTCTTGTATAGCATGCCTCAGAGCGTTACAATTTTCAGTATGGTGACCATGTTGGTAATGATATTTGCAGAATAGATCCATTCGAAACTTCAGTGAAAGTGGACATGGCAGAGGATGAGGTGTGAGTGCCTTCAATTTTCCAGTCTGTACCAATACTTTCAGAGCCCTATTTTTGGTCATGCCCAAATCTGTAAACTGCCTTCTATTTTCCAACCTCTGCGGAGCAGGAGTGTGGTTCTGATTCCTTGAGATCGATGGATTAGCATTAATGTTGGCAGTTTGTGCCACTGAGTGATTCCTTCTAGGAGGGAAAGCTCTTTGGCAGATTATCTGATCATCCCATGCCTTCATAGCTCTTAGCAATTCCTCTGATCTGTTCAGTCTATCCCTGGAAGGGACATCCTCTTCATTCAGCTTTCGAAATGTGGGAGCTTTTTGAATGACCAAAGGTTTCTGATACACAATCTCCTCTGTGTCTTCTAATACAGGTTCTGAGAAACACTGTGGCATAACTTGCTTAGAGGTACTCAATCCTTGTGGGTGTACCAAATTCATTCTCTCAATGGTTGACGCTTGGACTTGCAATTGCATCTGTAGGTTCTGAATCATGGTAACCATCACTTCTATGATATCAACTACCCTCTCAATTCTGGCATCTGTAGCTCTTGGAACCTGATTTGGTTCGTCACCCATTGCTTCAACTGGTATGGACAAGGTAGGGCCAATAGGTTCAGGTGCAAACACTCTAGACAATTTCACAATGATGGAATCCCAGTCCTACAGAGTAGAAATGGTTATGGTTTAGGTTAACCTTTAAGTAGATATCGGGACAGGCCAAAGCTGACAAGTGTTAAGACTCTTGGAATGGAGATAGGACAGAAAGGAATTAACATACACAAACAGAGCTGACTCAACCATACAAATGTTAGCTCTCTTATGAAACCCCTTAAACAAACATTATCTGTACCAATTTAGTTGCTTTGAATGACCATGTGATCGGATTTGAGCCTCTTGACCCAAAACGGGTCATTGGGGTGACAAGGCCCAACCACTTGGTTTATCAAAAACAAAGAAATTGAAACAAATATGCTCGTCCTTAAACTTTCATAAGGGATAAGTTAGCAAAGGCGGTTCATGACTGAACAAACTGGTAAACTCCCATTCGATCGTAATATCCATGCCACGATAGAGATTTTTCGATCGTTTTTAAGACTTGATGTATCAACAATGAAAGGTTCGACACATTGAATCCTCAAGTGTGAATCCAAACATGTTGATAAATCAAGAATCAAAACGGGCAGAACTTCGACGTCATAGGCACAAATGTCGTAATCGAGTTGGAATTTACATAGTCGGTTCAGGGATGGACCAAAAATAACACGCATGTGGCTCATTCTGGGTTAGGACCGGCAAAGGCTACCTTGACGAGGAGGAGTGGACCTATTCCCGTCTACACGGTGAATCATGGGCCCCTCGATTCCTTTTGATATACCATTTTGCAAAATATCAAACGACCTAGAGAAGTATAACGCCTCCCCGGGCGGACCCGAGAAATAAACGTCAGAGGCTCTCCACAGTCGAGACTTTTACAAGGTACGTGTCAAGGTTGTGCTTTTCACCTAGCGGGCGATCCCATATTCATGAGGACCCGGGTCGGCTAATAGCACGATGTGTGACTGAACCCAAACCCCCCAAAACAATATGTACAATCATAAATATAGTAGCCCTAGATCTAGCATCCAATGTCAGTCAATCAATGTAAGAAAAGTGAATCAGGAGTCTGAACGTGGAATCCCCAGTGGAGTCGCCACTGTGAGGATAGTGATGTCCACCCACGCTGAATGGACGGTGAAATAATTTGGAGTCGCCACCTAGATTAAGGTCTAGGACCTAAAATGTAGCCTCATCCTAAGATAAGACTTCTATTGACTCATGACCCAACATATCGGCTTTGGTCCAACAGAGAACGGGTAAGCGTTCAAAGTACAGTTTGGGAAGGTGTTAGGCACCAAAACTGCCCGATCCAAAAATCGGCCTCCTATGTGATTCTACTTTCCTTAGACTCTATGGTTCTGACTGTTCATGGTCAATGGATGATGACTAGGGCTCATGGGGGATCCTATGCCAAGTTACTGAGTTCTTCTAGCTTAAGTTCAGCCAAAACATGTTCTCAAAGTAAGAAAATAAATAAAATAATATACAATGAACCGAACCAAAGATGGTTCGGTGATGGACTGAATCTGAGATGTCCAAAACGTCTCAAATTGCCTACGTATTCCAATCCTGGAAATCAAGTCCAAAAACGTGGTTCGAAACAGAAAGTGATTAAGGTTTATGGATGTGGATTATGATTAAGCTTTCTTAGATTCAATTTATTTAAGTTGAAGTTTATGCTTGATGATGATTGAGATTGAATCTAGAGATAGCCTAAATGGATCGAAGTGAACGAGGATATGGATACGGATATGGATATGGATATGGGGAACCTAAGGATACTAAGATGAGGTACCGTACTTGGAGAGTCCTCCAAGTTGCCTACGTATTCCAGAGGTCCTAGAAATCAGGTACAACGTAGTTCGTTTTTTGGGTGGACTGGGTAACTTCAAGGGCTAGGGTATGTCTCTCAGGGAGTAGAGTGTGGCTCTCAGGGAGTAGAGTGTGGCTCTCAGGGAGTAGGGTGTGGCTCTCAGGGAGTAGGGTGTGGCTCTCAGGGAGTAGAGTGTGGCTCTCAGGGAGTAGAGTGTGGCTCTCAGGGAGTAGGGTGTGGCTCTCAGGGAGTAGAGTGTGGCTCTCAGGGAGTAGGGTGTGGTTCTCAGGGAGTAGAGTGTAAGATAGTCTCGCAAGACTAAGGTGCGTACTCGCAAGCACGACTTCAAGATAGAGCCTCGCAAGGCTAAGGGGGGTGCGTGCTCGCAAGCACGACTTCAAGATAGAGCCTCGCAAGGCTAAGGGTGCGTACTCGCAAGTACGGCTTCAAGATAGAGCCTCGCAAGGCTAAGGGTGCGTACTCGCAAGTACGGCTTCGGGATTGAGGATGTGTACTCTCAGGGAGTAGAATATGTATGTGTGACTCGGGGAGTCAGATTTGTACTCTTAGGGAGTAAGGTTGTACTCTCAGGGAGTTGGGTTGTACTCTTAGGGAGTTAAGGTTTGTACTCTCAGGGAGTAAGGTTTGTACTCTCAGGGAGTAGGGTTGTACTCTCAGGGAGTAGGGTTGTACTCTCAGGGAGTGATGTTTGTACTCTCAGGGAGTGATGTTTGTACTCTCAGGGAGTAAGGTTTGTACTCTCAGGGAGTAGGATTGTACTCTCAGGGAGTAAGGTTTGTACTCTCAGGGAGTAAGGTTTGTACTCTCAGGGAGTAAGGTTTGTACTCTCAGGGAGTAAGGATTTGTACTCTCAGGGAGTAAGGATTTGTACTCTCAGGGAGTAAGGATTTGTACTCTCAGGGAGTGATGTTTGTACTCTCAGGGAGTAAGGTTTGTACTCTCAGGGAGTAAGGGTTTGTACTCTCAGGGAGTAGGGTTTGTACTCTCAGGGAGTAAGGATTTGTACTCTCAGGGAGTAAGGATTTGTACTATCAGGGAGTAAGGATTTGTACTCTCAGGGAGTAAGGTTTGTACTCTCAGGGAGTGATGATTGTACTCTCAGGGAGTGATGTATGAGGGCACATTGATTGATGTGTAGAACCGTATCTGGGAGTTTCCCAGACTACCTACGTATCTCAGGGTATTGACCTGAGAATCAGGATCCGCGTAGTTCGAAAAGGCATTGTTCATTGGGTGACCCACTTGGGTCAAAATATGGGCGGTCCAGTCGGACCGAAAGATAATCCTAGATGATCTGTGGTTGGATTCAACATTACACCTATCTAGATTCTGCTTCCTAGGGGAAATGAATTGAGGGGTAGGGATCATCCTAAACTACCCTTGTCACATACAACCCTGATTTGGAATTGTTGGGCTAAGCTTCATGATTCTTGATTAAGATTTTTATCATTTTCCATTATTACCCTTTCCGTGAATGTGGGTGCCTACATGCACGTCCCCACACCTAGGAGTGTCTTCTATCAGTGTACATGCACGGCAGTTCGACTAGGGTGTAGCGAAAAGTAAATTCTTGCCAACATAAACATCATTCAATCATGGCATTAGCAAGCAGATCAGCATGGCAGTGTACACAAAGCTAGCATTGTAAGCATGTGAACAGGGTAGCGCATAATATGACAATGTAATCAAGGGACATGATAGATGCATGAATATCATGACATAGACGATATCAGATCCTCAATCTAACGGTTATATCTCTTCAAAAAATGATGATCATGATCAACACTTAGATTTCATCAAAACAGCCAAGATCAACGGCTCAAATTTCACATCAGGTTATAATCGTGATCAATGACTTATATCTCATCATAAAAGCTATGATCTATGGCTTAGATCTCCTATCATGATCAGACTAAGAAATCAATGGCTCAGATTCGTCTAAATCAATTATGATCCAGATTCAACAATTTACATCACTCAAAATTTTCACGATGACAATCCAATGGTTCAAATCACCCAATATCATAATCCAACCGTTTAGATTCATCAAAAATACTCATGATCAAGATTTAACGATTTAGATTCACCAAAATCGCTCACGATGACAATCCGACGGTTCAAATTGCTTAAGATCATAATCCAACCATTCAGATTCATTTAAATCATTCCCAAAGATAATCTAATGGCCCAGATCTTTCATCATGATAATCTAACCGCTCAGATTGATTAAAAGTACTTCCAAAGACCATCTAACGGTTTAGATTGTCAAGATCACAATCCAGCCATTCAGATTGATTAACATCACTTCCAAAGATCATCTAACGGTTCAAATTAATTAAAATCACATCAAAATTTCAGATCAATGGCTATGATCAAATCATTAAAATTCTAATCATATGGTCACGATCAACTCTCGTAAAACTCAAATCATGTGGTTGGATCACCCACATTATATTTCCAAACCTATGGTCGGACCAATTTCATGAAATTCCCATTATATGGTTGGACCAATTTTTTTTATCACATAAAATTTACAAGCACATCGGATCAATCTCCGTTGCATTAAATTCCATGATCAATGGTTTGATTTTCTTCATGTTGAAATATTAACATAAATGGTTCTCAATAAACATAGATAGGCATGATGGTTCAAATGTCAAAAAATGATCGGTGATAAAGAACAAAATATAAAATAAACAAATAAATAAAAATAAAAAATTAATCAAGATCTTGTTACGCCGATATGCCAACCGAGGAGAGGGGAGAAAAACGACCGACCCGGCTTGATGCTGTTTCGATGGTTGAGAGTGACGAAACGTTACCGGGTCGTCGGGTTGCCAACGAAGATCGTCGTAGGGTGTCGCGAGGTGGTCGGGGATGAATCGAAGATGGTGACGATGATGAACAGGAGATGGGAGACTTAGTGGGTAACTGGTGAGAAGGAGGAGCAGAGGTGGTCGGGTGCTGCGATTTTCGCCTCTCCCTTTCTTTTCGTTTTTTTTTTCTTTCAGAGGTAGTTCAGACCAAAAATGATCTGCTACCTCAAAAACCCGCCAGAAAAATCCCCCCTTCATCTCATTCGGCTGAGATGGGATTTTATAGCAGTTGGGGGGGGAGGATGATGGGGTTGGTGGCAGCATGGAGGCAACATGGAGAGGAGTGGCGGTGGGATGTTCGGTGATTCTGCTGGGTCTGTAGCAGTATGGAGTTCGGTGAGGGAGAAGATGGAGGTGGTAGTGAGGGATGGTGATTTCGGCTGGATAGGTAGGTGGCAGCATGGGTAGGAGGAGGTGGCGGTGAGATGTGGACTGTAGCAGCATGGTTCTGGGTAAGGGAGAAGATGTAGGTGGTAGTGAGGGATGGTGATTCGTTTGGGTAGGTAGGTGGCAGCATGGGTAGGAGGAGGTGGCGGTGAGGTTGGGCAGCTTTATGGCAGTGTGGAGCGGCGGTGGGTGTGCGGGCATGGCCGCTGGCTCCATGAAGGAGGAGGTGGCAGCATGGTTCTGCACCTCCTTCTCCTGCATTCTTTTTTTTTATTTATTATTTTTTTACTTTTGCTCGTGTCTCTTTCTCTCTCTCTCTTTCTCTCTCTCTCTCTCTCTTCCTCTCTCTCTCACTCTCTCTCTTCCTCTCTCTCTCTCTCTCTCTCTCTCTCTCTCTCTCTCTCTCTCTCTCTTTTTCTCTTCCTCTCCCTTTATCGGATTCCTTGACCGGTTATATATATATATATATATATATATATCTTCCTCTCTCTCTCTTCCACTCTCTCTCTTCCCATTCTCTCTCCCTCTTCCTCTCTCTCTCTCTTGGTTATTGATTCAAATCCCACCCAAATCATATATAAAATAATATAAAATATATGAGCATATGTTATAATATATATCTCTTATATAATATAAAATCATATATATATATATATATATATATATATATATATATATATATATATATATATATATATATATATATATATATATATAATGCACATGGATTGACTTGACTCGGTCTAGACCGGTCTAGGCTGGGTAAGGCTGGACTGGTTGAGTTCAACGGGTTGGACTAAATTGGGCTTGAGCTGGGTTGGGCTGAGTAAGTATGGACTGGGTTGATTTTTCTCTCTATTATGAGTCTTCTCAGCTTGCAATTCCGCATGAAAATTTCGACGGCCTCTCTCTCAGATTTTCCACGTCCACTTTGAAGAGGATGGACAAAGGAGCACACCAGTGACGCTTGAATCGTCGGATTCGGACTTCAGATGATCAAGATATGAAGAATTGGAGTTTTGACGATAATTCGATCGACAGCTTTGCATGGGACTCGCTGACGGCTTCCGCCCAAAATTCTTCACGTCCACTTTGAAGAGGACAGGCAAGGGAGCACAGTGACGCTTGAATCGTCGGATTTGGATGTCGAACGATCAAGATATGGTCGAATGAAGTCCGATCGATTTAAATCACGATAATTTTCCCAATAAATCCTTAATTTATGATTATTAACAGAAAAGCCCTTGGATTTAATAAGCCAATTTCAATCCGACTAAAATCGCGACATCTTCTTCGTTTGATATCAGAATTGAATGATTCTGGTATCAATTCAAAGGTATTTTCAAGACCTTGTTGTAGGGCCTGCCAACATCAGCTTTGAAATCACCACTTATCGTCCAAACCTTGAATTGACCCGCAACCCTTCTGAATATGCCCGTCAAGACTCTTGTTCATGGCTGGGGATGGCAAAAATGGGGTGCTTACACTGAGATGTGCCTTCCACTTATGAATCTTATTTTTGCTTCTGGCTTTAGCTTGTGTTGGTCCTGTAATCAGTCATCATTGTTGTGGTTTCCAGTGAGTTCATCAACTCAATCAATCATGTGATATTTTTGGTTTTTAATCATTCTAGGTACTTCACACTTAAGCTTTGACATATGTAATGCAGTACAGTTAGAAAGTGCCAGATGCACCATTGAAAGGCCTGAATAGTTCTGTACAGTTTAGTCCATACATATTTTATTTCATCTTGATTTATTTAGTTCCAACTGCAAGAGATAAGGGAAATGGACCTACACAAACTGGTAAAGAGTGATTTATTTAGTTTCGTCTTTATGTTTTGTCTTAGTGAGTTTGTCTTTGATTTTTGTTCTCTAGAAACACTGGGCCTATGTTTGGTCAACATTTTTTCTAATAGTCTATGCTCCATTGGTTCTCAGAAGGCAAAAGGAATTATAAGCTCCACTTTTTGTATACGTTCTTCTTCTTCCAACTTCATTATTTCAGATTTGTTGATCTACAGTAGTCATTCCTTTATTTCCTATCCAGTTCACTGTGATTCTTGTTGGGTTGGTGTCTTGTATTCTGTGGGATCCACGTAATTATAAGGGGTAGTATTTGTATTAGGGTATGAGTCTATTACATGTATGGGAGTAAACTTATAATTGTGGTGGGATTAGGGTTTCTAGGTTTTCCTATATATTGTCTCTGTGTGGGAAAACCTAGGTAAGGTCTGAGCAAAGGAGGATACTGTGTCAGGTGAAGAGAATTGTAGAGAGTTTTCTTGGCAATAAAGAATCTCTGTTTCTCTGTGGTGGAGGTAGGCATTCCGGATTGAGTGCTGAACCACAGCAAATCCTGTGTTGTGTGTTTGCTTGATCTTCGTTTCTTTCTCGTGGTTACGCATTCATCCCTAACAAGTGGTATCAAAGCCAAGGTTCGATAGATCGATCAATGATCTAGGAGAAAGAGAGGGAACGGGTAAGAGAACAAGAAAAAAGGGTGAGTTTTTTTTACGTTTTTTTCTCTATATTCCTTAGGAAAAGTTAAGGAATTAAAGAAAAAAAAAAGGTGATCATCATTACCGTACAAGAAGAGGGAGGTTTTTTTAAAAAAAAAAAAAAACTAAATTGCATTCTGTACAGTAATGTGGTGAAAAAAAAAAAAAAAAAAAAAAAGATCGTACGATTCGGTGTTCGTA
Organism: Protea cynaroides; assembly: GCA_028583415.1. Classification (NCBI taxonomy): domain Eukaryota; kingdom Viridiplantae; phylum Streptophyta; class Magnoliopsida; order Proteales; family Proteaceae; genus Protea; species Protea cynaroides. The sequence goes on from CM053269.1 coordinate 92,735,022, forward strand.
CGTTGTATCATCCAAAGAGAAGGGGAAAAACATAGAGGTCGTTGTCCCAAGGGTTTTTGGGTGCTACGGTTTCATTGGAAGACACGGATCGGACAGATTTGGTGTCTTTGATATCGATCAGACAGTTCTGTGCAAGATCAACGGTGATTGAAGCTCTTGAAAGTTGATGGCAGGCACAGAAGGTAAAGATCGAGTTAATAGAATAGCGGCGAAGGGTTCAAATTTCTCCATAGAACCCTTTAATGGCTATAATGATTTCACCTTGTGGCAACAACGGGTGAAGAATATTCTTACGCGGGAGGGGACTGTTAAGGCTCTCAAGAAGAAATCCGACAAGCCGGAAAAGTTGACAGATGATGAGTGGCTAGAATTAAGGGATCTGGCAAATAGTACGATTCAATTGTTTCTGGCGGATAATACTCTTCGTGAGGTCATTGGTTTGGAGGATCCAGAAGAAGTTTGGACGAAGTTGGAGAGCAGGTACAAGTCCAAATCGTTGACAAATTTATTGTTTTTGAAGAAACAATTATATGGCTTTCGTTTGTCAGATGGAGTGAAATTTGAGGTGCATATTGATGAGTTCAACAGGATTCTGACGGAGTTGTTTGCTCTTGATGTGAAGATCGAAGAGGAGGACAAGGCACTTATCTTGTTGGCATCATTGCCTCATTCATTTGATTACATTGTGACTACACTGTTGTTTGGTAAGGATACTCTCAAACTTGACAATGTTATTGCTGCTTTGCTAATGAATGAGACACGGCGGAAAAATAGTAGTGAGGGGACGTCAGATGAGGGTAGTGCCTTGGTTACAGTTGGTGGTCAGGGTAGAGGAAGATCAAATGGGAGACAGGAATATGGCAAGAATAGGGGTCGCTCCAAGTCACAAGGTCACAAAATAATTTGTTATTATTGCGATGAGGAAGGTCATATAAGATGGAATTGTCCAAAGCGTAAGGAGGATAAAAAGAAAAAGGAAGACAAGGAGAGTGAAGCAAAATCATCTACTGCTGGTGTCACAGAAGAATGGAGTGATGGAGATCTCCTTCTCACTACTTCATCAGGTACAAATACTTCAGATTGGATTTTAGATTCAGGTTGTTCATTTCATATGTGTTCAGTTAGAGAACAGTTTGCTACATATCATGAATGTGATAAGGGTACAACCAGAATGGCAAATGATGCTGAAAGCAAGGTTGTCGGGATTGGGACTGTACGAATTCGCATGTTTGATGGGATTGTGCGCAATGTAACTGGGGTTAGACATGTGCTGGACTTAAGGAAGAATTTAATTTCATTGGGAACACTGGATGCGAGAGGCTACAGGTGTTCATCTGAAGGTGGAGTTCTTAAGGTCTCCAAAGGGGCCATGGTTGTGATGCAGGGACAGATGGTTGACGATCTATACAGACTTGCAGGGAGTGTTGAAACAGATGGTGCTTCTGTTGGAACTCAGGCAAGAAGTACAGATGGAAGACAGAAGATGCAAAAAGTTCAAGTTGTGAACAAGTGCAGATCTGGGAAGAAGCGAGTATCTTTTGCTTCGGATTTTGTGAGTGAAAGTGATCTCTCCAGTGATGCTGCAGCAGTGGGAGAGATGGAGACACATCACATCGTGCGGCGGTGAGCTGTACGGGACACTCGGACGGGGTGTGGGCTATGCTGGTTTGGGTGTAGCGGTTTGACAGAGACAGATTTACAGAATCAACATCAACGAGTTTTCTTCAAGGTGGTTTGCAGAATTCAAGCCAGGTGGAGATTTGTTGGGTTGGTGTCTTGTATTCTGTGGGATCCACGTAATTATAAGGGGTAGTATTTGTATTAGGGTATGAGTCTATTACATGTATGGAAGTAAACTTATAATTGTGGTGGGATTAGGGTTTCTAGGTTTCCCTATATATTGTCTCTATGTGGGAAAACCTAGGTAAAGTCTGAGCAAAGGAGGATACTGTGTCAGGTGGAGAGAATTGTAGAGAGTTTTCTTGGCAATAAAGAATCTCTATTTCTCTGTGGTGGAGGTAGGCATTTCGGATTGAGTGCTGAACCACAGCAAATCCTGTGTTGTGTGTTTGCTTGATCTTCGTTTCTTTCTCGTGGTTACGCGTTCATCCCTAACAATTCTGGCCTTTGGGGATCTATCCATCATCATTTCCAGATCATGCAATAGGGAAATTAGAAATTCCAGAAGGGAGTAGCTTGTGGCCAATTGATTTGGTAGAGAATGAACCCAAACTATCACGACTCTTTTCTAATGAAGTAGGGAAGCGATTCTTGAGTGGCCTATACACATCATGAGTTAAACCAAACCAAAGCCTGATTTCATTCGCCAATTACCAGCTGAATACCTTGCTGAAATTTGCCATAGAGCCCATGATGCCTTTACAGACACTAATGCTTGGGAGGATTGGACAGGGACAGAATCCCAAGGAAGTGATCCTTGATTTTTGTTCTCTAGAAACACTGGGCCTATGTTCGGTCAAGATTTTTTCTAATAGTCTATGCTCCATTGGTTCTCAGAAGGCAAAAGGAATTATAAGCTCCACTTTTTTTAATGTTGTCGTTTGCGAGCTTTCTCTTATCTGCTGGGAGCATTCCCCTGACTCAGCAATTGCATGTGTGGTGGTACCACCCTGAGAACATACCGTTGTGTCTAACCATTCGAACATCCTGCATCCAGGATTATCCACATGCATCAAGACAATTTTACAAAAAAACTGTCATTGAAAATGACAATTATACATGACAACTATCATTGAAAATGACAATTGAAAACACAGTAGATCAACACTAACTCCTGTGGAACATGGGCAACACCGAAATTATCGTCCATTGTTTGTTGTTATTTTTTTCGTTCTTACTTTGCATTGCCCTGCTCCACATGGACATTGATTCAATTGGTCCACCCACATAATAAACCTGTGACACCTTGGGCAACGAAAGTATTTCCTTCCAAAAATTTTTCCGTTACTAGTTGTACAAGTCACACATGTTACATCACAAGACTCACATTTGGCATCCATATTATCAATAGAATAACCTAAAATTAACACAAAGTTTCATGGTACCCAAAACTCAGTATCATTAAAATATTGTAACAAGAAAATTCAAATCACAAGCTGGAAAAATCAAGAGACAAGTTTAAAATTCAAACTCAAGACTACTTATTGAACGAGAATTAAAAAGCCAACCTCCATTTCACTAATAAAGGGCACCAAATTCTGGATGCAATATTCTTTCGTGAGAGAAAGGGCAGAAGAAAAATATAAGTTGCAATCTCTATTATCCAATCATGGAAAACTAAAATTGTGAAAGTAAAATCCAAAATAAAGGAAGACTTTTTTTTAATATTGCACAAAATCTACCCCACAAAGGTAAGGTGGGATCAACTCAATCCCAAATCACTGTTATCAATGGTTTAACAAATGATGACTAGTATAATTTGTAAGGAAAATGTAAATGAGGAGCCATTCAGACTTAATTGAAGTGTGAATGTGTAACGCCCCAAACCCGGGGTCTCGAGAGTTACTAGACAAATATACCCAAGATCACAAGAGGCAAATGGCTAAAAATAACTCTTACCGAAAACATAACTTAGGCATTAAAATCCTTCACCGGCGTACAAGATACTTTAACTGGTGGAAAACAATATTTATAAACACTGTTACAACAACATAGTCTACTATATACTCAAAAGTACATAAAACACTTAAAATCTCCTAAGTTCAAGACCAGAGGTAAAAATGTCATATCTTAAAATCTCTCTCGTCTAACTCTCAAGCCTCTGTTCTGATTGGCCTTACAGCTTAGTGTTTAAAAACACTTAAAACACATAACATAAATTCTTAAAACAGTACATACATCCTCCATAACTTAGTCTCTGTATCTCATAAATTTTCCATTAGTTCCTTTGGAAAACATCATTGCTGTCCTAGCTACATGAGGCAATAGCATTTCATTTGATTTCATCAATTTAATGACCTCACACACAACTATACCGTCCATTATGTCCATTATGTCCATCATATCGTTTATCTATTGTAAATCATGTTCATTGTAGCTCAGCTTCCTATTCTACATGGTGGGACATTCATTAGTTCACTCTTATATAACTACATATAATTCTGTAAAACTTTTATATTGCTGTTCTATACAAGCATAGATTACTAACCCCACCATCTCATGCTCATTCTAGGCTGTACTACAGTCCTTTATTTTTAAATTCAGTCCATGACTTTATATTTATAAATATTGGTTCTCATACCCAGTTCAAAAATTCATTCATGCTATCGATTAACAAGTTATTACTTAATCACTTTCATCACCTATTATTCTCGACTCATGGAGTCTGACCAACACTCTGAATACTGTTTCATAATTCCTTAATCTAGTTCAAACTACATGCTTCTCATATAGCCCATAGGTTCAATAAGCTTGCTGCCCATTAACAAACATGTTCCTAGATAAGTTAATCTCAGTCCGACAAGTAGTTAGAGTCTTTTTTGTTTTTTACAAAACTTCAAAGCCGTTGTCCATCCTAATTTCTCAACTGCTGTTGAGTTTCCAAATGCACAAGGTGGCCTCAGCTAGGGTGGTTCAGTCAACAACTCTCTGCTACCATTCCTTAACTAGAAGCTTCACCCACTTTCATCTTATTCCTTAACCTCAATATTTCGTAAGATAGTTTGAAATTCTTACCTTAACTGAAGAACTCTTTGCAACTGCTGCTGCTGAACTCTTGTTCTTCTCCTACCAAATCTGATGAAGACTACCCTTCTTGGGTTGCAGCCCAACTGCAACACTCACCTCAACCCTCACTCAATCTCTTCTTCTTTCCTATTCAATATATTTCTGCAACTAACCAACAAATGACAGTTCATTGTTGAGCTGTCCTTAAGCTAGCAACCAGATATTTGAGGTGGCGTCAAGGGCCAAAACAGCCCCAAAAACCCTTCTGTTTTTTTTTTTTCACACCACTCACTCTCCGTCATCCTTTTTTTTTTAAACATCATTTAAGGCATTGTAAAATCAAGAAACTTCACTTCAATCTCAAATATGGAAGTTGTTATATTTTCAATAAGATCAAATATATTAAAAACAAGAGAAGCTCCTGCTACAGCCTCCTTCCATTTGTAACTTTCTTCAGTCCTCCTATTTCAGCCTTCTTTGCCATTGTTCCCTTCAAATTTCTGATTCATATAACCCCATTTGTAACCTTCTTCAGTCCACAGATGCAATACAGAACATAAACCCCAATTTCACTTTCTGTCTCCTCTTTCATTGAACTTCTTTACACACAAATCAGAAGCAAAACGATCTATAGAATGAACGTAACTGAACACAGTCACAGAAATTTAACCCTAAAATCAAATGAAAAGGGAAGAAAATATTGATGGAAACCTGAAATCTAACACAGCCAAGAACAGAAACCCAAAACCGAAACTCAGGCACCATAGTAGACCAAGTACAGAGAAGGGGAATGACGAGATACAGCCACAAACACTAAGCTACAGAGAAGGGGGAAAAATGACGACATATAGCCACAAACACTAAGCTACAGAGAAGGGGGGAAAGGAATGACGAGATACAGCCAAAAACACTAAGTTACCTTAGGAAGAAGCTTATAAGAAAATTACAAGGACAATAACAAGAACACACAAATTAATCCAGCAAAAACAACAGTGAGAAAAAAACTTACAGAGAAACTCTTAGTGTTCCACCAGCAAAATGTTCCAGCCGGTGATTAGAGAATGATGGTGAGAGATGAAGAGGCCGCGATGCAGATTTCGTCCACACTGAGAAGACGATCCAGCAAAAACAACTCTGAGAAGATGAAGATCAGAACACACTGAGAGACGATGCAGATTTCGTACCTTGAGGTGAGGGATCGGCATCGCAACTGGGATACGAGAGAGTCACCGGTGATTAGAGAATGAGGGTAAAGCAGATGAAGATCAGAAGATAAGGGAAGAAGACGATGCATGAACTATTCGAACTTCTCAACTGGGTTTTCTCGCACTCGAATATTACTGAAGACTATTTTCCCTTTTTTCCCCTCGCCCTTCTTCATTTGGAATTTCTCACGCCTCTCGTCTTCTCCACCTCTCTGCTTCGTCTTCTCTTTTTTCCCCTCTCCTCTCTCGTCTTCTCTTTCTCTGTCTCACGCCTCTTGTCTTCTCCAGCAGAGTGAAAAGAAGATTTTTTCTTTCTTTCCCTCTCAATGACGATTTCTTTCTGAAACTTGAAATGGAAAGAGGACTCGGTGTTTTCCGTCTTCTCCACCTCTCTGCTTCGTCTTCTCCTCTTGGCTTCTGCTTCGTGCTTCCTTTTTTCCCTCTCCTCTCTCGTCTTCACTTTCCCTCGCCCTTCTTCATTTGGAATTTCAAAATGAGTACATTTTTCAGTGTTGAACCGTAAACCCTCTCTCTCTACAGAAATTTTTATTAAGACCATCGTTGGATGACCATATTTCCACATGGCGGCCATCCAACAGTCTCCGCCGCGCCTCCTATGCCCGTACGCATAGGAGACTATTCGGACTCAAGACAAAGGGACCTGATGTCGCTAGTGATGTGGCAGTGCATGCACTATCTAATCATCCTCGACGACACGATAGATTGTTAGATTGAACAAGTTGCAACTGGTTGTTTGTAAAGTCGATTAGTCAGTTAGATGTCATGTGTCAGTTGTAATAGATAGGCATTGAATGATCAAATGACGTTTCAGCTTCTTCTTCTCATCCAAATATCTGTTCTGGAGTTGATCATTTGACTCGAATCAGGGACGATCCTTGGCAAGTTGGATCATAAACTTAGTGGCATGGCTTGTTTGGTTATAAATTCCATTGGTGAAATGTGAATCACACATTTGGCATTTGGAGAACTAGGGATTTAATCTCTTGAAAAGTTTAGGCGATGAAGTCGAAGATTATGGGGATTAATGATTGTCTGCATCAATCAGAGCTAATCTGACACGGTACAAACCGGGTAAATCAGGGTGGGCCTCGGTTGGGTTAAGCCTATCAGGATGGGCTTGAATTGATGTTCTGAGTCAACTCCAGGGTGGGCAACTCGGGCCTGGGCTAAGCTAAAGGGATCCATGGTTGAGCAAGATTTTAGAAAAATTCAGCCCAACTCCGCCCCGTTGTAGCCCTAATGGTCACTGTTGTGGCAAACCATCACGATTTAAAACTAATACAGAGACTTTATAAAAAAAGGGATACTTTTTCCTTCTCTCTTAGAGATCACTATCTTTTACTTATCGGAAAGAAACACTAAACTTTGATTGTTTTGACGTAAAATTTTACTGTAAAATTTTACGTGTAACATTTTATATGTAAAAAAAAAGTTCAATGTTTGTTTCCAATGGGTAAAAAAAGACAAAGTTCTTTTTCCATTCCCTTTGAGTTTACTATATTTTACCTCTTGGAAATTTTACGTGTAACATTTTATGTGTAAAAAAAAATTCAATTTTTGTTTCCAATAGGTAAAAGAAAGATGAAATTCTATTTCCATCCCTTTTAGAGATCACTATATATATTTTACTTCATGGAAATAAACATTGATTGTTTTTTTATTTTTATTTTTTACATATAAAATATTTTACGTAAAATTTTATGGTAAAATTTTATGTCAAAAAAAAAAAAAAAAAACAACAGAAATAATGAAACCCAATCAACCACTTTGGAAGTTCAGAGTTCTTGCCCAAGATAGAGGAATAAACTAGACATCCTCAACCATAAGTTGACTGAAGTGGATGGTTAGTGTCTGTTGGGAGATATCATGAGGAAAAAGATGGTGAATTAAAGCTGGTTCATTCCAAGCCCCTTGTATAATGAGTTCATCCAGTGTCTGAAAAAAGGTCATATGCAAAGATAGATTAGATGAGTAACCTCAAGAGCAGATGCCACCTTTATCCCCTTAAACATATTGAAATCTTGATAAGTAGGGAGAAATCGAGAAAGAGCTTCCATTGCTGCTATGAAGAGATAAGTGCTCAGAAGACTTCTGTGCCGTAACTCTCTGGAAGATTCAGTCCAATTAAAGCAACTGCCCTTCACTTTGATGGAGTAAGAACATGAGGAAAAAAGATGTCCAAATAAGATCACACCAATTATTTTGGAATTCAAGAAATTCAAAAATTGCTCGGACTATTTTGAAGGACATAATTTTTTTTTATTTTTTTTATTTTTTTATTTCTTAAAATAATGGAAAATTTCATGAACAATGATAATATTATCACAAATGCATGAAATCGTCTCCCGCCGCTGGAGGCTTTCCAGCACCATCCAGCGGCTGGAGTTTATCCAACACAAATCCCTATGTATTGGGATTTGTGTCAGACTTACTCCAGCTGCTGGATGGCGCTGGAAAGCCTCCAGCGGCGGGAGACGATTTGAATCCCCTTTTGACAAATGCGCTCTCATAAGGGAAATAAATATGTTCAGAAGGGGCCTAAGCCGATTGGCCAAAAGTTTAATTAATTATGATTTTGTACTTAATGTTACACAAACCAATAGGCAGAAAGTCCACTTCTCACCCATTATCTTTCTTGGGGATTATTATGGGAAGAGTGATGTTAACCCAAAAGGTAGACAACTAGAAATGAAAAAATCTTGAAAAAAAAAGGTAATAATATCAGATTGAAAATATATCCCAATTGCATTGATATAAGATGATCGCTATTCCATCACAATCAGGGATTTTGTAAGTGTGATTTCCTTGTTGACATTGAGGAGGGGATGGATTAGCGACCTTAAAAAATCTCTCATAAAGTTAACTGGTTCAATTTCTGATGTTGACCTTCAATGCTGCCTCAAGTTGACTTCAACACAAATACATAAACACTATCGTGTGACACATCTTACCTCTCAATCACAGGCAATATAATTATATGGCAAGGTTTATCGGGTGTAATACCCATCCTACAAACGAAGCACTCTAAATACATTCATAATCAATGTATAAAGATGAATCCATGAGGCAATACTTTAATTAGGGTTTTGATATTTACCCAATACATTACACAATTTCCTTATATTGCTCCTACAACTCAGGAACTACAACGCTTGCTTCGGCCCAAGCTACAAGCTAGACTAGATCTACAACCCTCAAACTTGTTAAGTCCTAACTTGGTAAGTTACAATATATATATATATATATATAGGGAAAAAACATCATCCAATTAAAATCTTATACGTGGTAATCAATATCCTCGAAGCCCACCAGGTATGATAGAGTGGCGCTCGGCTTATCCTGCTCAGAATTACAGTCCTCTTAGGACACGGCGCCTGGTCGGAGTTATAAACCTACTCGGTTATGTTTCTTGGTCGGAGGTCAGAGTCCCAAGACGACTAGGTTACATCAGAGGAGTCCTTCTCCTAGTACGATACGATGCCAATCATCACGGTCATACGTTCACCCGTGTGGTGACACGTGTCACTCTTGTCATTCACCGACTTGGCTTCTTTGGCTACAGTCTCCCACTCCTACTCAGAGTCTATGACATGGGCATCCCTCAGAGCGACACCTGGCAGTCCTATTGGCAATCAACTTCTCCGAGTCCTGGTATCTCCATGCTTCTTCCCAATCTCTATAAGTAAAGGACAATCCCTTCAGGTAATACAAACTCAGTATCTCACTATTCACCCTCAATTCTCTCATACGCTCAAACTCTCTCATCGTTCCCCTCTTTCTCTAAACTAGAGATAGCTTTCTGCTATCTCTTGACTGTTTACATTGGGAATCTAACTTAGGCATCAGAGTGTATCTGGGGTTTAGTCGTCCAACTCCCTTGTTTAACTTCTGTGATTGTAGATTGCTCGGATTACAGACCGACGGGCGATTTCCAACTGTAATAGTTTGGCGCCCACCGTGGGGCCTCTTGATTGAGTTTGACGGACAGGGTACGAGAAATTTCAATCACTTTCGATGGCCCATCAGAGAACTCATGGTCAGCCTTCACAGCCACCTTCGGAGCCCTCTGTGCAAGTTCAGGAGGACAGCAGCGTAAGTACGGCCAGAGTAAATCATACTTCGATGCCAATAGCCAATCCAGAAGCAACAGTGCCGCCACCACCTCCTCATTATGTGACTCACCAGCAATTCGACTAGTTGAGGCAACAGATCAACTAGTTGGCTCAAACCCTGAGAGCCGCTAGCGCAAGTAACTCGGCAGTCGGACGGACCAGAGCGAACCCCCCGCCCACGCTGGAGCCGAACACACCACCGGCTACCCATTCAGCCTCTCATCATCATCCTGCGCCAACAGTTTCAGCCAGAACCATGCCAAGTAATGCTCATCCTCCCGTAGGATCCCGCAATCGGAGCAGGGCTTCCCATCAGCCTGTCCGGAGCATGGCAGGATCATCCGCTCGACACCAATAAGTCGAGGGATTGCACAATGCTCATCCCCGACCCGAGAGGGATGTGAGGTCCTTCCTCGATGCCCTCCTCTAGCAGCAAGTAAATTTGGAGACACCAACTGCAGCGACGATGCCCCCACCGACAACCCCTCAGTCGGAGGTCCAGAGACAGTTGTTGGAATTGGCTACTCGTGTAAGAATCGCACGCCACGAACCCAGTCTAACATTATATTCTTGTGTCGTGACCGGTCTTCCCATCATAATCGACCCAAGTGGACCAAGTGTGTGAAGAAACCACAAGGCTAGGTATGAAATTTGACCCAAAATTCATCTAATTAGGAGTGTGTGGTCTCATACCTAAATAGGTGTGGTCAACCACACCTCAGAAGAATGCGACCACAGGAATCTGGAACGTGTGGTCCCAAGTTTTTTGATATGTGGTCGACGGTTTCTGTGACCCCACATGCGACCATACGAAGTCAAACTGACTCCGTGATTAGGAAACCTTCCTAATCCGAAGGGGGTTCTTTCCTAATCTAAGTGGGACTTTATATGGAGGGTTTTTCTCTATATATAGGACGTCCCTTGGCCTCTTTCATCCTTTTAAAACTCAAACTAAAAGAGAGAGAAAGAGAAGAGGAGGAAGAGAAGGAGAATTGAAGAGGAAGACTAAGAGGAAAAAATTTCAGAGAGAACTTTGAATCTTCAACAAGTTTAAGGTATAAAACCATCCTCCACATCACTTGAATACTTAGAATAGATCATGGAGGAGATAGTGATTCAAAGTGAGACCCAATCATCAAACCATGGACAAATTCTAAGAGGTCCATGGAGGGAATCTATTAAGATGATGGATTGTGTAAAATATGAATTTTAAGCCATAGAACAATCATAGGAAGGATCATGATGATAAGCCAAGGAATCAAAACATGAAGTAATTGAGTTGGGAGTGGAAAAGTCGACCATCACATGTGTGGTTGCATGTGTGGTCGCATGATATGCAACCACACGAGGCACATATGATAGATCACACACCCTTGGAAAAGTTCCAGGGAGGGTGTGGGCGCATGATATGCGACCACACATATCAACTACACGCCCTCTGGAAAATTCTAGGGAGGGTGTGGTCGCATGTATGGTAGCATGATATGCGACCACACATAGCGACCACACACCCGTGGGGAAGTTTCAAGGAGGGTGTGGTTGTATGTATTGTCGCATGATGTGTGACCACACCTTGTGACCACACACCCTGTGGTCGCAGAAACTGAAACCACAGGTGCAGCCGCACCTGTAACCACTCAGCTTCTAGAAGTCTGAATTAATGTAAATAAATTCTAATTTAAAATTTATAAATTTGTTAGGTTTTCAAGTGGTCTAAAAGTGATTTACAAAGCTTGGACGAGGAACAACCATCGACCAAAGGTGAGGAAACAAGACCTAAACTAATTGACTAATAACAAACTGTTTTACTTATTAAGTCCAATGCCATGAATGATTCTATGCTTGTATGCTTATAATGTGCATATATTCTTGCTAATTACTGCTCATGCATATTTAATTCTATTTATTTATAACATGATGATGATGTTGATGTTAGGAATAGGCATGTGATTGTATGTGCGTGGTTAGTGTGCTTGATGCGAGTGGAGCATCAAGGGGAGGATGTGACACTGTGGTTCATCTTGATCACCAGACTCTAGCTTTATCTCTACTCAAGTCTTGCCCCCTAACATCATCGTATCGTCATTACCTTAGCAGAACTATTACGTAATAGGGCATCAGGGGGGTGGTCTCGGACCGTGTAGTCTCTGACTCTGTCGGAGGGCCTTAGCTCTATCTCTATGGACGTATTGAGGGATGCTGGGGTGAGGCCTTGGATACACTAATTGGCATTAGGAATGGTTAGTTGCGAGCCCAGTTTGCAAGCCCTCGCTAATAGGGGCTTACGTGTTGGTATGGGTAGGGCATCAGGGGAAGTGTTATGCGGTGTTTGATCCGTGCACTTTAGCTCTATCTCTATTCCATGATGGGTGCATGTGGGACGGCAATGATGTTTGATCCATTGGACGGCTTCACACACTCGTGTATAGAGGTGTGACGGCTACCAATCCTTTCTATAGCACATTGCAAACTTATAACCAGACCATAAATATGAATTGAATGCATGCATATGTTTGTTGCATTGTTTTGTTTACTCACTGAGCTCAAGTTGGAGAGCTGACCCTCACGTGTGCAATTCTTTTAGTTTTTGATGTTGCAGGTATTAAGGTTGAAGATTATGTCGACACGCTAATATATGAATAGGTGACGGTTGTCACACCCCAATTCCGCACCATTCAGAACGGTGTGATGAACCGTTAATAAACCAACGGTTAAACCAGGATCTTTAATAGGTTGTGTCCTTTTAAATTAAACCATACACATCCGCAACCATAGTCAAAATAAATACACAATAGCGAAAGTCTTAATATTAAATGAACTGAAGAATCTAACTGTGATAATCATAAATAAAATATCAAATTATGTTGTATCAACCGAGACATATGTAAATAAAATATCAAATTATATTTCCTTAATAGTTCAAATAAAAATATAATCGAAAACGCAAGAGTTGCACTCGCATGAGGAGTCATGTGTCTCCACTATGTCTTCAGCCTGCATTGCAGCCACGTGTCCATACACAGAAGCATTCATATAATCTTCCACAGTGGTACCTGCATCATCAATTAAAAATATTCGACGTCGAAAGGGTGAGCACAAATCATGGCTCAGTGAGCAAACAAAACAATGCAACAAACATATGCATGCATTCCATTCATATCTGTGGTCTGGTATATAAGTTTGCAATGTGTTATAGAAAGTTTGGAGGCCGCCTCACCTCTATACACGAGTGTGTGAATCTGTCCAATGAAAACGGCACTGTCGACCCCACATGCACCCACTATGGCACAATATACCCCAATGAAAATGGCATTGAAGTACCAGTTGATACCATACCAACACGTAAGCCCCTGTTGGCGAGGGCTTGCAAACTGGGCTCGTAACTAATCAGTCCTAATGTCAAACAATGTATCCTAGGCCTCACCCCAGCATCCCTCAATACGTCCATAGAGATAGAGCTAAGGCCCCCTGGCAGAGTCGAAGACTACACGGTCCGACACCACCTCCCCTGATGCCCTACGACGTAGTAGTTCTGCTAAGGTAATGGCGATACGACGATGTTAGTGGACAAGACTTGTATAGAGCTATGACACAATATACCCAATGAAAACGGCATTGAAGTACTGATTGATACCATCCCCTATCCGCATCAAGTACACCAACAAACACAAACATTCACATGCCTATTCCTGTCATCATCATCATCATCATGTTATAAACAATGAAATTAAATATGCACGAACAGTAATAATAGAAATATTGGATGACATGTTGAATGCACATTACAAGCATACACGCATAGAATCAGTCATGGCATTGGACTCAAGAAATAAAACAGTTTATTATTAGCCAATTAGTTTAGGTCTTGTTCCCTCACCTTTGTTTGAGTGTAGATCCTCTTTCAAGCTTTAAGAATCACTTTTATATCAATAGAAAAACCTAACAAGTCGATAGATTTTAATTAGAATTCGTTCCGATAATTTTAGGCTTGCTGTTAAGCGAGGGTCGCAGGACGGGTCGCAGGTAGGGTAGCAGTTTTCTGCGACCCTAGGGTGTAGGGTCGATGCTAGGGTCGGATGTTCCATCGACCCTAGGTGCGACCACAACTTCCCTGGACTTCCCGAAAGTTGGGGGTCGATCCTGTGGTCTGGTAGGGTCGATTTCCAATCGACCCTACGTGCGACCCCACGTGGTTTGAGTCGACCTTTTCATTCTACAGTCTAATCCTTCAAATTTGGATCCTATGGCTTACTTCTACACTCCATTCTATGCTTGTTCTATGGTTTAAAACTCCATGTTACTTCCTTACTTTGCCTACCATGATTCCCTCCATGGATTTCATTGAAATCTTCCCATGGATGGATGATTTGGGTTTCTCCTAGATCATACCCTCTTCATGAACTATTCTAAGGTCTTAAATTATTAATGGAAGCATACCCATACCTTTGGTTTGCTGAGATTCAGAGGTTTCTTTGAATTCTTCTCTTTAGTCTTCTTCTCCAACTTTCCTTCTCTATTCCTTCTCTTCTCTTTCAATTAGGGTTTCAAAAGGAGTGAAATAGGCTAAGGGATGTCCTATTTATAGAGGAAAACCTCCCAAAATAAGTCCCATTGAGATTAGGAAAGAATCCCCTTGAAATTTGGAAAGTTTCCTATTTACGGTTTCTGTCGGTGATGAGGGGGTCGGAGATCCCGTCGACCCTAGGGTCTAAATTGTCCGACCCTATGTCTAAAATTCAGGGGTCTGACTGCCTAATGAGGGGGGGGGGTCCAACCCTACCTATTTGGGTATGCGACCCTACCCCCTATTTTACTGTTTTTGGGTTAGTTTAATACCTAGTCTCTCTATTTCCTTCCCGCACTTGGTCCATTTGGCTCGACCATGATAGGTAAACCTGGTACAAGGTGATAAGACCGGTTAGTTCGATACGGGTCTTACAACTCCCCCCTGCTTATAAAAATTTTGTCCTCAAAATTTGTACATACCTTCCGAGTCGAATAGATGAGGGTATTGCTTTCGCATAGCATTCTCTTCTTCCCATGTGATTTCTTCTACATCTCTACTTCTCCAGGTGACCTTAACATAATAAATGTCACGATTGCGTAGTTGTTGCACCTTTCGACTGGTGATTTAAGTTGGTGCTACTTCAAATGTCAAATCATCAGTCAAATCAGGTAGATCTACTGTCAAAACGTGCGTTGGATCTCTGACATACTTCTTCAATAAGGAGATATGGAATACATCATACACACTTGACATAGATGGTGGTAGTGCTAACTGGTAAGCCACTTTTCTACGTTTAGCTAGAATCTCATATGGTCCGACATATCTTGGACTTTGTTTCCCTTTCTGTCCGAATCGTTTCAAACCTCGCATAGGTGACACTTTGAGGAATACCTTATCACCTACGGCGAATTTAAGGTCTCGGCGTCTAGTATCTACATATTGCTTCTGACGATTCTGAGCCGTTCTTACTCTTTCCTTGATAATGTCGACTACTTGACAAGTCTCTTCAACAAATTCTGGTCCAACAATACTACGTTCTCCAACTTCATTCCAAAACAAAGGAGTTCGACACTTCTTGCCATACAGTGCTTCATAGGGTTACATCTGTATAGTAGCCTGATAGCTATTGTTATAAGCGAACTCAATCAGTGGTAACTTTTCATCCCATGATCCTTTAAAATCAATTACACAAGCTCGGAGCACGTCTTCTAGAATCTGAATGGTGCACTCCGATTGTCCGTCTGTCTGAGGATGGAATGCAGTACTGAACTTCAATGTTGTACCCATAGCCTTCTGTAATCCTTCCCAAAACTTTGAAGTAAATCGTGGATCTCTGTCGGACACAATGCTTTCAGGTACACCGTGTAATCTGACAATATTATCCACATATAACTTAGCTAACCTCTCCAGTGTATACTGAGGTCGTATAGCTATAAATCGAACCGTTTTAGTCAGTCGGTCTACAATCACCCAAATTGCGTCAACTACTCGGGGAGTCAATGGTAACCCTGTGACGAAGTCCATAGTGATGCAGTCCATTTCCATGTTGGTTCCGATAACGGCTGTAACAGTCCTGCTGGTCTTTGTCGTTCAGCTTTCACCTTCTGACAATTTAGGCATTGAGACACGAACTTGGCTATATCTGCATTCATTCCTCTCCACCAATATAATTTCTTTAGGTCATGATATATTTTTGTACTTCCAGGGTGTATCGAATAGGCGGTGGTATGGGCTTCCTTCATTAGTCAGTGTCTAATGTCTAAACTTTCTGTTTCAGGTACACATATTCTTCCTTTGTACTTCAGTACCTTTTCATCATCTATGGTGAACTCAGGAATAGTCATACCTTTTTCGATGTCTTCTTTACCATTCTTAGATAAAGGTCTGATTTAATCACTGTTTTCACTTCATCAAGTATATCGGGTACAATCTTCAATGTGGCGAACATATTTGCAAACCGATGGATAAACCCTTGGTTGTTTGATTCACCCGGTGCATCTATCACAAACTACTCATTACCATAATTGAATACTTTTTCGGTAGTACACAGTGCAGCAGTGGTGCTAACCTCCCCTTGAGATTTTATCATTGCCTTTCTACTCAGCGCGTTAGCAACCACATTAGCTTTTCTTGGATGATACTGGATATCACAATCATAGTCTTTCAATAGTTCCAACCATCTTCTTTGTCTCATATTCAACTCCTTCTGATTAAAGAGGTAAGTAAGACTCTTATGATCTGATTTAATCTGAAATTTCTCTCCGTACAAGTAATGTCTCCATATTTTGACAGCATGTACTACTGCCGCTAATTCTAAATCATGAGTGGGATAGTTCTTCTCATGTGTCTTCAATTGTCTTGAGGCATAAGCAATTACTTGTTCTCCTTGCATAAGTACACATCCTAATCCCAATCCTGATGCATCAGTGTACAAAATAAATGGTTGTCCTAGAATTGGAATGGTCAAGATTGGAGCAGGTATCAATCTAGCCTTCAATGTTTGGAAACTCTTCTCACATTTATCAGTCCAAACAAACTTTTCGCCCTTCTTAGTCAAACTGGTGAGAGGTACGGCAATTCGGGAATAGTCTTCCACAAATCGTCGATAATACCCAACTAGACCTAAGAAACTTCTAATTTTTGGAATGTTCTTTGGTGCTTTCCACTTCACAATAGCTTCGATCTTGCTAGGATCCACTTTAATTCCTTCAGCGGATACAACATGGCCTAGAAAAGCGACTTCCTTCAGCCAAAACTCACACTTTGTAAATTTGGCGTAGAGCTTCTCCTTCCGTAATCGCTACAGATCGGCGTTTAAATTCTTGATATGAGTTCCCTTGTCCTTGGAGTAGACCAATATATCATCGATGAATACAATAACCGACGTATCCAACATATCGTGGAATACCCGATTAATAAGTTCCATAAATGTTGCTGGTGCTTTCGTCAATCCAAAAGACATGACCAAAAATTCGTAATGTCCATATCTGGTCCTGAATGCTGTCTTGGGAATATTCCAATCCTTAATCTTCAATCGATGGTAGCCTTGGAGAACACTTTGGCACCTTGCAACTGATCGAACAGGTCATCGATCCGAGGCAATGGGTACCGATTCTTGATTGTCAGTTTATTCAGTTCTCGGTTGTCTATATACAGTCGAACGCTGTCCTCCTTCTTCTTTACGAATAATACTGGCGCTCCTCATGGTGATATGCTAAGTCGGATGTAGCCCTTGTCCAGCAATTCTTGTAGTTGTACTTTAATTCCTTCAGTTCAGTAGGAGCCATTCGATAAGGTGCTTTAGATATTGGTGCGGCTCCGGGTATCAGATCTATAACAAACTCTGTAGCGCGGTCGGGTGGTAGTCCTGGTAGTTCTTCAGAAAATACATTTGGATAGTCATGCACGACATCAATATCCTCCATTCGTGGTGCTTCTTTGGTAAGATCGACCACAGATACTAGATACCCAATTGCTCCTTTCTCAAGGCACTTCCTAGCCTTTAATGCAGAGAATATGAGCTTTCGTTTACGGGGAGTTTGGTTCCCACAAAACTGAACTCTGCTCCTTCCTTGTCTTTAAATGTCAGCTTCTTTTCGGTACATAATAGGTTTGCAGAATGCCGAGCTAACCAGTCCATTCCCAAGATGACGTCAAAGTCTGCCATCTCAAGTTGGATCAAGGTTGCATCCAAAGTCTTTTCGTCAATAAGAACTAGACATGGTCCATAACCTTTTTCTAATTCCACTTCTAATCCCATAGGTGATCGTACAAGCAGTTTGTAGTATAAGGATTTGAGGGGTAGATTTAGCTTCTTTCCAATTGACACAGATATAAAAGAATGAGTAGCTCCTAAATCAAAGAGTACTCTGACGGGAATGCCATTAATAGGTATGATAACAGTGACCATATCAGGCGATGCGGAAGTATCCTCAGAGGTAACAACGTAAACTATTCCTTGCTGTAGTTGTTTTCTGGGCTTAGTACACTCTCTTGAGACATGCCCTACTTGGTTGCAGTTAAAACATCTTATTCCTTCACCATTTTGCTTTGGTTGCGGTGGGGCTACTGAAGTGGTCTTGGCTGCAGCATTGAAGCCTTGAGTACGGAAGGGTTTGAATACCTTGGTGTTCCCTCTGTTGTAAGAATTTCCATTTGGCCTTTTGATTCTCCTATTTTGAGAAAAGTAACTCTCTTTCTGGCTCGACTCTATCACTCGAGCAATTTGTACACCTTCATTGTAGATTTTCTTCTCAAGTCCCTAGAACATGTTCACGTTTGCTTCCCCTAAGTCCCATGACAAACCTTCGGGTCTTTGTATCTTCCACTTGCATACTGACTGGTGCAAAGAAGAACAGTTCCTCATAACGCTGTTGATATGCATCGACAGTCATCTGTCCCTGATATAAACTCAGGAACTCCTTCTCCATGGAATCTCTGAAACTCCTAGGAAAATACTTCTCAAAGAATGCCTCCTTATATATATCCCAAGTCAATTGGGTGTGCTTTGTCAACAGATACGTCCGTGTGGACTTCCACCAGTGGTGTGCATCGCCTTTCAGCATGAATGTTGCACACAATACTTTTTCTTCTTCATTCACTGTCATCATCGTGAAGTTTCTCTCCATCTCATCGATCCAGTGTGATGGCCACAACAGATCAGCTGGCTTACCACTATACTCCTTGGGCTTCATCTTCAGAAAATGCTCAACTAGTCTAGAGTAGTCTAGTTGATGAGGAACATAAGCCCCATACATAGGTGGTTGGTATTGATATCCACCTGGAGCTACTTCAGGGTTTTGTACCTGAGCCTGCATGATGGGAGTCTGAGGTGTGTGGGGTATCGTGTTACTTCCCCCTGGTACTGTGCTTGCCTGTCCTGCTGACATCGGTGTCATCTGTGCAGCTGGAAAAGCCATGCCTATGGCAGCTTGCATAGTAGCTTGTACCTGTTGTATTTGCTGCAGTTGTTGTGCCAAATTCATTACGGCTGTAGCCAGGTCTGTAGGTGGTGCTGGCAGATTTGTAGGATTTGTCTGCCCATTAACTACGGACGGTGCCGTGTTCAGATTCTCCTGTGTTTCAGGGTGTATATGGTTGTCTTCCCCCACAGGTGGTGGTGGTGGAATAGAGTTATGACTTTGTCTGGTCACTATCTGTTCTAGTAGTGGTGATGCCTGGAAATCATAGAATACGTGAGGCAATCATTATATATTTCATTTTCATATTTAAATATACTAATCAATGATATTTTCAAATTTTTCAGATCATTCTGTCAAAAATACTGTATTTTCCATCGTAGGGTCGATGGTGGGGGTCGATGGATGTCTGACCCTAGGGTATGCGACCCTGAGAATCACTGATACTTACCAAGAGCCGAGGGTCGATGGATGTCCGACCCTAGGGTCGACCCCTAGTTCTCTGTCAGATCACCGAGAGGCTAGGGTCGATGAGGGGGTCGGAGGGAGGGTCGGATGTTTTGGTCGAATTCTCCGACCCTTGGACTAAAAATCAGGTTTTCAATCCCGATTTTGAATCCATTTCTCATTCTTTCTCCTCATTTTCGACTCGGCTCGTTCCTCTGAGTTGCTACAGTGACAACTCCGACCCATTGGTGATTTTTGCTTCTCTTTTCGACGTCTACTCCTCTTCGACAAGTATGTTCTCTACGGTTTCATGTTTTTAGGGTTTCTTAACTAAGGGCTTTTGTTAGGGGATTTTGTTGTTGGTGACTCAATGGATGAAAGCCCTCAAAAATATTTGAGTTTCATCGGTTGATTATCGAGAAACTTGAAATTTCCCATTTTTGCCCTAATTTGTCGAGATTTTTGAATTTCTTGAAATTTCTTCAAATTCAATCTCTTTAGATAAAATTTCCAACTGTATGAGTCTTACAGGATAGTTTAGAATCTATATAAGTCCTCCTGCCCACGTGTATGGGTGAAAAGTGAGGTTTTTGACCAATTTATGTCGTTATAATGTCAAAATTTTTGGGTTTTTCATCTTTACTAAGCCAGTATCTGTTTTTCTTTGTTTTTGCAGATAGTATGGCTCGTACCAAAGTACCTAGGGTTCATGACCCAGTCTGCTTCCATTCTAACGAGGCTGAGGCGTAGTATGCCCGCTACGCTCTTAAGAAGGTAGAGGGAGGTCGTCGGGTGGACTTGGCTAGCTTGGCCATGTTTGATGTGGAGAGAGCTTTTGGTGACATGGGCTGGCTTCCTGTGATCACCTACGACGCCTGTACTCGTCCAGATTTGGTGACATAGTTTTATTCTAATCTCCAAGTGGTGGGGGATTACAATGATACTGAGAGGGGTAGAGAGCTTAGGATCACTAGCTACGTCAAGGGAGTCGAGGTTTCCTTTGATTATCGACAGCTAGCGGATCTCTTGGGCATTTCATACGACGGCCCCTTGGTGTTCTGTGCTCCCGGAGAGCCCCAGTTCTTTTCCTTGGAGATGAGGGCTGAGATAGACCGTCAGCTCATCAGAAAGGATCGCTGGGAGATGAAAGCGATCTACCTACGTCCAGAGTCTCGGGTGTACTATAAGATCATTTAGCACAACCTGATACCTCAGAGTGGGCACTATGAGAGGATCTCCCAGTTGACCCAGTTCTTGCTGTATTGTATCTACACTAGGCAGCCTGTCTGCCTTCCTTATATTATTATGCGGACGATGATCAGTGCCACACTGCCTGGTCATGTTGGCAACCTACCTTATGGACACATGATCACTACACTGCTTACACGCCTGGGTGTTGATTTGGTGGATGGGAGGATTCAGGAGAAATCCTTCTCATCACCTCTGGATTGGGAGGCCATCTGTAAGATGGGCATGCGGGATGCTCAGGTCAGCGACGATGAGAGGAATGCTCTGGTGCATACGCGTACTCGAGTGGAGATGGCTGACGCTGAGGCAGCAGCAGTCGCTGGAGCAGGGATTCACAGGGGTGATGCTGGGGATGATAATCGTTTGTACATGGATGTGGATTCCATTCCTCCTCCATCACCTACACATACTACGGGAGCTGGTCCTTCACATGCAGCTGGTCCTTCACACCCACCTTTTGATGACATGATGGGGATACTGCATGAGATTAGAGAGGCTCAGCGCATGTCTGATCTGAGGGTGGGAGAGCCTCTAGATGCTCAGCACGTGACTGATCGGCGGGTGGCTGATCTCATAGCTAGTCTTCAGACGACCTAGACTCAGATAGCTTGGTTGACTAGAGTCTATGCTGAGGATTATGACAGAGACCGCGAAGCACTGACTCCCCCATCCCCTCCAGCTTCCTGATGTATTTTCTTTTTATTTTTCCTTTTGTACTTCAGAGTAACTGTCCGGGTTGTGGACTGTACTCTGCTTTAGACTTGTGTATATACGTTTGTTCTTCCTTCGAGTGTATATAAATTTGTTTCTCATTTAGTAGATGAATTATTCTCTTTCAATTTTTGTCTCAAACAACACAGATGCTTATGGTGTATTATTATTACAACTTTTAAATTTTTATCATATCTCAGTTCACAAACTTTTGTGGTAGTATACTGGTTTAAAAGACAGGGCCTGAGAGCTCTGATACCAAGTTGTCACACCCCAATTCCACACCATTCAGAACGGTGGGATGTACCGCTAATAAACCAATGGTTCAACCAGGATCTCTAATAGGCTGTGTCATTTTAAATTAAACCATACACATCCACAACCATAATCAGAATAAATACACAATAGCGAAAGTCTTAAAATTAAATGAACTGAGGAATCTAACTGTGATAATCATAAATAAAATATCAAATTATGTTGTTTCAACCGAGACATAAGTAAATAAAATATCAAATTACATTTCCTTAATAGTTCAAATAAAAATCTAATCTAAAACGCATGAGTTGCACTCGCATGAGGAGTCATGCGTCTCCACTATGTCTTCAGTCTCCATTGCAGCCACGTGTCCGTACACAGAAGCATTCATATAATCTTCCACAGTGGTACCTGCATCATCAACTAAAAATATTCGACGTCGAAAGGGTGAGCACACATCACGGCTCAGTGAGCAAACAAAACAATGCAACAAACATATGCATACATTTAATTCATATCTGTGGTCTGGTATATAAGTTTGCAATGTGCAATAGAAAGATTTGGAGGCCGCTTCACCTCTATACACGAGTGTGTGAAGCCGCCCAATGAAAACGGTACTGTCGACCCCACATGCACCCACTATGGCACAATATATCCCAATGAAAATGGCATTGAAGTACCGGTTGATACCATACCAACACGTAAGCCCCTGTTGGCGAGGGCTTGCAAACTGGGCTCGTAACTAACCAATCCTAATGTCAAACAGTGTATCCAAGACCTCACCCTAGCATCCCTCAATACGTCCATAGAGATAGAGCTAAGGCCCCCCGACAGGGTCGAAGACTACACGGTTCGAAACCACCTCCCCTGATGCCCTACGACGTAATAGTTCTGCTAAGGTAATGGTGATACGACGATGTTAGTGG
Source organism: Protea cynaroides (assembly GCA_028583415.1). Taxonomy (NCBI): domain Eukaryota; kingdom Viridiplantae; phylum Streptophyta; class Magnoliopsida; order Proteales; family Proteaceae; genus Protea; species Protea cynaroides. The sequence goes on from CM053269.1 coordinate 92,758,059, forward strand.
ACAAGACTTGTATAGAGCTATGGCAAAATATACCCAATGAAAACGGCATTGAAGTACCGATTGATACCATCCCCTATCCGCATCAAGTACACCAACAAACACAAACATTCACATGCCTATTCCTATCATCATCATCATCATCATGTTATAAACAATGAAATCAAATATGCACGAGCAGTAATAATAGAAATATTGGATGACATGTTGAATGCACATTACAAGCATACACGCATAGAATCAGTCATGGCATTGGACTCAAGAAATAAAATAGTTTATTATTAGCCAATTAGTTTAGGTCTTGTTCCCTCACCTTTGCTTGAGTGTAGATCCTCTTTCAAGCTTTAAGAATAACTTTATATCAATAGAAAAACCTAACAAGTCGATAGATTTTAATTAGAATTCATTCCGATAATTTTAGGCTTGCTGTTAAGTGAGGGTCGCAGGACGGGTCGCAGGTGGGGTAGCAGTTTTCTGCGACCCCAGGGTGTAGGGTCGATGCTAGGGTCGGATGTTCCATCGACCCTAGGTGCGACCACAGCTTCCCTGGACTTTCCGAAAGCTGGGGGTCGATCCTTTGGTCTGGTAGGGTCGATTGGGAATCGACCCTACGTGCGACCCCATGTGGTTTGAGTCGACCTTTTCATTCTACAGTCTAATCTTTCAAGTTTGGGTCATATGGTTTACTTCCACAGTCCTTTCTATGCTTGTTCTATGGCTTAAAACTCCAGGTTACTTCCTTACTTTGCCTACCATGATTCCCTCCATGGATTTCATTGAAATCTTTCCATGGATGGATGATTTGGGTTTCTCCTGGATCATACCCTCTTCATGAACTATTCTAAGGTCTTAAATTATTAATGGAAGCATACCCATACCTTAGGTTTACTGAGATTTAGAGGTTTCTCTGAATTCTTCTCTTTAGTCTTCTTCTCCAACTTTCCTTCTCTTCTCCTTCTCTTTTCTTTCAATTAGGATTTCAAAAGGAGTGAAAGAGGCTAAGGGACATCCTATTTATAGAGAAAAACCTCCCAAAATAAGTCCCATTGAGATTAGGAAAGAATCCCCTTGAAATTTGAAAAGTTTCCTATTTACGGTTTCTGTCGGTGATGAGGGGGTCGATGAGGGGATCGGAGATCCCGTCGACCCTAGGGTCTAAATTGTCCGACCCTAAGTCTAAAATTCAGGGGTCTGACTCCCTCATGAGGGGGTCTGACCTTGCCTATTTGGGTATGCGACCCTACCCCCTATTTTACTGTTTTTGGGTCAGTTTAATACATGGTCTCGCTATTTCCTTCATGTACTTGGTCCATTTGGCTCGACCATGATAGGTAACCTGGTACAAGGTGGTAAGACCGGTTAGTTCGATACGGGTCTTACATCGGCTATGGATGAGCAAGCTGTGAATGACTATTATGATTCGTTAAGCGAGCGTTTCAACTATGGATGCGCTTAGTGTTTAACTTTCGTATTTGGATATTTGTAATATGTATTAAATTATATTTTGGTTACTTAGAGATAACTGGATTATTAATTATTTATCATGATTAGACCTCAGTTCATTATTAATAAGACTTTCACTATTTACTTTACTATCTCTGATTAATGTGGAATGTGTTTTGGTTTAACATGGTTGGCATTGCCTATACGAGATCCTGGTTGAACAGTTGGTTTATTGACAGTTCATCACATCATTCTGATTGGTCCAGAATTGGGGTGTGACAACTTGGTATCAGAGCTCTAAGGCTTTGTCAATCAAACCCGAATACTTCTACTAGAGTCCATGAACTGAGTTAGGATAAATTAAAAGCTTTAATACAAACATACCATAAGCACCTGTGTTGGTTGAGACAGAACTTAAACAAGACAATAATGTACATATAAAAGGTGGAACCATATGTATACACAGACAGAAAAAAAATTTTAAATGTATATCGATAAACAAATAATATAGGGTACGATCTATAAGTCGTGCAGTTGTCTAAGTATACAAAGGATATAGTACAGTAGCAAGAAGGAAGCATCTGTAAAGCAAAAAAATTAGAATATCGAGTTGGTACTCACAAGATGTGAAACTCAATGTATGATAAAGGAAGAAGAAAAATGGCTAGTAACACATAAATCCCTGAAGAGATAAAGGGAAAGATCTCGGGCCGAATGTAATAGAGACAAGAGAACAATGACCATACACCAAAAATGAGAGTAACTATAAAAGAAGATAAAACTATACTCCTAGGTGACGTGGAGACTCAAAGTGAGATCCACCATAAGTTGATCCATTGCCCATTGAGCATTAAGAAGAGGTTGCAACTTGACCCCACCACTATCTAGGTCGAGAACGAATAGTGAAAACTCATCTGAGCAGATGCTAAATAATGATAATCAGATTGGAACAAATCCAGGGAGATAAATAATCAGGTCACTCCAGCTAATCTACATGGACTACCAAGTGCCTTGGCTACGGTTGTAATAAACTTGTCCTGACAAAATATAAAAACAACAATAGATGATACCGGCTATGTAAGTTGACATGAAAATTACCATCCAAGTTGCCAATGCTATATCAACACCTCCGGGTCAAGCCAAGTACGGTACCGATTGGTAGCAACACTATACACCTAGCACCTGTTAGCTATAACACAGTGCCTACCATACAACAAGTCCCAGTAACGCACACCCCAGTGCAGAAGCTTGGTGCACAACAAGCAGTGTATCAAGGTGGTTACCCTTATCAGCCACCGATGTATGGGATAGCTGCATCATGGCAGAATGATCCTACAAGGGTTGAGGAATATTTTTGGAAGATGAAGCCTCAAACGTTTTCAGCAAAGGATCAAATCTATTGTAGCCATATAACTAGATAGGTTTATATAGGATGCGGTGCATTATTGACTTACTCTTATGATTATAGAGGATGCACATACCTGATTTTAAATTCTTGTGTCTTGATAGGATACCTTCTCAATTCAACCTGTTAATTGGAGTTATAGATATTGTTTCTTTAGTATTAGTCCTGATTATACCAATCTGAGCCACTCTCATGATCGAAAACATGAACAAAGATATGAACTGAATGAACTGTTAAATGTTTAATCATGTTGAGCATACATCTTTTTGATTTATACTTGATTTATTGATGTACCAAAACTTTATCCAGATTTACTCCTGTAGTGCCTCGATTAATGGCATTATATACTCGATAGAACCTATAACCATGAGGTTAAGAACTGTAAAACCTCTATTTTCATATATTTGGACCACCGTGCAACTTAACGACCTTTTGATGCCAGTTGGATTACCATGGATTTACTCCTCATCCTTTAAACCTAAGTTCACTATATAAAGCAAGTGTTCGTCATTATATAAAATTAAAAGAAGGAAATGAATTTCTTTTGGATAAACATTATGATTCTTACATTTCTCGACATCCATTGATAAAATGTTGAGTTACTAAGGAATTATGGGAAGGAAGATGATTAAATTCAGATTAGATTCTATAGCCAAGGAACCTTAGATGAAGTAATGGAGGATCTGTTTCGAGATTGCTGAATGGATGGATATGAGTTATGTCTATAAAAAAGTGTATGAGCAAAAAGTGAGAACTATCAAGAGTAGCCAGTAAAGAAATAGATAGCACTCGAGTAAAGTTAAAGATGGCTATATCGGTATGAATTTTAACAAGGCAGAAGATTTCTAAAGGCAAATCTAAGAGTGGATACAAGGATAAAGTAAAAAATCATGGCATTGGTAGTATTCAGATTAGTATAAGTAATACTGAGTCATACCCAATGTCGAATGAGATGATTAAGAAAAAACCAAAAGAGTTTGACTGAATTAGTGAATTTATAAGCATATACCCTAATGCTTATAAGTAGACATGGGATATGAAGTAACAATCACCAGATATTTTTCGAGGTATATGAAAGAGACATCAGGGTTGAACAACAATGGTAAAAGAAATATAAGCTAATGAGTTTTTCAATATATGAGATTATTAACGATAATCTTTGAAAAACTAAGAGTTGAAGGAACTAGACAAGCTCTTAAGACCTTTAAACTATATTTTGCTAGTTCAAGCCCTTTTGGACTAAATGTTGCATTGGATGAGTGTTATGAACAATGTTCGAATCATATGGATGGACATAATTTGGATGCAACCTAAATCGACTTGAGATGGCAGACCTTGACCCATCTTGGGAATAGACTGGTTGTCTCAACACTCTACAAAGTTGTTATGTTCATAGAAGAGGTTATCATTCAAGAATAAAGACGACATATAATTTAGTTTTATTGGAAGCATGTTGCCTAAGAAGTGAAAGTTGATCCTCTCTATGCTAAAGGCGAAGAGATGCTTTGAAGAGAAAGGAGTTGGATATATGGTATCTGTGGTATACGTTACCAAAGAAGCACCACAGATGGAAGATATTGATGTGATGCGTAAATTTCCTGATGTGTTTCCAGGAGACTTACCTGGGTTACCATCTGATCGTGCGACCGAGTTCATCATCGACTTGTTACCAAGGACAATACCTGTGTCAAAGGCACCTATAGAGTAGCTCCTATGGAGTTGAAGAGATTGAGACTCAACTACGGGAGTTATTAGACAAGGGTTATAATCGACTAAGTATTGTATCACGGGGAGCGCCAGTGCTATTCATGGTGAAGGACGGTAGTGTTCGACTATGTATAGACTACCAAAAATTGAACAAGCTTACGATCAAGAACCGATATCTACTACCTCAGATCGATGACTTGTTTAAACAGTTGCAAGGAGCAAAGGTATTTTCTAAGATTTTTCTTCGATCAAGATATCATCAGCTGAATAATTTGGACAACGATATTCCGAAGATAGTTTTTAAAACTAGGAATGAGCATTATGAGTTCCTAGGTATATCATTGGGATTAACCAATGCCCTTACATCTTTTATAGAACTTATGAACCGGGTATTCCATGATGTATAGGACACATCAGTCATAGTTTTTGTAGACTATATATTGGTTTATTCCAAAGACGAAGAAAGCCCTATAACAAATTTTAGATCAGCTTTACAACAGTTGAGAAGGGATAAGTTTTTTTGCCAAGTCTAAGAAATATGAGACCTGATTAAACAAAGTGATCTTCTTAGATCACGCAGCATCATAAAAAGGGATTAAAGTGGACCCTATTAAGATAGAAGTAATCATATTGTGAGAAACACATAAAGAATATTACGAAGATCAGAAGTTTCTTGGGTTTAGCTATTATTACAGACGATTCATAAAGGACTACTCTAGGATCGCAATACCTCTTATCAAGCTAACCAGGAAGGTGGAGGAGTTTATTTGGACTAACAAGTGTGAAGAATGTTTTCAAACTCTAAAAACAAGGTTAATATCAGCTCCCATCTTGATCGTTCTGGTACCAAGGGAATCTTTTAACCTATACATCAAAGCTTTCGGATTGGATCTAGGATGCGGGTTGATGCAAGGTAAATAAGCGATTACATATGCTTCAAGAAAACTGAAGGAGCATGAGAAGAGTTATCCTACTCATGACTTGGAATTACCGGTAACGAATTATGCAATCAAGACTTGGAGACATTATCTATACAGAGAAGAATTTTAGATTAAATGGGAACACAAGAGTTTTATTTATCTCTTCACCAGAAAGAGTTGAACATGAGATAGAGAAGATGGTTAGAATACTTGAAGGATTAAGACTGTGAAATTCAGTGTCACTCGAGCAAGGCTAATGTAGTAGCTTAGGCCTTAAGCAAAAAGGAAATTATGAAGTCTGAGGAAGGACCCAGTATAAATGCTGCCTTATGTTTCACAGCAACAGATTCAGATTGGAAGAAGAGTAACATATAATAGAAACTCGTAATGATCCAATTGAGCGAGAACTTATGGATGAACTTATGGAGAAATAATTCTTCGACTGCGATTGTAGAATTAAAGATCATCTCTGAATTGATGGATGAAGTAAAAGTAGCAATTTTGTTAGATCTGTATATAAGAACGGTGCAAAGAGAATTAGAGAAAGAAAAACCTAACCCTGACTTACTTTGGATGCGAAAAAGGTCCTGAGATACAGAGGATGATTATGCATACCTAAAGTGAAAAACGCTGATCATAAGATACAAGATAATGCTAAAAGCCCATTCTATTCTGTATTGGGTACATCCTAGAAGTACAAAATATACCAAAACATGAAGAGATTATTTTGGTGGAAGGGAATGGAAGTAGTTGTGTAACTGAATTATCAGCAAGTAAAGGCTGAAAGATAAAGACCAACATGGTTTACTATAACAACAACTATCCGAGCCAGTCTGGAAGTGAAACTGCATTACAATGAACTATGTCACGATTTGCCATTGACTCCCAGATCGATTGACGCAATTTGGGTGATTGATGATCGTCTTATGAAGAAAGCTCATTCCATTGCTATACGACCTCGGTATGCTTTGGAGCGGCTAACTAAGCTATATGTGATAATATTGCTAGATTGAACGGTATGCCTAAGAGCATAGTATCGGTTAGAGGCTCATGCTTTATCTCGAAGTTTTGGAAGGATCTATAGAAAACAATGGGAACGAACTTGAAGTAAAGTACCGCATTTTACCTTAAACCAACAGATAGTTGGAGCGGACTATACAGATCCTAAGAGATATGCCTCGAGCTTGTAAAATTGATTTCAAGGAGCTTAAGTTGAGAAGTTACCATGGATTAATTTTCTACCAAGCTACCATGTAGATGTCACTTGTCACACCCTAATTCTGAACCAACCAGAATGGTTTGATGAACCGTCTATGATCCAACGGTTCAACCAGGATCTCGTAGCCGTGTCCATTTGATTAAACCAGATACAACCACAATCATATTCAGAGTAAATAAACAATAACAGAAGTCTTTAATATTAATGAACTGAGTATCTAACAGTGATAACATAATTAATAATATCTCCAAATGACTAAAGACATAAAATAAAATAAATAAATCAATTACATGTTTCGATAATCCAACAATTAAATCTAATCGAAAACACATGAATTGCACTCGCATGACGAATCATGCGACTCCACCATAGCTTCCACATCCATCACAGCAATATGTCCGTACATTGGTTCATTCATATAATCTTCCACAGTAGGACCTGCATCATCAACTAAAATATTCGACGTCGAAAGGGTGAGCACACATCATGGCTCAGTGAGCAAACAAAACAATGCAACAAACATATGCATGCATTCAATTCATATCTTTGGTCTGGTTCATAAGTTTGTAATGTGCAATAAAAAAGATTAGTGGCCGCCATACCTCTATACACGAGTCTGTGAAGCCGCTCAATGGATCAAACACCATTGCCATCCCACATGCACCCATCATGGAATAAAGATAGAGCTAAAGTACCCGGATCAAACACCGCATAACACTTCCCCTGATGTCCTACCCATACCAACAAGTAAGCCCCTATTGATGAGGACTTGCAAACTGGACTCACAACTAACCAATCCTAATGTCAAACAGTGTATCCAAGGCCTCACCCCAGCATCCCTCAATACGTCCATAGAGATAGAGCTAAGGCCCCCCGGCGGAGTCAGAGACTACACGGTTTGAGACCACCTCCCCTGATGCCCTACGACGTAGTAGTTCTTCTAAGGTAATGGCAATATGACGATGTCAGTGGACAAGACTTGAGTAGAGATAGAGCTAGAGTCTGGTGACCAGGATGAACCACAATGTCATGTCCTCCCCCTGATGCTCCATTCGCATTAAGCACACTAACCACACACAGACATTCACATCCTTATTCCTAGCATCATTATCATCATCATGTTATAAATAAAAAGAATTAAATATGCATGAGTAGTAATAGCAATAATATTGGATGACAGGTGAAATGCACATTACAAGCATACGAGCATAGAATCATTCATGGCATTGGACTCAATAAGTAAAATAGTTTATTATTAACCAATTAATTTAGGTCTTGTTCCCTCACCTTTGGTCGATGGTTGTTCCTCTTTAAGCTTTGTAAATCACTTTTAGACCACTTGGAAACCTAACAAATTTATAGATTTTAAATTAGAATTTATTTCAAGTAATTCAGACATCCAGAAACTGAGTGATCGCAGGTGTGGCTACACCTGTGGTCTCAGTTTCTGCGACCACAGGGTGTGTGATCGCAAGGTGTGGTCGCATATCATGCGACCATACATGCGACCACACCCTCCCTGAATTTTTCCCGAGGGCGTGTGGTCGCTATGTGTGGTCGCATATCATGCGACCACACCCTCCTTGAATTTTCCCCGAGGGTGTGTGGTCGCTATGTGTGGTCGCATATCATGCGACCATACATGCGACCACACCCTCCCTAAAAATTTCCCGAGGGTGCGTGGTCGGTTATGTGGGTCTCATGTGGTTGTATATCCTGCGACCACACATGCGACCACACTCTCCCTGGAACTTCCCGAGGGTGTTGTCGGTTATGTGTGTCTCATGTGGTCGCATATCATGCGACCACACATGCGACCACACATGTGATGGTCGACTTTTCCTCTCCCAACTCAATTTCTTTATGTTTTGATTCCTTGGCTCATCATCATGATCCTTCCTACGATTGTTCTATGGCTTAAAATTCATATTTTACATAATCCATCATCCTAATAGATTCCCTCCATGGATCTCTTAGAATTTGTCTATGGTTTGATGATTAGGGTTTCACTTTGAATTACTAATTTCTTTCATGATCTATTCAAGGTATTCAACTGATGTGGGGGATGGCTTCATACCTTATACTTGTTGAAGATTCAGAGTTCTCTCTGAATTACCTTCTCTTAGTCTTCCTCTTCAATTCTCCTTCTCTTCCTCCTCTTTTCTTTCTCTCTCTTTTAGTTTGAGTTCTAAAAGGATGAAAGAGGCTAAGGGACGTCCTATATATAGAGAAAACCCCTCCATATAGAGTCCTACTTAGATTAGGAAAGAACCCCCTTCGGATTAGGAAGGTTTCCTAATCACGGAGTTTGTCTGACTTCGTGTGGTCGCTGGTGTGGTCGCAGAACCCGTCGACCACACAGCCAAAAATTACGACCACACGTCCCAGACTTATGTGGTCGCTTTATTCTGAGGTGTGGTCGACCACACTTGTTTAGGTATGCGACCATACACCCCTAATTAGCCAATTTTGGGTTCAATTTCATACCTAACCTTGCGGTTTCTTCATACACTTGGTCCGCTTGGCCCGACCATGATAGGGAGACCTGATACAAGGTGGTAAGACCGGTTAGTACGATACGGGTCTTACATCACCTATAAAGCATGGTACGGTAGAAATGTCAAATTCCTTTGTTTTGGAGCAAAGTTAGAGAATAAGGAATTGTAAGACCTGAGTCTGTTGAAGAAACCTGTCGAGTGGCAGACAAGATCAAAGAAAAGGGCCAAGACAGCTCAAGTTTGTTAGAAGAGATGCCATGACCTCGAGTTTGCCATAGGTGACAAAGTGTTCTTAAAGATATCACTTATGTATGGTTTGAATCGATTAGACAAGAAGGGAAAGTTGTATCCTATATATGTTTTGGACCTCATAAAAATTTTAGAGAGACGTAGAAAAGTTGGATATCAACTAGCGTTACCACTGTCCATGTCTAGTGTACATGACGTATTTTGCGTGTTCCTATTGAGGAAGTACGTTGGAGATCCATATCAAAGGTATTGACAATGGATCCACTGGATTAGATAGAAGATTTAACTATTGAAGTAGTACCAGCCTAGTTCACTGGTTGAAAGGTACCACATCTCCAAAGCTGGGATAATTATTATATGAAGGTAACCTGGCGAAGACAAGACGTGGAGAAGATTACATGGGAAAAGAAGATGCAATGCGGAAACAGTATTCCCACCTATTGACTCCAAAGTAAATTCAAATTTCGAGGACAAAATTTTTTTTAAGGGTGGTGGAGTTGTAAGACCCGCACACCATGAATCCGGTCTAACCTTACATTCTCGTGTCGTGACCGGTCTTCCCATCATAATCTGCCCAAGTGGACCAAATGCGTGAAGAAACCACAAGGCTAGGTATGAAATTTGACCCAAAATTCATCTAATTAGGAGTGTGTGGTCGCATACCTAAATAGGTGTGGTCGACCACACCTCAGAAGAATGTGACCACAGAAATCTGGAACGTGTGGTCACAACTTTTTGGATGTGTGGTCGATGGGTTCTGCGACCCCACATGTGACTACATGAAGTCAAACTGACTCCGTAATTAGGAAACCTTCCTAATCCGAAGGGGGTTCTTTCCTAATCTAAGTGGGACTCTATATGGAGGGTTTTACTCTATATATAGGATGTCCCTTAGCCTCTTTCATCCTTTTAGAACTCAAACTGAATGAGAGAGAAAGGGAAGAGGAAGAAGAGAAGGAGAATTGAAGAGGAAGACTAAGAGGAGAATTTTTAGAGAAAACTCTGAATCTTCATTAAGTTTAAGGTATGAAACCATCTCCCACATCAGTTGAATACCTAGAATAGATCATGAAGGAGATAGTGATTCAAAGTTAGACCCAATCATCAAACCATGGACAAATTCTAAGAGGTCCATGGAGGGAATCTATTTGGATGATAGATTGTGTAAAATATGAATTTTAAGCCATAGAACAATCATAGGAAGGATCATGATGATAAGTCAAGGAATCAAAACATTAAAGAATTGAGTTGGGAGTGAAAAAGTCGACCATTACATGTGTGGTCGCATGTATAGTCGCATGATATGCGATCACATGAGACACATATGATCAACCACACACCCTCGGGAAAGTTCTAGGGAGGGTGTGGTCGCATGTGTGGTCGCATGATATGCGACCACACATATCGACCACACGCCCTCGGAAAAATTCCAGGGAGGGTGTGGTCGCATGATATGCGACCACACCTTGCGACCACACACCCTGTGGTCACAGAAACTGAGACCACAATGCAGCCGTACCTGTGACCACTCAGCTTCTAGAAGTCTGAATTAATGGAAATAAATTTTAATTTGAAATCTATAAATTTGTTAGTTTTCAAGTGGTCTAAAAGTGATTTACAAAGCTTGGACAAGGAACAACCATCGACCAAAGGTGAGGGAACAAAACCTAAACTAATTGGCTAATAACAAACTATTTTACTTATTGAGTCCAATGCCATGAATGATTCTATGCTTGTATGCTTGTAATGTGCATTTCACATGTCATCCAATATTCCTGCTAATTACTGCTCATGTATATTTAATTCTATTTATTTATAACATGATGATGATGATGATGTTAGGAATAGGCATGTAAATGTATGTGTGTGGTTAGTGTGCTTGATGCGAGTGGAGCATCAGGGGGAGGACGTGACACTGTGGTTCATCTTGGTCACCAGACTCTAGCTTTATCTCTACTCAAGTCTTGCCCACTAACATCGTCGTATCACCATTACCTTAGCAGAACTATTACGTCGTAGGGCATCAGGGGAGTTGGTCTCGGACCGTGTAGTCTCTGACTCTGTCAGGGGGCCTTAGCTTTATCTCTATGGACGTATTGAGGGATGCTGGGATAAGGCCTTGGATACACTGATTGACATTAGGAATTGTCAGTTGCGAGCCCAGTTTGCAAGCCCTTTCTAATAGGGGCTTACGTATTGGTATGGGTAGGGCATCAGGGGAAGTGTTATGCGGTGTTTGATCCGGGTACTTTAGCTCTATCTTTATTCCATGATGGGTGCATATGGGACAAAAATGATGTTTGATCCATTGGCGGCTTCACACACTAGTGTATAGAGGTGCGGCGACCACTAATCCTTTCTATAGCACATTGTAAACTTATAAACCAGACCAAAGATATGAATTGAATGCATGCATATGTTTGTTGCATTGTTTTGTTTACTCACTGAGCTCAAGTTGGAGAGCTGACCCTCGCGCGCGCAATTCTTTTAATTTTTAATGTTCCAGGTATTACGGTTGAAGATTATGTCGACATGCCAATATATGAACAGGTGGTGCTATGGATGGGCAAGATGTGGAGGACTATTATGATTCGTTAAGCGAGCGTTTCAACTATGGATGCGCTTAGTGTTTAACTTTCTTATTTGGATATTTGTAATATGTATTAAATTATGTTTTGATCACTTAGAGATAACTGGAATATTAATTATTTAACATGATTAGACATCAGTTCATTATTAATAAGACTTCCGCTATTTACTTTACTATCTCTGATTAATGTGGAATGTGTTTTGGTTTAACATGGTTGGCATAGCCTATACGAGAACCTGGTTAAACCGTTGGTTTATTGACGGTTCATCACATCATTCTGGTTAGTCCAGAATTGGGGTGTGACCACTCGGCTCCTGCAGGTGGAGAAGAACCGGGTAGCCCCACAGAGAACTGCCTACACGGCCATCACAACACTTTCAGATGAAATCATGAGGACTCCCCCACCTGAAAATTTTAAGATGTCAATTCTGGATCATACAATGGGACCACGGATCCTGAGCAGCATCTAGATGCGTTCGTCTCCACAATACTCTTTTACCCACTCAGCGATAGCTTGATCTGCAGAGCGTTTCCTTCGATGCTCAGAGGTCCTGCCCTCACATGGTTTAACAACCTACTACCGAGGAGCATCACTTCGTTCGAACAACTATCGAACAAGTTTCTGACACACTTCCAGGCGAGTCGAGTGCGCAAAAAAACATCCTACCACCTATCAACGGTGAAGCAATAGAAGGATGAATCCCTGCGGGACTTCATTAAGTGCTTCAATGCCGAGGTGCTGGAGATCAAGGATGTCGAGCCTACTGTACACATGTCCAGTTTGCAGGCCGAAGTAACAGACGAACAGCTTTTTTAGTCCCTTGTCAAAAAGCCTCTAAAGACCTTGGACGACCTGTTAACCAGATGCAAAAAGTATGCTTCGGCAGATGAAACGACTAAGGCCCAGAAAAACAATGCGGTCAACAGTTTGAAGGCCGACCAGAAGCCAGCTGACAAAGAGATCCGAGTTGGCGGATCAGACACAGAGCACCAGTGACCCTAAGAAGCAAAGGTCCTGTAAAGAGCAGGGGAACCGACATCCCTACAAAAATTTTGATTACTACACTCCGCTCACCACCTCGATGACGGAGATCCTGTAAGTGATCAATATGATCGGAACCTCTGACCACTCCCGAAGCCGCTTGACAAAGGAAGGAACAAAGATCGTTCTATATACTGTTGCTTCCATCGCGACTACGGTCATGACGCTGATGAGTGCAAGTACCTTAAAGGGGATATTGAAGATCTCATCCGACGGGGTTACTGCAGCAATTTTGTCAGAGTCATTAGCACGGGAGCAGCACCGGCTCAGAGAGATCGCGGGCTACCCCCCACCTCCAAGGAATCGACAACCAAATGATCAAAACACCGCTCGGAGGGGTGACAAAGAACCCGAAGGAGGTTCGGCCGCTCCAAGACAATGGGTTGGTGCCATTCAGTTTGGTTTGATCAAAGGCTCATTTGGAGCAAAGCAAGCTAGAATACCGGTGAAGGAGCAGTTAGGAGGCAGGCAGCACATCCAGTTCGGGTCCTTCCCATCCGAGTCAGAACCTGAGAGTAAGGGCAGAAGTAGGAGGAGAACCCGCTCGGCGTTGAAAAGGCAACCATCTACTCAGCAATTTGTCAACAGTCCCCTCCCAGAGAACCGACCCCGCACATCTATGGGGCTACGTATCCTAGGCGATAGCGGAGTCTACACCATCATCAGTGGGCCCAAAGCTCCGAGAAAGACCGTCCTCATAATCATAGGGGGACCAGCAGCTGGGAACACGTCTAACCGATCAACCAAAGCCTACTTTCGTCTGGTAGCAAAAACTGTTGGAACCTTGACCAAGTTAAGGTTGTCAATGTTGGCAACTGGTAGACATGATGTGAGAGAACCATTGAAGAAATTTGATAAGAAAGTCCAAGAAAGAAGAAAGAGAAAGAAGAGAGAGAAAATGAAGGAGAGAGAAAGAGGAGAGAGAGTGGGGACCAGGTGGGTCCCACTTTGGGAGGCCAGCACCAGCCGAGCGCACAGCAGGCAGCCGCGTGCACAGCACTAGCCGCACGCATAGCACCTGCCGAGTGCACAGTAGACAGCCGAGTGCGCAGCACCAGTCGAGCGCACAGCAGGCAGCCGAGTGCATAGCACCAGTCGAGCGCACAGCAGGCAGCCACGTGCACAGCAGGCAGCCGAGTGCACAGCACCAGCCAAGCGCACAGCAGGCAGCCGAGTGCACAGCACCAGCCGAGCGCACTACAGGCAGCCGAGTGAACAGCACCAGCCGAGCGCACTACAGGCAGCCGTGTGCATAGCACTAGCCGCGCGTACAGCACCAGCCGAGTGCACAACAGGCAGCGGAGTGCACAGCACCAGCCGAGCGCATAGCAGGCAGCCGAGTGCACAGCACCAGCCGAGCACACAGCAGGCAGCCGAGTGCACAGCACCAGTAGAGCGCACAACAGGCAGCCGCGCGTACAACACTAGCCGCGTGCACAACACCAGTCGAGTGCACAGCAGGCAGCCGCGCGCATCATCTGTTCGCTGAAATGCCACAATGAGGCAGTGGGATCTGACCGATCTGACGGTCCAGAGGAGATCCCACCGTTTACTGACCGATCCAACGGTCTGATTCAATTGATTCTTTCTCCGCCAATCAAAACTCGACAACGGTGTACGGTGGGTCAGACGAGGGCGCGCTACGGTGGTTCGCGCCGCATGGAATCAGCCTAGAAGATTCCATTTGGAATATTCTGATCGGTCGAACTTCAAATGGCCATATCTTGGCCGTCCGATCTCTGATTGAGGTGATTCAAAAGCCCACGAGCTTCTCTCTCTGTGTAGAACCTGTGAGAACAAAGAAACCTGGTTTTTGAATAGCTCAGCTGTGGGTTTTGGGGAAAAGTATGATTTGGGGCTTTCTTTGAAGAAGAAATCATTCTCCACCTTCTTCCATCTGATACACATGAGTATTTGAGCAGTTTGGAGTGAAGTGTGAGTGTGAATGATAGCTTGATGTGAATGATGGTGTGCGAGATGCATTGGAAGAATGCCGGAGTTCCATTCTACTGACGAAGCGTATCTATCACTACTGGAGAGCTTAGAACATCTATTTTGTGAGTACCAACCTTGCTGTGTTCATGCTGGGAAGGTAATCACGCACGCAAACCTTGCATTGTGAGATTCATTATGTTGGGAATGGTTTGTATACATTACATATCAATTTCATTGTAACTTGTCAAGTTGGGGCTTGACAGGATTGAGGGTAGTTGCCTAGAATTCCAAGTTGCAGCTTGGATTACAATGGTGGTAGCACCAAGTTGTTGTAGCAGCAGAAAAACTATTGAAGTAGCGTATTGGGTATAATACGAAACCCTAGTTAGGGTATTACCCCGTGGAGTAGCCATCACAGTGTGTGATAGGTGAACCACGTTATATGGTGTGTCTTGTAGTTGTGAATATTTTGTTGTATATGTGAAGTGCGTGGGTTGCAGGTCTGGTTGTACACACTATGTAGGCCAAGCCTCTGGTATGGATACCTGTAGATGTGTGGCATGGTGTGTTACACGAAATGTGTAAATGAACAGATGTGTGAACTAGTCAGCTCAAGGCAGCACAGCTAAGATAGACAGCTCAAGGCAGCAGTGTTCAATCAGTAGGGACAGACCTCACATAGTTGGGAAGAATTTTAGTGGGTACTGATTCACCCCCCCTCTCAGTGTCAACCTGGGAATCAAAATTGGTATCAGAGCTGAGTTCCTCAGGGAGGAAGACTAACAAATTCGGGTACAGGTAGAAGCGAGAGGTTGCAAAAATGGCATTCAATGAAGATAACCATAGGCATGAAAGAATTCCTCTTTTTGACGGATCAAACTACAGTGTATGGAAAGTCAGGATGGAAGCATATCTTATATCTCAAGGCTATGGAGTCTGGCTGGCAGTAAAGAATGGATACACACATCCCACAGAAGACATCACAGATGCAGTAGAAATGAAAAAAAGGGAAAATAAAGCCAAAACAGTCACAGCCCTTCTAGCATTTCTTGTTAGCAATGAGCTCACCAGAGTTATCAGCTGTCCTACCTCCAAAGAAATTTGGGACAAGCTAAAAAGTGTGCATGAAGGAGATAACAAGATAAAAGAGGCTAAGTTACAAATCCTGAAATCTCAGTTTGAGAGTCTGAAGATGTCTGAAGGGGAAATCATTGAGTTCTATCTCAACCGGGTGAATGGCATCACAAATGCAATCAGAGCATTGGGTGAAGAGATAAAGGAGATACATGTTGTCAAGAAAATCCTAAGGACCTTGCCCAAGCTATATAATACCAAGGTATCTGTGCTTGAAGAGATGGACACCTTGGATTCCCTGACCACTGATGATTTACATGGTATTCTGACGACCTATGAAATGAGAATGGTTGATGAAATCCCTACAGAGAAGGAAGCAGCTTTTGAAGCCATGAGAAAGTTGAAGATCAAAGAATCAAGTGAAAAATCAAAAGCAAAAGAGATTAGTGAGTCTGATGACTCAGATGATGAATTGATAGCCTATCTTGCCAGAAGGCTTAAGAAGAGAAGTGATAAATACAAAGGAAAGTCAACACTGAAATGTTTCAACTATGGAGGACTAGGACACTTTGCATCAAAATGTCAAAAGAAAGGGAGTATATGACTCTAATGATGAAGACCCCAAGGAGAGTCATGACAAGAAAGGTAAAAGAAAATTCATACCAAAAGGAGAAGTCTGTTGACCAAGAAGAATCAATCCTCAGATGAGTCAGAGGAGGAAGATGACTGTGAGACTCTGTTCATGGTCAGATTTGATGAAATGCTTGAGAACAATGAAGCTGCCAAAGGGAAGGATGATCTTGAGGATGAGGCCAATCTTGAAGCTGAACTATACTCAGCCCTTACAGATCTCAGAGATGAAAGGAAGAAAAACAAATAGATTAAATGACAAGTACAATGAAGCAACTGAGCTCATAAGTACTTTGAAAATCTCAAATGAAGAAGCAAAGAAGACTGAAAATGATCTCGAAAATGCTCTATCCTTAAAAACAAATGAGTGTGCAAAGCTTGAGGAAGAAATTCTGAGATTAGAAACAGAGCTTGCAGAGTGTATGAAGAAAAAAAAAAGTTACAAGGAAGCTACTACCTCATCTCCATTGGTGTCTGACCAAGAGACTGAAGAAGAAGAAAATGTGCTTGATGAAATCTTAAGTTATCAAAGATCCTCTCATAATAAGACAGGACTTGGATATGAAGAACAGAGGATAGAGAAAACTAAGGGTAAAGGGTTTGCTGAGGACCCCATTGTTTTTGTTAAGGCAAAACAAAAGAAGTCAAGTGCTGAAAATTATTTGAAGAACAACACTGACAAAGAAGGTTTCACAACAGTAAATAAATTCAAGAAAGGAGATAGCTTCAAAGGATACTGCTATGGGTGTAATGGTTATGGACATAGAGTTGCAAAGTGCAGAAGACAAATCATACAACCAGTACTTACAAGCAGAAATAGATTTGCACCTTTAGTTAAAGACAGAATTGAATGCTTCAGGTGTCAAAAGTTTGGGCACATAGCCAGATATTGCCAAACCATCCTTCCATCTCAAAGGCAACCGAGAAGGAATGTTAGAAGAAATCCCCCCAGGAGACAAGCTCAGAGAGAAGAAAGGGCTATGGAGAAAAGAGTTAGAAAACCCATTACAGTGAAAGAAAAGGCAATATGGGTTGAGAAAAATAAGAAGAAAAGTAATACATCCTTCATTGTGCAGGCGGCCTTTAATGCCAACAGTAGGCCCTTGCCATGGATTCTTGATAGTGGATGGTCCACTCACATGACAGGCAATAAATAAATTTTCTCAAGTCTAAATACTGAAGAAAGTGGATCAGTTAGATTTGGAAATAATGATGGTGTAAGAATTGAAGGAAGAGGAACTGTTAACATCAATAGTGGAAAATTGAAATCTCATAATGTATTGTATGTCAATGTCCTAAAACATAATCTTCTGAGTGTCAGTCAGATCTGTGATTAGGGTAATGAAGTGACTTTCACTAAAAATGATTGTGCAGTTAAAAGTATTGCAAAAGGAAAGACTATGGCACATGGAGTCAGAACTGGAGGCAACTTATATGTTCTCTTAGAGACAAATGACAACAAATGTTTGATGAGTCAGGATGATGAGAACTGGCTGTGGCACAGAAGGCTGGGGCACATAAATTTCAAGAACCTTGCCAAGATAAGTAGACAAGAGTTAGTGAGAGATCTTCCCATTTTGAAGGTTCCAAAAAATCATGTATGTGGACCATGTCAGAAAGGAAAGCAGGCAAGAGCAACATACAAGTCAAAGGAGTTTCATGTCAGCAAACCACTTGACCTAATTCACACAGACTTATGTGGGCCCATGAGAACCCAAGCCATTGGAGGAGAAAGGTACTTTATCTTATTCATTGATGAGTACTCTAGGATGACCTGGGTGATGTTTCTGAAGGACAAGACTGAAGCTCTTGACAAGTTCAAAGCATTCAAGAAGAGAGTGGAAAATGAGACAGAAAACACAATTAAGTGTTTAAGGTCTGATCAAGGCAAAGAATTTACATGGAATGAATTCACTAAATTTTGCAATGAAAGTGGGATCAGAATTCAACATTCAGCAACCAAAACACCTAAACAAAATGGAGTGGTTGAAAGAAAGAACAGAACAGTGCAAGAAATGGCTAGAACTATGATGGCAAAAAATAACACAGCAAAACATTTCTGGAGAGAAGGCATCTATACTACAGTGCATATCACCAACAGATGTCTACTAAGGCCTCATGAGAACAAGACACCTTATGAATTGTGGTTTGGGAGGAAAGCTACAGTGAAGTATCTCAAGGTTTTTGGTTCAAAGTGTAACATCAAGAGGAAGGAAGAGAATCTTGGCAAGTTTGATGACAGAGTTGATGAAGGCATATTTTTAGGATACTCTTTCAAAAGCAAGGCTTACAGATGTTATAACAAGAGACTAAATAGGGTGGTTGAAAGTTCTGATGTCAGAGTTGATGAACAATTACCCTACTCCAAGAGAGATAAGCCAGAAAGTACAGTGTTTGAAGAACTTGAAGATAATGAAACAGGGGCAGCTGAAAAGGGACAACAATCAGAGATAGAATCAGAATTACAAGAGGTTGAGGTGAAAATGCAAAAGGATGGAAGACCAAAGGACAACAAATGGTTAGGGATTCATCCAAATCATCAAGTAATTGGGGATCCCAATGCTGGGATGCAAACCAGGAAAATGAAGACAACTACTTTCTCCTTATTGTCAGAAGTTGAACCCAAGACTGTATATGAGGCTGGCAAGGATGAGAACTAGATGAAAGCCATGAATGAAGAACTTGATCAAATTGAAAAGAATAACACATGGGAGTTAGTTCCAAGACCAACAGACAAAAATGTAATTGGCACAAAATGGGTCTTCAAGAATAAGTTGAATGAAGATGGAAAGTAGGTCAGAAACAAGGCCAGATTGGTGTGTAAAGGTTATTCCCAAGTAGAAGGAATTGACTTTGAGGAGACTTTTGCTCTAGTGGCTAGACTTGAGTCCATCAGGCTGTTCTTAGCTCTGGCAGCTCACAAAGGTTTCAAGGTGTACCAAATGGATGTCAAATCTGCATTTTTAAATGGTAATCTTGAAAGAGAAGTGTATGTTGAGCAACCTGAGGGTTTTCAGCTTTGTGATGATGGCAATAAGGTGTGCAAACTGAAGAAGGCCTTATATGGGTTGAAGCAAGCTCCAAGAGTCTGGTATTCAAGATTGGACACTTATTTGCATCAATTGGGTTTGCGAAGGGGAATAGTGGACAGTAATCTGTATGTCATGACAGAAAATAGTAGTCAGCTAGTAGTTGTGGTCTATGTGGATGACATCATCTTTGGAGGACATTGTGACAAGCTATGTAAAAAATTTACTGAGAAAATGAGGACAGAGATTGAAATGTCTATACTAGGAGAGTTATCCTATTTTTTGGGTCTACAAGTTCAGCAGAGGCAAAATGGCATCTTCATCTCTCAAATGAAGTATACCAAGGAGATGTTGAAGAAATTTGTGATGGAGGACTATAAACCAGTAGGGACACCAATGACAGTGAATATCAAGCTGAGCTCAGAAGATGATTCATCAACAGTTGATCAGACATTGTATAGGTCAATGATTGGCAGTTTACTGTATTTGACAGCTTCAAGGCCTGATATTTTGCAAGAAGTTTGTCTGGTAGCCAGATTCCAGGCTTACCTAAAGGAGACTCATCTGATGGCAGTGAAGAGAATACTTAGATACTTGAAAGGCACAACAGACTATGGATTGTGGTATCCAAAGATTAGAAGTTTTACTTTGACAGCATTTTCAGATGCAGACTGGGCTGGTAGCATTGATGACAGAAAGAGCACTAGTGGTGGTGCATTCTTTTTGGGAGAGAGCTTAGTAGCATGGCACAGCAAGAAACAAGAATCTGTTTCCTTATCTACAGCAGAGGCAGAGTACATAGCAGCAGCAGCTACATGCACTCAAGTAATCTGGATGAAAAGACAGATGTCAGATTTCAGTATTACTAGTGCGGAGCCAGTGATCATCAAATGTGACAACATGAGTGCAATTAACATCTCCAAGAATCCGGTGCAACACTCAAGAACCAAACACATTGATATAAGATATCATTATTTGAAGGACAAGGTGCTTGAAGGGGAAGTGAGACTGGATTTTGTTCCTACAGCAGACCAGGTGGCAGACATCTTCACCAAGGCTCTTCCAAAGGACTCTTTTGAGAAACTCAGAGACCAGCTAGGAGTGGTGACTCTTGGCACATGGTAGATAGCACATGTGCAGGGGGAGTTGATGCCTACATAGCATCACTTTTCATCTATAGGATTGGAAAGATGCGGTGGGCACTCCTACAGGTGAGGCTATGTAAGGGGAGTTCATATGAAGGGGGAGTATTTTGTTTATATGTCCTTTGAAACTTGTTGTCAAAGGGGGAGAAAGGATGTGTGCAAAGGGTGTGTGTAGTCATCTGATGTAATATGGGTTGCCAACAATTCCAAAGGGGGAGACTGTTGGAACCTTAACCAAGTTAAGGTTGTCATTGTTGGCAACTGGTAGACATGATGTGAGAGAACCATTGAAGAAAGTTGATAAGAAAGTCCAAGAAAGAAGAGAGAGAAAGAAGAGAGAGAAAATGGAGGAGAGAGAAAGAGGAGAGAGAGTGGGGACCAGGTGGGTCCCACTTTGGGAGGCCAGCACCAGCCGAGCGCACAGCAGGTAGTCGCGTGCACAGCACTAGTCGCACGCACACCACCAGCCTAGTGCATAGCAGGCAGCCGAGTGCGCAGCACCAGCCGAGCGCATAGCAGGCAGCCGAGTGCATAGCACTAGCCGAGCGCACGGCAGGCAGCCGCGCCCACAGCCCTAGCCGCACGCACAGCAGGCAGCCGAGTGCACAGCACCAGCCGAGTGCATAGCACCAGCCAAGTGCATAGCACCAGCCGAGCACACAGCAGGCAGCCGAGTGCACAGCACCAGCCGAGCGCACAACAGGCAGCCGTGTGCACAACACTAGCCGCGTGCACAGCACCAGCCGAGTGTACAACAGGCAGCGGAGTGCACAACACCAGCCGAGCGCACAGCAGGCAGTCGAGTGCACAGCACCAGCCGAGCGCACAATAGGCAGCCAAGTGCACAGCACTAGCCGAGCGCACAGCAGGCAGCCGCGCGCACAACACTAGCCGCGCGCACAGCACCAGCCGAGTGCACAGCAGGTAGCCGCGTGCACAACACTAGCCTCGCTCACAGCAGGAAGCCGAGCGCACAGCAATAGCCGCGCGCACAGCACCAGCCGAGTGCACAGCAGGCAGCCGCGTGCATCATCTGTTCGCTGAAATGCCACAATGAGGCAGCGGGATCTGACTGATCTGACGGTCCAGAGGAGATCCCGCCGTTTACTGACCGATCCAATGGTCTGATTCAATTGATTCTTTCTCCGCCAATCAAAACTCGACAACGGTGTACGGTGGGTCAGACGAGGAAACGCTACGGTGCTTCACGTGGCATGGAATCAGCCCAGAAGATTCCTTTTGGAATAATCTGATCGGTCGAACTTCAAATGGCCATATCTTGGTCGTCCGATCTCCGATTGAGGTGATTCAAAAGCCCACGAGCTTCTCTTTCCGTGTAGAACCTGTTAGAATGAAGAAACCTGGTTTTTGAATACCTCAGCTGCGGGTTTTGGGGAAAAGTATGATTTGGGGCTTTCTTTGAAGAAGAAATCATTCTCCACCTTCTTCCATCTGATACACATGAGTATTTGAGCAGTTTGGAGTGATGTGTGAGTGTGAATGATAGCTTGATGTGAATGATGGTGTGCGAGATGCATTGGAAGAATGCCGGAGTTCCATTCTACTGACGAAGCGTATCTATCACTACTGGAGAGCTTGGAACATCTATTTTGTGAGTACCAACCTTGCTGTGTTCATGCTGGGAAGGTAATCACGCACACAAACCTTGCATTGTGAGATTCATTATGTTGGGAAGGGTTTGTATACATTACATATCAATTTCATTGTAACTTGTCAAGTTGGGGCTTGACAGGATTGAGGGTAGTTGCCCAGAATTCCAAGTTGCAGCTTGGATTACACTGGGGGTAGCACCAAGTTGTTGTAGCAGTAGAAAAACTATTGAAGTAGCGTATTGGGTATAATACGAAACCCTAGTTAGGGTATTTCCCCGTGGAGTAGCCATCACAGTGTGTGATAGGTGAACCACGTTATATGGTGTGCCTTGTGGTTGTGAATATTTTGTTGTATATGTGAAGTGCGTGGGTTGCAGGTCTGGGTGTACACACTATATAGGCCAAACCTCTGGTATAGATACCTGTAGGTGTGTAGCATGGTGTGTTACACGAAATGTCTAAATGAACAGATGTGTAAACTAGTCAGCTCAAGGTAGTACAGCTAAGATAGACAGCTCAAGGCAGCATTGTTCAATCAGTAGGGACAGACCTCACATAGTTGGGAAGAATTTTAGTGGGTACTGATTCACCCCCCCCCCTCTCATTGTCAACCTGGGAATCACAAAAACGGAGTGGCCTTCCAAAAAGGCATGAACTGGAGAAATCATCACCTTCGGCGATGAAGACTTAGTCAATGTAGCAGTCCCCCATGAAGACGCTATAGTCTTCACTGCCGGGATCAGACACTGTGACGTTGCCAAGTGCCTAATCGACACTGGGAGCTCTGTGGATATCATCTTCTACCATGAGTACCAGAGGATGCAAATAGGGGATGACCAGCTCCAACCCATCACCTTCGACCTCATCATCTTTTCTGGGGACCTAGTGACAGTGCAAGGGGGCATCCAATTACCTGTGGTGCTCGATTAAAAACCCAAGCAATAAAGAGTGATGGTCGAATTTATGGTAGTGGACCGGCCGTACAACCACAATGTGATACTCGGTCCCCCGTTCTTAAACAAGCTCAGGGCATGCATGTCCACCTATTACCTACTGATGAAGTTTTCGACGAAGAATGGGGTTGGAGAATGTCGAGCAAACCAAGTGGTCTCAAGAAGATGGTATGCGACAGAGTTGAAAAATAGCAAAAGAGCCTTAAAAGCAGCACTAGTCCACATAGTGGATGTCCGTGACATTGATCAGCCGAATAGGGAAAAACTAGTCGAGGAGTTACAGCAGATCCCAGTGGCGGACGACCAACCCGAGAAGACATTCCAGGTCGGCTCCTTGCGACCTGAAGACAAGAGATAGGAGCTGGTAGGGTTCCTGAGGCAGAACCTCGACGTATTCGCCTGGTCGGCCTCTAAGATGCTAGGAATCCCAAGGGAAGTGATCGAACATCACTTGGCTGTCAACCCCCAGCACCACCCAGTCAGGCAGAAGAAGAGGAGTTTTGCGCCTGCCCGTTAGTCAGTTATAGACAAGGAAGTACAGAAGTTATTGAGGGCCTACTTCATACGCGAGGTGGTCTATCCTGATTGGCTAGCGAACGTGGTCATGGTACCCAAGGCAAGCGAAAAGTGGAGAGTCTGCATGGATTTCACCCACCTCAAAAAGAATGTCCGAAAGACAACTATCTACTACCGTGCATAGACTAGTTGATAGACGCCATGGCTGAGCATGAGCAGCTCAGTTTCCTTGACACATACTCAGGGTATAACCAGATCAAGATGAAGAAGTCCGACAAGGAGTGCACCTCCTTCATTACCAACCAAGGGCTCTTCTGCTATACGGTCATGTCTTTTAGCCTTAAAAACACAGAAGCCACCTACCAGAGGTTGGTGAATAAGATATTTAGAAATTAGATTGGTCGCAACATGGAGGTGTACGTCGATGACTTCCTAGTAAAGAGCAAGCAAGCTGGCCATCATCTAGCCGACCTGGGTGAAGCATTCCAAGTCCTTCGCAAGCACAACATGAATTTGAACCCCACCAAGTGTGCCTTCGGAGTCACATTTGGGAAGTTCTTGGGTTTCATGGTCTCACAAAGGGGAATAAAAGCAAACCCTTCAAAGATTACGGCCATACTAAACATGGCCACACCGACCAGACCCAAGCAAGTACAGGAGCTAAATGGTTGCATAGTCACCCTCGGCCGCTTCATGTCCAAATCAACCGAATGGTGCCTTCCATTCTTCAAGACACTCAAAGGGGCTAGTAAGTTCGAATGGACAAAGGAGTGTCAGAAAGCCTTCGAAGACCTCAAGGCTTAGTTATCCTCACTGCCTCTGCTGGTCAAACCTAACCCCGGAGATGAGTTGTAGCTCTACCTCGGAGTCTTCGATCAAGCGGTGAGTACAGTGCTGTTGAAAGAAGAAGACAGAGTACAATGGCCAATATACTATGTCAGCAAGGTGTTGGTGGACGTAGAGACTAGATACAAGTCAATTGAAAAGCTAGCGCTCACTCTAGTTACAGCAGCACGGAAGCTCCGACCATATTTTCAGGTATACCCATCTCTGTGTTCACCAACACACCTCTGAAGAAGGTGCTGTCAAAATCGGATGCATCCGGTCGACTGATAAATTGGGCAGTGGAACTCAGCGAGTTTGACCTGAAGTACGTACCCAGAACCACCATCAAAGCTCAGGCGTTGGCAGACTTCATCATCGAAAGCACCCTACCAGAGGAAGAGATTGTAGAGCCTCAGGTAGCAAACATGCCTGAACCAGCCAAGGCACCGTGGACACAACAGGTAGACGGATCCTCCATGGACGGTCGATCAGGCGCAGGGGTGATACTGACAAGCCCAGAAGGGTTTAAAATCCAATCGGTAATCAGGTTTGGCTTCCGAGAAATGAAAAATGAAGCCGAGTACGAGGCCCTGCTGGCTGGCCTCAGACTAGCAAAAAGCCTCGCTGTTTGACGTTTCATAGTCCGTAGTGATTCTTAGTTGGTCATCCGACAGGTACAGGGGGTTTATGAAGTCAGGCAACCAGGGATGCTAAAATACCTAGAAAAGGTCAACGCGGCCATCATAACCTTCTGGAGTGTCGAGTTATAGTACGTGTACCGAGACAAGAACACTGAAGCAGACGAGCTGTCTAGGTTGTCCCTGGCAGACATCTCAAAAATAGACTCTGCCGTGTATGTGGAGTTATTGGAGCACGCTAGCAGCTTTGCCGAAGAACTTGCACCAATCGAGGCCACCTCTAGCTGGTATGACAGTATCTATAGCTACCTCCGAACAGGTGCATTTCCTGAAGACAGAAAAGAAGCACGGCGTATCCAAGCTAAGTCTAGGCCATACACCATTCACAATGATGTGTTGTACATGAGATCCTACACCATGCCATTGCTTCGGTGTCTTCGATTGGAGGAAGTCAGACAAGTTATGAAAGAAGTCAATGAAGGTATCTGTAGTCGGCACCAAGGAGGCCGATCAGTGTTCCAAAAGATTTTCCGACAAGGCTATCATTGGCCCGTAATGCATGACGACTGCATCGAGCTGGTGTGCAAGTGCAAAAAGTGTCAGTTCTACGCACCAGTCCCTCATGCTCTGGCCGCACTCCTACAACCGATCACAAGTCCTCTCCCTTTCACCATCTAGGGCATGGACGTCATGGGGCCCTTCCCCAAAGTGACATATCAACGAAAGTATGTCATCGTGGCCATTGACTACTTCACAAAGTGGATTGAAGTTGAGGCCGTTGCCAAGATTGACTCAACCAAGGTGGAGCAGTTTTTCAGACACTCCGTCATATACAGATTTGGTTTGCTAGAATCCTGGTGATGGACAATGGCACCCAGTTTGCCAGCACATCATTTGGAGAATTCTGTCCGGAGTTTCGGATCGACCATCGATTTGGGTTGGTCAGCCATCCGCAAACAAGCGGGTAGACAGAGGCCACAAATAAAAAAATATAGTCCGGACTAAAAAAATGGTGGCGGACAAAAAAGAGAAGTAGGTTGACTAGTTACCGAGCATCGTCTGGTAGTATGGGACCACTAGCAGAACCCCCACGGACAAAACTCCCTTCATGCTTGCCTTAGTCACGGAGGTAGTCGTCCCAGTCGAGGTATTTCATCCAACGTTTTGGATACTGAAATTCAATGAAGATACTAACTCTGAAGATCTCTAGACCAACTTGGATAACTTAAAGGACATCGGGAATCGCCTGTCTTCAGAGTGGCCGCATACCAGCAGGCGACCGCCCGGCACTACAACAAGACAATTCAACCCAAAATGTTCTGAGTAGGAGACCTTGTCCTCAGAAAAGCGGCCGTCTCCGAGCTGACCAACCAAGGGAAGATGGCCAAGAATTGGGAGGGCCCTTACCGCGTCCTCAAACCTGGCCGACCTGGCTCATACAAGCTAGCCACCCTCAGTGGAAAAGAAATCCCAAGGACTTGGCACGCCACCAATCTTCACAAGTATTACCAGTGAGCACTTCTTCAATTTACTATTCCGTGGTTAGCTTTTACATTAAGTATGTTTTGTCTAGTCGAGTCGGTCAACCTGTCCAGGCCCATAATGTAGTCTTCTTTTTCAAATCAAGTAGTCTCAGTTGTAAGCCGGACCCCCTAGGGGCACCCGCTCCAGTATATTTTTAATATAAAGAGTATTGTCATTGCTTCCACAACTCCCAGTAATCGTCCCACAAATCTCGACATAGCCGTTCCATTCGGCCCAGCCGACTTACTAGCCCCCACAAGCAGGCCTGAGTAGCATGTCGGCCCTTGGTGACTCTGCCTATTCATACCTACAAGCAGGAACGACTAGTACGCAGACCTCATAAGCATTTGCCTACCCAAACCCACAAGCAGGTAAGGGTAGCACATAGACTATACCTGACATCGCATACTCACACCCAGAAGCAGGTACGAGTAGCATGCAGGTGTTAGGCGATTCTGCCTACCCATGCCTACAAGCAGGTAGGGGTAGCACGCAGACCATACATGACACCGCCTACTCACATCCACAAGCAGGTATGAGTAGCCTGTAGGTGTTCGGCGATTCTACCTATCCATACCCACAAGCAGGTAGGGGTAGCACACAGACCACACATGACACCGCCTACTCACACCCACAAGCAAGTATGGGTGGCATGCAGGTGCCTTGCGACTCCGCCTGTAAGACCCGCACTCTGTAAACCTGGTCAAAACCTTGGTTTTGTGTCGTAGCAGGTCTTCCGATCATCACTGGGCCAGACGGGATGAGCGGATGACAAACAAGTACGAAATCGGACCAAAGATGATCAAATCAACATGATTTTATGTTGACCGGTCGACTGGTCAGCTCTGCGCAGCTGACTATGGAGATCCAAAAATTGATCTCTGTGGGTCCCACTTTCCTAAACCCTATTGTCTGAACCTTCCTAATCCTAATAGGGTTACTAAACCCTAATTCTACCCTATAAATACACCCTTAAACCTCCTCAAATCCTTTCCATTGTCTCTCACAAACCTAGAGAAGAGAAGGAGGTTGGAAAGGAGAAAGAGCTAGGAAGAAGAAGGAGGTGCCGCCATTGCCGTTCGACGACGCTCCCGTTACGCCAGTTGACGGTAAGTTTAACCACTCTTCTTACCCTATGACTTTAGGATAGTTGTGTGGGTGGATCAATACCATGCAAAGTAGGTATTGATCTAAAACCCTAACTGGACCTTAAAACCCTAAGTTTCCGTCAAACCTTAGATTCGAGTTTCGAGATGATATTCATCGAAATAAGACTTGAATGAGTTGGAGATAACTCTAACTTAAAGCTCAGACTTAGAATGGATAGGAGAAACCCTGGAAATCCACGGAGGATGATCGACGGCAGTCGAAAAACCCAAGTATGGTCTTCCGGAGACATACCGATCGACTATACCAGTTGCACATAGTGCGGTCGGTATGTTGCCACCGGTATCTTCCGGGAGGCTGGTCTGTGGGGACCGGCTGACCATACCGGTCGCCAGTCTTCCCCACAGGGCTGCGATCGATACATGCCACCGGTCAACTCTGTGAGGGTATTTTGTAACCTTGTTGGTTTCCGACCAACATGAAACCCTAAGAAAAATATTTTAATGAAACCCTAATAATATTGTAGGACTTTGTGACTTTCCATTTGGATCTTGCGACGTGGAGCAAGCTGTAAGACCCGTGTCAAACTAACCCGGTCTTACCACCTTGAACCAGGTTTACCCATCATGGTCGAGTCAAGTGGACCAAGGGCGCGATGGAGATCGAGATCCCAGGTATCAAATCGACCCAAAAACACTTAAAATAGGGGAAGGGTCACATACCCAGCCAAGTAGGGTCGGACCTCCCAAAACAGAATGTCAGACCCTCATATTTGAAGGGAGGGTCGGACAGCTTAAGACCCTAGGGTCGACGGGATCATCGACCCTCCCATCGACCCTCGGTTCCTGACGAATATAGAAATTAGGAAATTTCCTAATTTTTTATTAGGATTCTTTCCAAATCTCAATGGGACTATTATAGGACATTCCTACTCTATTTAAAGGACGTCCCTAAGCCACTTTCACTCCTTTCACAATCCTAATTGAATTGAGAGAAAGAGAGAAGAAGGAAAAGAGGAAGAAAGGAGACAAGGAGAAAGACTTAGCAAAAAGGAGACAAGGAGAAAGACTTAGCAAAAAGGAGAAGAGTTACAGAGAAAGATTAATCTTCTCAGGTATGGATACTAATTCCATGAGTTTCTACAGACCTTAGATTAGATATGGTTGAGTGTAGGATTTCGGAGAAACCCAAACCATCCATTCATGGTTAGGTTTTCATGGAAAACCATAGGATGATGCATGAAAACTATTTAGATGGATTATACATGGTTCTAGACCATGGAATGACTGTTGAATTAATGTAGGAAGCAAGCCATAGGACCCCAAACACGAAGAGTGGATTTAAAAGTGGAAATTGGACCAGAGTGCATCGAGGGTCGCACCGAGGGTCAATAGACCATCCGACCCTAGGTGTTTCTGACCATCGACCCTCAGCATTCGGGAAGTTCAGAATGAGGGGAGGGTCGATAGACCCATCGACCCTAGCATCGACCCTCAGTTGACAGAATGGTTTTAAATTCCGAATTAATTCTAATTAAATTCTATTGACTTTGTTAGGTTTGCTAGCAATATAATAACGTTATAACGGTGATTCTAAAGCTTGGAAAAATATCTTTTAGCAAGCTAAGGTGAGGAACCTTAACTCCAAACTAAATTGGTTAATAATAAACTGTTTTCATTTTCTTGAGTCCTATGCTATGCTGATTCTATGCGAATATGTTTGTAATGTGCATACAACATGCCATCCAATATTTTTATTACTTGTTCATGCATATTTATTTTATTGTTTATAACATGATGATGATGATGATGATAGGGATAGGCATGTGCTTGTATGTGTGTGGTTGATGTGCTTGATGCGAGCGAGTATCAGGGGAGGTGTGATGAGAACGTCAATAAACGTTAACCTTTGGCGGGTCTCAGCACTTTAGCTCTATCTCTAACTCAAGTCTTGTGCATTGACATCGTCGTATCGCCATTACCTTAGCAGAACTATTATGTCGTAGAGTATCAGGGGAGGTGGTCTCGGTCCTTGTAGTCTCTGACTCTACCTGGGGGCCTTAGCTCTATCTCTATGGGCATTCTGAGGGATGCTGGGGTGAGGCCTTGGATACACTGTTTGGCATTAGGATTGGTTACCAGCGAGCCCAGTTTGCAAGCCCTCGCTAATAGGGGCTTACGTGTTAGTATAGCATTATATAGCAATAAACGTTAACCTTTGTTGTATAATGTTATGGTAGGGTGGATGGGGACGACGATAAACGTTAACCTTCGGGCGGGCTTCCACACCCTGTGTATAGAGGCGGTGTCAATAAACGTTAACCTTTGACTACCCAACCTTTCTATTGCGCATTGCAAACTATAAACCAGACCAAAGACATAAATTGATTTTTTGCATGCATATGTATTGTTGCATTGTTTTGGCTACTCACTGAGCCGTGTTGTGTGCTCACCCCTCGACGTCGAATATTTTTAGTTGATGATGCAGGTTACACAGTCGAAGATTATATGAACGCGTCTGCGTACAGGAGTATAGCAGCGATGGACGCTGGAGCTGAAGATGATACACACGACTCCTCTTACGAGTGCAACTCGTGTGTATTCGATTAGATGTTTTATAGATTTTTTTTATTTGGATTTATTAAAGACTTGTATTGATATTTACTTATGTCTCGGTTGATACAGAATAATTTGCTATTAAATTATTAATATCATCTTAGTTCTCAGTTTATTTATTTATACGATTTCCGCTATTGTGTATTTACTCTGATTATGATTGTGGATGTGTGTAAAGTTTGGATAACGCGGGGATGGCCTATTAGAGATCCTGGTTGAACCGTTGGTTATTTAGCGGTTCATCACACCATTCTGAACAGTGCAGAATTGGGGTGTGACAACTTGGTATCAGAGCTTCTCAGGCTTTGCCCGTCGAACTGACACACATTCAAGACCATTGTGAACTGAGATAGGATAAATTAAAAGCTTTAATACAAACACATTGTAAGCACAAGTGATGATTGAAACTAAATTAAAAAGAGAATAATGCATCTATTAAAAGGAAAACAAGTTACATACAAGGAGTGAGAGAAACAAAACGTATATACATCGCTAAAGCAGAGTACAGTCCACAACCTGGACAGTTACTCTGTAGTACAAGAAAAGTAAAGTACAAATCAGGAAGCTGGAGGCGAAGGAGGAGGCGGTGCCTCACGATCTCTGTCATAGTCCTCGGCATAGACCCTAGTCAACCATGCCACCTGGGTCCGAGTCACCCGCAGACTAGCCGTGAGATCAGCCACCCCCGATCAGTCCGGCACCGGGCGTCTAGGAGCTTCCCTATCCTCGGATCCGATGCGCGCCGAGCCTCTCTAATCTCGTGAAACATACTCAGGACGTCAGAAGTACTAGCCCTATCCGCATGTGTAGGTGATGGCGGTGGTATCGCATCGACATCCATATACATGCGATCGTCATCGTCGATCGGATCCCCCCGAGCCCTAGCAGCAGCCTCAGCATCAGCCATCTCAACCCGAGTGTGAGGGCGCACCATCGCGTTCCTCTCCTCATCGCTAACCTCCGCATCTCGCAGCCCCATCTTGCAGATAGCCTCCCAATCTAGAAGCGACGAGAAGGTCTTCTCCTGGATCTTCTCATCTACCAGATCCACCCCCAGACGGGTCAGTAGCACTGTAATCATGCGTCCATAGGGTAGATTACCCCTATGACCGGACAATGTGGCATTAATCATCGTCCGCATGATGATGTAAGGAAGGCAGACCGGCTGGCGAGTGCGGTGCTGCGAGATCAAGAACTCGGGTCAGATGAGACACCCTCTCATAATGCCCACTGTGGGATCAGATTATGCTTTGGATAATCTTGGCGTAAAACCCGTGGAGCTGGACGCAAGTAGCAAGCCCTCATCTGCCATCTATCGGGACGGAGCAACTAGTTGTCGATCTCTACTCTCATCTCCATCTCAACAAACTGTGGCTCTCCCGGCGCACAGTACACCTTAGGGCCATCATAGGTAATGCCCAACAGATCGGCCAGCTGCCGATAATCAAAGGAGATGTGCACCCCCTTGACGTAGCTGGTGATGCGCAACTCCTGGCCGTGCTCAACGTCATTGTAATTCCCCACCACCTGGAGATTACAATAGAACTGGCGTACCAAGTCGGGACATGTGCACGCATCGTATGTGATGACAGGGAGCCACCCCATATCACCAAATGCTCCCTCTACATTGAACAAGGCTAGCTCAGCCAAGTTCACCATGCGGCCCCCTTCAACCTTCTTACGGGCATAGTCCGCATACTGTGCCTCGGCTTCATTCGAATGGAAGCGAAGTGGATCGCGCACTCTAGGTACTTTGGTACGGGCCATAGTATCTGCAAAATAAGAAAAAAGAAAGAAAGCAAGGAGTTAATAGGATAAAAATCCAAAATTTTGAAATAGAGCCCCATTTCTCACCATATAAGTGGGCATGAGAACTTACGTAGGTTAAAATATGTCCTACGACCCACATATAGTAGGAGACTTTAACCGACGAGGCTCAATTTGAAGAAATTTAAGAAAAATAAAAAATTTCGATAAATTAGGGCAAAAAGAGAAAATTTTAAGTTTCTCGATAACCAACCGATGAAACTCAAAAATTTTTGAGGGCTTTCGTTCCTCAAGACCCCAATAACAAAAGCCCCCAATAAAAATTGAATTTTTACGGTTGGAAAAAGTTTAATTTGGAAAATACGAGCTAAATGGGCAAAAACCTAGAAAAGAAAACCTAAAAACAGGTAAAGGTGAGAAGATATACCTGTAGGGATGACGTGGGCGTCGAAACCCGGAGTTAAACCGACCAAGAATAGTGGAGTAGCACTGTAGCAACTCAGAGAGTGGAGGCGAGTCGAAACGGAGGAGGAATAGTGAGAAATGACCCAAAATCGGATCTTAAAAATCTGATTTTTGGTCGAGGGTTCGACAATTCGACTGACACCATCGACCCTCGGATCGACCCTCCCATCGACCCTCGGCTCTCGAAATCGGCGAAAATCAAGGGTCGGATTGAGGGTCGGATACCCATCGACCCTCGCATCGACCCTCAGCTCTCGGGAAGAACAGGTCATTCCCAGGGTCGGATACCAAGGGTCGGACATACCATCGACCCTCACCATCGACCCTACATAGAAAAGATAGTATTTATTTCAGAATGAATTGGGGATTTTGAATTTTATATCGGTTAGCGTGCCTACATGAAGTATAAATGATTTCTCACTGATTTTGATGATTTTCAGGCACCACCCATCTCAGAAGGAAATATGTCTGGACGTAGAGTTACCCGACAGACCCGAAATACAGTCCCACCACCACCACCAGTGGAGGAGACTAGTCAAGAGAATAATCATGCACAGGGTAATCCAGAACCAGTAGGCTCTACAAATTTGCCACCTCCACCACCGGAGCTAGCAACTGTGGTTATGAATCTGGCACAACAGCTACAGCAAATGCAACACGCACAAGCTCAAATGCAGGTTGCAATGGGAGTTATGTTTCAAGCCACTCAGGCTGCAACCATGCACACTGGGCAAGCTAGTGCAGCCCCAGTGGGTAATCACCCAGCTCAACAGACACCTCAATAACCGGCTGCACCAATTCCAATGCAAGTCCCATAAGCAGCCCAAGGGAACTATCAGTATCCACCCCCTATGTTTGGGGCATACCAAAATCAACTGGATCACTCCCGGCTAGTGGAGAGATTTTTGAAAATGAAACCGAGAGAATTCAATGGCAAACCGATTGATCCACTGTGGCCAGCACACTGGATAGACGAAATGGAAAGAAACTTCCTTATGATGACTATTACTGAGGAAGAGAAAGTACTATGCGCCACCTTCATGCTCAAAGGCGACGCACACCATTGGTGGAAATCTACAAAGACGTATTTATTGACCAAGCACGCCTTACTGACATGGGCTGTATATAAAGAAGCATTTTTCGAGAAGTATTTCCCAAGAAGCTTCAGAGATTCAATGGAGAAGGAATTTCTGAGTTTGTACCAGGGGTAGATGTCCGTAGACTCGTATCAACAATGCTATGAGGAGCTGTTTTTCTTCGCACCGGCTAGCATGCAAGAAGAAGATACAAAAACCCATAGGTTCGTCGCGGGACTAAGAGGAAGCATAAGAGAAAATGTGCTGGGCTTAGAGAAGAAAATTTACAACGAAGCTGTCCAGATTGCTCGAGTAATTGAATCGAGCCAGAAAGAGAGTTATTTCACTCAAAACAAAGGCATAAAAAGGCCAGCTGAAATTCGTATAACGGAGGCAATAATAGGACGTATAAACCTTTTCGTCCTCAGAATTTTGCTACTGCACCAAAGTCTACTTCCGTAGCTCAACCACAGCCAAAACCAAATTCTGAAGCCCCGAAGTGTTATAACTGCAACCAACCAGGGCATATGGCAAGAGAATGCCCAAAACCCAAGAAGCAGTTACATCAAGGACGGGTATATGCTGTTACATCAGAGGATGCAGCCGCATCGCCCGATGTGGTCACAGGTATGACCTAAACTTTTAAGATTATAATTTCATTGATTGAGCATGTAGACTAAGTAAAACGGATCACAGGTATTGTACCTATCAATGGCGTACCAGCCAGAGTACTCTTTGATTCAGGAGCTACGCATTCATTTATATTTGTGTCGTTTGGAAATAAGACCAATTTACCCATCAAAACATTAGACTACAAGTTACTTGTACGGTCACCGATGGGATTAGAAGTGGAATTAGAGAAAGGTTATGGGCCATGTCCAGTTCTCATTGGCGAGAAAACCTTGGATGCAACTTTAATACAACTTGAGATGGCAGACTTTGATGTCATCTTGGGAATGGACTGGTTAGCTCGGCATTCTGCAAATCTGTTATGCGCCGAGAAGAAGCTAACGTTCAAAGACAAAGAAGGAGCAGAATTCAGTTTCTCGGGAACCAAACTTCCCCGGAGACGCAAGCTCATACTCTCAGCATTAAAGGCTAAGAAGTGCCTGGAAAAAGGAGCCGTCGGATATCTAGTATCAGTGGTGGACCTAACCAAGGACGTGCCACGAATGGAAGATATTGACGTCGCGCGGGATTACCCAGATGTATTTCCAGAGGAACTACCCGGATTACCGCCCGACCGTGTCACGGAGTTCGTAATAGACCTGATACCTGGAGCTGCACCGGTATCAAAAAGCACCGTATAGAATGGCTCCTACTGAACTGAAGGAATTAAAAGTACAATTACAAGAACTGCTGGATAAGGGTTATATTAGACCTAGTATATCTCCATGGGGAGCACCGGTGTTGTTCGTAAACAAGAAGGATGGTAGTGTTCGATTATGTATCGACTATCAAGAGTTGAATAAGCTGACAATCAAGAATCGATATCCACTACCCAGGATTGATGACTTGTTCGATCAGTTACAAGGAGCGAAGGTATTTTCAAAGATCGATCTTCGATCAGGCTATCATCAACTGAAGATTAAAGAAGGTGACATCCCGAAGACAGCTTTCAGGACAAGATACGGACATTATGAGTTCTTAGTGATGTCCTTCGGATTAACTAATGCACCGGCAACATTCATGGAACTTATGAACCGAGTTTCCACGATATGTTGGATACGTCGGTTATAGTATTTATTGATGACATATTGGTATACTCCAAAGACAAGGAAACCCATGTCAAGAACCTAAACGCAGCCCTACAGCGTTTAAGGAAAGAGAAGTTATACGCCAAATTTTCGAAGTGTGAGTTTTGGCTAAGTGAAGTCGCCTTTCTAGGCCATGTAGTATCCGCAGAAGGAATCAAAGTGGACCCCAGTAAGATCGAGGCTATTGTGAAGTGGGAAGCACCAAAGAGTGTTTCGAAAATTAGAAGTTTTCTGGGTCTAGCTGGATATTATCGGAGATTCGTAGAAGACTATTCTCGAATTGCCGTACCTCTCACCAGTTTGACCAAGAAAGGAGAAAAATTTGTATGGACGGATAAGTGTAAAAAGAGTTTTCAAACACTGAAGACCAGATTGATATCCGCCCCAATTTTGACCATTCCCGTTCCAGGACAGACATTTACCTTATACACTGATGCATCGGGATTGAGACTAGGATGTGTGCTTATGCAAGGAGAGCAAGTAGTTGCGTATGCCTCGAGACAGTTGAAGGTACATGAGAAAAATTACCCCACTCATGATTTGGAGTTAGCGGCAGTAGTACATGCTGTCAAGATATGGAGACACTATCTATACGGAGAGAAATTTCAGATTAAGTCGGACCATAAAAGTCTTACTTATCTATTTAATCAGAAGGAGTTGAATATGAGACAAAGAAGATGGCTGGAACTATTGAAAGACTATATTGTGATATCCAATATCATCCGGGAAAAGCGAACGTGGTAGCGGATGCATTGAGCAGAAAAGCAATGATAAAATCTCAAGGAGAAATTAGCACGACTGCAGCAATGTATACCAACAGAATGGTGTTCAATCACGGCAACGAACAATATGCGATACATACAACGGATGGATCAGCCAACCAAGGTTTAATTCATTGGTTTTCGAATATGTTCACGGCATTGAACATTATACCGGATATAGTGGATGAAGTGAAGACAGCTATCAAAGCAGATCCTTATCTAAGAACAGTACGCGAAGATATTGAGAAAGGTAGGACTAACCCTAAGTTCACCTTGGATGATGAGAAGGTATTGAAATACAAAGGAAGAATATGTGTACCTGAAACAGAAAGTATGGACATTAGACACCGACTGATGAAGGAAGCCCATACCACCATCTACTCGATACATCTTGGAAGCACAAAAATGTATCATGATCTAAAGAAACTGTATTGGTGGAGGGGAATGAAGGCAGATGTAGCCAAATTTGTGTCTCAATGCCTAAATTGTCAGAAGGTAAAGGCGGAACGACAAAGACCTGCAGGACTGTTACAGCCATTACCAGAACCAGCATGGAAATGGGACTGCATCACTATGGACTTCGTCACAGGACTACCATTGACTCCTCGAGTAGTTAACGCAGTTTGGGTGATTGTGGACCGCTCGACTAAGACAGCCCGCTTCATACCGATACGACCCCACGATATACCATCGGAAAGGTTAGCAAAGCTGTATGTGGATAATATTGTTCGATTGCACGGTGTACCAGAAAGTATTGTGTCCGATAGAGATCCACGATTTACTTCCAAATTTTGGGAAGGACTGCAAAAGGCTATGGGTACAACATTGAAGTTCGAGATCGCATTCCACCCACGCATGACGGACAGTCGGAGCGTACAATCCAGATTCTAGAAGATATGCTACGAGCATGTGTGATTGATTTCAAAGGATCATGGGACGAAAAGTTACCATTGATCGAGTTCGCCTACAATAACAGCTATCAGGCTACTATACAGATGTCACCTTATGAAGCACTGTATGGCAGAAAGTGTTGAACTCCCTTGTTTTGGAATGAAGTTGGAGAACGTAGTATTGTTGGACCGGAATTTGTGGAAGAGACTTGTCGAGTGGTCGACATCATCAAGGAGAGAGTGAAAACAGCTCAGAACCGTCAGAAGCAATATGCAGATACTCGACGAAGAGATCTAGAGTTCGCCGTAGGTGATAAAGTATTTTTGAAAGTATCGCCTATGAGAGGATTGAAGAGATTCGGACAGAAAGGAAAATTAAGTCCAAGATATGTCGGACCATATGAAATTCTAGCTAAGCATGGAAAAGTAGCTTATTAGTTGGCATTACCACCATCTATGTCAAGTGTGCACGACGTATTTCACATTTCTCTATTGAAGAAGTATGTCAAGGATTCAACGAACGTGTTGACAGTAGATTTGCCAGAATTGACTGATGATTTGACATTCGAAGTAACACCAACAGAAATCACCAGTCGAAAGGTTTAACGTCTACGCAACAGAGATATCTACTATGTTAAGGTCACATGAAAAAGTAGAGACATGGAAGAAGTTACATGGGAAGAAGAGAATGCTATGCGAAAGCAATACCCTCACTTGTTTGATTCAGAAGGAATGTACAATTTCGAGGACGAAATTTTTATAAGTTGGGGGGAGTTGTAAGACCCGTGTCAAACTAACCCGGTCTTACCACCTTGAACCAGGTTTACCCATCATGGTCGAGTCAAGTGGACCAAGGGCGTGATGGAGATCGAGATCCCAAGTATCAAATCGACCCAAAAACACTTAAAATAGGGGAAGGGTCGCATACCCAGCCAAGTAGGGTCGGACCTCCCAAAACAGAATGTCAGACCCTCAGATTTGAAGGGAGGGTCGGACAGCTTAAGACCCTAGGGTCGACAGGATCATCGACCCTCGGTTCCTGACGAATATAGAAATTAGGAAATTTCCTAATTTTCGATTGGGATTCTTTCCAAATCTCAATGGGACTATTATAGGACATTCCTACTCTATTTAAAGGGCGTCCCTAAGCCACTTTCACTCCTTTCACAATCCTAATTGAATTGAGAGAAAGAGAGAAGAAGGAAAAGAGGAAGAAAGGAGACAAGGAGGAAGACTTAGCAAAAAGGAGAAGAGTTACAGAGAAAGATTAATCTTCTCAGGTATGGATACTAATTCCATGAGTTTCTACAGACCTTAGATTAGATATGGTTGAGTGTAGGATTTTGGAGAAACTCAAACCATCCATTCATGGTTAGGTTTTCATGGAAAATCATAGGATGATGCATGAAAACTATTTAGATGGATTATACATGGTTCTAGACCATGGAATGACTGTTGAATTAATGTAGGAAGCAAGCCATAGGACCTCAAATACGAAGAGTGGATTTAAAAGTGGAAATTGAACCAGAGTGCATCGAGGGTCGCACCGAGGGTCGATAGACCATCCGACCCTAGGTGTTTCTGACCATCGACCATCAGCATTCGGGAAGTTCAGAATGAGGGGAGGGTCGATAGACCCATCGACCCTAGCATCGACCCTCAGTTGACAGAATGGTTTTAAATTCCGAATTAATTCTAATTAAATTCTATTGACTTTGTTAGGTTTGCTAGCAATATAATAACGTTATAACGGTGATTCTAAAGCTTGGAAAAATATCTTTTAGCAAGCTAAGGTGAGGAACCTTAACTCCAAACTAAATTGGTTAATAATAAACTGTTTTCATTTTCTTGAGTCCTATGCTATGTTTGATTCTATGCGAATATGTTTGTAATGTGCATACAACATGCCATCCAATATTTCTATTACTTGTTCATGCATATTTATTTTATTGTTTATAACATGATGATGATGATGATGATAGGGATAGGCATGTGCAGCACTTTAGCTCTATCTCTAACTCAAGTCTTGTGCATTGACATCGTCGTATCGCCATTACCTTAGCAGAACTATTATGTCGTAGAGTATCAGGGGAGGTGGTCTCGGTCCTTGTAGTCTCTGACTCTATTGGGGGGCCTTAGCTCTATCTCTATGGGCATTCTGAGGGATGCTGGGGTGAGGCCTTGGATACACTGTTTGGCATTAGGATTGGTTACCAGGGAGCCCAGTTTGCAAGCCCTCGCTAACAGGGGCTTACGTGTTAGTATAGCATTATATAGCAATAAACGTTAACCTTTGTTGTATAATGTTATGGTAGGGTGGATGGGGACGACGATAAACGTTAACCTTCGGGCGGGCTTCCATACCCTGTGTATAGAGACGGTGTCAATAAACGTTAACCTTTGACTACCCAACCTTTCTATTGCGTATTGCACACTATAAACCAGACCAAAGATATAAATTGAATTTTTGCATGCATATGTATTGTTGCATTGTTTTGGCTACTCACTGAGCCGTGTTGTGTGCTCACCCCTCGACGTCGAATATTTTTAGTTGATGATGCAGGTTACACAGTCGAAGATTATATGAACGCGTCTGCGTATGGGAGTATAGCAGCGATGGACGCTGGAGCTGAAGATGATACACACGACTCCTCTTGCGAGTGCAACTCGTGTGTATTCGATTAGATGTTTTATAGATTTCTTTTATTTGGATTTATTAAAGACTTGTATTGATATTTACTTATGTCTCGGTTGATACAGAATAATTTGCTATTAAATTATTAATATCATCTTAGTTCTCAGTTCATTTATTTATAAGATTTCCGCTATTATGTATTTACTCTGATTATGATTGTGGATGTGTGTAAAGTTTGGATAACGCGGGGTTGGCCTATTAGAGATCCTGGTTGAACCGTTGGCTATTTAGCGGTTCATCACACCATTCTGAACAGTGCAGAATTGAGGTGTGACACAAGCTATCAAACGAGCGTCAGGTAAGGGAATTTAACCTAAACCTAATAATTAATGGACAGTAAATCTTTGTTAATCACCTGAATATATATGATGTGATGTTTGTGCATATTTACATGCCATCCTTTACTTTCAGTTATTATTATTGTTCATGCATTGATAGGATGTGATTGTTAAGCATGTGATTGTTTTCGTTAGTGTGTGGAGTGGGGCATGGGCCTAGGATCATTCCTCACACTGGCACCTTTTGTAGTATTCTATCTTAACATGCTTGGTACGGGTGGGGCATCAGGGGAAGGTCATGGTACGGTGGTCTCCGATGTTGATGCTGGCCTGGCCATGGTTATGTGGCATTGTGGTCTCCGAGGTCGACGCTGGCTTGTCCACGATGCTTTAGCTCTATCTCTATGCCGTAGAGAGTTATGTTGGGATAGGGTCTACCTGCGTTATGTTTCTATCCTAGTGTGTTAGTTGCGGATAGGGTATCAGGGGGAGGTGAGGTATTGTGGTCTCCAGCCTGGCCTGCACGCTCTAGCTCTATCTCTATGCCATACACGGCTGTGCTGGGATAGAGCGTACATGAATGACATATAGGATTGGTTAGTTGCGAGTCCAGTTTACGAGCCCTGGCCAGTAGGGGCTTAGGTACTGGTATGGGTAGAGCATCAGGGGAGGTACGGGGATATCTTAGCTCTATCTCTATTCCATGATGGGTGCATGTGGGCCGGTGGTGGTGTGATTTCATGCGGTGCCACACACTCGTGTATAGAGGTGCGGGGGCCACCAAACCTTTCTATAGCACATTGCAAACTTAAACCAGACCACAACATAAAATGATTGTTACTCATGCATAATATTGTGAAACTGTCTGATTGTCTTACTGAGCTAAGTTGTGAGCTCACCCTTTGTACGTACATTGTTTTAGATGTTGATGCAGGTTACACAGTGGACGACTTTAGGAACGCTCCGACGTATGGTGATGTTTCTGCTCTGGGTGTACAGGCAGGAGAGGACGAGCATGACGATTCGTGCGAGTGCCCTTTCTGCGTGTACCTTTGATTGGATTTTTATTTATTTTTAGTTATTTTCAGTTGGATTAAGTGGATGTAAGAATATGATATTTTATGTTTGAATTTGAATAATTGGATATTTTATTTAAATTTATCAATAGATTCTCAGTTCATTTTATTTAAAGACTTTCGCTGTATTATTTATATTCTGATTGTGGTTATGTGCAATGGTTTGTATGAGAGGATACGGTCTATTCGAGATCCTGGTGTGAACCGTTGGTTCAATGATGGTTCACTCACACCATTCTGGTTGGATCAGAATTGGGGTGTGACAACTTGGTATCAGAGCCCTCAGGCTCTGTCCAACAAACCATGTTGCACTTAACTAAGTCGATGAACTGAGTTAGGAAAATTTAAAAATTTTAATACAAACACACCCTAAGCATTGTTTGATACCTGAGACTGATTATGAAAGAGCATAAAATACTGTATTAAATATGGAATTCTAATGATACCAATGCACTAGTTAGGTGAACCATGAAAACTTTCATTTAAACAGGAAAAAAGAAGTATCAGATAAAATAGTGCTACAGGGTACGGTCCACAAACTGGACAGTTACCCTATTGTATAACAGTCAAAAGAGGAGAAAATAAAAGGGACAATCATGGGGTAGGGGGCCTATTTTCGCTATCCCCATCATCACCCCCTACATTCACAGGTAAGACAGGGAAACCATTGTGGCCAGCACAGTGGGTTGCAGAAATGGAGAACAACTTTCGTCTGATGACTTGTACAGAGGATGAGAAGGTACTGTTTACCACTCATATGCTAAAGGAGGATGCGAATGCTTGGTGGAATTCTACACGGGCATATCTGGAGACAAAGCATACACAGGTGGATTGGGAAGCATTCAAAGTTGCCTTCTTCGATAAATACTTCTCGAAGAGTTTCAGGGATCAGATGGAGAGGGAGTTCCTCAATCTATAGCAGTCTTAGTCGACTATGGATGCTTACCAGCAGAGGTACGAAGAGTTATTTTTCTTCGCACCAGCAAGTATGCAAGAGGAAGAGACCAAGACACGCAGGTTCACCATGGGACTGCGTGGAGGCATCAGAGAGCACATATTGGGGTTGGACAAGAAAATTTATAATGAGGCTGTACAGGTTGCGAGAGTGATAGAATCCAGTCAGAGGGACAACTTCTTTGCACAGAACAGGGGAGTGAAGAGACCCGCTATTGAGAGTTCGGGTGGCGGTAACAATAGGCCTTTCTGCCCATACAGGGCTCAGACCGCTACAGTGCCTGCAAGGAACAATATGGCACCATCTGTGCCACAGTTCACTGGACACAACCCGAATATTAAATGTTTCAACGGTCAGCAAGTGGGTCATATTGCAAAGACCTGCACTCTACCTAGGAAGCAACCTCCCCAACACGGAAAAGTGTATGCGATCACTACCGAAGAGGCAGTCGCATCACCTGATGTGGTCACTGGTATGACTCTATCCCTTACTATTTGGCTTACTATTTTCATTGTGTGTATGCGCATGTAGAACTAAGGGATAATAAAATTTTAAGAATTGTAAATGTAGCTGGTATAACTGCCAGAGTACTATTTGACTCTGGGGCCACTGCCAGAGTACTATTTGACTCTGGGGCCACGCACTCCTTTGTTTCTATTTCCTTTGGGAAGCGAATGGAGTTACCAATCAAGCACTTGAAAGCAAACTTGATAGTTCGCTCTCCGCTAGGAGTCGAAGTGGCTTTGACTGAATATTATGGACCATGCACAGTATGTATTGAGGGCCGAGACTTAGAAACAAGTTTGGTGCTACTCGAGATGGCAGACTTTGATGTCATCTTGGGAATGGATTGGCTAGGCCATCATTCATCCTATTATATGGTGAAAGGAAGCTTGTGCTTACAGACAAAAAGGGGAAGGAGTATAGATTCACTGGAACCAAATTACCTAGGAAGAGGAAGCTGATTCTCTCCGCCCTAAAAGCTAAGAGATGCTTAGAGAAGGGGGGAGTGGGGTATCTAGTATCTGTAGTCAACATCACTGCTGAGGTGCCAAAGATGGAAGATATAGATTTGGTTCGAGAGTTCCCAGATGTATTTTCAGAGGAACTTCCAGGTCTACCATCGGACAGGGCTACAGAGTTTGTAATAAACCTTATGCCAGGTACGGCGCCGGTGTCTAAAGCACCATACAGGATGGCCCCTACCGAGTTAGAGGAGTTGAAGACCCAGTTACAAGAATTATTAGATAAGGGTTTCATACGACCTAGCATATCACCTTGGGGAGCACCTGTATTATTTGTCAAGAAGAAAGACGGAAGTGTAAGACTATGCATTGACTACCGTGAACTGAACAAGTTGACGATCAAGAATCGGTATCCTTTGCCTAGAATCAATGATCTGTTCGATCAATTGTAGGGTGCAAAGGTTTTCTCGAAGATTGATCTCCAATCGGGGTATCACCAACTGAAGATCAAGGCCGGAGATATTCCGAAGACTGCTTTCAGGACGAGGTATGGGCATTATGAGTTTCTAGTCATGTCATTCGGGTTGACCAACACCCCAGCGTCGTTC
The DNA here is from genome assembly GCA_028583415.1 of Protea cynaroides. Taxonomy (NCBI): domain Eukaryota; kingdom Viridiplantae; phylum Streptophyta; class Magnoliopsida; order Proteales; family Proteaceae; genus Protea; species Protea cynaroides. The sequence goes on from CM053269.1 coordinate 92,802,026, forward strand.
ATGGAACTGATGAACCGAGTATTTCATGATATGTTGGACACTTCGGTCATCGTACTCATCGATGATATATTGGTCTACTCAAAGGACATGGAGGCTCATACAACACACTTAAGAGCAGCCCTACAACGGCTAAGACAAGAGAAGCTTTATACTAAGTTCAAGAAGTGCGAGTTTTGGCTGAAGGAAGTGGCTTTCTTGGGCCATGTAGTATCTGAAGACGACATAAAGGTTGATCCAAGTAAGATAGCTGCTATAGTAGGATGGGAAGCACCAAAATCTGTTGCAGAGATTCGTAGTTTCCTTGGGTTGGCTGGTTACTATAGAAGATTCGTGGAAGATTACTCCAGGATCGCTGTTCCACTCACCAGATTGACCGAGAAGGGAGAGAAATTCATATGGACAGATGAGTGCGAGAAGTGCTTTCAGACTTTGAAGTCAAGACTAGTCTCTGCACCTATCTTGACCATCCCAGAACCAAGCGTACCGTTTACTTTATATACGGATGCTTCAGGGTTGGGTATCGGGTGTGTATTGATGCAAGGAGAACGGTGATTGCTTACGCATCAAGACAGTTAAAAGAGCATGAGAAGAACTATCCTACGCATGATTTGGAGTTAGCAGCGGTTATACATGCAATCAAGACTTGGAGGCACTACTTGTACGGTGAGAAGTTTTAGATTAAGTCAGATCATAAGAGCTTAACTTATCTTTTCACTCAGAAGGATCTGAATACGAGACAGAGGAGATGGCTGGAATTATTGAAAGATTATGATTGTGACATCCAGTACCATCCGGGTAAAGCAAATGTTGTGGCTGATGCCTTAAGCAGAAAGTGGGCATCGAAACCTGAGGCAGGACCAAGTACAAATGATGCATTATGTGCCACAGCCTCAAATTCAATTGAAGGCGATGAAGAGTATATAATAGAGACTGCAGAAGATCCAGTTGAGCAAGGCTTAATTCATAAGTTCACCATGATGTTCGCAGCTTTGAAGATCTCACCGGATCTAGTTGATGAAGTCAAGGTAGCAATCCTACATGATCCACATCTCAAGACAGTGCAAGAAGACTTAGAGAAGGGTACGAGCAATCCTGACTTTACCTTGGATTTAGACAAGGTACTCAGGTATCGTGGACGGTTATGTATACCTGAGAGTGAAGACTACAATATCAGAGATCGAGTTATGACTGAAGTTCATTACACTCCATATTCGGTACATCCAGGAAGTACCAAAATATACCATGATTTAAGAAGACTATATTGGTGGAGGGGTATGAAAGCAGTTATAGCTCGTTTCGTGTTCCAATGTCTAAATTGTCAACAAGTTAAAGCAGAAAGGCAGAGACCCATAGGTTTACTATAGCCATTACTGGAACCTGCATGGAAGTGGGATTGTATCACCATGGATTTCGTCACTAGCTTACCTTTGACACCAAGGTCAGTGGATGCAGTTTGGGTTATAGTCGAACGACTCACCAAGACAGCTCGATTCATTGCGGTTAGACCTCAGTATACCATGGAGAAACTGACCAAGTTATATGTTGATAATATAGTTAGACTTCATGGCGTTCCAGAGAGTATAGTATCTGACAGAGATCCCCGTTTTACATCAAAGTTCTAGGAGGGATTACAGAAAGCTATGGGAACCAAGTTGAAGTTTAGTACAGCTTTCCACCCTCAGACAGACGGGCAATCAGAAAGGACTATTCAGATTTTAGAAGATATGCTCCGAGCTTGTGCATTAGATTTCAAGGGAGCTTGGGATGAGAAACTATCACTTATCGAGTTTGTTTATAACAACAGCTATCAGGCTACAATTCAGATGGCTCCATATGAAGCACTCTATGGGAAAAAGTGTCGAACACCTCTGTTATGGAACGAGGTGGGAGAAAGAAGAATTGTAGGACCGGAGTTCGTTGAAGAAACTTGTCGAGTGATTGATCAGATCAAGGAAAGAGTAAAGACAGCTGAAGTTTGACAGAAGTACTATGCGGATAATCGACGTCGAGATCTGAAGTTTGCAGTGGGTGACAAAGTATTCTTGAAGATATCACCGGTGCGAGGTCTGAAACGATTTGGTAAGAAGGGGAAGCTATGGCCCAGGTGTGTGGGACCATACGAGATATTGACCAGACGTGGTAATGTAGCATATCAATTGGCTCTACCACCATCTATGTCAAGTGTTCATGATGTGTTCCATGTATCATTGTTAAAGAAGTATGTCAGAGACTCATCGCACATCTTGACAGCAGACCCCCAGACTTGACTGAAGACTTAACATTTGAGGTGGTGCCTGTGATGCTCTCAAGCCGAAAGGTACAGCAACTTCGAACCAAGGATATCCATTATGTGAAGGTGCATTGGAGAAGCCAAAATGTCGAAGAAATTACTTTGGGAAGAGGAGAGTGCAATGAGGAAGGAGTATCCTAATCTTTTCGACGATCAAGGTACATTCAAATTTTGAGGCCGAAATTTCTTTTAAGGGTGGGAGAGTTGTGAGACCTATATGCAAATTTCAGGACAAAATTCTTTTAAGGGTGGGGGAGTTGTAAGACCCGCACTCCGTAAACCCAGTCTAAACCTTGGTTTTGTGTCGTAGTAGGTCTTTCGATCATCACCGGGCCAGACGGGATGAGCGGATGACAAACAGGTACAAAATCAGACCAAAGACGATCAAATCAACATGATTTTATGTTGACCGATCGATGGTACTGGTCTTGGTACCGGTCGACCGGTCAACTCTGCGCAGCTGACTACGGAGATCTAGAAATTGATCTCTATGGGTCCCACTTTCCTAAACCCTATTGCCTGAACCTTCCTAATCCTAATAGGGTTACTAAACCCTAATTCTACCCTATAAATACATCCTTAAACCTCCTCAAATCCTTTCCATTGTCTCTCACAAACCTAGAGAAGAGAAGGAGGTTGGAAAGGAGAAAGAGCTAGGAAGAAGAAGGAGGTGCCGCCATTTCTGTTCGACGACGCTCCCGTTACGCCAGTTGACGGTAAGTGTTTAACCACTCTTCTTACCCTATGACTTTAGGATAGTTGTGTGGGTGGATCAATACCATGCAAAGTAGGTATTGATCTAAAACCCTAACTGGACCTTAAAACCCTAAGTTGCCGTCAAACCTTAGATTCGAGTTTCGAGATGATATTCATCGAAATAAGACTTGAATGAGTTGGAGATAACTCTAACTTAAAGCTCAGACTTAGAATGGATAGGAGAAACCTTGGAAATCCATGGAGGATGATCGACGGCAGTCGAAAAACCCAAGTATGGTCTTCCGGAGACATACCGGTCGACTATATCAGTTGCACACAGTGCGGCCGGTATGTTGCCACCGGTATCTTCCGGAAGGCTGGTCTGTGGGGACCGACTGACCATATCGGTCGCCAGTCTTCCCCACAGAGCTGTGATCGGTACATGCCATCGGTCAGCTCTGTGAGGGAATTTTGTAATCTTGTTGGTTTTCGACCAACATGAAACCCTAAGAAAAATATTCTAATGAAACCCTAATAATATTGTAGGACTTTGTGACTTTTCGTTTGGATCATGCGACGTGGAGCAAGCTATCAAACGAGCGTCAGGTAAGGGAATCTAACCTAAACCTTATAATTAATGGACAGTAAATCTTTGTTAATCACCTGAATATATATGATGTGATGTTTGTGCATATTCACATGCCATCCTTTACTTTCAGTTATTATTATTGTTCATGCATTGATAGGATGTGATTATTAAGCATGTGATTGTTTTCGTTAGTGTGTGGAGTGGGCATGGGCCTGGGATCATTTCTCACACTGGCACCTTTTGTAGTATTCTATCTTAACATGCTTGGTACGGGTGGGGCATCAGGGGAAGGTCGTGGTACGGTGGTCTCCGATGTTGATGCTGGCCTGGCCATGGTTATGTGGCATTGTGGTCTCCGAGGTCAACGTTGGCTTGTCCACGATGCTTTAGCTCTATCTCTATGCCGTAGCGAGTTATGTTGGGAGAGGGTCTACCTGCGTTATGTTTTTATCCTAGTGTGTTAGTTACAGATAGGGTATCAGGGGGAGGTGAGGTATTGTGGTCTCCAGCCCGGCCTGCACGCTCTAGCTCTATCTCTATGCCGTAGACGGCTGTGCTGGGATAGAGCGTACATGGATGACATATAGGATTGGTTAGTTACGAGCTCAGTTTGCGAGCCCTAGCCAGTAGGGGCTTAGGTACTGGTACTGGTATGGGTACAGCATCAGGGGAGGTAAGGGGATATCTTAGCTCTATCTCTATTCCATGATGGGTGCATGTGGGCCGGTGGTGGTGTGATTCCATGCGGTGCCACACACTCGTGTATAGAGGTGCGGGGGCCACCAAACCTTTCTATAGCACATTGCAAACTTAAACCAGACCACAACATAAAATGATTGTTACTCATGCATAATATTGTGAAACTGTCTGATTGTCTTACTGAGCTAAGTTGTGAGCTCACCCTTTATACGTACATTGTTTTAGATGTTGATGCAGGTTACACAGTGGACGACTTTAGGAATGCTCCGGCGTATGGTGATGTTGCTGCTCTGGGTGTACAGGCAGGAGAGGACGAGCATGACGCTTCATGCGAGTGCCCTTTCTGCGTGTACCTTTGATTGGATTTTTATTTATTTTCAGTTATTTTTAGTTGGATTAAGTGGATGTAAGAATATTATATTTTATGTTTGAATTTGAATAATTGGATATTTTATTTAAATTTATCAATAGATTCTCAGTTCATTTTATTTAAAGACTTCCGTTGTATTATTTATATTCTGATTGTGGTTATGTGCAATGGTTTGTATGAGAGGACACGGTCTATTCGAGATCCTGGTGTGAACCATTGGTTCAATGACGGTTCACTCACACCATTCTGGTTGGATCAGAATTGGGGTGTGACACCGCCTCTTCATACCCTCAAGCAGGCATGATCGGCGCGTAGCCCCCCTATACATCAGCCCCTCAAAGACACAAGTTGAGCCGAGGGCTTTATACCACTCAGGGGTACGTACCAAAATTTCTCATGCCTTAGCCATATCAGTCAAGATTTAAGTGTCCTCGGCCTGCTTAACCATCAAGCGACAACACTTCAGGGGTACGGGCAGTACAACACGAAGACAAAGAAACACTACAGCCGAACAACACACAAAAGGAATGTGAAAAACAAGTTTTATTCATGAAAGCCCACAAGGGGCAGCAGTAAAAAACCCCACAGAGGGGTAAAATTTTACCAAGAAAAATTACAATAGGGGCACAAGGCCGAAGAAGTCTTAGGCGGGGCCGTCCCTGACAGCAGGATCCGTATGGGCATAGCTCGGCAGCTGCACATCTGGAAGCTCTATGATTTGCGTTTGGGGAACCTCGTAGGCCGGCAGATCGTCCTCCATCATATCCTAGGCTTCCTGCCGCTCGGTCTCCTCCATCCCTTCCTGCTCGGCCAAAATGGGTATGTCGAAGTAGTCGACCACCACACCCTTTCCAACGAGCTGCTTCTTCAAGTAGATAGCCCCCTTCTAGAAAATCCCACTAGCGGCCTCCTCTAAGTCGTCGGTGTACTGAGCAAACAATCGGTAGTTAGCCACGGCCTGCTCCCGAATCGTTGCCTAGAACTCCTCTCACTTAGCCAGAGCTTCTTTGGCCGACTTGGCATCGTCCTCGGCCACGCGTTTGGCTTCTTCAGCCGCTCAGAGCTTCTCCTCGGCTTGGTGCACCCTCTAGTGCTCCACCGAAAGGGCGTTCTCAGCCTTGTCCAGAGAAGTTCGGAGGTTAGACTTCTCCAGGGCCAGGCCATCAGCCTCGGAGGTCTTCTCGAGCAACTTCTCCTCAGTTGTCTTGAGAGCCTCTCAGGGGGAAGTTTCCACCGTCCTCCGATCATCCAATTCCATGGTCAGTGATGTGGCTTTCTAGCACAACTCGGCCACGAGGTTGCTGCCCTGAAAGTCAAAAAAGAGAACTGTTAGTGAAACTTCTAAAACAGTGCACACGCTGAAATAATGTAAAGAGGTCTGATCGTCTTACCTGGGTGCTGGCAAGGAAGATCCTCTTCAGCAAATCCCCCATCTCCAAAGAAGAGGTGAAGGCCACGTCCTCCGGAAGGCGGTTCTGGGTCAACATGATCCTCGCCGCCCGCGAACTCTTGAACACCGAGTCGGTGCTCTTCAAGTTAAGTTCAGGGGTAAACATCACCACCTCCACCTTTTTCTCGGGTCGTCCTCTACAGGACGGACAAACTCCCCTGGCGCCTTCTCGTCTTCGGCCTTAGTCAAGTCGACCACTTTAACCACTCGAAGGGGCTGGACGTCCCTCGCCTTAGCCCCCTTCCGTTCGTCATCCCATGAACCAACCTTCACGGTCGCCCTTGTCTTGTATATGTCGGTCGATAACTCCTGAACCGATCAAATCTTCTTCTTGGGTCCTTCCAGAGCGGGTCTCTTACCCTTGGGGTCATCTGCCACTGCAAGTGACCGTATGGTGACCCCGCCTGCTGGTCATCCCTCTTATCGGCCTGCTTCCCTGCCATCACGGCCCGCTTGCGCAGAATCCGGGCCACCAGCTAGTCGTAGGAGAAGTTCACTGCAACAAAAGAACCAAACAAGCCGTCAGTACTGACGGTAAAATATCCGATCGGAGTCAAATAGTCAGACGTAAAAACTCACCTAGCAGGCCATGCTCGGCCAACTTCTGGGGATCTGCCAGGTCGGCGTACCGGACGGTCTGCCCCTCCTTTACCTTCCGGAAGACCCGCTTCTCCTCCGAAGTCAAGAAGGGCATCTTGTTGAACCCCGTCACGTCGACCACGAGCCATGCTTTGGACAGAGGTAATGCGGGACCGTTCGACAGGGGACCCACAAAGAAAAACTTCTCCTTCCACCAGTGGATGGAAGAAGGCTTCTGAGAGATCAGCGGGAGCTTCTTCGCATCCCTCTGACTAAAGTAGTACCACCCACTCATGGAGTGGGTTTCAATCAGACTGGAGAACTGAAATAAAGATCGAAACAAGTTCACGATCGGAGTCTTGCCCAGTCAACGGATCAATATGATGAAGGCATAGATGCACTGCCACCCATTCGGAGTCAGTTAGGAGGGGGCGATGTGATACACCTTCAAAATGTCGACGATAAGGAGGTGTAGCAAGAATTGAAGACCGGACTTTAGAGCGTGTTCGTACACGCAGATCTCAGAAAGGTTTAGAGTACATGCCCTCTCCTCTGACCCAGGAGGTCAAACCAGGACGTCGGTCATGGGGTACTCGAGCTGATAGGCCCTACGGATTTGAGTCAAGCTCGTATCAGATACCACCTTGCTTGGCACTCTCCATGCGGGGAGTTTATCTATCAGCGGAATTTTCAGACGGCCGCTCCTCTGTCGAGAAGCACTCCGAGCAGAAGTGTCTGTCGGTCGGCTCCACTCGGCGGCATCATAAGAACCTTGCTCAAGTTCCTCCTCAGAGGCAGGCCCGGAAGTCAAGGGGACAACTTTCGGAGATTTGGGTACACTAGCCACCTTACCAGAGTCCTCCGACTTGGTGGCTTTCGAGTCAAACTCTAGACTGACGGAGTCTCGAGTTTTCCTCCTTCTACCGGGAGGCCTAGGGGCGACTGACAGTTCATCAAGCAAGTCAGAAGACCTCTCCGAAGAGGAAGTCTGGTATTGGGCCATCGACTCTCTCTCTCTCTCTTCCTAGTGGTCTGATACTATTAGAAGAAGACGAACTAGCAAGCATGAAAAGGAAAAGAAAACGGAAGAGATAAGAAAAGGAAGGACAGGACAAGGGAAACTTACTGATTTGAAGGAAGGCGGAGAAGACGCACGACAGACTTGAAGACTTGTAAAGGCTCCAACCAGACAATAATGACTCTGACCTTAATTCATCTAAATGATCGAATGAAAACGGGTGGAGCATACACATAGGCATGGAGTTTGAAATGCAACTGTTCAACTCTCGAACACGTGGTGCTACAGCAGTGGCGGGGTGTCTGCCGCTCCAGACGCGACGTGACAGGCTGACATCAGCCGTCATAATGGCTCTGAGGGCGGTTAATGGCGTCGATTCTCGAGACGAGTGGATAAAATGTCCACCGTTCGATGAAGCCGACCGTTCGTGATCAGAATGGTTACTTATGGCACCTCTTATCGAGACGCGTCGATTGGTTCATGGCCGTCAGATGAGTGTGACGGTTCGAATCGCCCAGAGATCAATGGTGGAATCACTTGACGTTTCGCCGCCTGATGCCTCGTATTCCATGCCCCATCTGGTCCTGGGAATATTTGGTGACAACTGCCATCCACTCACCCTGTCGATCTGAACGCGTAGGGGAATTATCGGAACACGACAGGACAACTGACAATCGTGACCGATCAGATTCAATGTCTGTCCGAGCGGACCCAGAATGTTTTGTTCTAGATATTTGCATTATCGAATTTCTTGAATCCGATAGCGCAAGGGGCATCTGTTATAGGGGAAAAACATCATCCAATTAAAATCTTACACGTGGCAACCAATATCCTGGAAGCTGACCAGGTATGATAGAGTGGCGTTCGGCTTATCTTGCTCAGAGTTACAGTCCTCTTAGGACACGGCGCCTGGTCGGAGTTATAAACCTACTCGGTTATGTTTCTTGGTCAGAGGTCAGAGTCTTAAGGCGACTAGGTTACGTCATAGGAGTCCTTCTCCTAGTACGATATGGTGCCGATCATCACGGTCATACGGTCACCCGTGTGGTGACATGTGTCACTCTTGTCATTCACCGATGTGGCTTCCTTGGCTACAGTCTCCCACTCTTACTCGTAGTCTATGACCTGGGCGTCCCTCAGAGTGACACCTGGCAATCCTATTGGCAATCAACTTCTCTGAGTCCTGGTATCTCCATGCTTCTTCCCAATCTCTATAAGTAGAGGACGATCCCCTCAGGTAATACAAGCTCACAATCTCACTATTCACCCTCAATTCTCTCATACGCTCAAACTCTCTCATCGTTCCTTTCTTTCTCTAAACTGGAGATAGCTTCTTGCTATCTCTTGACTTGTTTACATTGGGAATCTGACTTAGTCATTGGAGTGTACCCGGGGCTTAGTCGCCCAACTTCGTTGTTTAACATCTGTGATTATAGGTTGCTCGGATTACAGACCGGTAGACTTTCCAACCGTAACAATATATATATATATATATATATATATATATATATATATATATATATATATATATATATATATATATATATATATATGTATATATATATATTACAAATCCTTCCCTTATAACATTCAACCTCAGGTTATGCTTCAAATCAACCTAAGTTACAAAATAAATGGACATACTTGTACAAACTCCTCTTGTCTTACTCTTGCAAAGAAATCTTCAAGGTTATCTTGGATAGGGCACAACAACCATCAACAACACTCAATGATATTTGGCACATGAAGCTCCAAATGATTGGTGGAAGAAATCAATACTCAACTCAATGCCAAACCAAACCCATTGATGACTATCCTTAAAAAAAAAAAAAAAACGCTGGTTCTTAGGGCTGGAAAGCTCTCTCTCACTGTCACATCGGGTAGAGGATGAAATTCCACAAATTCTGGTCTTTGGTTCATCTCATTTGGCCAAGACATGAGTGAGATACGGCCAAAACAGTATGAAGCAACCATAGAATTCAAAAATGAATCCGGAAACGAGGTACTGTGCACCTGCAGAGCATAGGAGTGGAGCCCTAGTGACAATTTGCACATCACGCGGTCAGTTCTCAGACAGGGTTCCGTCTATAATTGGTCTGCTCATTCGGACCCTTTGTGGACCGTTTGATCTCTCCTTAAGTGTAGCCGCGACCATTTAATAAACATCTTTCTGACCCAGTTAGAGTACTCGTGCAACGTCAAAGGATTTAAATCCTCTCATGTTTGTCATTGGACATAAAGAAACTAAGCCACTGTTGGATGAGCGGCAACTGGCTCTTCTATGATTCTGCGGTCAATTGAAAGGATGAGATAGCATAGAGATCTTACTCGAAAACTCCCGAATGAAAAGACCTTCTCAAAATCCAAAACAGAGATTGAAACAGTTTCCAAATCCCACGTTCTTCTTCATTATTTTCTAAAATCCCTTCAATTGATCGTAGGATCATAGAGGAGCCAACTGCGACTCATCCAACGGTGGCTTAAATTCCTCATGTCAATGACAAACATGAAAGGATTAAAATCTGTAATAGTATATACCGAAGTGGGATGAAAGTCCCCCTACAACTGTGCTAGGTAACTTGACCAGAACGTGTAACCCAAATATGACCATACTCATTTATTTTTAACAAATGAGAGAGAGAGAGAGAGAGAGAGAGAGAGAGAGAGATATGTCGAGGTTCATTGAATTCGCACTGTGGGAGGGAGTGATGCTTGACTTAAGGACACAAAATATTCATGAGAACAGCTAGCGTGGGGGTAAAGGGGAGAGATGTTTCATACTTTCAACTCATATTAAATGCATGAGAGACAATGAATGTAAATCAATGAATGTTATCTTTATGCTCTTCTCAGCTCCATGATCCAAGGAAAGGGATACTAACTTATTTGAGATTAAAAGCAATTTCTTTATTAATTTCCAGATACTTCCATATGGCCTCCGGGTGGAAGACTGAGATTGGTTTTTTTCTTGATAAAAGCAAATATAATTGGATCAGAGTCTTAAAAGGTTTGGATGACACCTTATCTACTTCACCCCAAAAGAGAAAGAAATTTCATTTTCAATGCCAGATGCCAATAATTGCTAAAGTTGCTTAAGCTAGACCCCTACCCATATCAATACAGGGAACCTTATCCATCTAATATAATAATACAATACAATGGATCTTTACCTAAAAGTCACCAATGTAACTCTTCCATCCACGAAACCCCCCACAATGACAATCAAAAGCTTCACCAGTACTGCACCAGCTCCTACCTACCCACCCATTTCATCAAGAAATACTCTATGCTTCACCTGTATGAGTATGAACTCTTTGAACCCTTACACACAAAAGACAGCCATTAGCCTTAAATGATTAACATGAAACCAACCAACAAGACAAGAAAAGATAAAGAAAAGGAAAGAATAACCATGGTATTAGGTATATAGGTCGAATATGTTGTATCTATTGATATGTATTGGCTTTGGTAGTGATCAATCTTGATACAATACTTGATACTTTCATTTGTTTAATTCTTTTCAATTTAATATCGGCCACTTGTCCCACTGTTATTGGTTATATATCGATCCTATATTGATTCCGTATCGATTTTCAGAGTGACTAATACCCATTCCAATATCGTAAACTAAAACCACGGAAAGAATAACCAAATGCATGGTGAGTGGTGACCTACTATTTTCTCCACATTATTCAAGTACACTTGGACCATCTATAAGCACCATTGATCTCCAAACATTGAATCTTTCGATGCAACATTTGATATGTATCATTGGAATGCATTCTAGGTTAAAAACAATCATGAGATGAGAAAAAAAGAAGAAGTTTTTGGTATGCTTTATCATTCTAGGATCATGAATGCATTCGAGAATACGTTATTCTTTAAACTATTCTCATTCTATATTAGGAATACACTATATTTTTAAGAATGGATTCCAATAATATGCACACCAAAAATACAATCTTTTTCTTAGTTTTAAACCCTACTTGACTGGCTTGAGATAACCTAGACACTTCCTTGAGCCCTAATTGGCCTGGGTACCTTTACTTTTATGGATTCCAAGTTAAGTAAAGTTGACATCACACCAATCCAAATGATGGGGTTTGATTATGGAGGTGGTGCTTTCTACTTAATATTGTTGTTTAAGCATCATAAGTCAGTGCCAAATGATTTGGAAAATCAAATATAAGAATTTTCATATTAATAAAAACAGAAGTAGTTAAACTGAGGCAGATTTTTTATTTTATTATTTTTTTTTATGACAATGTTGGATCATAGGTGGATTCTTCTTGTTCTCAAGTCTTTGTTCCCATCTCCCAAATATAGGTTTGAGGCTGCAGACAGTGTAAGCTTATGTTTCCATTAAGATAGAATAAAACTACCTTTGAACCCAATCTTTGTGCACAGTCGTATACATACGCTGCCACACATTACTACACTTTCATCCAATAATGGGGGAATATATGATATTGCACATGCAACCCCCTTCCCACATCTGACGGCCTTACGTATACCAGAGTACACGAAATCTTTTCTTCTTTTCTTCTTTTCTTCTTTTTTTTCTTTTCTTAAAACCTTTTCCCTTGGAAGTGAAGGGTTAGTGATTCAAATTTGTAAAAGAGGAAACAAAAGGAAGGGTGATAAATTTGCAAATAGTATATCGATTTCTTTAGTTTATTAAGAGGTTGAAATGGATTTTTAATCTTTTATATTATCCTTAAGTACCCGAAATCAGTTTTTAAAAGGTGAAAATTTTTATAAAAATTGACTAATAAGAGAGTTTTTTTATTGTTAGTAGGCCACAAATGATAAGCCTATTCTTACTCTTCTTTTTTATTATATATTTTTTTTGTTCTGATGTTATATTGTTCATCCTATGGTAATCATCTACTATACAAATTAGAATGCTTTGAATGATTGTTAGAAAGGAAAAAGGAAAGGTACGGGAAGATAAAGGTCAATTTAAGGTTTTGATAGATCTCAATAGAACATGTGCAAGTGTGTATTTATATTAAAGTTTTAAAATGATTTTCAAAATGAAAATTCAAATTTTCAGTTTTCATTTTGGTGGGAAAACTTTTAAAGTGTGTTTTGAGTTGGTTAAGAAAGGAGGGACTTTTAGTCCCACATTACTTAGGGACATTGGAGGGGAGAAGTTTATATGTAGAGGTTGTCCTAATACATCTTGAACTCTTAAGAGAAAGTTTCCTTCTTGAGGGAGGTGTCCAGGGATTCCCGTTGTCTTTCATAAGTGCGCATGCAAACTGTGAGGTGACCGTGGGCATGGGCGTGAGCGTGGGCATGGGCGTGGATGCAGATGCGGATCAAATGCATCCGGGCCATCCAATCTAATGGACATGTCCTATCATACAGGCCCCTTGAAAGGGCACGTGTCCTCAATAAATAGAGGACGCTGCCAAGGGTTTTGGTATCCAGAATTCAATTATGAATTCAATCTTCTTCTTCTTCTTCTTCTTCTTCTTCTCTCTCTCTCTCTCTCTCTCAAATTCTATTTAGATGCTACTAGGCCTACTCTAGTCTTTTTACTATTGATCTTAACAATTGACTTTTCTGACGACATCTAGTTTTTGTGTGCACATAATTGGGAGGGCCTTAAGGGGTTGTTTCATCTTAGAAGTTGATTCACTCCTACCCACTGCACCAGGGTGAATACAATCTTAAAGAGAGTGTTTTATACACAACTTAGCCTTTTCAATTCTACAATCCGTTTCCTCACTAAGAGTACAAATTTATTATTATTTTCAATTTTGTGATCGTTATTGTATATTCATATTATATACATTGTGTTCAGTGAGTTGTGTTAATACTTTTAGTAAGATAATTAAGTATTAAAAAATATTTTATTGCTGTTTTTTCCTAAAGTGCTTAAGATTGTATTGATTGTTTAATATAGTAATGGTTTCTGCTGAAAGTGGTTTGACAACGAATGTTGGTTTTGCAATGAGGAAGCTTCGGATTGTTTCCAAATTTGATAGTATAGAACCATTCAATGGTTCTAACTATACAAGGTGGAAGCAGATGATGCATTTTGATTTAGCTCAACTTGGAGCCATGTTTCCTTGATTGAACCTATGCTGAAGGGATCTGATGACCCTTAAGAGAATTCTAAAAGGGTGGCATGGGTAGATGCCAATTACTAATGCAAGAACCAAATTCTCAAGTCCATGACTAATGACCTTTACAATGTGTATGTTTCCTATGAATATGCTTATACCATTTGGAATGATTTGGATAAGAAATATTCACTGGATGATGCTGGTAGCAAGAAGTATGTGATTGCTAATTTTCTAAATTTCACTATGAAAGATGATATGAACTTATCCGTGCAAATTGACTTGTTTCAAGTGTTGGTTGCAAACCCTATGAAAGAAGGGATTAACCTGCCTGAACAGTTTGTGTCTGCTTTGATTAAAAAAATTACACCCTTTATGGGATGACTTTAAGTCACACATGTAACATAAGTTGAAAGACTGGACTCTGGAGCATTATCTATTATGAATAAAAATTGAAGAAAAGAACCGTGAAAAAGATAAGGTGAAAAAGCAAAGGAATTTAAATCCAAGGCAAACCTTGTATAGTCTAGAAAAGAGGATAAAAAGGAGAGTCTAAGAATTTCCTTCGTATGAAGAAGGATACTAAATTCAAGAAGGCTTAAGGACTTGCTTTGTTTGTGAAAAGCCAGAACATCTCAAGAAGAACTGTGGGGTCTTCAAGAAGAAATAGGGTAGTGACAAAGCCAAGGTGAACATCATTGAGGAGGATCTGATTGTGGCAGTTGTAACTGAGATAAATTTAGTGGAAATCCAACGAGTGGATTATTAGCATTGGTGCCACTAGACACATCTATGCTGACTGAAATTTATTTGTGAAATATACCATGGCCAGTGCAGCTGACTTAGTGTATATGGGAAAGTCCCAAACTTCTCAACTCAAGGGAAAGGGTCAAGTCACCTTGAAACTTACCTCCAGAAAAACCCTTGCGCTAAGTAAGGTGCTGCATGTTCCAGAGATATGTCGAAACCTAGTGTGTTCTCTTCTCAACAATGCAGGCATGAAATTGAGCTTTGAAGCCGATAAGGCTATTTTACTTAAAGGGGATGTATTTTTGGATAAAGGGTATGCCAATAGCAACTTGTTTGTACTAACTGTTGCTAATGTTATGAATGAAATTCCATCTTTTTTTTACTTGACTGAGTCATTTGATGTGTGGCATGGTAGATTAGGACACTGAAACCATATATAAAAAGACTATCCAAGTTAAGAAATATTAGTGAAAACCTGCCCCTTCTTCATAAATGTCTAGTTTATATAGAGGCAAAAATTATCAAAAAAACCCCATAAGTTTGTTGAAAGGCAAACTAGCCTTTTAGAGTTCATTTACAGTGATCTCGCTAATTTCAAATCCCCTGAGTTTTGAGGTGATAAAAGATATTATATCACCTTTATTAATGATTTCTCTAGGTATACAAAAGTATATCTCTTGAGATCAAAAGATGAGGCCGAAGATGCTTTCAAAGCACATAAATTAGAAGTAGAAAATCAGTTAGATAGAAAAGTCAAAAGATTAAGGATCGATAGTAGAACTAAGTATGGTACCTTCAGCCTTAGTAAATTCTGTGAAGAGAATGATATCACTCATGAAACCACTGCACCTTACTAACCTCAATACAATGGGGTTGTTGAGAGAAATAATAAAAAATTAAAAGAAATGACAAACTATTTTTTGATTAGTTCAGGGTTTTTTTTTTTTTTTTTACTAGAAATTTGAATATATATTAGAAAGAAATAAAATATTACAACTACAACCTATAAGAAAACATCCCCACCTTTGGCATTGCCATCAGCAGGGATCTTCCTGGGTGGATAGAAACACACTATTGAAATTTATAGCGAGGCCTGTGGGAGGCATCCTATACAACCTCTCTAGCAGCAAAATCAGGACATGGGTCCCATATATATGACTGTCTATCATGAGCACCCTTCTTTGCAAGACCATCGGCTACTATATTTATCTCACGACAACAATGTGTGAACCTAACATGACACCGAGACAAGACCTCAAAAATAGCTCTCTTCTGCTGCACAATATACCATGGCAAATTACTAAAGAGAAGACCAATTATGACCGAGTTGGAATCCGATTCCAACCATATATACCTATAGCCAAGTCTCAGAGCCTCCTACAAACCCCTTAGAGCCCCTCTTAATTTTACCTCATAATTAGTTGTTGTTCCAAGATACTCTATAAAAGCAAAAACTACCATTCCCCTATTGTCCCGAATCCCACCACCATAAACTGCTACCCCTGGATTTCCCAGGCTACAACCATCCACATTTACTTTACACCACATAGGAGAAGGTGGCCACTAGTAGAGTTTAACCACAATTGAGCACCTTCCATGAGTTGTAGCTAGACTCCATAAATGCACAACTCTTAGGTCATTTACTGATTTAACAACGCAAGGCTTTCTAATTGTCAGGTCCCTACGACAAGATGGCTTTGTGTTGTCATAAAGACTCAAGTTCCTAGTCCTCCAGAGGCTTGATAAAACAACATATAGCAACCTTGTCCAGATTTGTTTTAGAGGAACCACAATACCTTTTGTCACCCACCATTATTATAAAGACATGACATTATCAAATATGGGCATCACCACATTAAACACCCTACCAACTTTGATGAACTTGATATGACACTGAGAGGGGGGTGAATCAGTGTCTAAAATTCTCCCTAATTATTTCACTACTCCCCAAAGCTGATGGAGATATATTCTTTTACACACATATAAGCGTAAGCAAATCTACCTCACTACCACTCAGTGGCTAGGTCTACCAGATTTGCACACCCACCCTACTAGTCATTCCACGCACTCCAAAATATATCAGAAAGATAAAACAATCAATACAATGATATTACGTGGTTCACCAACATAGTGTGTGATGGCTAGTCCACGGAGTAATGCCCAACGGGCTCCGTATTTACTCAACACTCAACTTTTAGTCTTTTACAAGACAAGGATACTAACCCTAGATTTTCCCAGCATAAAACTGAGAAGGAGCACCAATGCCAAGATCCAGGCTTAACAGCCAGTGTCCAGCACCCACTGAACACACCACGCTTAACCCGCACCCACGGGAAGCAAATAACAATTTTTAGGCTTATAGAATTGCCTTACAATTTTTCCCCACTAGCTAGGTATTCAACAATTTTCACTTATGCTAGCATACAATATATTGAAAGCATAAATAGATAGAGAATTGAAAAATCTCACAAACAATGCTTTCGAATGGCCAACAATCTCTCTGAAGCTTTACATTGCCCTTAGGTAGTCTCTAACAGCTTTCAATGATGATAGAGATCGATTCACAGAGCACACCTCATTCACAGGCTTCCAATCTCTTCCACACAACCCATAATCACTATGAATGTGAAAATAAAAGCTCTACTGACCTCTCAAAGGGATTTAGCACTCCACTAATGCACATAGAAGAGGTAATTAGCGATTGATCACTCCCACAGGGCACTAAACCCTAAAAAACCCTTCTCTCAAGCTTTAAAATGCTCTTTTTAATTTTTCTCTATATTTTTATGACTCACAATGTCCCCCAATAGGTAGAGAATCCAAAAATATGGAAATTGCAACTTGAACGGACCGATTTGGAGTTTGGATGAAGAAGTTATGTCGGTATGAAGTTCGACTAGTCAGAAATAAGGAAATGGCATCTTTTGGAGGTTTATCGTGCACCCGCGCTACACTTTAGCGCTGCCGCCTTATGCATTGTCGCTTTACAATTGGTCCACTGTGGAATCTATGCCAGAGACCGTTGGATTGACTTCAAAAAGGCGGGATTTGTTTCTCACTGCTGGATCTGCATAAATAGCGTCAGGCGCGATCAGAGATTACATGGACCGATGGATCTGGATCTGCTCCGCTGCGCACCGTATGCATGCTACACCGAATCAACGTGCTAACACAATAGATCGTGGCCCATTATAATATAATGCAACCAGTCAATCAGAGCCTGCACGATAGAATCTTGACGCTGCCGCCGCACTGCATTCGAGCCCGCCTTGATCTGGGCCATCTAATCAGAATATGGATTTCGTGGCTTGATTTGAGCCATTTATGTAGGATCTTCATCATTTTTCTTCCCAAAAATACCCCCGAACAAATGTATTAATGACTTTTTCGAGTGATCCGACGGAAACTGCGATATCTCTCTCATCCGACGTCGGAATCGAGTGATTCAAGTTGCATTGGAAAGATAACTCGACACTCTACATCTTTCCACTGTTGGATTTCCATGAACCTACTACGGGACCCACCAACATTTTCTCTCTCTTATTTCTCTCTCCTTATTCTCTCTCTACATCTTCTTTCTTCATGTAATGCTTCAAGATGCCGCAATATTGCCTCATCATTAGAAACTCGGCCACATCATCAGAAACTATGTTACGTCACCAGTGGACTCCACAGACACTCTCTCTCATTAAAATCAGTATAAAATCCCATTCAACTCATTGCAAGTCATCTGAAACACATGTAAAATACTGTAAAACACAACTACAAGGTTGCTCTAGCTTTACCATTGCACTGACACTCTCTCTCCTATACTAACGCTCTCTCTCCTTATTTCTCTAACTGAATGCTCACAAACACTATTACATCAATCAAGTTGCCAACAATGACAACATAAAATCCAATAAACTTTTGTTCAAATTGTTTGAGAGAAGACACATTTTCCAGAGAGGTGATCCCCAATCTCCTTAGCCTTTTAACATAGGTGGCATCAAGATGTAAGATAAACACCTTTTTTCTTAATAAAGCCATCGGTTGGCATTTTGCCATGGCTCCATCTCCAAGAAAATATAGATAAGCGAGGAGAAGTGGCCTTATTCCAAATCATTTTGAGTGTAAGGGGGCTTCGGGTTAGGTGTTCTAAGCATATTCCATACTAATTTGGTAGTAAAGCAGTCATTTTGCGAACCTGTCCACATCAGTACATCTTGGGTAGCATAAGACAATGGAATTGTACTTACTACCGAAAACCAATATTGTAGGGCATTGGATCCAATCGATGGCAATTGCCATTTACCATCAACAACAAATCGAGATAGGGTATAGTCCATACCTCTAAAAATGGTATAATCTGAACCCAAACATTCTTGTTGAGAAGTTACCAATCCACCTATCCTTCTACATATTGATTTTTGAGCCATCCCCTACTATCCATCACGCATGCTTGGCTGTCTAATCCTATAGCTTCCTAATACTCACCCAACTAATGAAATACAAGCTGAAATGTGCACAACCCCTTCCTTGGACAGATAGTAACCCCTCATGAATTTAGCATAGGCTGAATCCTTTGCCTTTATTTTCCATCCAATTTTAAGAGCATAGCATCATTCACATCATTCTTATGATGAATACCTAGACCTCCTTCAGATTTGGGCTTGCAAATGGATTCCCATTTCACAATCACAACCTTCCGTTTGTTTGGGTTTTCTGTCCAGTTGAAATTATGCATCCATGTTTCTATTGTCTTAATAATAGACTAAGGCCACTTGTACATGAAGAATGAATGGATAAACGTACTGCTCAGGACTGATTTTACCAATTCCACATGTCCTGCGTAAGGTAAAAGGTGCCCATGCCATGTAGAGAATTTTCTTCAGAATTTGTCAACCATGGGTGACAAATAATCCCTTCTAAATAGACCTTTAAACAGCAGAACTCCAAGATAAGTTATTCGGAATCAACCCTTTAAGAAACCATGGCATTCTAGTATCCTTTTACATCATCCCCAAGACACCCCATCACTAAAAAAATGTTCTGCTCTTGGCTGGACTGATCTATTGTTCTCCGAACTCCTTATAGCATCTCAGTATATCTTGCAAATGTCTATAGGAGCTTAGACATGCTTTCATAAAGACAAATATATCATTAGCAAAAAATAAATGGGTAGGAGCCAACACAACTCTACCTTTAAAAACAGGCTTGATGAATCCATTCTCTACCATTCTGTGCAATCTCCTACAAAACACCTGTTCAGCTATAACAAACAGTAGAGGAGACAAGGGATCTCCCTGTCTGAGGCCTCTTCCCATCCCAAAGAACCATATAGGACCTCCATTTATCATAATGGAAAGTCTGACTGACTGCAGGAGAGAGTGCACTCTATTCACAAAACTTTTCTGTAAAGTAAACATCTTTAAAACTTCAAACAAGAATTCCCATTCTAGCATGTCATACGCCTTTTAGTTATCTAGTTTCATAGCTACGCAGCCATTTTTTGTTTTCCAATGCATCAAAGACAATAATTTTGAAGCAAGCCCAATAATATTGTAGATCACTCTTCCTTGTACAAATGCTCCTTATTCTTTCGAGATAAATTTTCTCACAAAACCACCAAGTCTAGTAGCAAGAATCTTTGAGATTATTTTATAAATAAAATTCCCTACACAGATTGGGTGAAATTCTGAAAGTTTAATAGCTCCATCCTTTTTTGGGAGTACGGGTAATATAATTATTATGACTCCCTTCAGCATTCAAGAAATGAAAAAATATCTCACTATTGAGCAAACCTCCCTTCCTACTATGTGTTAGATTTATGTGGGCTTAATTAATTACCTAAACTAGTTAATTCAGTGGGAATCTAATTGACACGGTATAACCGATTTGGTTTGATTCGTCACATGGTATGAGATAGGTTTGGTAACCCTAATTCTATTGTGGGAAGGGTCTTAGGGTTACATTTGTATTTTATAAATACAAGATTAGAGTCCCCACAGCCACAGTTAATAAGTTCTCTCTGCACCCATTAGCAAGAGAAGTCAGGATATCCTCTGGAGGTTGTGGAAGACTGTGACCGAAGGATTTCGATCAAAGCTTGGAGCGTCAATGAGCGTATGGGAATTAATTTCTTCACAAACATGTATGTCTTTATAATTCATAGTTATTGGCTTCTTTATTGTATTCTATGGTAACTGTATGGATGGAAAATGGGTTTCATGGAAACCCTAAACTCATAATATTCTAACAGTTGGTATCAGAGTCAACCATACAGACCTAGAATCAATTGAGATTGATTATAAAGACTGATAATGAATGGTCAATTAAAAGAGAAATTTTTCTCAAGTTTTGGATCGAATCTTGATCAGATCTGTCAGAGTTTTCCATCGACGAAAATTTTTTCGATTGAAAAAATAAATCAAGCAATATATCATTGGAAAGGTCTCGAAGAAATGGAGCCGGTGATATAAAAATCGTCGGCGTTGGCCTCCGGACGCGTCGACAATCGTCGGCGGTATCCTCGAGTGGAACTTACTCGCAGGTGGGAAGAAAAATTAAAAAAAAAAAGAAAAAAAATGTTACGGTGGTGTTGACCCGATCATCGCCGGGTCAACTCGACAACCCTAACAGGTTAGACCGTGACTCGAACCGAGTCGACCCAAAGAACAAAAAAAGGGTTATACTCGGTTTAGTTCGAACCGAAACCGAAGTCAGGCCGGACCTAGCCAAGCTGGCTCGAACCGAACTGAACCAAATTGACCCAGACCGACCTTGTAAGGCTCATAAGGGCCTGTTTGGTTTCTGCTTTTAACTAAAAGAACATTAAACAGTGATTCTGGGAGCTAGGAAAGTCGAATTGACCTCCGGTTTGTTTCGTTGGACTCCATTTTTAATGCTCTTCAATCTGATATATGTTTTGATACATTTTGATGCATTGAAAAATATGTTATTATGGAAAAATGCCCTAAAACTCGATTTGCAATATTTTTGCTGATTTTTCTTGAAGTTATTGTACAAAATTGATTGATTGAGCTAATGTGCATGTTTATAAGAATGTTTAAACTTGTAAAATTGTATTTTAAAGCATTCATGGTTAAATAAATATCCCACATGAGCTGTAGTTTAGGAGTTGTTCATATCATGGTGGAACTTGGTGTGACCACCAAAGTGGCAACCTTGTTTTATTATGATGTGTTCAAATTCAAGGATATATGTTTATAAATGCTTCAGTTTTGATAATGTTCACCCAAAAGTGATATTGTCCAAGTTTATTCAAATTATAATTTATAGCTATTGTGTAAGGATTATGGTATGACCACCAAGTGGCAACCATAGTTCTATCATAATATGCTCAAATCTAGCATTTATGCATTTACAAACTACAATAAGGAAGTATAGTATTCACACAAAAGTGACACTGACATAAACTCTCACTTTTATGGATGCAGCAAAGAATGACACTGTCCACCCAAAGGTGGCATTGTCTAAGATTATAAAGAACGGCACTGTCCACCCAAAGGTGGCGTTGTCAAAGATTACAAGGAACTCATGCACATGGTTGAAGGATTGTGGCTTTAGGGGTCTTCATCCACCCAAAGGTGCTGAGATTTTCGAAAGTCATTATCTCTTTGCAGTTATTGCACAGATATTGAGAGGACCAGTACACATATTTTCCCAAAGGATGTATGTGTAGTTCGATTGACTTTTCAAAGATATTAATTAGCTTGCACATGTTATGTATATATATTCTTGCTAGCTGATTTTATTTGGTATTAATCGTAGATTTGTAATTATTTACATTGTAATATAGTTATGAAAATGTAATGATTAAATACCTTAAGATGCCTGTCTTTGGCAGCCAGTTCTATGAATTGGCATGGAAATTGAAAACCATGGAAATTGAAAACTAGTCTAGGATTGTTTAACCTAGATGTACTCAACAGAAAAATTATATTCTAATCCTTAGGGTGTTCAATCCTTAAGATCAAGTAAAACAATGTTCAGATGAGAAACATTGGAAAAAAATATTTCCTGAGAAATCTAAAGAAAGATTTGATATTTCAAGAAGGGGCAGAGAGATGTTTTATTACTCAAGTCTATCAGTATCAGTTTTTGATGATAAGAGATGGTATTGGGAATGTGCGGAAGTACAAGGTAGAACTATTAAGTATTAATGATAAGCTCAAGGATAAATGAATATTTGTAGGTTCATTAAAACCTATATGGGTGATATTTTTTGACTTTTCACTTTCTTACAAGAATTGTATAGTCAGATCCTGGTGATATATAGTACTTAAAAATATAGTGAACCCTAGTGAAAGAACTAAGGATAAAAGTTCAAAGAAAAGAGAAAAAATATGAATGCTAATGTCATAGTGCACAATATATACCCAGACAAAAGCAAGTTGTAAAAGGGGTAGAGAAACCCATAGAAAGAAAAATATTTTTTCATAGAATAGTCAGAAACTTTATGACAAAGAATTAGACATTATGAAACTACTAGATAAAATGGATCTAAGTAGAATAAAATTCTTGTAGAGTGACCCAGAAGGGACATGTAAAGAACAATTTATATAACAGGACAGGCTTAAGTGAAAAAAGAATAATGATTATGAAACTTCTAAGCAAGAAGGTGTAGTATATTGGATACTTAAGCATTAATCGTAGTCTGAACCAATAGAAGTATAAAAATATTTAATTTATTCTATCTTTGAAAGTTAAACCGTATATTGTAATCTCACCCTGGTCATAAGGGTTTAGGACCGTTGTCCAAAGAAAGATTAGAAAGAACAATATTCTGAAATTCTCCTTCCAAGTTTATTACATGTGAGAATTAATTAAAAAGAGAAGATGACAAGATTAAAGTAAGTGAAGGTTATTCACAATAAGGATTTATTGGACTTGGTGGACATCGAAATTTCATCTAGGACTTCTTGTCACAGTTTAGTCTATGGTTGTTTTTCCAAATAATAAAAATTAAGATGGAAAAACTTTTATTAAAAGAATTGAAACTATTGGATCTGAATGAGAGAGTTTTGGGAGACCATGTGATACTGGTCTATTCCCTGATAAATTTAAGCAAGTGTTTGTAAAAAACTAAGAGTGTATTTGATCCTGTAAGGAAAGAATTAATATTGCAGCCTCTATTGTTAATAAAGTGCTTAGACAGTTTCAGTTTCAGTTTTAGTTGAGATACCAGAAATGCTACTAGAGTGTAATCAAATGATTATAGAAATATTCATTAAGATCGATGCTTTAGCCATAGTAGCAGAGCCAGATGCAATGAAGAGATATACTGGATCATGTAGATCTACGATTTCATCCAATCACATATGATATTTGGAATTTTATGCTTTTGTCAACGAGCGGTGTACTCATAGGCTAAAAAATGGATAACAAAGAAAATGTGTGATTTCAGTGGGAGAATTGATTGCTACAAAGTAAGATTTATAGCAAAGGGGAATCACACAAAGGGAAGAGAAAGAGAACTTCAAATTTTGAGGTCTTAGTTGCTCATTTTATTTTGGAGTTGCATCAGGTAGATGTAAAGATCATTTTGATCAAAGAAAATCTAGAAGAAAATATTTATATATTTTAATCACAAGGTTTTGTGGTAAGGATAAAGAAGATATGTTTTGTAGACTTATAAAGTCAATCTGTGGATTAAACGGGTATCTGGATAATGGTATTTGAAGTTTGACAGGATTGTATCTACTTTCAACTTTGTTGAGATTGTCATTGACCATTGCATATATCTATAGGTCAGTGGGAGTGGATTCACTTCTTTGTCATGTGTGTTGATGGTTTTCATTGGCTTGTCGTGACATGGTTTACTAGTTGAAATCAATGTTTTTCTATCTGATAACTTCGACATGTAAAACTGTATGAGTAAGTACCTTTATACCTGGTATTGAGTTTGCTCATGACAGAAAAAATAAAATTCTGATTTATCTCAAAGTATAAATACTGTTTCGTGTTTTCGGATGGTTCAGTATGCATGTATAACTAGTAAGTTGCGGATGCTAAAATCGGTAAAGGAGACAAATTGACAGAATTATGGACAAAGAATGATACTGAGTATTAGCATCTATAATGCAGTAGAGAGCTTGATATATGTTTAAGGTTGTAATCATTTCATATAGCCTTTTCATTGAGTGTCATAGGATGTTTTCAGTTGGATGTTGGTATAGCTTACTAGACAATGGGGAAAAGGAAGGTCATGCGGTATATGTAGAGGACCAAAGATTATATGTTCGTTTATAGAAGTAGTGACACTCTAGGCTATTTTGATGTAATTTATAATGATTGTATTGATGACAAGAAACCAACATCAAGGTTCATTGTCATAGTAGTAGGGTTTTCTAACTCTATATAATGATAACAAGCAAGGTATCTGGTGTAAAAATTTATTCTCTATTTTGGAGGTTATAGACTCCACTTCTAAACCTATTGAGATGTGTTCTAACAGTGGTTCAGCTGTGTTCTTCTCAAAGAATAATAAGAAATATAGTATTTCACAGCATAATAGAGATCGAATCACTTCAAGTAAGGAAGATGTCAAAAGATTTTATATCGTTGTAGATTCTCGAACGAAGGTTTTGTTAGTGGGAGTCTTTAAGGGACGGTATGTCCAATATAAGAATGGTTGAAAACAAATAATTTTATCAGAGGCTTAAGTGGCCAAAGATTTGGGAATCAGTGGGAGTCTCTAGATATACTTAATCAGTGGGAGACTCTTTATGTTTATACTTGTGTTTTCACATTGCTTACTGTGTTTGATTGTATTGCTCATGGTTTGATGGGTACAGTTTTTATAACTATGATTTTGTTTACATTAGCATTTGCGGTATTGCTATTTTGCATACATAGTTATGTGTTTGACATGTCACTGATATGAAGCAGTATTTAGCCAAAATTTCAAGGCAGTATTTAGCCAAAGTTTCAAAACAGTATTTAGCCAAAGTTTCAAGGCAGTATTTAGCCAAAGTTTCAAGGTAGTATTTAGACAAAGATTTAAGGTGGTGTCTAACCAAAGTATGGTATTATAATTTCAAAATATTTAAATACCAAGTTAAGTTGCCCATAATTGTTTTGGGGCATTTTGATTAAAGGTTTTCTTAATCAAGTTTGTACTCGCATCGGAGTTTACTTTCATGCATTATCTCAGGCGATTCATGTATTGAGTATACCTCTGTTGTGGCTGACAGAAGTTTGTACATCATATGTTAAGGTGTATTATTCGTTGTTGCTCGCATTGGGAAGCTTGATGGATGTTTCAAAGTTAGTGACGATTTAGTGTGTTGGATTCCATGGCCACACTGGTTGACAATAGTTTTGTAATTAATATAGCCCAAGTGGGAGATTGTTAGATTTATGTGGGCTTAATTAATTACCTAAACTAGTTAATTCAGTGGGAATCTGATTGACACGGTATAACCGATTTGGTTTGGTTCGTCACATGTTATGAGATAGGTTTGGTAACCATAATTCTATTATGGGAAGGGTCTTAGGGTTACATCTGTATTATATAAATACAAGGTTAGAGTCCCCACAGCCACAGTTAATAAGTTCTCTCTGCACCCATTAGCAAGAGAAGTCAGGATATCCTCTGGAGGCTATGGAAGACTGTGACCGAAGGATTTCGATCAAAGTTTGGAGCGTCAATGAGCGTATGGGAATTAATCTCTTCACAAACAAGTATGTCTTTATGATTCATAGTTAATGGCTTCTCTATTGTATTCTATGGTAACTATATGGATGGAGAATGGGTCATGGAAACTCTAAACTCATAATATTCTAACACTATGTCCCAACAGAGGTAGTAGAACTTATTAAAGAACCCATCTATTCCAGGAGAGCTGTTTGGTTTCATACCAACCACTATAGCCTTGATTTCTTTATCAAAAGAAATACCATCAAGCTTTGCATTATCTTCAGTTATAGTTATCTCAAGAATAACCTCCAAACACTGTGGGTGAATAACAGAGCCAACACTGCGGTGGAAATCCTTATAAAAAGATGAAATATAGTTTTTTATCTCCTGCTGATTATCAATCACCACACCATCCTCCCATTGTACGTAGCGAATTAAATTCCTATCTCGTCTCCCCATTGCGTAAGCATAGAAATAGATGCAATTCTGATCACCACATTCGAGCCATTTAACCCTCCCCTTTCCAGCCAAAGTGCTTCGTGTAAAGCACAAGCATCATCATGATCCTTTAGAACCAATTCCTCCACCTGCTTCAGATCACTATTGTAGCCTATAACCTATTTTTTTTCTTAAATCTCCCCAAGAGCTATCCTCGAACGGTACACCCTGTCAATGTTGGGAAATGTATCTCTTGACCACCCCCTCTAACATTGTTTAAGAGCTTTTAGCTTGTTTGTCAAGACATAAAAAGGAGATCCCATAACATCATTGCTCTACAACTCCTTCACCATATCGTTAAAGGAATTATGATAAAAAACGTTGACTCCGGAATGGTGCATGTCACACCACAATTCTGACTGAACCAGAAGTGTGAGTGAACCATTACTGAACCAACGGTTCACATCAGGATCTCAATAAGACCGTGTCCACTCATACAAACCATTGCACATAACCACAATCAGAATATAATAAATACAGCGGAAGTCTTAAATAGAATGAACTGAGTAATCTATTGATAAATTTAAATAAAAATATCAAGTTATTCAAATTTCAAAAACTTAAATAAATATCTTTACATCACTGTATTTTCAACCAAAAATAAATAGAATAACTTAAAATCAAATCCTAAAGGTACACGCAAAAAGGGCACTCGCATGAAGCGTCATACTCGTCCTCTCCTGCTTGCACATCCAAAGTAGCCATGCCACCGTACACTGGAGCACTCACGTAATCATCCACCGTATAACCTGCATCAACATCTAAAAACATGTATATATACAAGGGTGAGCTCACAACTTAGCTCAGTAAGACAATCAGACAATGCAATAAACATATGCATGAGTAACATTCACATTATGGTCTGGTTTAAGTTTGCAATGTGCTATAGAAAGGATTGGCGGCCACTGCACCTCTATACACGAGTGTGTGAAGCCGCCCAATGGATCAAACACCATTGTCGTCCCACATGCACCCTATCATGGAATAGAGATAGAGCTAAGGCGTCCGGATCAAACACCGCTAACACCTCCCTGATACTCTACCCATACCAACACGTAAGCCCCTATTGGCGAGGGCTTGCAAACTGGGCTCACAACTAACCAATCCTACATGTCATCATAGTAGACCCTGTCCCAATGTATCTCCCTACGGCATAGAGATAGAGCTAAAGTCTAGTGGCCAGGCCGTAGACCACAGTGTCACTTCCTCCCCTTGAAACCCTACCCGCACCAAGCATGCTAAGACAAAATGATACGAAAAGGTGCTAGTGTGAGGAATGATCCCAGACCCCAGGCCCTTCCCATTCCACACACCAACAAAACAATCACATGCCTAACAGTCACAACCTAGCATAGCAAGTATGCATGAACAATAATAATAATTGAAAGTAAAGGATGACATGCGAGAATGCACAAACATCAATCTACAGAACCATAATTATTAATAATAATTTACTGTTATTAAATTATTAGGGTTTAAGTCCGATTCCCTTACCTGACGCTTTTTTGATAGCTTGCTCCGCGTCGCAAGGTCCAAATGTGCTATCACAAGGTCCTACACGATATTAGGGTTTAGTTAGAATAGTTTTTCTTAGGTTTTACGTTGGTTGGAAAACCAACGAGATTACAAAACTTCTCATAGGGCTGATTGGTCGCAGGTACCGGTCGTAGCACTGTGGGGAAACTACGACCGGTATGGTCAGTTGGTCCCCACAGACCAGTCCCCGAGAGGTATCGGTCGTAGTACCGGTCGCATATGGTGCGACCGGTATATCTCTGGAAGACCATACATCCGGTTTCTCGACTTCCGTCGATCGTTCCCTAATGATCCTAGGGTTTCTCCTACACATTCTAGGTCTGAGCATTGAGTTAGAGTTGTTTCCAACTCCATTCAAGTCCTAGTTTCGATGGTCTCAACCTAGAACTTGAATCTAGGGTTTATCGACTAAATTAGGGTTTATCGGCAAAAAAGGGTTTAGATCAGTACCTTGCTTTGCATGGTATTGATTCAATCACAGCTGACCCTCCTATAATGTAGAGGAAGGTTTGAGCACTTACCGTTGACTTGTTGTAACTTGTTCTTCGTCGAACGGCACTGGCGGCTCTTCCCTCTCCTTCCTAGCTTCTTCTCCTTCTTCAACCTTTTCTCCTTTCTAGGGCTTATGAGGATCAATGGAAAAGGTTTTAGGAGGTTTAGAGGGGTTTATATAGGCTAGGTTTAGGTTTAGGAAGCCTCCTAGGATTAGAAAAGTCCTAGGGTTCGGAATTTGGAAAGTGGGACCCGCAGAGATCTTGTTCCATATCTTAGTAGTCTGCCACACAGGCTATACCGGTCGACCAGTACCAAGACCAGTACCATCGACCGGTATGAATTATTTCATACTTACTTGGTCCATTTCGTACCTGTTTGTCATCCGCTCGTCCCGTCTGGCCCGGTGATGATTGGAAGACCTGTTACGACATGAATTCAAGGTTTAGATTGGGTTCATGGAGTGCGGGTCTTACAGTGCATTTGTAGGTTTCCAGATAGATAAACATCCAATAAAGATTAGGGTATGATCCAAACCAACACGAGGCAGCACACGCTGATAAAACTTCTCAGACCTATCCATCCAGGTATGATTGTCAAAGGTTTGGTTAAAGACTACTTTCAAATGTCCTACAATCCTATTATTTGTGTAGGTAAATTTAAAACCTATCGAGGGGAGGGATTGTAAATGAGTAGAATCAATAAAGACTTCGAACTCACCAATAGACATCAATGAAAAGTGCCAAGACCAGTTTTTTTGACTGGCAAAGCAGCAACAGTTGAAATTTCCAAGAACTAACCACGGGACTAACGACACACCAATCGAAACCGAGTCAGCCCAAAGCTATATATACTGAATCCTCCTACTATATGCATGAACGAACGACATATACTATTGAATCCCGTTAACCATAGCATCAATTGTTATCTGTTGCTCCCAACTCAAAACCACATATGGCTTCAAGATCCCCCTCTAACAAATAAAAATCCATAGATTTGGAAATTTTCTAATCTTTTCATTATGAATTAGATATGCTTTATATCCCTGTCCAATAGTTTCTTAGAAAACTTGTCAGGCATCACCATGAGCTCTAAGACCTAGCACATTAGGACAGTGTTCAGACAACATCATCCTCAAAAGGCATCTCATTTTGGGGTTTAAGACTCCTCTTATATTCCAAAAAATGAACTTCATTGGGCACATTTTCTACATAGTGCCTTTAGATGGGTTACTCGAGCATCTTGCATACCCAAGGCACTCCTTTTTTCTTCCCCTTTCCATCATTTTTCCCATGTCGGTTTTTATCCATAGTTGTGAAACCTTCAACCTGTTCTCGAAGCAAATTATCTGTTGTTACTATATCATCAAATACCACTGCCACTCTACCCATTTCACAGCCAATGATAGTGGAGGTACTAGCTAGGGAAGATTTGGTCTTGATAACGTTCCCACTCTGCATACCTATAGTAATGATATCTCTACTTCACATTGGAGACCACTGTTGCAAAACTCCCTCATGACCTGAAACACCCTCAACAACCACTACAGGCCTCACAGAGGTACCCAGCCAAGTAGGGCCGGCAATATCGCCCTCCCTTGGTGGGATAGTATCAATACTATCCACCACAGTAGGTTGAGGTTAGATCTCACCTTCCTCTAATCATAGCTCATTTCCATCGTAAGAACAGTCCTTTTCTTCAAATACATCTGCCCAATCACCGATCATAGATTTAAGTTAAGCTGTAGAAGCCATACCATATTGATCATTCCTCATCTACTAACTGTCATCTGTTGGTTGTCCAGGCTGAGCTTTGGTTACCCTGTCATCCTCCCTTCTAGGAACTGATCTAGCTTTATAACCTTCGAATTAATGACCAACTCTTCTACAAACACAACATCTAGGAGGGGGAACTTCATACTCCACTACCTATTTACAAAAAAAAAAACCCTGACATCAGATCTGCCACCTTGTAAAAGTAGAACACAAAGAATCCCTTTCCCAAAAATGTCATCTCGAACTATTTTGAACCCCAATATTCAGATAGGCTATGATAAATATCTCGTAACAACATACCTTTAAAGTTACACCACAATTCTGGTCGAACCAGAAGTGTGAATGAACCATCAATGAACTAATGACTCAAGCCATGATCATATAAAACCATGCCAACAATCAAACCATATATTGAACCATAATCAAAATTTATAAATTATCAGCGAAAGTATTTATTATTGAACTGAAAGTCTAAATGATAAATAAATACATAATCCAGTTATCTCAATAACCAAGACATAAATAGAAATATCTCATTACAAATTTATAATGCCAAACTCAAAAGTAAACCCTAAAGGTAGACACAGTAGTGGCATTCGCATGACGAGTCATGCTCGTTCTCCACCAATTGCACATCCAAAGCTACCACTCATTCATAAGATAAAGCATTTACGTAATCTTCAACGATAGTACCTGCATCATCAACTAAAAAGTTATGACATTATGGGGTAAACTCACAATATAGCTCAGTGAGAAACAAAACAATGCAGCAAACATATACATGATGTCACATTAAATTCTTTGGTCTAGATTAAGTTTGCAATGTGCTATGGTAAGGAAAGATAGCCACCACACCTCCATACACGAGAGTGTGAGCACACCCAATGAAAAGGCACATACTAACTCCGTTGTCACCCCACATCATTCACTAAAAAATAGAGATAGAGCTAGAGCCCAATGGATCACACATCGCCAGCACCCCCTGATACTCTACCCCATACCAGTACGTATGCCCTTACTGGCGAGGGCATACAAACTAGGTTCGTGACTAACCAATCCTAGATGCCAACAAGATGTATCCAAGGCCTTACCCCAACATCCTTCAATATTAGACAGAGATAGAGCTAGGGTCTGCTAACAGAGTTATAGCTACACACCGCGATCACCCCCCTGATACCCTACGACGTACTGAGTCTGCTAAGATAATAGCGATACGACGATGCTAGTATGGTGGATGATTTAATGCTACAACCTCTCCCCATTCAAGACACCGATCATACACATACACATGCCTATCCCTATCATCATTGTCACACCCCAATTCTGAACCAACCAGAATGTTGTGAGTGAACCGTCACTGAACCAACGGTTCACACCAGGATCTCAATAAGACCGTGCCCACTCATACAAATCATCACACATAACCACAATCAGAATATAATAAATACAGCGGAATTCTTTAAATAAATGAACTGAGTATTCTATTGATAAATTTAAATAAGTATTCAATTATCCAAATTCCAAACGTAATTAAATATCTTTACATCACTTTAAAAATAACTGAAACAAATAAAATAAACTCAAAGGTATACGCAGAAAGGGTACTCGCATGAAGCATCATGCTCGTCCTCTCCTGCCTGTATGTCCAGAGCAGAAACACCTCCATACGTCGGAGCGTTCATATAGTCGTCCACCGTGTAACCTGCATCAACATCTAAAAATAGTATATATACAAAGGGTGAGCTCACAACTTAGCTCAGTAAGACAATCAGACAGTGTATCAATATTATATGCATGAGTAACAATCATTTTATGCTGTGGTCTGGTTTAAGTTTGCAATGTGCTATAGAAAGGATTGGCGGCCACCGCACCTCTATACACGAGTGTGTAGCATCGCACAGTAGATCACACCGCTGCCGACCCACATGCACCCATCATGGAATAGAGATAGAGCTAAGGCATCCACTACATCCCCTGATACTCTACCCATACCAATACATAAGTCCCTACTGGCTAGGGCTTGCAAACTGGGCTCGCAACTAACCAATCCTATAAGTCATCACTGTAGGCTCTATCCCAGCACAGCTCCCTACGGCATAGAGATAGAGCTAGAGCGTGGTGGCCAGGCCGGAGACCACAGTGCCACAATCTCCCCCTGATACCCTACCCACACCAAGTATGCTAAGATAGAATACTACAAAAAGGTGCCAGTGTATGGAATGATCTCAGACCCCAGGCCCTTCCCATTCCACACACCAACAAAAACAATCACATGTCTGGCAATCTCATCCTAGCATAGCGAGTATGCATGAACAGTAATAATAGCTGAAAGTAAAGGATGACATGCAATATGCACAAACACCAATCCACATATTTATTTTTATTTACAACAATTTATTGTCCATTAATTATTAGGGTTTAGGTTTGATTCCCTTACCTGACGCTCATTCTATAGCTTGCTCCACGTCGCAAGATCCAAACGTGCTATCACAAAGTCCAACATAATATCAGGGTTCAATTAGAATAGTTTCTTAGGGTTTACGTTGGTCGAAAACCAATGAGGTTACAAAATACCCCTCACAGAGCTGACCGATCGCAGCTACCGGTCGCAGCTCTGTGGGGAAAACTGGCGACCGGTATGGTCAGCCAGTCCCCATAGGCTACTCCCCGAGAGATACTAGTCACAGTACCGGTCGCATGACCTGCGACCGGTATGGTCGACCGGTATGTCTCTAGAAGACCATATACTTGGTTTTTCGACTGTCGTCGATCATTCTCTATTGATTCCAAGGTTTCTCCTACACATTCTAAGTCTGAGCTTTGAGTTAGAGTTGTTTCCAACTCCATTCAAGTCTAATTTTGATGGTATTCATCCAAGAACTCGAATCTAGGGTTTATCGATTAAATTAGGGTTTGACGACAAAGTAGGGTTCAGATCAATACCCGCTCTGTGTGGTATTGACAACAAACAACCCCATAAAAGTTCATAGAGTAAAGGAAGGTTCAAGCACTTACCGTTGACTGGCGGTAAGGTGTGCGTCGTCAAACGGCAATATCAGCTCTTCCTTCTTCTTCCTAGCTCCTTCTCCTTCTCTATTCTCCTTCTCCTCTCTAGGGTTTGTGATGATCAATGGAAGGGATTCTAAGAGGTTTAGAGGGGTTTAAATAGGCTAAAAATTAGTTTTAGGAAACCTCCTAGGATTAGGAAAGTCAATCGGTTTGAAATCTGGAAAGTGGGACACGTAGAGATCCAATTCTGGATCTAAGTGGTCTGCTGCGCAGACCATACCGGTCGACTAGTACCATCGACCGGTATGAGTAAATCATACTTATTTGGTCTGTTTTTGGTCCGATTCATACCTGATTGTCATCCGCTCATCCCGTCTGGCCCAGTGATGATCGAAAGACCTGTTACGACATGAAATCAAGGTTTAGATCAGGTTCACGGAGTGCGGGTCTTACAATCATCATCACATAAGAAAATAACAATAAATTAGAAATGAACAATAATAGCAATTATTGGATGACATGTTATATGCAAAAATAATAGAACATAGAAACAGGCAGTGAACATAAATAAAATAGTAGTTTATTATTAACCAATTAGTTTAGGTCTTATCCTTCACTTGTTAAGTAATACTTGACTTCTTCAAGACCTTGAAAGTGGCTTTGCTTGGTTATAAGTTCTAGACAACCAATAGGATTAGGTTAGGTTTTATTTTGATAGTTTTTTATTCATTAGACTCACTGTCTGGATTAGAAAACAGTCATTCCGAATATTATTCGGTGGCATGTTGGGTCTGGCAACATCGAACTGAATAACTCTGAGACACTTCCTGAGAGTGTCTGATCGCTTGTCCGATTGCACTTGGAATTTGTAAAGTTTGACCAGACAAGTTTTAGGCCTTCTGTGAGTTTGTCCGGTAGCGTGTCCGGTCTGATGTCCAGCCTGACAGTGGTGCTACCAGACAGCCTTTTGGACAGCATTCCAGAATATCCCAGACGGTGTCTAAATTAACTCTTTGGTTTGTCTCTCTTCAGAGTCGATCTCTCAACTCATTCTAGGGCTCATCTAATGCCATTCTACGGTTCGAAACACGTTAGTATTAGGTCTTCAAATACGTCTTCAAATGTAATCCTAGTTTAATATGACGTTATCCATACTAGGTTTTGTGAACCATCCAAACTATAAGGTTCAACAATGAATTGGGATAAACCAATGGCGAAATCATGATATTTGGATTGATCCTTAGCCATTAGTAGCTATGATTTAATTCATACACAACCTAACCCATTATAGGGATGAGGGGACTTACTGTTGGTTTCTTGATGATGTGGATGGAAGTTGATGATGTGGATGGAAGCTGATGATGAGTTCTTGTGTCGAAGGTGGTTCTTCCCTCACACAGCCTACTTCATCCCCACAAGTTCTTCTTCCCTTGCACAACATTCTTCATAGATCTTCTTTCCCATAACCTTCTTCTTTTCCAAGGCCTTTCTCTCAAATCCCCTTTCAGTTTCTAGGGTTTGTAGTTGGTCTAAAGAGTGAGAGAGAGTGGAAAATGAAACTTATATAGAGGAATAACCTCCTAAGAGTCCTCTCCCAATTAGGCGAATGGTCTACACAAACTAGGAAAGTTTCCAATTTACGGACTCCAATCTAGGTTTGTCTGGTCTCTTGTCCGGTAGCACAACCAGACAACTCAACCAATCCAAATGAACAAGGTATAAGTTAGTATTTTAAGCTGTTCGGGTGCACTGTTCGGTAGCTAAAAAGTCCATCCGGATAGCAGACTAGATAGTGAGACTAGACACGATAAAATAACTAGAAACCTTTACCTTGATGTTACCTTGACATATGGCTACCTCATCTGACCGTCTCGTCCGACTAGATTATGATGAGAAGACCTGTCACGACACGATAACCCATGTTAGATTGGGGTTCATGGAGTGTAGATCTTACAACTCCCCCACCCATAAATGAAATTTCATCCTTGAAATTTATACGTACGGATCTTACAATAAGTTTTAGACAACCAATAGGATTAGGTTAGGTTTTATTATGATACTTTTCTGTTCATCAGACTCATAGTTTGGACAGGAAAACAGTCATTCTGGACATTGTCCAGTTGCTTGTTTGGTCTGGCAATTAGCCACACCAGACATTAATCCGGATAACTCTGAGAAACTTCTCAAAGTGTTCAGTCGCTTGTCCGATAGCAGTTGGAATTCATAAAGGCTGACCGGACAAGTTTTAGGCCTCCTGTGGAAATCTCCTTCTGTTTCTTTGTCTTTCTCTCTTAGGTTTAGGGTATAAGATTGGTCCAAAAGAATGAGAGAGGGTAGAGGGACATCCTTTATATAGAGAGAAATTCTCCATATAGAGTCCCACTTCAATTAGGAAAGAGGTCTCCTTTAATTTGGAAAGTTTCTCAATTACAGAGTTACCACTGGGTTTGTGCAGTCGCTATGTGCTCGCCAAATCCGTCGACCACACAACCTATTTTGACTGGGCTCACTTTGTTCATTGACTGATCGACCACACAAATTCTGGTAGTCTACCACACAATCAAATTTAACTATTTTTGGGTCAATTCACTTACCTAGCCTTGTGGTTCCTTCATATCGTTGGTTCACTCGATCCGATTATGATGGGGAGACCTGGCACGTTACGATTAGACTGGGTTAGTAGAGTGTGGGTCTTATAACTCTCCCCTTAAAAAAAATTTATCCTTGAAATTTGTACATACCTTCTAAGTCGAATAGATAAGGATACTGCTTTCGCATAGCATTCTCTTCTTCCCACATTATCTCTTCCACATCTTGGCTTCTCCAGGTAACTTTAACATAATAGATATCATGATTATGTAGACGTTGATTTTTTTTTACTAGTGATCTCGAATGGTACTACTTTAAATGTTAAATCCTCAGTTAAATCTTATGGATTAGCCATTAGAACGTGTGTTGGATCTCTAATGTACTTCTTCAGCAACAAGACATGAAATATAGCATGTACTCCAGACATAGATGGTGCTAGTGCTAGCTGATTCGTCACCTTTTAACATCTAGTTAGAATCTCATATGGTCCAATATATCTGGGACATGGCTTACCTTTCTTACCGAACCATTTCAAACCTCACATAGGTGATATCTTTAGAAATACTTTGTCACCTACCACAAACTCAAGGTCTTGGCGACGGTTATTTGCATACTGTTTCTGACGATTTTGAGTTGTCTTAACTTTTTCTTTGATTATGTCGACTACTCGACACGTTTCTTTGATAAAATCAGGTCCTACAATTCTTCGCTCTCCGACTTCATTCCAAAATAAAGAAGACTTTCTACCATACAATGCTTCATAAGGTGACATCTGTATAGTAGCTTGATAGCTGTTGTTATAAGTGAACTCGATCAATGGAAACTTTTCATCCCATGATCCCTTAAAGTCAATCACACAAGCTCAGAGCATGTCTTCTAGAATCTGAATGGTGCGCTCCAATTGTCCATCGGTCTGAGGGTAAAATGTAATACTGAACTTCAATGTTGTACCCATAGCCTCTATACTTTCAGGTACACCATGTAATCAGACAATAATGTCCACATACATTTTAGCTAGCCTCACCAAGGTATACTGAGGTTTTATAGTAATGAAACGAGCTGTTTTAGTAAGACCATAAACAATTACCCAAACTGTGTCAACTGAACTGGGATTCAATGGTAACCCAGTGATGAAGTCCATAGTAATGCAGTCCCATTTCTAGGCTGGTTCAAGTAGTGGTTGTGAGAAGCCTGCTGGTCTTTGTCTTTCTGCCTTCACTTACTGATAATTTAGGTATTGAGACACATATCAAGCTACATCTATTTTCATTCCTCTCCACCAATATAGCTTCTTCAAATCGTGATACATCTTCACACTTCCAGGATGTACCGAATAAGGAGCGAAATGTGCTTCTGTCATTATCCTATTTCTGAGGTCTGAGTCTTCACTTTCAGGTTTACACAGTCTTCCTCTGTATCTCAGTACCCCTTTTGTATCCTGGATAAAATTAGGGTTTACGTGGCCTTGTTTCAGGTCTTCTTGCACAGTTCTCAGATAGGGGTCTGATTGAATTACCATTTTTACTTCATATATCAAAGTAGGTACAATCTTTAATGTGACAAACATATTTGAAAACTGATGAATCAACCCTAGGTTGGTTGAACCACCCAATTTATCAATCACTTATTGCTCATTGTCATAATTAAATACTCTTATGCAACATACATGGCAGCATTTATGCTAGCTTCTTCCTTATGCTTCTTTAACGCTTTCTGGCTTAGTGCATCAGCAGCTACATTAGCCTTCCCTGGATGATACTAGATATCACAATCATAATTCTTTAGCAATTCCAACCACCTTCATTGTCTCATGTTCAACTCCTTTTGGCTAAAGAAGTGGGTGAGACATTTATGGTCTAATTTAATTTGAAATTTCTCACCGTATAAGTAATGTGTCTATATATTAACGGCATGGATCACTACTGTCAACTCCAGGTCATGAGTAGGGTAATTTTTCTCATGTTCCTTCAGTTGTTGTAAAGCATATGTAATTACTTGCTCTCCTTATATGAGAACATATCCCAAACCCAATCGGATGCATCAGTGTATAGGATAAATGGTTGTCCTGGTACTAGAATGGTCAAGATGGGAGCCGATATCAATCTTTCCTTCAGCGTTTGGAAACATTCTTTACACTTGTCGGTCCAAACAGATTTTTTTCCTTTCTTAGTTAGTCTGGTAAGAGGTACAGCGATTCTAGAGTAATCTTCCACGAACTGTAGATATTACCCGGCTAAACCCAAGAAACTCTTGATTTCTACAATGTTCTTAGGTGCTTCCCACTTCACAAATGCTTCTATTTTAGTAGGGTCCATTTTAATTCCCTCATAAGATACAACGTGACCTAAAAATTACACTTCGTTCAACCAGAACACACATTTCTTAAATTTGGCATAAAGCTTCTCTTTCCTCAGTCGTTGTAAAGCTGCTCTTAGGTCCGTCGCATAAGTCACTTCATCCTTGGAATAAATCAATATGTCATCTATGAAAACTTTGACCGAAGTGTCCAACATGTCATGAAACACTAAATTCATGAGTTCCATAAAAGATGCTGGTGTGTTGGTTAATCCAAAGGACATGACCAAGAACTCATAATGTCCATACCTAGTTCTAAATGTTGTCTTAGGAATATCTCCATCTTTAATCGTCAATTGATGATAACCTGACTAAAGATCGATCTTGGAAAACACCTTTGCTTCTTGCAACTGATCAAATAAATCATCTATACAAGGTAATGGGTATCGATTCTTGATCGTTAGCTTGTTCAATTCCCGGTAGTCTACACATAGCTGAACAC
This sequence comes from Protea cynaroides, assembly GCA_028583415.1. Lineage (NCBI taxonomy): Eukaryota > Viridiplantae > Streptophyta > Magnoliopsida > Proteales > Proteaceae > Protea > Protea cynaroides. Next base: position 92,840,881 of record CM053269.1, read on the forward strand.
TACCATCCTTCTTCTTCAATACAAGTGCTCCCTAAGGTAGTATACTAGGTCAGATAAATCTCTTGTCTAATAACTCTTGTAGTTGAACCTTTAATTCCTTTAGTTCAGTTGGAGCCATTTGGTATGGTGCTTTAGACATAGGTGCCAACCCTGGCAATAGGTCTATAACGAACTCTGCTGCTCGATAAGATGGTAACCAGGGTAAATCCTCAACAAACACATCTAGAAATTCTTGCACCACTTCTATCTTCCATCTGTGGTGCTTCCTTGATAGTGTCTACCACAGATACCAGGTATCCTATGCTGTCTTTCTCAAGACATCTCTTTGCCTTAAGTGTAGAGAGAATAACTTTTCGCTTACGAAGAAGTTTGGTTCCAATAAAACCAAAGTCTGTGCCATCCTTGCCCTTGAATGATATCCTCTTCTCGACACACAATAGACTTATGGAATGCTGGGATAACCAGTCCATTCCTAAGATGACATCAAAGTCTATCATCTCAAGTTGCACAAGGTTTGCTTCCAAACTCTATCCGTTTATAATGACTGGGCACGGTTCATAACATTCCTCTATCACAACCTCTAATCCCAAAGGTGATCTGACTAACAGTTTGAGATCTAAAGGTCTAAGAGGCATATTCAACTTCTTACTGAAGGAAACAGACACAAAAGAATGGGTGGCCCCGGAGTCGAAGAGGACTCTAGCGGGAACACCGACTATGGTTACAACACTTATAGTTTTTACCTAGATTTAGTTTACATACTCATACAAGGTACTGTAAAAAAATAAGGTCAGGTCATACCTGTGACCACATCAGGTGATGTGGCAGTGTCTTCAGAAGTTACGGCATAAACCTTTCCTAGTTGTAGTTGCTTCCTTCGTTTAGGGCAGTCCCTTGAATAATGCCTTACTTGATCACAGTTGAAGCATTTAACTCCAGCATTTCCTTGCTTTTGTTGAGGTTGAGCCAGCTGTGTAGTCTTGGCTGCAGCATTGAAGCCTTGAGTTTGGAATGGTTTGAAGGTCTTTGATTTTCCTCCATTGAACGAATTTTCGTTAGGCCTCTTAATACCCCTATTTTGAGCAAAATAGCTCTCCTTCTGACTTGAATCTAAAACTCGAGCAATCTATACTGCTTCATTATGGATCTTCTTTTCCAATCTCAACACATGCTCTATAATACTTAAAGTCCCATGACGAACCTTTGGGTTTTTGTATCTTCTTCGTGCATACTAGAGGGAGCAAAGAAGAATAATTCTTCATAACGCTCCTGGTAAGTGTTAACAGTCATTTGACCTTGATACAAACTCAAGAATTCTTTTTTCATCTAATCTCTGAAGCTTCTAGGGAAATATTTCTCAAAGAAGGCTTCTTTGAAGATAGCCCACATCAGAAAGGTATGCTTGGTCAGAAGATATCTTTGAGTAGACTTCCACCAATGATGTGCATTACCTTTCAGCATAAAAGTTACACGTAGCACATTCTCTTCTTCTGTAATAGTCATCATCATAAAATTCCTCTCCATGTCAGCAATCCAGTGAGCTGGCCAAAGGATCTGAGGGTTTTCCTATGAACTCCTTCGGTTTTATATTCAGAAAATGGTCTATCATCCTAGAGTGGTCCATCTGATTCTGTACATAAGCTCCATACATGGGCGGCTGATACTGATAATTACCTTGATTATGTCCTCCTTGTTGTGCTCTTGGATCCTATACCGGGGAGTGCATCATTGGGGTTTTCTATACTTACAGTGCTGCATTATTAATAATAGAGGCTTGGGGCATAGTGTTGCTACCCCCTGGTATTCCTTTAGCCTAACCTGCAGGTGCTGGCGTTGTAGTCGTAACTAGGGAGCAATCCCCTTGGCAGCATGCATATTCATCTGTATCTGATGTAACTCTTGCACCTGTCGAGCTAGATTTATCATAAACATAGACAAATCAATTGGTGATGGTGGCAAGTTGGTTGGGCTGGCCTAATTGTTGACCCCTTATGGAGCAACATTTTGGTTCTTAGTATTTTCAGCTTATAATTCTTGGTTTTCATTGGCATTCACTTTCACAGGTGGTGGTGGAGGTGAGCTTGGGTTCCGTCCCCTTCAGCCTATTTTACATCTAGCCATTTCCGACTTTCAACTGTGGTGGTGTCTGAAAAGTCAAAAATATGTGAAACAAGTATAGTATATGGCAATGTCATGTTAGTCCCACAAAAAAAGAAGAAAATTCCCAAGCATAGAGCATAACAGGTAAAAGAAAATCTTGTGTAGTCGACATTGACCGGTTACACTACATGCAACCATAGATGCGACCATACAAACCCTGGCAACTTCCCTGGGCTTTGTGGTCGACTGTGTGGTCAACTGTGCGGTCGACCCTTTTGGTCGAATAATGCATCGCACAACTCAAAATCAGATTTTTAAACCTGATTTCAAGCCTTTTTCTTCATTTTCCTTTTTGTCTTCTTCTGGCTTCTACTCAACTCGCCACCACTAAGTTTTTGCAGTGCCAATCGCTCAACTTGGAGCCTTCTTCATTGATCTACGACTTTGATTCCATTCTTCCAGATATGTTTTCCATTCTTCTCTTTTATTTGGGCTGTTATACCTAGGTTTTCATCACATTTTACTATTTTTATCAAGTTAAAGTTTATTTAATTGTAAAAAACAAATTTTTATTGTTTGGTTTTAATAATGGGCACCCAACGGACGCAAGCCCTCAAGAAATTTAGGGTTTCATCAGTTGGTTTGGCCAAACACCTAAAATCTGATATTTTGACCTAGAAATTGAGGATTTTGCCCAACTTCAAAATTTCTTGAAATCCTTTTAAATTGGTTCCAATTCTCTTTCTTGATCTATGTCTCAAATAACAAGATGCTTCTAATATGTTTATATTACAGCTTATAGTTTATCCTAACTCAGTTCATTACTCTTATGAAAGTATTTCGGTTTGATAGGCAGAGCCTTAGAGTTTTGATACCAAGTTGTCACACCCCAAATTTGGACTAACCAATAGTCTGATGAACTGTCATAACAACCAATGGTTCAACCATGATCTTGTAAAGACCGTGCCAACAATCCAAACCAAATTCTACAACATAATCAGAGATAATAAAATAAATAGTGAAAGTCTTTATTAATAATGAACTGAGTGTCTAACATGATAAAGTAAATAAATAAATAAATTATCTCCAAGTAAACTCAACATAATTAAACAATCTACTACGAGTCTCCCATATCCAAAAATATGAATTTAAACTAAGAATAAAGATACTGGAAACACTCGCACGTAAAGTCGTGCTCATCTTCCACACTCTGTATATCTATCGTCGTCACATGTCCATACAACAGTGCTTCTATATAGTCTTCTACAGTAAGACATGCATCATCAACTAAAAATATTCAACATCGAGAGGTGAGCACACATCATGGCTCAGTGAGTAAACAAAATAATAATCAAACATATGCATGTACTCAATTCATTATCTTTAGTCTGGTTCAAGTTTGCAACTATGCTATAGAGAGAATTGGAGGCCACCGCACTACTATACACGAGTGTGTGAATCCACCCAATAGATCAAACACCATTGTCGTCCCACATGCACCCACCATAGAATAGAGATAGAGTTAAAGTGTCCAGATCACACACTGCTAACACTTACCCTGATGCCCTACCCATACCAATACGTAAGTCCCTGTTGGTGAGGGATTACAAATTAGGCTTGTAACTAACCAATCCTAAATGTCATCATAAGTTGTATCCAAGGCCTTACCCCAGTATCCCTCAATATGTCCATAGAGATAGAGCTAGAGTCTGGCGATCAAGATAAACCATGGTACCGCATCCTCCCCCTGATGCTCTATATCATACTAGTTCCGCTAAGGTAACAGTGATACGACGATGTCAATGCGAAGAATGGAATAGAGTTAGGGCTTTATTCTGGTGGTCAGGCCCAAGACCACAATACCACGTCCTCCCCTTGATTCTCTATCCAATCCAACACATCAACCACATACACAAGCACATGCCTACTCCTAACACCATCATCATATCATAAGTGAATAGAATTAAATATGCATGAGAAGATATAATACAAGTATTTGATAACATATGAGATGCACAAACAATCAAACAAGGCATGGCATCATATCAAATAATAGAAAATAAAGTAGAAAGGGTAGCTTATTATTAACTTTTTAGTTTAGGTCTTGTTCCCTCACCTGTAACCGATGTTTGATATCCTTCATTGCCTTGCAAGTTACTTTGAATTACTTGGGGACCTAAGGAATGTACGGATTTAAGTTAGAGTTTGATTGTAATAAGTTACGTTAGTCGAAAACCAAAACAAAGCCTTCAACATTTGACTGGTCGACTCTGTGGTCGTATATCATGTGACCACAGATGAGACCACACAAATTTTGGAAAACTTTTCAAATACCTGTGGTCGACTCATTGGTCGCTCTATGGTTAACCAGTGATGCAACTACACAAAGTTTGGTCGATATCTATTTTTCAATCCAAATTCTTCCAGAGTTGGTTTCTCGGTTCATCAGTAAGGTTCATCCTATAGTCGTTTTATGGCCTTTAATCATAGTTTTTCATTAACCATTAACCCTATTCTATTCTGCTTGATCTCCCTTGATATTTACTTAGAGATTCATATTAACATCCCAATCTTTAATGGAACACCCTATCCTATGTGATCTATCTTTACAGAGACAAGTTCCATACCTTTTAGCTTGTTGTAGGAAATTAAAACTCTTCTCTGCAGATCTTTCTCCAAGCTTCCCCTCCAAGTCTTCTTCTCCTTCTCTTTCTCTTTCTCTCTCTCTTAGGTTTTAGGTATGATATTGGTCCAAAAGAGTGAGAGAGGGTAGAGGGATTTCGTTTATATAGAGAGAAACTCTCCATATAGAGTCCCACTTCAATTAGGAAAGAGGTCTCCTTCAATTTGGAAAGTTTCCAAATCACAGAGTCACTTCTAGGTTTGTGCAGTCGATTGTGTGGTTATAGAATCCATCGACCACACAACTCAAATGTGTCGACCACACAACCTATTTTGACTGGTCTCACTTTGTTCATTGATTGGTTGACAACACAAATTCTGGTAGTCGACCACACAATCAAATTTAACTATTTTTGGGTCGATTCACTTACCTAGCCTTATGGTTCCTTCATACGGTTGGTTTACTTGATCCGGATATGATGGGAAGACCTGGTATGACATGATTAGACCAGGTTAGTGGAATGTGGGTCTTACAATTAAGGCTAAGAAATACTATTCCCTTCCGCCATTACTCAATCATCTTTTTTAATCTCTAATAGACAGTTCAGGTTTTAGAGGGAGGGAACACTTTCAAATCTTTGTCTCCCTCGATCTCCAAGTTTTCCTGTGACAAAGTCTTCGATCCAAAGGTTGATTCTCCTCCTCCCTTTCTCTTCTTACTCCTCTACATCTCGTCTTTGCTGGGCGGTAATGAAAGAAGTGCTTCTCTCTTCTTCTTCTTCTTTTCTCTCTCTGGGCAGTTCTCAGAGGAAGTCTTCTTCCTCTCTTCTTCTTCTTCTCTCAATTCATGCATTAGAATCCCTCTCTCAATCTCTTGGGTTTGTCAATGTAATTGAGATAATAGAGATAAAATCTCCTTTTTCTTAAACCGGTAAGTGTAGGATCACATAATGGAAAGGGAAGGATTTCCCTCCATTCCTACCTTCTTTAAACCCTTAGAGATATGCTTTCCATGTAGGGAGAGGGTGTCCAGGTTCAAATCCGATCAATGAGGCCCTCAACCAGTTGATCTCCATTCAAGTTCGCATACAGAGTGTGTGGCTAAACCGTGTGGCACGTGTTCGACTTCACCTCCTTGGTCATGAGCCGGACCTCCTGTTCTGCTGGCCAGCTTAGGTTTGCGCATGCTAGTCTCTTAGGGTTCAGATAGGCTAGATCCTAGGTTTCTTCTAGTGCTATTCCATGCACTCTAGTGACATGAGAGGTTCAAGGTAGCGGCTTTGTGTCACCTCATGCGTACGTCATTACCTTTGCTCATGTCGATAAGATATGATTACATGTAGGAAGACCCAACACATGCCCATAATGGTCATATCATAATGGGATTTGAGCATGGGTCTTACAATCGCTGGATTTGACATACTAGGTAAACCTTGACGAGTATGTCACTCATCCCAAGCTGGATGACAATATCTTGGGGGGAAAAATAGATGGCCTAGGATTCCTACTCGGATTGGTGAGAGGGATACATCAGATGACATGTAGGAATTGGTTAGTGGCATCATCCTTGTATGCAACCCTAGCCAGCAGGGGTCAGGTACTAGTAGAGTGGAGTGATGAAGCAGAAGGATCGACAGTGTTTGTCAAAGCGTCACTGGCCAAACTTGCTACCCGATCACCATTCTGTTTAGGATGTCGCATGGCTTTACCAGGGCTATTAGAGTAGACTAGTAAGTGTCCAAACACTCCCATGTATGGAGTTTATAGTCAGCTTCTAGGAAGTGCGGCTAGGCCTTACCATAGCATACTAGCATACATAATACTAGACTCTTGCATTATTGTGTGTAATGTTCATGCATTTTGTTTGCTTACCTGTCTGTTTCTCACTGAGCTCATGTTGGAGAGCTGACCCTTACGTATGCCATTCTTTTTAGATGATATTAGAGGTACCACTGTTGCTGACTTTTTGAATGCGCCTATAATCTCTCACATAGCGCAGCTAGGAGGAATGTCGTTTGAATACGAAGTACATGACACAGACTGCGAATGTGATGCATGTGTGTTTGATGGATAGATATTTAGGATAAAGAGTTTCTGGAACAATGAATAGTTTTTATTATTTTCTTTTTGAAATATTTAAATTACTTTTAGTTAGCCTGTGAGTTATAGGGCAATGATACTTTAAGTTTGGTTGATTGAGATGGTTGATGAACAAGTTTTAAAAGATGTAATGCACTGATATTATTACTTCTATTTATCATTAGAATACTCATGGTTATTTAGTTATCTTCCGCTATTTATTACTCTAGATTATGAATGTGGCATTGTACTGGTATGTGGTTGATTTATGTGTGCATTGCTTATGAAGTCCTAGCGGAATCACATCTAAACTACAGTGTTGATCCAGTCATATCCTAAAAAAAATTATAATGGTATTTTGGGGTGTAATAGATTTGGTATCAGAGCATTAAAATCTATTACACTATACCAACCAAGCCAATGCTACATTATTTTACAATTACCTGAGCAATAGGCTAATAAAAGCTTAAAAAGCATAACTGGTAAATATGAAACTAAATTGTGCGCTGTGTGCTAACTAACAAAAGAGCATAATGTGCTAGGAAAAGATTAGAGATTAAAAACCATAGCTAGTATAGGGAAATAAGACTTAGTTCTATAATAACAACATAAGAAAGTGGAGATCGTCTTGATTACTCAAAATCTGATGGTGTGGACTCACGAACTCGGTGGTAGGTTTTCACCTGTAAGGTAGTCGCCACATCTCTAATGTCATTTTTGGACATTATACCCACTCTTATCATGGCCGCTTGCATTATGTTGAGTTGAGATGAGAATGATGATTGGGCATGCCACACTCGCCTAAAATTATTTTCCATAATGAGGCAAAATGCCCTTGGTGATCTCGAATGCCACATAGCTCAGATAAAAGGATGTTCATATCAATGGGAGTTTGTGATGGACCCGTTTGGTCTCTACCTTCCTCCTCAGTACCCATTCGTGCATCATCCTCTGCTTCATTCTCAAATTCTTCGTCTGCTAGCATTCCAGGACGAGGATGAGCCTCTAACCCATCATCAGAAGGAACCACATTATCCAGAAGCATTTTAGAAATAGCATACCAACCAAAAGGAGATGCTATGGTCTCTTCATATGCATCAAAATCTAGTATATCGATTCCCAAAAGTGAAAAGAGGTGAGTGAGTAGTTTGTCATAAGGAAGATTTGAAGATCCAATACCCTCTAAAGCCACAATCATGGTCCACATAAGGACATAGGGTAGGTAAACTGGAGTCCTAGTTATGAAAATAAACTAGGAATTGGCCAAATGAAGATAGCGCATTGTAATAACCACCCTGAGGTAGAATGATGTGCTGCACAATTCTACCGTATACTTAGGGTAGGGGGTGATAATTGACAGTTTTATGATGCTTACCCGGCAGGAGAATTTGACTTGCTATCTCTAGCTACATAACTTCAGTCAAGGAATCCCTATCTTTAAGACCCCAGTATGCTACGTCTCCACCCATGGATATACCCAATATTCCATCCAGTTGCCTTATATCAAAAGATATATCTCTGCCTAACACTCGGCTAGATATGTGAAGGTCTGCAACATCATCACCATCATTCATACCACCTATCACACGTAAGTTGTAGTAGAAAAGTTGTACCAAGTTAGGCCTTGTGGTAATGTTAGTTTGTAACATGGGAGATCATCCCATGGTATCGAAAGTGGCTCTAATGTCAAACCGCTCTAACTTGTCGAATAAAACATATCGACCTGATTCGACCAGTTTCTCTTCAAACTTTGCAAATGCTTCCTGAGCTTCTAAGGAAACAAACCGCACCTCATCAAATGCCAACGGGTCACTATGTCGTGGCCAACTTACAATAATTTTCCTTGGACGAGATGGCCTACATTATCATTAAGCAACCATAGTACAACTTAAAGCGGATATTGTTTTAAGAACCTACCTAATAAGCTAAGTATAAAGTAATAAGACCTTGAGTTGTGATGCATTTGAGTAATTTTGAGTTTCTTGTAAAAATGGAGTGACAAAACTCTGAGAAAGACCTCAAAGTAGACCATTACATCATTTTCCAAAGTGAAGAGGAGAGAAATCATACCTTAAATCCATGCTAACAGAAGTTGGTGAAGAACTTGTTGATGGAAGAAGTACCCAAAGGCGAGAACAAGGTTTCCAGTGGCAAAAAAAGAGCTCCCTACTGCTAAGAGTAAGAGTTGCAAGGAGAAATGAGAGAAAGAATTACATTTTAAATTACAGTTGGGCGAAAATTCTTCAACTAGTCACAAAACCCAAGTGAAGTAAAGTCTGACGTAATGACCATGTACAACATTTGACCGAAATTTTGACATTCTGGAAGATTCCGGAGGGATGGTCGGATGCATGCATGTAATGGCTGATGCATCGATCGACAGGTTCCAGAAAACCCAGTGAAGCCCTTAGACGCAATACCAGATGGAACCAGTCGACCCCGGAATTAACAACCGGATAATTTATAATGGATATATATGATTTCTAAGGTCATAATTCTTCTTGAATGTGTTTGGTTCCATTTATGCATGTCTATTCTCATCATTTGTATCGTTCACTATAGGACATGTTACTAACCGTACTGATGCCCATTTCAGGGAGTTGAATAGGTTAAAATGGCCCTACATAGACATAACACCCTGTGTGATAGTGATGATGAGAACCTGCTACCTGGAGATGGATTGGGTGATATGCCTAATCTAAATGAAACTCAGCCACCCACCACTCATGTGGGAGAGTCCTCTCAACTAAAAAACGTTCCCCCACCACCTGAAGTTACCCCTAACAACCTTCCTGCCATTATAAGGAATGTCTCTCTCACTTTGAGTCAGGAGCAAACAAGGGCGATCGAAGCTAGCTAGTGAAAATTTTAGATGATTTTAGAACCCTATAGTACTTACAATACAAGTAGCTAGACAGCAAGGGAACAGGAACAACAATGTGCCACCACTTGGAGGGAATACCACAAACCAAGTTGGGTCATCTATAGGGTTCAATAGAGCAGTCAATGAGCCTAATCAAAATCAAGTGGCAAACTAGAATCCGCCACCAATTCCTCCCGTGCCACATTATGATCAGTCCCAAACCATTGAGTGGTTCATGAAATGAAACATCTGAAGTTTACAAGAGTTGGGACAACTCCATTGCAACCTACCATATGGATTAAGTCCATAGAGAAAACACTCTGAATGATGATATGCATCGAAGATGAGAAGATCCTATGTGCAACCTATATGTTGGAAGGAGAACCCAAAACTTGGTAGGAATCTACTATGCCACTCTTGACTGCAAAGCACCTCCATATCACCTGGGAAATCTTTAAAGAGGCTTTTTGATAGGTATTTCCCCAGAAGATTTAAGGACAAAATAGAGGTGGTATAAGACCCACACTCCATGAACTCGACCTAAACCTTTAATTCATGTTGTAACAGATCTTCCAATCATCACCTGGCCAGACGGGACGAGCGGAAGACAACCAGGTATGAAAACGGACCTAAAAATGATATTGTTTCATACTGATCGATGGTATCGGTCGACCGGTATGTCTGCGCAGGTAGACTACTTAGATCCGGAAACGGATCTCTGCGGGTCCGACTTTCCAAATAACGAACCTAAGGACTTTCCTAACGTAAGGGGACTTCCTAAACTCAATTCTAATCTATTTAAGGACCCCTAAACCTCCTTAAATCTCTTTCATTGACCCTCACAAACCCTAAAAAGGAGAAAGAGATCGAAGGAGGACAAAGAGATAAGGAAGGAGGGAGAGGAGCCGCCGTTGCCGTTAGACGAAGAACACCCTAATGTGAACCAACGGTAAGTGCTTGAACCTTCCTCTAAGTTAAGCATTATAGAAGGTTAGTCATGAATGGATCAATACCATGCAAGGCGAGGTATTGATCTAAACCTTTGAACTTTCCGTCAAACCCTAATACAGTTGATAAACCCTAGATTCGAGTTCTAGGTTATGGATCACCGAAACTAGGACTTGAATGGAGTATGAAACAACTATAACTCGTTGCTCAGACCTAGAATCTATAGGAGAAACCCTAGAATCAATAGGGGGTGACCGACGGAAGGCAAAAACCAAGCTTATGGTCTTCCGAAGGCACACTGGTCGACCATACCGGTTGCACCCTATGCAATGGGTACTGGGCCCAGTACCTCTCGGGGACCGGTCTATGGGGACCACTTGACCATACCGGTCGCACTTTTCCCCACAGTGTCGTGACCGGTACTGCGATTGGTATGCTCTGTGGGAGTATTTTTAACCCAGTTGGTTTTTCGACCTACGTAAATCCTAAGAAAAACCATTCAAATTCAACCCTAACATCGTGTAGGACCTTGTGATAGTGAGTTTGGATTCTGTGACGTGGAGCAACCTATCAAATAAGCGTCAGGTAAGGGAATCGGACCTAAACCCTAATAATTTAATAACAGTAAAATATTGTTAATAATTATGATTCTATGGAATGGTGTTTGTGCATACTCGCATGTCATCTTTACTTTCAGTTATTATATTATTCATGTATACTCGCTATGCTAGGATGTGACTGTTAGGCATGTGATGGTTTTCATTGGTGTGTGGAATGGGAAGGGCTTGGGGTCTGGGATCATTCCTCACACTAGCACCTTTTCGTATCGTTTCTATCTTAGCATGCTTGGTGCGGGTAGGGTATCAGGGGGAGGAAGTGGCACTGTGGTCTCCGACCTGGCCACTAGATTCTAGCTCTATCTCTATGCTGTAGGGAGCTGTGCTAGGATAGGGCCTACTGTGATGACATATAGGATTGATTAGTTTCGAGTCTAGTTTGCAAGCCCTCGCCAATAGGGGCTTACATGTTGGTATGGGTAGGGTATCAGGGGAAGTGTTGACGGTGTTTGATCCGAACGATTTACCTCTATCTCTATTTCATGGTGGGTACATGTTGGACGACAGTGGTGTTTGATCCATTGGGCGGATTCACACACTCATGTATAGAGGTGCAGTGGCCGCCAATCCTTTCTATAGCACATTGCAAACTCAGACCATAATATGAATGTTACTCATGCATGATGTTTGTTACATTGTCTAATTTTTCTTACTGAGCTAAATTGTGAGCTCATCCTTGTGTACACACTATTTTTAGATGTTGATGCAGGTTACACTATGGAGGATTACATGGATGCTCCAGTATATGGAGGTGCTGCTGCCTTGGAAGTGCAAGTAGGGGAGGACGAGCATGACGCTTCATACGAGTGCCCTTTCTGCGTGTACCTCTAGGATTTTGGATTTGTTTATTTTATTTATTTTCAGTTGGATTTACAAATGATTTAAGGATAATTATTTACGTTCTGGTGTTTTGAATAATTCGATATTTTATTTAAATTATCAATAGAGAACTCAGTTCATTTAATTTAAGACTTCCGTTGTATTTTATTATATTCTGATTATGGTTATGTGCAATGGTTTGTATGAGTGGACATAGTCTTATTGAGATCCTGGTGTAAACCGTTGGTTTAGTGATGGTTCACTCACACTTTCGGTTCTGTTAGAATTGGGGTGTGACAACTTGGTATCAGAGCTCTTAGGCTCTGTCCAATAGACCATACATGCACTTAACTGAGTCAATGAACTGAGATAGGAAAAATTTAAAAGCCTTAATAAAAATGCACTTTAAGCACCTGTTTGATGCCTGAGACTAAATACGAAAAAGCATAATAAACTATACTAAATGTGAAATTAATAAACAGTCATGCTCTAAATAGGAATCTTAACGACAAGTGAGAAAAATCATAAACTTCCACTAAATTGAAAAGGAAACTGTATCAAGAGTTAATTGTACCACAGGGTACAGTCCACAAGCCAGACAGTTACCCTATTTTAATAAAAACCATACTGAGTGGAGAGAAAAATAAAGTGATCTATCATGGGGTTGGGGGCATAGGAGGAATAGGGTCAGCAATGTCATAATCACACTCATAAGCGACCCTGAGCTAGTGTACCTGCTCTTGCGTGACTCTGAGGCTGCGAGAGAGGCGCCCTAGGTCACGATTCATCTCACGCTTGGCATCCTGAATCTCCATAAACATACCCATCACAGTATCGGGAGGAGGCTGGGATGGTCTTGCTGCAGGTATGGGCTACGGTTCCGGTGCAGGGACGTCCTCCATCTGATCATCATCATCCCCTGCCTCTTCTGCATGAGTCGCATTGTCTACTGCTGCTACCGCTGCTGCTACCCTCCTAAGCTGATGAAGACGAGCCTCTAGCTCCTCATCACTAATCGGCAGGTTATCCATCTTCATCCAGAGAATGGCATCCCAGTCAATGTCTGATGTCATGGTGTCCTCGATCACAATCTCATCCCTCATGTCCACTCAAAAGCACTGCAGGAGTATAGTGATAAGCCCGCCATAAGGAAGGTTGCTTATCTGGTCGGGCATGGTAGCCTGACGCATAGTCCTGATGATAATATAAGGGAGACAGACCAGCTCCCTAGTGCAAACACAATAAGTCAGGTATTGGGTGAGCTGAGATAACTCACTGTAGTGGCCGCTCTGAGGGACAATATTATGCTGGATACCGATGGGTAGTAATACTGTACCCCCAACACATGTTAGCTGTAACACAGTGCCTACCATACCGTAGGTCCCAGTAATGCACACCCCAGTGTAGAAGCTTGGTGCACAACAAGCAGCGTATCAAAGTGGTTACCCTTATCAGCCACCGATGTATGGGATAGCTGCATCATGGCAGAATGATCCGACAAGAGTTAAGGAATATTTTCTGAAGATGAAGCCTCAAACATTTCAGAAACGGATCAAATCTATTGTGGCCATATAACTAGATAGGTTTATATAGGATGCGGTGCATTATTGACTTACTCTTATGATTATAGAGGATGCACATACCTGATTCTAATTCTCGTACCTTGATAGAATACCTTCTTGATTCAACCTATCAATTGGAGTTATAGATGTTATTTTCTTAGAATTAGTCCTGATTATACTAATCTAAACTACTCCCATGATCGACACCATGAATAGAGATATGAATCGAATGAACATTTAAAGGTTTAATCATTCCAAATGTACATCTTTTCGATTTTATACCTGATTTATTGATGTACCAAAATTTATCTACATTTACTCTTGTAGTTCCTTGACCTACGACAATATATACTCAATAGAACCCATAACCATGAGGCTAAGAGCTGTAAAATCTCTACTTCCATGTATTTGGGTCACCGTGCAACTTAACGACCTTTGGATGATGGTTGTATTACCATAGATTTACTCTTGATCCTTTAAATCTAAGTTCACTAGATAAAACAAGTATTCGTCATTATACTTAATTCAAAAGAAGGAAATAAATCACTGTTGGATAAGCATTATGATTCTTACATTTCTCAACATCCATGATAAAATGTTTAGTTAATAAGGGAATTATTGAAAGCAGATGATTAAATTTAGATTAGATTCTATAGCCAAGAAACCTCAGATGAAAAAAATAGAGGATCTGTTTTGAGATTGCTCAATGGATGGATATGAGTCATGTCTATAAAAGAGTGCATGAGCAAAAAGTGAGAACTATCAAGAGTAGCCAGTAAAAAAAATAGATAGCACTCAAGTAGAATTAAAGACGGCTATATCGGTATGAATTTTGACAAGACAGAAGATTTCTAAAGGCAGAGATCTAAGAGTAGATACAAGGATGAAGTCAAAAATTGTGACATTGATAGTATTTGGATTAGTACAAGTAATACTGAGTTATGCCCAATGTCGAGTAAGAAGATCAAGGTATCACCAATTGAAGATCAAGGCTGGAGATATTCCGAAGACTGCTTTCAGAACATGGTATGGGCATTATGAGTTCCTTGTAATGTCATTCAGGTTGACTAATGCTCTAGCGTCGTTCATGGAACTGATGAACCGAGTGTTTCATGACATGTTGGACACTTCGATCATCGTATTCATTGAAGACATCTTGGTCTACTCAAAAGACAAGGAGACTCATGCATCGCATTTGAAAGCAGCCCTACAATGGCTGAGAAGGGAGAAGCTTTATGCCAAGTTCAAGAAATGCAAATTTTGGCTGAAGGAAGTGGCCTTCTTGGGTCACGTAGTATCTGCAGATGGTATCAAGGTAGATCCAAGCAAGATCGCAGCTATAGTAGGATGGGATGCACCAAAATCAGTTGCAGAGATTCGTAGTTTCCTTGGATTGGTTGGTTACTATAAAAGATTCATGGAAGACTACTCAAGAGTCACCATTCCACTCACCAAACTAACCAAGAAAGGAGAAAAATTTATATGGACAGATGAGTGTGAGAAGTGCTTTCAGACTTTGAAGTCAAGACTAGTCTCTCCACCTATCTTCACCATCCCAGCACCAGGCTTGCCATTTACCCTATTTACGGATGCCTCATGGTTGGGTCTTGGATGTGTGTTGATGCAAGGAGAACAGGTGATTGCCTACGCATCAAGACAGTTGAAAGATCATGAGAAGAACTATCTTATGCATGATCTGGAGTTAGCAGCGGTCATTCACGCAATCAAGACTTGGGGGCACTACCTTTATGGTGAAAAGTTTCTGATTAAGTCGGATCACAAAAGTTTAACTTACCTTTTTACTCAGAAGGACCTGAATATGAGACAGAGGAGATGGCTGAAGCTATTAAAAGATTATGATTGTGACATCCAGTACCATCCGGGTAAGGCAAACATTGTAGCTGATGCCTTAAGCAGAAAGTGGGCATTGAAACTAGAGGCAAGACCTAGTACAAACGCTGCACTATGTGCTGCAGCCTCAGGCTCAATAGAGAATGATAAAGAGCATATATTAGAGACTGCAGGAGATCCAGTGGAATAGGGCTTAATTCATAAGTTCACATTGATGTTTGCAGCTTTGAAGATCTCATTGGATCTAATAGATGAGGTCAAATTAGCAATCCTACAGGATCCACACCTCAAGACTGTGCAAGGAGATCTAGAAAAGGGTAAAAACAACCTTGAATTTACCTTGGATTTAGACAAGGTACTCAGGTATCATGGACGATTATGTATACCTGAGAGTAAAAACTCAAATATCAGAGATAAAATTATGATAGAAGCTCATTATACCCCATATTCGGTACATCCAGGAAGCACCAAGATGTACTACGATTTAAGAAGACTATATTGGTAGAGGGGTATGAAAGCGGATGTAGCTCGATTCATGTTCCAATGTCTGAATTGCCAGCAAGTTAAAGCAGAAAGGCAGAGACCCATAGGATTGTTACAACCACTATCGGAGCCAGCATGGAAGTGAGATTGTATCACAATGGATTTCATCACTGGCCTACCCTTGACACCAAGGTCAGTGGATGCCGTGTGGGTTATAGTCGATCGACTTACCAAGACAGCTCACTTCATCGCTGTCAGACCTCAGTATACCATGGACAAGCTGGCCAAGCTATATGTGGATAATATAGTCAGACTTCATGGCATCCCAGAAAGTATAGTATCTGATAGAGATCCCCGTTTTACATCAAAGTTCTGGGAAGGACTACAGAAAGCCATGGGAACCAAGTTGAAGTTTAGTACAGCTTTTCATCCTCAGACTAACGGGCAGTCAGAAAGAACTATTCAAATCTTAAAAGATATGCTCCGAGCGTGTGCCCTAGATTTCAAAGAAGCGTGGGACGAGAAGCTATCGCTCATCGAGTTTGCGTATAACAATAGTTACCAGGCTACGATCCAAATGGCTCCATATGAGGCACTCTACGGGAAGAAATGTCGTACACCTCTGTTATGGAATGAGGTGGTAGAGAGAAGGATTGTAGGACCAGAGTTCGTCGAAGAAACTTGTCGAGCGATTGATCAAATTAAGGAAAGAGTGAAGACAACTCAAGTTCGACAAAAGCACTATGCAGATAACCGACGTCGAGATCTGGAATTTACAGTGGGTGATAAGGTGTTCTTGAAGATATCACATGTGCGAGGTCTGAAACTGTTTGGTAAGAAGAGAAAGCTATGCCCCAGGTATGTGGGACCATACGAAATTTTGACTAGACGTGGCAATGTGACATATCAACTGGCTCTACCACCATCCATGTCAAGTGTTCATGATGTGTTCCATGTTTCTTTATTGAAGAAATATGTCAGGGATCCATCGTACATCCTAACATCAGACCCACCAGACTTGACTGAGGACTTGACATTTGAAGTAGTACTTGTAATGCTCACAAGCTGAAAGGTACAACATCTCCGAAGCAAAGATATCCATTATGTGAAATTGCATTGGAAAAGCCAAGATGTAGAAGAAATCACTTGGGAGGAAGAGAACGCGATGTGAAAGGAATACCCTAACCTTTTCGATGAACAAGGTACGTACAAATTTTGAGGCCAAAATTTATTTTAAGGGTGGGGGAGTTGTGAAACCTACATGCAAATTTTAGGGACGAAATTTCTTTTAAGGGTGGAGGAGTTGTAAGACCCGCACTCCATGAATCCGATCTAAACCTTTAATTCATGTCGTAACAGGTCTTTCAATCATCACCGGGCCAGATGGGACGATTGGATGACAACCAGGTCTGAAAATAGACCTAAAAATGATATTGTTTCATACCGGTCGATGGTACCAGTCGACCGGTATGTCTGTGCAGGCAGACTACTTAGATCCAGAAACGGATCTCTACGGGTCCCACTTTTCAAATATCGAACCTAACGACTTTCCTAACGTAAGGGGACTTCCTAAACTCAATCCTAATCTATTTAAGGACCCCTAAACCTCCTTAAATATCTTTCATTGATCCTCACAAATCCTAAAAAGGAGAAAGAGATCGAAGGAGGAGAAAGAGTTAAGGAAGGAGGGAGAGGAGTCGTTGCCGTTGAACGAAGAACACCCTATTGCGAACCAACGGTAAGTGCTTGAACCTTCCTCTAAGTTAAGCATTATAGAAGGTTAGTCATGAACGGATCAATACCATGCAAGGCGAGGTATTGATCTAAACCTTTGAATTTGCCGTCAAACCCTAATACAGTCGATAAACCCTAGATTCGAGTTCTAAGTTGAGGATCATCGAAACTAGGACTTGAATGGAGTATGAAACAACTATAACTCATTGCTCAGACCTAAAATGTATAGGAGAAATCCTAGAATCAATAGGGGGTGACCGACAGAAGGCGAAAACCAAGCTTATGGTCTTTTGGAGGCACACCGATCGACCATACCGGTAGCACCCTATGCGACCGGCACTGGGACCAGTACCTCTCGAGGACCGATCTATGGGGACCAGTCAACCATACTGGTCGCACCTTTCCCCATAGTGTCGCCACTGGTACTGCGATCGGTATGCTCTATGGGAGTATTTTTAACCCAGTTGGTTTTCCGACTAACATAAACCCTAAGAAAAACTATTCTAATTCAACCCTAACATCATGTAGGACCTTGTGATAGCGAGTTTGGATTCTGTGACGCGGAGCAAGCTATCAAACAAGCGTCAGGTAAGGGAATCGAACCTAAACCCTAATAATTTAATAACAGTAAAACGTTGTTAATAATTATGATTCTATGGAATGGTGTTTATGCATACTCGCATGTCATCTTTACTTTCAGTTATTATATTGTTCATGCATACTCGCTATGCTAGGATGTGACTGTTAGGCATGTGATTGTTTTCATTGGTGTATGGAATGAGAAGGGCCTGGGGTCTAGGATCATTCCTCACACTAGCACCTTTTCGTATTATTTCTATCTTAACATGCTTGGTGCTAGTAGGGTATCAGGGGGAGGAAGTGGCACTGTAGTCTCCAGCCTGGCCACTAGATTCTAGCTCTATCTCTATGCTGTAGGGAGCTGTGCTAGGATAGGGCCTACTGTGATGACATATAGGATTGGTTAGTTGCGAGTCTAGTTTGCAAGCCCTCGCCAATAGGGGCTTACGTGTTGGTATGGGTAGGGTATCAGGGAAAGTGTTGGCGGTGTTTGATCCGGATGCTTTAGCTCTATCTCTATTCCATGGTGGGTGCATGTTGGACGACAGTGGTGTTTTGATCCATTGGGAGGATTCACACACTCGTGTATAGAGGTGTGGTGGTTGGCAATCCTTTCTTTAGCACATTACAAACTTAAAACCAGACCATAATATGAATGTTACCCATGCATGAAGTTTGTTACATTGTCTGATTTTTCTTACTGAGCTAAGTTGTGAGCTCATCCTTGTATACACACTATTTTTAGATGTTGATGCAGGTTACACTGTGGAGGATTACATGGATGTTCTAGTATATGGAGGTGTTGCTGCCTTGGAAGTACAAGCAGGGGAGGACGAGCATGACGCTTCATGCGAGTGCCCTTTCTGCATGTACCTCTAGGATTTTGGATTTATTTATTTTATTTATTTTCAGTTGGATTTACAAATGATTTAAGGATAATGATTTATGTTCTGATGTTTTGAATAATTAGATATTTTATTTAAATTATCAATAGAGAACTCAGTTCATTTAATTTAAGACTTTCGCTATATTTTATTATATTCTGATTATGGTTATGTGAAATGGTTTGTATGAGTGGACACGGTCTTATTGAGATCCTAGTGTGAACCATTGGTTCAGTGACGGTTCACTCACACTTTTGGTTCAGTCGAAATTGGGGTGTGACAGGTAGAGTACCTCAATGTTTCACAGGGACAGCAAACAATGGACGAGTACCAGCACAAGTTTGAAGAACTTTTCTACTTTGCCCCACTGATCATGAAGGAAAAGTGCTAAAGCTCGAAGGTTGACCAAAAGTTTGAGAGGCAATATACGAGTTACAATGCATGCCCTTGGAAAGGAGATTTACTCAGAGGCTGTCCAAACAGCCAAGATCATTGAAGCCAGTTTGAGAGATAATTACTTTGCTCAGAACGGAAGTAACAAGAGGGCAGCTAACTTTACGGGTGGTAGAGCGGCAAACAAGACCTTCAGAACTAATCAGACCGTAGCCAAGCCAGCAGCAATCAAGGCCGCACCTATAGATAATCACATGGTAGTTCCAGCACCAACAAACATGAATGCTATAACTATGGACAAATGGGACACTATGCTATGACCTGTCCATCCCCGCTTAAAGCAACTCAACCTGGGAAGTTCTATGCAGTATCTATAGAGGAAGCTGAAGCATCACCAAATGTGGTGACAGGTATGCTTCTGTGATTAACTACTTCTGAATGTGTGAGCATGTATCTAAAACATGGTATTATTATTAGGTACTGTTAGTGTAGCGGGAATACCAGCTAGGGTACTTTTTGATTCAAGAGCCACCTATTCCTTTGTATCTCCATCTTTTGGGGAAAAGATTGGAGATGATACCAAGACCCTAGAGACATTATTGATTGTGTGATTGTGCGATTGGTTGTCACAACATAAGACCAGTCTCTAGTGTGGTGCGAGAAAGTTAATATTCATGGGAAACATTCGAGTTCAAGGGAGAGAAAAAGTTAAAAATTGAAGATAAAAATAGAGAAACATTCGAGTTCAAGGAAAAGAAGAGGTAAAAGAAAAGGAAATTGTTCCTTTCAGCGCTCAAGGCAACCAAATGTCTCCAGAATGGTCATCTAGGATTTTTGGTGTCAGTCTTAGATGTTACAGCCGAGTGACCCCGTCTAGAAGATTTGGAGGTGGTGAAGGAATTTTCAAATGTGTTTCCAGAGGATCTATTGGGATTACCATGGAAATGTATAACTGAATTTGTAATAGATTTGCTACTTGGCGCAGCACTAGTGTCGAAAGCTCCATATAGGACGGCGCCTACCGAGCTCAAGGAGTTGAAGGTGCAACTGCAAGAACTGCTAGATAAAGGTTTGATAAGGCCTAGTATTTTTCCTTGGGGCACACCAGTATTATTCGTAAAGAAGAAGGATGACAACGTATGTCTCTGCATCGATTACAGAGAACTGAATAAGCTCACAATTAAAACTGGTATCCATGGTTGTGCATAGATGACTGGTTCGATCAGCTACAAGGTGTTGCGGTGTTTTCCAAGATCGATCTTCGATCGAGATATCACCAATTGAGGATAAAAAAAAATGACATACCTAAGACAGCCTTTCAAACTAGGTATAGACACTATGGATTTTTGGTCATGTCCTTTGGTTTGACCAATGCTCCAACCTTGTTCATGGAGCTTATGAATCCAGAATTTCATGATATGTTGGACACTTCGATTATTGTGTTCATTGATGATATACTGATCTATTCCAAATATGCAAAAGAGCATAAGACATACTTGCATCAAGCATTGCAAAGGCTACGAGAAAAGAGGCTCTACGCCAAATTCAAAAAGTGTGACTTCTGGCTAAATGAAGTGGCATTCCTAGGTCACATAGTATCAGCAAAAAGGATTAAGGTAGACCCCAGTAAAATTGAAGCCATTTTTAACTGGGAAGCGCCTAAAATTATTATAGAGATCTGAAGTTTCTTGGGTTTAGTAGGGTACTACCATAAATTTGTGGAAGATTACTCCAGGATAGCCATGCTACGAACTAAATTAACGAAGAAAGGGGAAAGATTCATTGGCCAGACCAGTACGAAAGAAGTTTCCAAACTTTGAAGGAAAGATTGGCCTTAGCTCCTATTTTGACAATTCCAATACTAGGAAAACCTTTCACTCTATATACTGACGTCTCTAAGCTAGGCTTAGGATATGCACTCATGCAAGGAGATCAACTCGTAGTGTATGCTTCGAGATAATTGAAGAAACATGAAGAAAACTACCAGACACACGACTTGGAACTAGCAATAGAGTAGTGTTCGCTCTCAAAGCATGGAGACACTATATATGGGGAAAAGTTTCAGAATAAATCCGATCACAAAAGCCTTACTTACTTATTTACTTAAAATGACTTAAATATGAGACAACGAAGATAGGTGGAATTGCTAAAAGACTACGATTGTGAAATCCTATACCACCCAAGGAAGGCCAACGTAGTAGCCAATGCCTTAAGCAGGAAGAGTCTAGCAAAGCCTGAAGAAAGAGTTAAACTGGGTTTAGTTCTAGCGACACGAGGAAAAGCTTAAGACACATTTGATATGTCAAAGGAATCCTTGGGGAATCAAGTTATTTGCGAACTTGCAAGCTTATTCTCAAACTTATAGATAAAAGTTGACTTAATTACAGAAGTAGTGAAGGAGTTACCAATAAACCTCTACCTTTAAACTTTAAGGGAAAACCTATAAAGAGGAAAATCAAACCCTGATTTCATCCTTTCTCCAGACGGTTCACTTAAATTCCGAGGTAGACTTTGTATTCCTTCGACAACCACAGACATCAAGGAAAGAATATTGAAGGAAGCCTACAATGCTCCTTATTCGACCCATTCAAGCAGTACAAAGATGTATCACGACCTGAATAAGTCAGTTTGGTAGAGAGGGATGAAGGAAAATGTAGTAAATTTTGTATATAAATGCTTAACGTGTCAGCAAGTGAAGGCGGTTCATCAGAAACCATCCGGGTTACTCTAGCCGTTATCAGTACCCAAGTGGAAATGGGACTACGTCACAATGGATTTCGTTAAAGGTCTACCCTTGATACATAAAAGTGTGGTTGCTGTTTGGGTAATTGTCGACAGACTCATAAAGACGGCAAGATTTATAGCAATTCGATCTCAATATGCATTGGATAGACTTGCTAGACTGTACATAAATCAAGTAGTTTGCCTACATGGTGTACCTCAAAGCATTGTGTCAGACCAAGATCCCCAATTTACATCCAAATTTTGAAAAAGTTTGCAACACACAGTGGGCACCGAATTACGATTTAGTACAGCTTTTCACTGCAGATAGATGGTCAATCAGAGAGGACGATTCAGATACTAGAAGATCTACTCTGTGCCTGTGCAATAGATTTCAAGGGAGCATGGCACGAGAAGCTATCCTTAATGGAGTTTGTCTATAATAACAGCTACAAATCCAGTATTGGTATGGCTCTATATGAAGCTCTCTATGGACGAAAGTACAGAACGCCACTGTATTGGGAAAAAATTGGCGAAAGAAAAATAGTTGGACCAGATTTTATCCAAGAAACATGCCAAGAAGTGGATATAATAAGGGAAAGGACCACAGCAGCCCAATCCAGATAAAAATGTTACTCCGATCTCGAAAGGAATGATATTGAGTTTGCTGTAGGAGACAAGGTGTTCTTGAAAATTTTACCTTTTGAAGGACTAAAATGCTTCGACAAGAAGGGGAAGTTGAGCCCCAGATATATAGGACCATTTGAAATCCTAAAGAAGTGTGGAACTATAGCCTACAAATTAACGCTACCACCATCATTATCAAAAGTGCATGATGTGTTCCACGTATCAATGTTGAAGAAGTATGTGCAAGACCCATCTCACGTACTAGAAGCGGATCCTCCTCAGGTAAATGAAGACTTCACACTGGAACTAGAACATCAAATGATCTTAGATAAGAAGGTTTAGCACCTAAGAAATCGGGATGTTCACTATGTCAAAGTCATGTGGAAGAACCAGCATGTGGAAGACGTGTCTTGGGAAGAGGAAGAATCTATGAAGAGGAAGTATCCTCACTTGTTTGAGGAGGTGGGTAAGTAGAAATTTCGGGGACAAAATTCTTTTAAGGGGGGATTTGTAAGACTTTCACCCAAAAAATCCGGCATAACTCGGTTTTTCTTCTGTGCCAGGGTTTTCAACCATCAATAAACTCGATTCGATGTCAAATTGATGACTAACACAGTAGGTACCCTTTAAACTCTCAAACTTTTCTTTCCATGTGTGAATATATGCAACTTAAATTAAAAGGGGGCCAATCGCTACCAACATTTATCGAATTTGAAAAAGAGTCAGAAGAAATGGTTTGATCCTCTTATTTCTCGAACCGAGAGATCCATGAATCGGGATCCTGATGTATATAGATACAAATGGTCCAATGGGAGGAAGAATTTCCAGGAACATTTGGAACATTTCGTTTCTGAGCAGAAGAGCCATTTTCAAGTAGTGTTCGATCGATTACGTATTAATCAATATTCGATTGATTGGTTCGAGGTTATCGACAAACAAGATTTGTCTACTTTTCTTTCCATGTGTGAATATATGCAACTTAAATTAAACGGGGGCCAATCGCTACCGTCAGTCGGTAAACCCGATAGGGTAAAGACCGGGACCATTGATCGACCAGGCCAAAATGGACCTGTCCGTAGAATTTGACAGTTTGGATTTATTTTGGAAGCTATTTAGGATATTCCTTGGACCAATGGACGAATACAAAGGGCCCATACTTATCTAACCACCTTTGGAGTTGGGAAATGGAAGGAGTCCCTTCCTAACTCAAACTCTTGCCACTTAACAACTCCCCATGACTTTCTTATTCAAACTAGGAGTTTTACACTAGAAAAGACACTTCAATATATTAAAAACCTACCTTTTCACTTTCTTCTGAGTACGTACCCACCTTAGAAATTCTAACGCATTCTCAGAGAAAGGGAGAAGTTAAACGAAAAGGGAGGTGTTTGGCAGCACTTGTGTTGAGGACTTATCGACGACGTACACCGCAGATCAACATTGGTCAAGCAATCTTCGTAAAACTCTAAACCTTTTATAGATTCTAATAAAAGTTTCATACTCTCTCAAATAATACAGTAAGGTGATGGATGATCACTCTCCATTAATGGTAAAACCATTGAGTCGCTTCGTGATCTCGAGAAGACATATTCTCGATGAATGATTAGGATAAACCTTGAATCCATCCTTGTTATGTTAACGCTTAGGCCTAGGAGGTGCCCCACTATTAGGCCACACTAGGTCAGCAAAATATGGACTAATCTTATAGTAAAATTCTCTTCTTGACGGCTACCGATGAACTCAATAGAAGAGTTCCAAAGTGTGTCCTGGAAGAGGTCGGACGATGAACCCTAAGATCCGGCCTAACGATTGAATAATTCCAAAAGGCAACTGAAAGTGGTCGAACATAGCAGCTGTCATTATAATTATACTGACCAACGTAGTAACCAACCCTTGGCAGAAAGTTCTGACCTCTGTGAGATGTTACGACATGTGACCAAGGCACTAACCGATGAACCCCAGACTTTTATAATCTGGTAATGAATAATGTAGAAGGTATAACCAATAATTCCACACTCTATATAAGTGTAAAGCACATCAGGAATATCGACTATTCAAGTGTGGGTAACCATAGTTACGTGATTCTAAATGAGGAACAAAACCCCTAATTGATTTTGGAGTGTTTATGATATATGATTGTTGTGCCACATGCTTGTTGTGATAACATGTCATCCAATAACTGCTTTGTGCATGCATTTACATTTATAATATATTATTGTTGTGTGGATATGTGTGACTGAGATCTAATAGGCATTGGTGAAATGGTCGAGGACCGCTGGATCCGGCCTGCTATGCAAACCTTGACGGGTATGTCACTCATGCCTAACGGGATGACAACATCTCACAGAGGGAAAAAAGGATAGCCTGGGATTCCTACTAGGATTGGCAAAAGGGATACAGCAGAAGACATGTAGGAATTAGTTAGTGGCACTACCCCTATATGCAACCCTGACCAGTAGGGGATTAGGTACTGGTAGAGTGGAGTGATGAGGGGAAAGGGTCAGTAGTGTTAGTTGGAGCGTCACTGATCAGACTTGCTGCCTGATCACCATTCTAATTGGGATGCCACGTGGCTTTACTAGGGCTATTGGAGTAGGCTGGTAAATGTCCAAACACTCCCATGCATGGAGGTTATAGTCAGCTTCTAGGAAATGTGGCTAGGCCTTACCATAGCCTACTAGCATACATGATACCGGACTCTTGCATTGCTATGTGTAATTAATTGATCATGCATTTTGTTTGCTTACCTGTCTGTTTCTCATTGAGCTCATATTGGAGAGTTGACCCTTGCGTATGCCATTCTTTTTAGATAATATTGCAGGTACCACTGTTGCTGACTTTTTAAATGCGCCTGCAATCTCTCACTTAGCCCAGCTAGGAGGAATACCGTTTGAGGACGACGTAGATTGCGAATGGGACACATGTGTGTCTGATGGATAGATATTCAGGATGAAGAGTTTCTGGAACAATGAATAGTTTTTATTATTTTCTTTTTGGATTATTTAAATTACTTTTAGTTAGCCCATGATTTATAGGACAATGATACTTTAAGTTTGGTTGATAGAGATAATTGATGAACAAGTTTTAAAAGATGTAATACACTGATATTATTACTTTTATTTTTCATTAAAATGCTCATGGTTATTTAGTTATATTTCACTATTTATTACTCTAGATTACGAATGTGGCATTGTACTGGTATGTGGTTGGTATGTGTGTGCACTATTTATGAAGTCCTAGCAGAATCACATCTAAACTACGGTGTTGATCTAGTCGTATCCCAAAAAAGAAAAAATTTCGTACCGGTATTTTGGGTGTGACACTGAACCCTGACAGGGCCCGGTTAGGGTCATGTTTTTTTAAAATCCCTGTCAGGGTCAAGCCGGGTCAGGGTTGAGGCCTCAAGCTGAGCCTGGCCCAGTCCAAACCAACCTTAATATATATATATATATATATATATATATATATATAGAGAGAGAGAGAGAGAGAGAGAGAGAGAGAGAGAGAGAGAGTCTCCCTCCTATAAGACCTAATCTTATCTCCCTCCCTCTCGTAGCCATAGCGACCTCACTACATTAGCCTCCCTAAATCATAAGAAATTATCCCTCCCTCTCGCAGCCACAACGACCTCACTACCCAGTCCTCATTTCCTCAAGCACTCTCGACGCCAGCAAGCTCCAAGCCTCCACCTTCACATTGCCTTGCGAGTTGTAGGTTCACCGTGGAACCACCACTCCGCCGCTCACGAAAGGGGAGGTGACCTATTTCTTCACCTAATTGGGTTTTCCAACCCTCTCAGGCCTTCAACTAATTGTTTTCTAACCGCTCCCAAATCTATGGCACCCTTCCAACACTTAATGTGCAGCCTCCTGTAGCTTTCAAGGATGCGAAGAGGGAACAATAGAGTCTTGCTATCATGGGCCTACCTCTCGTTGCCCTGCAACAGCTGATCAGTTCCCTTCTAGAAGCATCGTTGTGAGTTCTCATACTATACAAATTGTCTTTGTTTATGTTGATCCATCTTCCTCTATATAAATTTCCTTTCCATATATATATATATATATATATATATATATATATATATATATATATATATTTTTTTTTTTTTTTGTTCTAATCAATATTTGTTTCTGTTATTTTATCTGTTAGGGTTTTTTTACTGCTTTAGTGCCTTCTTGGGCTCTTACAATTCTTATGAAATGAGCATGGTTTGTTAACTTTGGATGGAGCTGGGTACAGATTATTGGTTTCCCATAATCCTGAACAGCTTGTGGTTCTTCATAAAGTTTATTTCAAAAAGATGATCTTTAAAGGAATGGAGTCAGGTTAATCAGGGTCTAGTAGGATTTGGTTGAACCATACCATGGTAGGGTCAGGGTTGGAGATATATTTAACCAAACAGGATTGGATTGAATTAGGATTAACACTAAAGGGCCTACAGTAAGGCTGGGTTCGCAAATACCCTGTCCAACCCGACCCGTTGCACCCCTACGTCTAACCTCAAATATCCCACATAATAATACTGATTGACTCATAAAGTTATTCCAATGGTTCTCATTTTCTGGCTTGGCGGGTTTTCCTGCAAACCTGGTGTGTGGATAACCATAAATAGCTCCGGTTGGGTTGGGTGGGTTTAGAGGTCATCACTTGTTTGGATTCACACGCCACAGAGAAAAAAAAAAAAAAAAAAAAATACCCTCCAAACTCAAATTTCTTTATCCGCAAAGCTCATCGGACAATAGTCGTCTCATTACCTTTTGTTCCCACATCTGTTTGACATTCAAGAGGAAGAAAAGAGGAAAGAGAGGTAGGGAAGGACAGAGAAGAACGAAACAAGGGAGGTTGATTTTGATGAAGATATAGTTGAACTGAAAGAGGACGCACCTCACGTTCATCTTCATCTTCATCAATCTCCGATCTCTCTTTACCTAGAATCTCTTTCTTTTTTTTTTTTTTTTTATTATCTGTTATTTTGTGATTGGTCTTTATTTTGTATAGTTGGTAGTTGCATCTACTAAGGCCATTTTCAACTACTCGGATCTGGTCTTCCCTTTCTTTTATCCTTTATCTCCATGGTTCCGTGTTGTTCTTCCTTAAAAATACAGTGATTTGAAGACATGGGTCTTTGTATTTGTTTCTAGAAGGCCATCTCTTTCAGATTTCCTTGCTTCAAAAACCCATTACATATCTGATCCTCCCTTTTTTTAAAAAAAATTTCTGGATTTCATCTAGCAAAACTCATTCTTTGATTTTCCTCTTCTAATTGGGTTGGGTTTGAGGTTGGTTAACCTTAACTAACACAAGAATCAAAGATTCAAAGCTTGCCTCTTTGGTCTTTGACTACATATATACCCTTCTCTGATTAGTCCTCGGCAAGGCCCACAAGTACAGTTCAGTGGGCTTTGTCGAGCGAATCAAACTCATTCATCCCAAAGGTATCTTGTGAGGGAGAATTCCATTTTTTTTTTTCTTATATATGATTACCATTGCTTTTTAGCAATTGGGTCCTCCTTTCATCCTCTTTATCATTTGTGCAAATTTATTTGAAAATACCCATTTTTGAACTCCTCATATCTGATGCTTTTCTTCCTGATATCTTGCCTCTCCTTTGGCCTCCTCTCTAAGTCGCTCCCTCTCAAGCCTCTCCCACCATGGGCAACTGATATGAGATTGCTGTCTCTCTGGTTCTGGGAGGAGTTATCTTGTTTCTTGGTGTCTTGCTTCGGGAAGACTTGGCTCAGTGGTTTTTTCTTTGAAATTCCATCTGCTATGTACATGAAAAAGAAGAGTTTTTCTGCCAAAGTAGAGAATGTGGAGGATTCAGAGGAGACCTCTGTATTGGATTTGCCTGAATTGGCCTTGGAATGCATTCTTGGGAAGCTTCCCCCTGCAGGGTTATGTAATATGGCAGGGGTCTGCAGTTCTTTGAGGGATAGGTGTAGAAGTAACTACCTGTGGGAGAGGCACATGAAGGAGAAATGGGGAAGAGTGATTGGTCGTGCAGCTTATCGTGAATGGCAATGGCGTATTGCCTCTCGAAAGGATTCACTTGTCTCAGAACGATACAATCGGAAGCGCTCGGTCAGCTCCCTGTTTTGTATTTGGCCTTTGTCATGGATCAAGTCCAAGGTGGAGAGTATTAACAATCAAAAGTGTTCCTTGCCTGCTGATTCATTGATGTCTTGGTATCTCTCTCTTGAGAGTGGCAAGTTATGGTTCCCAGGCCAGGTCTACAACCGTGAGGTATTGAACATAGACACACAGTTTTGTGTTATTGTCTGTCCTCCATTGAAATTTCAGTTCCTTTTATTTATAATAATCTATGGTTTGCTTCAATTTAACAGAAGTAAGAGGATTTTAGCGCTAAATGTTTTGGATGTTCCTTTCCTTCATCCCCCTGAGCCTCTCAATGTAGTAGATCTAGCTTAAAATGGCTTTCTTTTCTGTGGGTCATATTACTAATAACGTGTTCTTCTCTTCTAGCAGAACGGGCATGTTGGGTTTATGCTATCATGTTATGATGCAGAACTTAGCTACGATTCTCATACAGACACCTTTCATGCAAGGTAATGAGCAAGATGATCTACTCAAAACCAAAATTTGGAAGATTTGCTTTGGTCAGACTATTTGTGTTCTGTAATAACATTTTTTTACACTCTTTCAGTTTATAATGGATATCAGTTTTTTTGTAGTTGCATTAATACCAAGGGTGCTGTATGTTACAGATTAGCTTCATTTACTGATCTTCAGATGGGTTTTCTCTTGTAGATACCTACCTCATGGACGGCGGACCATCGTGGTAGAGGAGGGTGTACAGTGGCACAGGCTAAGGGCACCACCTGTTGAAACTCATCCTCATGATCTTCATGTCTCTGACTGTTTGCATGATTTACGCCCAGGTGATCATATTGAGATTCAGTGGAGAAGAAACAAAGAGTTCCCCTATGGTGTGTTCAATAAGACCTCACATCTTCAACACTCTGCATTCTTAACTTAATATTAGTATAATAATGCAAGATTGAGTTTGCTTTCAACCTTTCAAAATTTTTCTTTAGTCAGATGAATTTGACCTCTTTATGTAGACATGACCTAATAATTTTTGCTCTCTTTCCAGGTTGGTGGTATGGGGTTGTTGGTCACTTAGAAACATGTATCGGGAATGAGTATCATCACTGCAATTGTTATTCTAGTGGTAAGAAAACTGAAGATTCTGTTATCTTCCTTTTCTTCCCCTCCAATTTAAAGATTTTTGTTAGCTGATCTTTAGCCTTTTCATTTCAATTAGAACTTTGGGAGATAATTGATATTCTATTTTCCCTATCATGAAGAACAGTTATTTTGAGAAGCCAGACGTACCAATAAAATTTGAAGCAGAATAATGTATTCATAGCAGATGAAGATAATCTTTTAATATGTTCTCTACGTGATGAGAACAGTAGGCAATTATGTGTTTTGAATCAGGCAAAGAATGGTCCCTTTTTTTATTGGAATCTAACCTCTAGATGGGTGTCTCGTTTCCAAGGTTCAAAATCTCAGTTTCGAGACCGGTTTTGACCAGCCTTGAAACTGAGATTTCCAGGTTTCAATCGAAACCAGGTCGAAACATGGGATTTTTTTTTTCTGAATGAAATTTAAAGCCTAGTTCAAACTTGTGTTGAAACCCTCAAAACCTATCGAAACCTGGGATTTTTGTCGAAACCTAGTACAAGCAGTTTCAACCCGTGGTTTCATCTCGACAAGAATCGAAACCGAGTTGTCTTGTCTACCAAGATGGTGAACCATGCGCGTTTCTCAAAAGTTCTCCCTACAACAATCTCTAAATTTTGTTGGACTACACTCTTTACTCTAATGAGAGTATGAACCGTTCTCACTTTCCCTCATCAGCTCTTAAATGTACCAGCAATACCATATGACTTAATCAATAAGGGCTCCTCAGTACCATCCCTTGGTATTTGGCTTCAATCTGCTTTAACAGCATCCAACTTTAGCAGAAAAACTCATTGAGGAGAACCAATCCATGTTTTCCATAAATTACCTGATAAATAAATTGATTAGATGCGTATACTGTTAAACTTGTAGTTTTACGTTATAACATGAAATCTTTAGCATACTGGAGACTCATCTGGGCACCGACCTTGGTCCACTTACAGAGAAATCTGCAAAAAACCATATGGTTACTCTATGTTTCAAGTTTAGAACCCTAGGCATGTAAACTAGGCCCTTTATTGGATATGACCATGTCTAAATCTTTGTGTAAACAACAAAAGAAGCCATGTAACTCCAAATTTTACTTTTCTTTACTTGTTTCATAGGTGTCAACAAGCACCTTTTTGCTATGACTCTTGATTATTCTGGCCTAGCTGTTTGGTTTTAGGGGTTACTAGTAAAAGTTGCTTATAAACCTGATACGGCAGATTGAACACCAAGATAATGACTTCTGCACAGCAGAGTCTTCAATCCTTGCACCGAACTCAAGTTGACAAACAGATTCTAATTTTAGACTTTTCCTCTATTTTAGTTGAAAGTTGAATTATGGCATGGTTTGATCAAATGTATGGATCAGCATAATGCCTAAAGAATCTGTCTCTGTGATGCTTTTCAATGGCTAAAGGAGATTAAGTTGTCCACCTGATTTTTTAGCTTTGTTTATTTATTTATTTATTTTTAATTATATATAAGTAGATCCATTAGGTAGTGAGGACCCAGGTTTTTAGATATCCCCTATTTCCATTGGAATCCTCATGGACCATTCTGGACACTTCTTTTTTTCTCGTGTTCACTTTTTATGGTGTTGATATTATTGCAGTACTTGACCTTCTGCAACTCTATATTTTCCCTCATAAGGTGTCTAAACTTTGATTCAGTTGATTGTCAATTAAATCTCACATTAAATTCATGCTGACAGATACTGTCATCTTGGAGTTCAACCAATACACTCCAGGATCACGATGGAGGCGAACGTCAATCAGCAGGAAGGATCATCAGGAAGAAGGGAATGAAGCAGAAGGGTTTTATGGAGGAATCAGAAAACTTTACAACGAGGAGATCTCAATGTGGAAGCGGCTCTGGCCAACCGAAGTCTTAGAATAGGTTCCCATAGCTTATAGAAAATTAACTCTATATCTGAACCTATTTGATTGAGCCGCAATTTCATAGTTAATCACTCATTAATTTGTTTCTTAGAAGATGAAAGATAGGCTTTGGATTTTGATGGGGGGATGGTGGAGGCCTTTTCTTTTCTTTTTTTTTTGGGGGGGGGGGGGGAATATACATCGGTTTGATGGGATTCTATCAATGCTTGAGGTCCCCTTGTCCTTAGTCTTAGAATCATTGCCAATACAAATGTACCATATTACCACGATATAAAACTTTAGTGTTCCTCTTCAACAGACTTGTGCAAATCTTCTTCTGCTATTCCACACAATTTATAACCTTACCTTCTGATACATGAAAAGCATTCATAAAAAATTTCAGCAAAATATGTTATGTTCCTTGTAGGTCTTTTTGAAGGGAAGGAAACATGTTTTTTGACATGTTGGGAGTCCTGGAGTATGCCCTTAGCTAAGGAAGATATCTTTTTTTTTTTTTTTTTTGATAAAATGTAATAGAAATTTACTCATACCACCTTGGACTAACGTCCAAATACAATGGCACTCTAAAGTTCACTATAATTACAACCACACCCCATTGACCAACAAATAAGTATAAAAAATTTAAAGACAATTTTACCCTTGATGCATTTACATGCAAAATGGGTTGAAAGGAAACCTTCAAAAAATAGGGAATGATGGAATGACCAAAGTAATTAATGCAAGAGCTAGGGTTTATGATCAATTTCAAGCAACCCAATCAATATGTGAAAAAACCTAGAAAACCAGAATAGAAACAGTAGAGAAAAATCAACTTATCTGTGAATTCACCTGTTAGTTGATCACCAAACTTGGAGGAATTAAACTTTAGGATGTAGTTGATAACATACCGAGATCTGAAGATGATCCAACCATTGAAGGAGGAGCTATAGATTTTTTAAATCTGCTTGTACCTGCTGCTGCCATTGGTTACTGCAGAATAGTCTGATCTGGTTGTCAACTTACAATTCCACAGTGTTGTATTGATCAGATTAGGAGTGAATGGTGTCAAAATTATATAAGAGAGATAGGGAAGGGATTAGAAAGCAAGAAAGAACAACAAAGAACAAGAACATGTCTAGGGTTGAGTCTCACAACCAAGGGAGACTCAACCAAAATCGCAACAGGGATTTTAGCTTTCAAAGCTCCATCCTCTCTTCTCCTTTATTCATATATATAGAGACTGGATGTTTACAAACTGTGGAAGGAATAATTTCCTTATAGGAATGTCCAAAATTAAAACATAAAACGGATTAGGAAACTTCCTTAATATGTTATAGAAAGTTTCCAAAAATAAACTAAGCGATTTAATGTTTTCCATAAACTGAATTATATTCTATCACAAATTTAGGAAACAAATAAAAAAGACTATGGTGAAGAGGACATAGGAACAACTCGAGCATACAAGCTGTTTGTGATTTGGTACAGCTGTCTACAACTGAGGCAAATCAGTTTGGCTTGCAGCTGGGAGTCTTGGCTTGAATTTTGTCTTTCTTCTTTTTTCTTCTACTGTAAACTTGTACTGCATCAGCTCCCCTCAGCTTAAAAATATTCGTCTCCAATGAATGGAAGAATGACATATAGCGTTCATGGAGTTCTAGGTCAATCCTCTTGAATTCATCTTCATGGATCCATGTGTTATCATGTTGTGGATGTCCTTTCCATTTGATTAGGAATGATTGGTAGCCACCTTCGTTTCGAGTCATAGTGTATTTGTAGTCAAGGATATTTTCAATATTGTCAATTTAGGGAATCACAAATTGAGGAAGCCATAAGGCATGTTCTGCATCACCTTCATCGGTGTGGTGGCCTATGTAAAGAGTCAAATCAGCTACGTTGAATATATTGCTAATGACCATGTCTGGTAGTAGCTCAAGGGCATAGGCATTGGGTCCGATCTTCTTTAGCACTTTGTAAGGACCCATTTTCCGTGGATGTAGCTTTGTGGCTACGTTGGGCTTGAAACACTTTGGAGTAATCCGAACCATAACCATATCACGAGGTTGGAACTCCACAAAACAGCGATGGTGATTCGCATTGGCTTTGTACACTTCATTGCTAAGAGCAATGCATCGCCGAACATTAGTGCAAACCTCTATAATGTGCCAAATGAATTCAACTGCTTCAATGCTCACATGCACGTGTAGAGGGAAAGGCATAAGGTTAATAAGCAGCTTGGGTTCTACGCCAAGAACAATCTCGAATGGAGTGCAGCCAATAGTCCGATTGACAGAGCTATTGTAAGCAAACTCTACTATATCAAGGATATAAGGCCAGGTTTTCTCATAATCACAAACTAGACAACGGAGAATATTGCCCAAGCTTCTATTCACTATCTCAGTTTGACCATCTGTTTGTGGGTGGAAGGTCATTGAGTATTGCAATTTAGTGTTGGTCTTCAACCATAAAGTCTTCCAAAAGAACTCATGAACTTCATGACCCAATTAGACACTGTAAGCACCCCATTTTTGCCATCCCCAGTCAAGCAAGGTCTGCTTAATGTGCAAACAACAAAGAAGGGGAGGTGAATGAAAATAATGGAAAGTACAAGGGAGGTGAGTGAAATTTTCCTAAAAATCGACAATCGATCAATCTCTGCGTGCTCCATATAGTGTTCTGAGCTGATCCGAAGTAATACTTAGTATGCAGGAGTCTAGATGAACGCAAAAGGCGAGGTTGCGGGTCCCAATTCCAAGTTTGGATTTTTGGTTGTGACTTCGAGGCCATTTTCAGCGGCCCCATAGCAAGGTCATGGGCTGCCACCTACATGGATGCATAGGTCATGGAATTACCTTCAAAATGAAACCAGAATCACTCAATTTTGATGTCAAATGAAGAAGATATGATGATTTTAGTCAGATAATAAGTACAAGGGGATTTTTGAAATTGACATAAATATCCAAGGGCTTTTCTGCAAATTATCGCAAATTGAGGATCTATTGAGTGAATTATCGTAAATTGGATTGATCAAACTTCATTTCATTATATTTTGATCATCCGACTTCCAAATTTGGCGATTCAAGCACCAATATTCTCCATTTTCAGTCCCCTTTAATATGAGGGTGAAAAATCGAGGACAGAGTTGGCCGAAAAATTCCATGGTGCAAAAGAAAGCTAAAATGACTGGTAAAAGAGTGGAAATGAGAGAGAAATCAATCCAGCCTGGCCCACCTCTACCCACACTGAACCAGACCAGTTTAGACCCAACTAGTCCAGCTTGGCCCAACTCAAACCAATCAGACCGAATCAATTAAGCCTATATGTACACATATGTACATGTATACATGCGTACATATCATAATATATTGATATATATATTGTAAGAATGTATATATTATTATATATATGTATATAGAAATACATTTATAATTGCATGGAGAGAGGATAAAAAATCCGAGAAAGAGAGAAGATAGGGCCGAGAGGAGAGAGGAAGAAAGAGATTGAGAGAGAGTGGGAGTCTAAGAGATAGAAAGTTTGAGAGAAAGAAAAAAGAATCTAGGGGATAAGAGAGAGATTGAGGGAGAGCATGGGAGTCTGAGAGATAGAGATGTTGAGAGAAAAAAAAGAGTCTAGGAGATAAGAGAGATAGTGAGAGTGAGAGATGATAAATTGAGAAGAATCAGAGAGAAGGGAGATAGGAAAAGAAAGAATCTAGGAGTTACAAATAGAGAGGGAGACTAAGAGGAAGAATGAAAGAGGGAGAACAGATGGGGAGATAAGAGATCAGATCAAAAGGGGGGAAGAAGGGTAGAAGAGAGAGAGAGGAGGAAGACTGGAACCAAGAGCAAGGGAGAAGTAGAAGAGGAAAGAACCTAACCTGATTCCACCATTACTTGCAACCATCATCAACCCTCATCACATTCTACCTAACTTGCTATCATCTCCCTTAAACTGACAAGCAAACCCAACCACCATCTCTTCACCGAACACAACTCCCTCCTCCGACCTGCTACAACCCCACAACTCCATCCTGCCATTGCCCTTGCCACAACCTGGTCACCATCCCATCCATCTGCTCACCTTCTGATGACCTAGTCCACAACCCTACCTCCTTCATCCTACCCCTGCGATACCATCAGACCATTCACCACCTCATGTACCTGACCTGATACCCCACCAACCACCCACCTGACTCGATACACCCTTGCGACCACCCATCCATCCTCCTATGACCCTGCAGCATCATTTTAACCTACCCACTGCTATTCCCACTGCCATCAAACCTACCCTCATCACAAATCTTCGACTTTCATCACCTTCCTTGCAACTTGTAACTCACCATCAACCTGCAACAACTACTCAACCATTACCCCAACCAGACCACCACACCTTTAACCCACCTGCTACAATCTTCCATCGACCTACCTTACCTTGCCGCGATCAACCAATCCCCTGACCTGCTATAACTGTCACACCCCAATTCTGGTTGAACCAGAAGTATGAATGAACTGTCAACGAACCAATGGCTCAAGCTAGGATCACATAAGACCGCGCCAACATTCAAACCATACATGTAACCAATAATCAGAATAATAGATAACAACAGAAATCATTATTAATGAACTAAGAACTAAGTGATAAATAAATAAATAAATCCAGTTATCTCAATATTGACCAAAACATAAAATATTAATAATCCTTACAAGTCTTATAATTCCAAACATAACGTAATCCCTAAAGATAAACACAATAGAGGCACTCGCATGACAAGTCATGCTCGTTCTCTAGTGCATGCACTTCCATAGCTACCACGTGTCCATAAGATGACACACTAATATAATCTTCAACTGTAGTACCTACATCATCAACTAAAAAGAGTACGAATTCGTGAGGTAAGCTCACAACTTAGTTCAGTGAAAAACAAAACATGCAGTAAGAAATATGCATGATGTAGCATTCAATTTGGTTTGGTTAAGTTTGCAATGTGCTATGGTAAGGATAGGCTACAACCACTTCTTCATACACGAGAGTATGAGCACACTCAACGTCAGGCTCCAACCAAAACCGTTATCGCCCCACAATACTTACTACAAGATAGAGATAGAGCTAGAACCTAATGGCATGCTATAACTAAACCATCAGCACCCCCCCTGATACCTTATCATGTACCAGTACGTATGCCCCTACTAGCGAGGGCTTTGCAAACTGGGTTCGTCATTAGCCAATCCTAAATGTCATCAAATCGTATCCAAGGCCTTACCTCAACACCCTTCAATACGAAAATAGAAATAGAACTAGAGTCTAGTGGTAAGGCTACAGCCAACACCACCAGACACCCCCTGATACCCTGCAACATACTAAGCGCACTAAGGAAACAGCAATACGACAATGTCAACATGGTGAATGGCTTGAGGTTCCAACCTCTCTTCACTCAATACACCAACCACATAGAAACTCATGTCTACCCTCAATCACATCATTCAAGAATAAATAAATAAATATGCATGAACAATAATAGTAGATATAGGATGACATATTATATGCACAAACACATCATATCAACAACAAGCAAAGTAGTTTGTTATTAACTAATAAGTTTGGGTCTTGTCCCTCACATGTTGAGTGATGTTGGCTCTCTTTAAGACCTTGGAACTAGTTTGAGTTGATTAAGAACCCTAAACAATCATTAGAATTAAGTTAGAGTTTAATTCTATCAATTTCCTGTTATTCAAACTGACTGTCCGGACTAGCGAATAGTCATTCTGGACATTATTCGATCGCATGTTCGGTGTGGCGTATTTTTCGACCGAGCACCATACTGGACAACCCTAAGATACTTTTTGATAGTATCTAGTGGCATGTCTGGTCCCACACTAGGTGCTACCGGATAACCAGACCGGACAAACTTTAGGCTGTCTTTAGTTTGACTTTCTTCAAGTCGATTCTTCGGCTCATTCTAGGGTTTATCCTATACCATTCTATGGTCGAGAACACATTAGGGTCTTCACTGTAACCCTAGTTTTACACTCCCCCTTGCTACTCGATCTTCGTGGATCATTTGTCAAAATGATTCATATAGTTGTGAAATTATCTACTAGTCTCTTACAGCTGTGAGTCTAACCTCACGCACATCCTAACATAACTATAAAGGCTAGGAACTTATCATTGGTCTCTTGATGATGATTGTCAAAAATTGACATGAGTTCTTCTTCTCCCTCTTCCTTCTCCTTAACAATTTTCTTCTTTTCCAAGCCTCCTTCTCAACTCTCTCTCTCTCTCTCTCTCTCTCTCTCTCTCTCACAATTCTAGGTTTGGTGAATGTTCCAAAGAGTGAGTAGAAGTGGAGAAACGTCATTTATATATAATGTTAACTTCCTAATAGAGTCATCTCCCAATTAAGAGAGTGGCCTACACAAACTTGGAAACTTTCCTATTCTCGGACTCTATTTATGCTTGTCCCGGTTGCACAATATGCAAAAAGGACAACCTCAACTGTAAGACCCACTCCGAAATCCTTACAATTTGGATCTCTCCATACTGGGTCTTACTATGCCAACCTTTGGCACACTTTCTTGGGACCCTACACATGATGTGGGTCAGCCCCTTGGTCGCATAGGAGTACTAAACCATGTGGGAGGAGATACTTGAAGTTTAGGAAGCATCACCACCAAATTGGGCCCATGAAACTAGGCTCAGATAAGCTTTAAGTTCAATCGGAGGCACACACCAGAGGGACGTTCTGCTGCTTGACTTCTACCAGTTGAGAAAGATTAGGACACTCTTTCTCCATGAGTCCTATAAAAGGAGGACTCACCCTTTTTATCCCTCTTGCTGAACCGTGGGAGAGTGAGAGTGTATGCTAGAGACCATGGTAGAACTCCACCATTGATGGCCTCCATGAATGGAGACTGAACTTGACCTAGAAGCTTAGGTTTTTACCCTCTCCATGAATGGGGATGTTAAATGAGCCTAAATGGCTCCCATTATCCTCAATAATGGTTGGTAGTAGTTTTCCACCATTTAGAGTGGAGGAAACCAAGGTGGGAAACCTTCCCCAAAGAAGAAAAATTTCTCTGGTTCATGTTTAGCTTCTAAGTCGAAACTGATAGCACGAATTGGTAGACTGGTAGTGGCTCTAATACTCGTTGACTAACGACCAGTCTACCTCCAGGGTAAATATTGTAGCATATTAGACCAAGGACTTCTGGTGCCACCTTAACCAGTATTTGTGCATGGCACCCTTTGGCGTGCCTCCTCGTAGGCTTGATTCTAAGCAGAGCCACTACTGGATGACCGACCATCCGGCTTATCATCCGAATGACCCATTGGAATTCCATTACTGTAAACAGTATATGAATCAGATAACCAACCAGATAATCAATCATCCGATCCATCTTTCGGTTCATTATACATAAGAATCGGTAAATGTTAACCGGCACCAAGTACCGGTGGAACGCACAACCGGTTCTATTTGTCGGTTCAGTTAATATTGACTTATAAGCCTAGAAATGATTAGGAAGACTATCCTTTTGGTTCCCGTCTTATCCTGGGACCCATGCATGGACCCTAGGACTTGTCTATGCTGGTTTAAAAGATGTTCACTAACCTAATGAAACTTATTTAATTAAATTAAGTAAAACACCGTGAGTAGTGGACGAAGCCTTCTGCCAGCTTCAAGGTTCAACAACACCTCTGGTGTCTACTAGAGAGGGGTTGGGTCACGTAGAGTTTGAGCATGTCTTTGACGGTTGTTATGGTTGCTTTTCTTTTATAACATATCATCCAATGAAATGTATATAACTGTTCATGCATTTGCATATAGCTATTACTATGTATGTTGTTGGTTGTGGTTGCCTTGGTAGAGACACGGTGAACCATGGGAGTGGGGATCCAGGGTTCTCTGCAAGGAGTGGTTGTTGATATTGTTTGTGTGCATAACCATGCATGATGGTGAGTGTAACGTATCGGAGTACGGGCATGCATACCATGTTAGTGTACCGGTGTTCTAGTAGAGACACGGAGATCCATGGGAGTGGGGATCCAGGGCTCTCCGTTGGGATACCACCCATGTATGGTGGTTCATGTAATGAGTAACCTCATGAATCACGTTAGAAGTAGCTGTACCTTAGTGGAGGCACAACAAACCATGGGAATGGGGAGTTGGGGTTATCCGCTCGATGCAATCTAGTTGAGACCATGTATGATGGACTTGTAGAGTATGGGAGTACAATACATGTGCCATGTTGGCACTCTATGCTCTAGTGGGGATACAGTTAGTCCATTGGACTAGAATATGGATTCCTACTGGAGTATAGTTTTACTTATTGTGTGTACATGCCATGATTATTGATTGATCGTTTGGATATGATTGTGTGGGATATATAATCATGTAACGTGTGGGGCATGATGCATGGCCATATGTCCGGTTACACCTTAGTAGGGACACGGTCAGTCCATGGGAGTAGAACGGAGATCTCTTGTCACGCCCCAATTCTGGACTAACCAGTAGTGCGATGAACCGTCATAAAAATCAACGATTCAAACCAGGATCTCATAAAGACCGTGTCAACCATATCAAATCAAACACATTCCACAGTAATAATCAGAGGTAATAAATAAATAACAAAAGTCATTATTAATATAAAACTGAGGTCTAACATGATAAATAATGATTTAAAACCAATTATCTCCAATTAACTCAAGACATAAAGTAAAATAATCTATTACAAGGTCCAATCTCCTTAAAGTATAATTAAACTACTTGAAAACGCATTGATAGCACTCGCATGACGGATCATGCATGTCCATAGCAGCCACGTGTATGTACGGCTGCGCATTCATGTAGTCCTCCACCGTGGTACCTGTATCATCAACTAAAAATATAGATATTGAGGGTAAACATATATCATGGCCCAGTGAGCAAACAAAACAATGCACAAACATATGCATGCAATCAATCATATTCATATCTTTAGTCTAGTATGAGTTTGCAAATGTGCTATGACAAGGATAGTTTGCAACCATGCCTCCATACACAAGAGTGTGAGCACACCCAGTGGATCACACACTACTATCGCCCCACATCACTCACTATGAAATAGAGATAGAGCTAGAGCTCTTGGATTACACATCCCCAGAACCCCCCTGATACCCTATATGTACCAATACGTGTGCCCCTACTGGCGAGGGCTTGCAAAATGGGTTCATGACTAACCAATCCTAGATGTCATCAAGATTGTATCCAAGGCCATACCCCAGCATCCCTCAATATGTCCATAGAGATAGAGGTAGAGTCTGGCAGTCTGGCCAAAGACCACGGTACCACATCCTTTCCCTAATACCCTACGACATACTAGTTCTGCTAAGGTAACGGCGATACCATGATGTCAGTGTGTAGGACAGAGTAGAGATAGAGCTAGATTCTGGTGGACAGAACCAAGACCATAGTACTGCGTCCTCCCCCTGATGCTTTACTCCCATCTAACACACCAACCACAAACACAATCACATGCCTATTCATAGCATCATCATCATGTTATAAATAAATAGAAATAAATATGTATGAGTAGATATATAACAAGTATTGGATGACATGTGAAATATACAAACAATCATACAAGACATGGCATCATATTCGATATCAGAAATAAAATAAAAGGTAGTTTATTATTAGCCTTTTAGTTTAGGTCATTTTCCCTCACCTGTAGTCAATGTTTGATCTCCTTCCAAGCTTTGGAAACTACTTTAAACTACTTAGGAACCTAAGAAATTTCTGGATTTAAGTTAGGGATTGCTTATCACAAGTTACAGTAATTGGAAAACAAAACAAAGTTCTTTTGGTTGAGTGGTCGACTCTACGGTCACACATATACAGTAACCACACATT
This sequence comes from Protea cynaroides, assembly GCA_028583415.1. Taxonomy (NCBI): domain Eukaryota; kingdom Viridiplantae; phylum Streptophyta; class Magnoliopsida; order Proteales; family Proteaceae; genus Protea; species Protea cynaroides. Next base: position 92,882,717 of record CM053269.1, read on the forward strand.
GTGCGGTCGACTCTGAGGTCGCAACCTCTGATGCGACCACACAAACTCTTGAAACTTTCCAAATAGTTGTGGTCGACTCACTAGTAGCAGCATGGTCGATAGATGATGTGACCACACAATGTTTGGTTAATTTCTCTCTTTCAGTCCGAGTTTTTCCTGAGTCGATTTTTCGACTCAATGTTAAGGTTCATCTTATGAAAATTCTATGGCCACTAAATCATGGTTTCTCATAACAATTAACCCTAATCTAACTTTCATGATTATTCCTTGAAATTTACTTAGAGAATCTCATGGTCAAAACCCTACACTGGTTCAATACCTCAACTTGACCATGGGAAACTCTACTCTGTGATTTATTCCTACAGAGACAAGTTCCATACCTTAAGCTTGCTGTAGAGAGTTAAAAACCTCCTCTGTAAATCCCTTCTCCTAACCTTTCTCCCTAAGTTCTCCTCCTCCTTCTCTTCCTCTCTCTTTCTCTCTTAGGTGTAGGGTTTGAGATTGATCCAAAAGAGTGAGTGAGGGTAGAGGGACGTCCTCTATATAGAGAGAAACTCTCCATATAGAGTCCCTCTTCAATTAGGAAAGAGGTCTCATTTAATTTGAAAAGTTTTCAAATCACGGAGTCATACTGGGATTGTCCGATCGACTATGCGGTCGTAAAATCCGATGACCACACAATCAAGAGGTATCAACCACACAACATAAGATTGACTGGTCTCATACTGAAATTTGACTGGTCGACCACACAAGCTTAGGTAGTCAGCCACACAACTAAAATTCACTATTTTTAGGTCGATTTACTTACCTAGCCTTGTGGTTCCTTCATACAGTTGGTCCACTCGAGCTAGCTATGATGGGAAGACCTGGCACGACAAGGTTAAACAGGGTTAGTGGAGTGCAGGTCTTACAACATCCCCCTTAAATAAATTTCATCCTTGAAATTTATACATACCTTTAGAGTCAAATAGATGAGGATATTACTTTCATATAGTGTTCTCTTCTTCCCACGTTATCTCTTTTATTTCCTGACTCCGCCAAGTAACTTTAATATAATAAATGTCATGGTTGTGAAGAGTTTGAACCTTTCGACTGGTGACTTCAAAAGGCACCACTTCGAACGTCAAATCTTCAGTCAAATCCGGTGGATTCGATATTAAAATATGCGTGGGATCTCTGATGTACTTCTCCAATAATGAGACATGAAATACATCATGCACACCAAACATAGATGGTGGTAGTGCTAGCTGATACGCTATCTTTCCACGTTTAGCTAGAATCTCATAAGGTCCAATGTATTTGGGACCTAGCTTTCCTTTCTTACCAAACTTCTTCTGTAAGACCCGCACTCTGAAAACCCGATCTAAACCTTGGTCATGTGTCATGACAGGTCTTCCGATCATCACCGGGCCAGACGAGGCAAGCGGATAACAAACATGTACAAAATCAAACCGAAGTCGACTAATTATACCTGATTTTAGGTATACCGGTCGATGGTACCGGTCTTGGTACCGGTCGACCGGTATGGCCTGCGCAGCTATGTGCGGGAATCTGGAAATTGGTCTCTGCGGGTCCCGCTTTCCTGATTTCGAATCCTAGAAGTTTCCTAATCCTAGTAGGGTTACTAAACCCTATTTCTAGCCTATAAATACACCCTTAAACCTCCTCAAATCATTTCCATTGTCTCTCCCAAACCCTAGAGAAGAGAAAGAGGTTGGAAATGAGAAGGAGCTAGGAGGAAGGAGAAGAAGCCGCCATTACCGTTCGATGAAGCTCTCCTTACGCCAGTCAACGGTAAGTGCTTGAATCCATCTTCTTATCCTATGTTAGTTGTGTGGGTGGATCAATACCATGCAAAGTAGGTATTGATCTAAAACCCTAATTTGGCTAATAAACCCTAAGTTGCCATCAAACCCTAGATTCGAGTTTCGAGATGATATTCATCGAAACGAGACTTGAATGAGTTGGGGATAACTCTAACTCAAAGCCTAGACATAGAATGGATAGGAGAAACCCTGAAAATCCATGGAGGATGATCGTCGGCAGTCGAAGAACCCATGTATGGTCTTCCGGAGACATACGGGTCGACTATACCGGTTACACATAGTGCGACCGGTATGTTGCGACCGCTACCTCTCGGGAGGTTATTCGTGGGGGACCGGCTGACCATACCGGTGCCGCTTTCCCACAGAGCTACGATCAGTACATGCCACCGGTCAGCTCTGTGAGGGTATTTTGTAACCCTGTTGGTTTCCGATCAACATGAGACTCTGAGAATGTTATTTTTAATGAAACTCTAATAATGTTGTAGGACATTGTGACTTGCCCTTTGGATCTTGCGACGTGGAGCAAGTTATCGAACGAGCGTCAGGTAAGGGAATCTGACCTAAACCTAATAATTAATGGACAGTAAATCGTTGTTAATCATTGAATATCTATGATGTGATGTTTGTGCATATTCACCTGCCATCCTTTACTTCGGTTATTATTACTTGTTCATGCATTGATAGGATGTGATTGTTAGGCATGTGATTGTTTTTCGTTAGTGTGTGGAGTGGGGCATGGGCCTAGGATCGCTCTTCGCACTACACCTTTGTAGTATTCCGTCTTAACATGCTTGGTACGGCCGAGTCGACGCTGGCTTGTCCACGATGCTTTAGCTCTATCTCTATGCCGTAGGGAGTTATGTTGGGATAGGGTCTACCTGCGTATGATTTTTATCCTAGTGGGTTAGTTGCGGATAGGACATCAGGGGAGGTGTGGGAATGCCTTAGCTCTATCTCTATGCCGTAGACGGCTATGCTGGGATAGAGCATACATTGATGACATATAGGATTGGTTAGTTGCGAGCCCAGTTTGCGAGCCCTGGCCAGTAGTGGCTTAGGTACTGGTATGTATAGAGTATCAGGGGAGGTACGTGGGTATCTTAGCTCTATCTCTATTCCATGATGGGTGCATGTGGGCCAATGGGGGTGTGATCCATGAGGTGCCACACACTCGTGTATAGAGGTGCGGGGGCCACCAAACCTTTCTATAGCACATTGCAAACTTAAAACCAAACCACAGCATAAAATTGATTGTTACTCATGCATAATCTTGTGAAACTGTCTGATTGTCTTATTGAGCTGTGTTGTGAGCTCACCCTTTGTACGCACATTGTTTTAGATGTTGATGCAGGTTATACTGTTGATGATTACATGAACGCTCCGGCGTATGGAGGTGTTGCTGCTCTGGATGTGCAAGCAGGAGAGGACGAGCATGATGCTTCATGCGAGTGCCCTTTCTGTGTGTACTTGTGATGGATTTTATTTAGTTGTTTCAGTTATTTTCGTTTGATATTAAGGGATGTAAAAGATATTTATTTTATGTGTTTGAATTTGAATAATGGGATATTTATTTAAATTATCAATAGATACTCAGTTCATTCTATTTAAAGTCTTCCGCTGTAATATTTATATTCTGATTGTTGGTTATGTGTAATGGTTTGTATGGGTGGACACGGCATATTCGGGATCCTGGTATGAACCGTTGGTTCAATGACGGTTGACTCACACCATTCTGGTTGGATCAGAATTGGGGTGTGACAACTTGGTATCAGAGCTCTTGGGCTCTGTTCCAACAAACCATGTTGCACTTAACTGAGTCGATGAACTGAGTTAGGAAAAATTAAAAATCTTAATACAAGCGCACCTTAAGAATTGTTTGATACCTGAGACGGACTAAGAAAGAGAATAATATACTATGTTAAATATGAAACTTAACATGTGCACATACACTAGTTAGGAAAAACCATGAAAATTTTCATTAATTAAGGAAATTGTAGCAAATGATATAGTGCTACAGGGTACAGTCCACAAACCGGACAGTTACCCTGTATTATAAACAGTCATGAGTAGATAAAAGGAAAATCATGGGGTAGGGGGCCTAGGAGGTATGGGGTCCGCTATATCATAATCTCGCTCGTAAGCGACCCTGAGCTAGTGCACCTGATCTTGTGTGACTCGGAGGCTATGAGTCAACTGTGCTAAGTCACGGCTCATCTCCCGCCGAGTGTCCCCCGAGCTACATAAACATACCCATCACGAGTCGGGAGGAGGTCGAGATGGTCCAGGCTGTGGGGACGGATGGTGGTGGGTGCGAGGTGTAGGGCGTGGGGGCGGGCACCGGTGCTTCCCCAACCATATCGTCATCATCGCCATCACCCATCTTGCCGCATAGGCCGCATTGGCCCGGCTCCGCAGCGCTCGCTGCTGCTACTCTCCCAAGTGGACGAGGGCGAGCCTCCAACTCGTCGTCACTAATTGGCAGATCGACCATTTGCATCCTCTGTATAGCATCCCAGTCAATGTCGGATGTCATGGTGTCCTCAACGGCTACCTCTCCTCTCAAGCTCACGCCCAGACAGCGAAGAAGGAAAGTGACGAGACGGCCATATAGAAGGTTGCTGGCCCGATCGGCCACGGCCGCGCGATGCATAGTCCGGATGATGAGGTAGGGAAGTGAGATCCGCTCCCCGTGCGGCGCAAAAAGTGACGTCTTGGGTGAGCGGGACAACTCACGTAGTGGCCGCTCCGTGGTACTATGTCGTGCTTGAATAATGCGACTATATACCCGAGGTATAGGCCTCGGGCTAGCCGCCTTCATAGGGGCTCCGGGGTTTTAAGATCTGATGCGCTATCTCTCAGCGCAAATCATCAGTCAAATAACCTTTCGCCTTGGGGGCGCAGTACACCAAATCTCCATCGTTGGGAATCCCAAGAAGATCAGCCAACTGATGGGTGTTAAACGAAATATGCACACCCTGGACATAGCTGGTGATATGTAGATCTCTACACTGGTTCATATCCTCGACATCCCCTTCAAGTTCCAAGTTCGCATGGAAGTGCTTGACCAAATTAGGGCGTGTGGTCTCTTTGTATGAAATAACTGGCAACCAACCTAGAGCGCCAAAAGCCGTCTCCACATTGAACCGGTGCAGTTGTTCCATGTTGACCTGGCGCCCTGATTCGATACTTTTATTATCAAACCATGGAAACCGAGCTTGAGCTTCCAAGGAGGCGAAACCATAGCTCATCTAGCCGTGGAACGGTGGAGAGGGAACCCGAGAACTAGAGCCATGTGAGCGTTTCCCGAGAGCACGTCTAGGCGCCATTTTAAACTGCAAAACAAAGAAAATAAGATAAAAGTTAGAAATTTTCGAAATTTCGACAAAGATAACGACGATTTTGGGAAAAAGCCTCGAACTCACCCAAAAACATGGGGAGGAGGACTTACGTAACCCCCACACTCTTCAACAAACCAATCACAAGCAATTCAAATGAGAAATTTCAAGAATTTAAGAAAAAATTAGAAATTTCGAAATTTTTTTGAAAACCTAGGTCAAAATATGAAAAAATTCGATTTTTATGTAAACCTTCCGGTGGAACCCCAAATTAGTTGAGGGCTTTTGCTCTTGGGGGTCCCTAAACCCTTTCCAAGCCGAAGGAAAAGAATTCCTACGGTTAAAACATCTCGAACAAAGAAAAACCTAAATTTCTACATATAGACGATATGGGAAACTTGTAAAAACATGAGAGAGAGGGAAGAGACCTACCTGGAGATGATGTTCTACGTTTGGAATGGAAGGAATCGGCTTCAAATGGCACCGGTCGGACTGTAGCAACTCAGAACCCAGAGGAGAATCGCCACCGGAGAAGAAAGAACTGGAAAAGTGAGAAAAATCTCACTTTTTCGCGATTTTAAAGCCAATTTGGGCATACCGGGTCGACGGTTTTGCCTATACCGGTCGACCGGTATCATCCCCGTGTATGCGACCGCTTATGTCTCGGTCAGAATTTTAATTCTCGACGGGTCGGCTATACCGGTGCAACACCGTATCGAGTGTCGACCAAGATCTCCCGGACATGCGACCGCTATGTCTCGGCCAGAATTTTAATTCTGACCGGTCGACTATACCGGTCGCAGCATATTCCACAGGGGTGCGATCGGTATATTGCGACCGGTACGCACCAAAGAGCCAGAAAAATTGAATTTAAAATTTCAAAAAAAAATTGTGTAAATTGAAATGTTACTTCTCGACTATTTCCCCTTGCATTATTAAAGACTAACACTACTATTATTGATGTTCTCACGTGTTATGTCTTCTTCTCAGATCCAAATAAAAATAGTCTGAGGATGGCGGGCGGAAACGGTCGAAGGGGGGCGAAAGCATCATCAGGCCAGGATGCGCCTAGAAGAAGAGCAAGTTGAACAAGACCAGGTTAGAGAACCAAGTCCTGAAGTGGAGGAGGAAAAGGTCCCAGAAGTGCCGACAAATTTACCTGGCCCACCTCACAGGAATTCTGAGACCATTGTAATAAACTTGGTCTATCAGATGCAGGCTCAACAGAAGGAATTTCTGAGCGAGGTACTGAAGATGCTCAGGCCAACAGGTTCGGTTCCCGCTGGAAATACGCCCGAGTCAGGAGGAATTAATACTACCCAACCGATGCAGAGTAGCCCAAGGCCGAGGGGCCAAGCACAGAACGTACCACCACCGCACGGTTTCCGCCGCCTTCGCTGCCGGGGCTTATCCGTATCCACCACCATGGTACGGAGCGGACACACGAGGGACGTATGATCCGGCAGGTCGGTGGGACAGATTCTTGAAGTTGAAACCTTCATCGTTCACGGGCAGGTCAGGGAAACCATTGTGGCCAGCATAGTGGGTTGCAGAGATGGAAAAGAACTTCCGATTGATGACTTGTACTGAGGAGGAAAAGGTTCTGTTTGCCACTCATATGCTGAAAGAAGATGCGAATGCTTGGTGGAATTCTACACGGGCATATCTGGAGACTAAGTACACACTGGTTGATTGGGAAGTGTTTAAAGCGGCTTTCTTCGACAAATATTTCCCAAAGAGTTTCAAGGATCAAATGGAGAGAGAGTTTCTCAATCTGCAGCAGTCTCAGTCGACCGTAGATGCTTATCAGCAGAGGTACGAAGAGCTATTTTTCTTCGCACCGGCCAGTATGCAAAAGGAGGAGACCAAGACACGTAGGTTCACCATGGGACTACGTGGAAGCATCAGAGAGCACCTTTTGGGTCTGGACAAGAAGACCTACAACGAGGCTGTGCAGGTTGCGAGGGTGATAGAGTCCAGTTAGAGGGACAACTTCTTCGCTCAGAACAGGGGAGTGAAGAGATCTGCTAGTGAGAGCTCGGGTGGCGGTAATACTAGACCATTCCGCCCATACAGGGCACAGACCACTACAGCACCTGCGAGAAACAACCCGGCACCACCTGTGCCACAGTTCGCTGGACACAACCCAAATATCAAATGTTACAACTGTCACCAGCTGGGACATGTCGCAAGGAACTGCACTCTACCTAAGAAGCAAGCCTAGTAATACTTGAGATGGCAGATTTTGATGTCATTTTGGGGATGGATTGGCTAGGCCATCATTCGGCCGTCCTTTTATGTGGTGAAAGGAAGCTTGTGCTTACTGACAAAGAGGGAAGGGAATATAGTTTCGCGGGGATCAAGCTATCTAGGAAGCGGAAGCTGATCCTCTCCGCCCTAAAAGCTAAGAGATGCTTAGAGAAAGGGGGAGTGGGTTATCTCGTATCTGTAGTCGATCTCACGACAGAGTCACTCAAGATGGAAGATATAGATGTGGTTCGGGAGTTCCCAGATGTGTTTCCAGAGGAGCTTCCAGGTTTACCACTAGACAGGGCTACAGAATTTGTGATAGACCTTATGCCAGGTTCGGCGCCGGTGTCTAAAGCACCATACAGGATGGCCCCGACCGAGTTAAAGGAGTTGAAGACCCAATTACAAGAATTGTTGGATAGGGGCTTCATACGACCTAGTATATCGCCTTGGGGAGCACCTGTATTGTTCATCAAGAAAAAGGATGGAAGTGTACGGCTATGTATTGACTACCGTGAGCTGAACAAGTTGACGATCAAGAATCGGTATCCTTTGCCTAGGATCGATGATCTGTTCGATCAGCTGCAGGGTGCAAAGGTTTTCTCGAAGATCGATCTCCGATCGGGGTATCACCAATTGAAGATCAAGGCCGGAGATATTTCGAAGACTGCTTTCAGGACGAGGTATGGGCATTATGAGTTTCTAGTTATGTCTTTCGGGTTGACCAATGCTCCAGCGTCGTTTATGGAACTGATGAACCGAGTGTTTCATGATATGTTGGACACTTCGGTCATCGTATTCATCGATGACATATTGATTTACTCTAAGGACATGGAGACTCATACAGCGCATTTGAGGGCAGCCCTACAACGGCTGAGAGATGTGAAGCTTTATGCAAAGTTCAAGAAGTGTGAGTTTTGGCTGAAGGAAGTGGCTTTCTTGGGCCATGTTGTATCTGAAGACGGTATCAAGGTTGATCCAAGTAAGATAGCTGCTATAGTAGGATGAGAAGCACCAAAATCTGTTGTGGAGATTCGTAGTTTCCTTGGGTTGGCTGGTTATTATAGGAGGTTCGTGGAAGATTACTCCAGGATCACTGTTCCACTCACCAGATTGACCAAGAAGGAAGAGAAATTCATATGGACAGATGAGTGTGAGAAGTGCTTTCAAACTTTGAAGTCAAGACTTGTCTTTGCACCTATCTTGACCATCCCAGAACCAAGCGTTCCGTTTACCTTATATACGGATGCTCGGGGGTTGGGTATCGGGTGTGTTACGATGCAAGGAGAAGGTGATTGCTTACGCATCAAGACGGTTAAAAGAGCATGAGAAGAACTATCCTACGCATGACTTGGAGCGGCAGCGGTTATTCACGCAAATCAAGACTTGGAGACACTACTTGTACGGTGAGAAGTTTCGGATCAAGTCGGATTACAAGAGCTTAACTTATCTTTTCACTCGAAGGATCCGAATATGAGACGAGGAGATGGCTGGAATTGTTAAAAGATTATGATTGCGACATCCAGTACCATCCGGGTAAAGCAAATGTGGTGGTGACGCCTTAAGCGAGAAAGTGGGCATCGAAACCCGAGGCGGGACCAAGTACAAATGCTGCATTGTGTGCTGCAGCCTCGAGTTCAATAAAAATTGATGAAGAACATATTATCGAAACGCAAAAGATCCGGTTGAGCAAGGCTTGATTCATAAGTTCACTATGATGTTCGCCGCATTGAAGATCTCACGGATCTAATTGATGAAGTCAAGATAGCAATCCTACGGATCCATATCTCAAGGCGGTGCGGGGAAGACTTAGAGAAGGGTACGTGCAATCCGACTTTACCTTGGATTGACAAGGTACTCAAGTATCGCGGACGGTTATGTATACCCGAGAGCGAAGGCTGCGATATCGGAGACCGAAGTTATGACTGAAGCTCATTACACTCCATATTCGGTACATCCGGGAAGTACCAAAATGTACCATGACTTGAGCAGACTATATTGGTGGAGGGGTATGAAAGCGGATATAGCTCGTTTTGGTGGTTCCAATGTCCGAATTGTCAACAAGTTAAAGCGGAAGGCAAAGACCCGTAGGTTTACTACAGCCATTATCGAACCTGCGTGGAAGTGGGATTGTATCACCATGGATTTCGTTCTGGCCTACCTTTGACACCAAGGTCGGTGGATGCGGTGTGGGTTATAGTAGATCGACTCACCAAGCAGCTCGATTTATTGGTCGGACCTCGGTATACCATAGAGCGGCCAAGTTATATGTTGATAATATAGTCGGACTTCATGGCGTTCAGTAGAGTATAGTACCGAGAGATCCCCGTTTTACATCGAAGTTCTGGGAAGGATTACAGAAAGCTATGGGAACCAAGTTGAAGTTCAATACATCTTTTCACCCTCAGACGGACGGACAGTCAGAGCGAACTATTCAAATTTTGGAAGATATGCTCCGAGCTTGTGCAATAGATTTCAAGGGAGCTTGGGATGAGAAGCTATCACTTATCGAGTTAAGCTTACAACAACGGTTATCGGGCTACAATTCAGATGGCCCCGTATGAAGCACTCAATGGGAAGAAGTGTCGTACACCTCTGTTATGGAATGAAGTGGGGGAAAGAAGAATTGTAGGACCGGAGTTTGTTGAAGAAACTTGCCGAGTGATTGATCAGTTCAAAGAGAGAGTAAAGATGGCTCAAGTCCGACAGAAGCACTATGCGGATAATCGACGTCGAGATCTAGAGTTTGCAGTGGGTGACAAGGTATTCTTAAAGGTATCACCGGTGCGAGGTCAGAAACGGTTTGGTAAGAAGGGGAAGTTATGCCCCAGGTATGTGGGACCATATGAGATATTGAATCGACGTGGTAATGTAGCATATCAATTGGCTCTACCACCATCTATGTCCAGCGTTCATAACGTGTTCCACGTATACATCGAAGAAGTATGTCGGAGATCCATCACACATCTTGACCGCTGATCCCCGGGACTTGGCGAAGACTTAACTTTCGAGTGGTGCCCTGTAATGCTCTCAAGCCGAAAAGTTCAGCAACTTCGAACCAAGGATATCCACTATGTGAAGGTGCATTGGAGAAGCCAAAATGTGGAGGAAATTACTTGGGAAGAAGAGAGCACGATGAGCAAGGAGTACCCTAACCTTTTTGACGATCAAGGTACGTTCAAATTTCGAGGCCGAAATTTCTTTTAAGGGTGGGGGAGTTGTAGAACCTACATGCAAATTTTGGGACGAAATTTCTTTTAAGGGTGGTGAAGTTGTAAGACCCGCACTCTAAAAACCCGGTCTAAACCTTGGTTTTGTGTCATGACAGGTCTTCCGATCATCACCGGGCCAGACGGGGCAAGCGGATAACAAACAGGTACAAAATCGGACCGAAGTCGACCAATTATACCTGATTTTAGGTATACCGGTCGATGGTACTGGTCTTGGTACCGGTCGACCGGTATGGCCTGCGCAGCTATGTGCGGGAATCTAGAAATTGATCTCTACGGGTCCCGCTTTCCTGATTTCGAATCCTAGAAGTTTCCTAATCCTAGTAGGGTTACTAAACCCTATTTTTAGCCTATAAATACACCCTTAAACCTCCTCAAATCCTTTCCATTGTCTCTCGCAAACCCTAGAGAAGAGAAAGAGGTTGGAAAGGAGAAGGAGCTAGGAGGAAGGAGAAGAAGCCGTCATTACCGTTCGACGAAGCTCTCCTTACGCCAGTCAACGGTAAGTGCTTGAATCCATCTTCTTATCCTATGTTAGTTGTGTGGGTGGATCAATACCATGCAAAGTAGGTATTGATCTAAAACCCTAATTTGGCCAATAAACCCTAAGTTGCCGTCAAACCCTAGATTCAAGTTTCGAGATGATATTCATCGAAACGAGACTTGAATGAGTTGGGGATAATTCTAACTCAAAGCCTAGACTTAGAATGGATAGGAGAAATCTTGAAAATCCATGGAGGATGATCGTCGGCAGTTGAAGAACCCATGTATGGTCTTCCGGAGACATACCGGTCGACTATACCGGTTGCACATAGTGCAACTGGTATGTTGCGACCGCTACCTCTCGGGAGGTTATCTGTGGGGACCGGCTGACCATACCGGTCGCCAGTCTTTCCCACAGAGCTGCGACCGGTGCATGCCACCGGTTAGCTCTGTGAGGGTATTTTGTAACCCTGTTGGTTTCCGATCAACATGAGACTCTAAGAATGTTATTTTTAATGAAACCCTAATAATGTTGTAGGACTTTGTGACTTGCCGTTTGGATCTTGCGACGTGGAGCAAGTTATCGAACGAGCGTCAGGTAAGGGAATCTGACCTAAACCTAATAATTAATGGATAGTAAATCGTTGTTAATCATTGAATATCTATGATGTGATGTTTGTGCATATTCACCTGCCATCCTTTACTTTCAGTTATTATTACTATTCATGCATTGATAGGATGTGATTGTTAGGCATGTGATTGTTTTTGTTAGTGTGTGGAGTGGGGCATGGGCCTGGGATCGCTCTTCACACTAGCACCTTTGTAGTATTCTGTCTTAACATGCTCGGTACGGGTGGGGTATCAGGGGAAGGTCGTGGTACGGTGGTCTCCGATATTGATGTTGTCCCGGCCATTGTTATGTGGTCTTGTGGATTCCAGTCGAGCCGGCTTGTCCACGATGCTTTAGCTCTATCTCTATGCCGTAGGGAGTTATGTTGGGATAGGGTCTACCCTGCGTATGGTTTCTATCCTAGTGGGTTAGTTGCGGATGGGGCATCGGGGGGAGGTGTGGGAATGCCTTAGCTCTATCTCTATGCCGTAGCGGCTGTCTTCGGGATAGGCATACATTGATGACATATAGGATTGGTTAGTTGCGAGGCCCGGTTTGCGAGCCCCGGCCGAGGGGGCTTAGGTACTTGGTATGGGTAGAGTATCAGGGGAGGTACGTGGTATCTTAGCTCTATCTCTATTCCATGATGGGTGCATGTGGGCCAATGGGGGTGTGATCCATGAGGTGCCACACACTCGTGTATAGAGGTGCGGGGGCCACCAAACCTTTCTATAGCACATTGCAAACTTAAAACCAGACCACAGCATATATGCATAATCTTGTGAAACTGTCTGATTGTCTTACTGAGCTGTGTTGTGAGCTTACCCTTTGTACGTACATTGTTTTAGATGTTGATGCAGGTTATACTGTTGATGATTACATGAACGCTCCGGTGTATGGAGGTGTTGCTGCTTTGGATGTGCAAGCAGGAGAGGACGAGCATGATGCTTCATGCGAGTGCCCTTTCTGTGTGTACTTGTGATGGATTTCATTTAGTTGTTTCAGTTATTTTCGTTTGATATTAAGGGATATAAAAGATATTTATTTTATGTGTTTGAATTTGAATAATGAGATATTTATTTAAATTATCAATAGATACTCAGTTCATTCTATTTAAAGTCTTCCGCTGTAATATTTATATTCTGATTGTTGGTTATGTGTAATGGTTTGTATGGGTGGACACGGCCTATTCGAGATCCTGGTGTGAACCGTTGGTTCAATGACGGTTCACTCACACCATTCTGGTTGGATCAGAATTGGGGTGTGACAGCTTCAAACTGTGCATAGGTGTTATCTTCAGAAACACTTTGTCACCTACAGCAAATTTAAGGTCTCGACGTCGGTTATTTGCATACTGTTTTTAACGATTTTGAACCGTCTTAACTCTTTCCTTGATTATGTCCACTACTTTATAGGTTTCCTCAACAAACTCAGTTCGACGCTTCTTTATTCTCCAACTCCATTCCATAATAAAAGAGTTTGACACTTTTTACCATACGATGCTTCATAGGGTGACATCTGTATAATAGCTTGATAGCTGCTATTGTAAGCGAACTCAATCAATGGAAACTTCTCATCCCATGCTCCCTTGAACTCAATAACACAAGCACGGAGCATGTCTTCTAAAATGTGAATAGTTCGTTTTGACTGCCCATTAGTCTAAGGGTGAAATGCGGTACCCATAGCGTTATGTAATCCTTCTTAAAACTTTAAAGTAAAGCGTGGGTTTCTGTCAAACACTATACTTTCAGGTACACCATGTAATTTGATAATATTATCCACATACAGTTTAGCTAGTCGCTTCAAGGTATACTGAGGTCGTATAGCAGTGAAATAAATTGTCTTAATAAGACAATCAACAATCACCCAAACTGTATTAACTAATCTGGGGGTCAGTGGTAATCCATTGACGAAGTCCATGGTGATGCAATCCCATTTCCAGGCTAGTTTAGGTTGTGGTTGTAACAAGCTTGTTGGTCTTTGTCTTTCTGCCTTCACTTGCTGACAGTTTAAACATTGAAACACGTACTTTGCTACGTCCGTTTTCATTCCTCTCCACCAATATAACTTCTTCAGATCATGGTACATTTTCATACTTCTAGGATGTACCAAATAAGAGGTAGAATGGGCTTCCCCCATTAGTCTATTTCTGATATCTGAATTTTCACCTTCAGGTATACACAGTCTTCCTTTATACCTTAGTACCCTTCCAGAGTCCAGAGTGAAATCAAGATTGGTCCCACTATTTTTTAGATCTTCTTGTACCGTCCTCAGGTAGGAGTCTGATTGAACCATTTTTACTTCGTCTATCAGATCAGGTACAACCTTCAACATAGCGAACATATTTAAAAATCGATAAATCAACCCTAGGTCTGTCGAACCACCCAATTTATCAATCACGAATTACTCATTGCCATAATTAAATACTCTTGCCGCAACACACATGGAAATATTTGTGCTAGCCTCTTCCTCAGGCTTCATTATCCCTTTTCGTTTCAGTGCATTAGCAACTATATTAGCCTTCCCTAGATGATACTGGATGTCATAATCATAAGCCTTTAGCAATTCTAACCATCTTTTTTGTCTCATGTTCAACTCTTTCTGCTTAAAGAGATAAGTAAGACTCTTATGATCTGACTTAATCTGAAATTTTTTTATCCATACAAGTAATGTCTTCATATCTTGATAGCATGGATCACTGTTGGTAACTCCAGGTCATGAGTAAGGTAATTCTGTTTGTGTTCCTTCAATTATCTTGAAGCATAAGCTATTACTTATTCCCTTTTCATGAGAACCCGTCCCAAACCCAATCCGAAGGCATCAGTGTGTGAGGACCAGGGAAATCATTTGAAAATTTGTTATCCTCATTTTTTAATTTAAATTTGCATATAGTTAAAGTTGTCTACCCTTATTACACTCAAAACTGGGATCTGAAAAGTTCTCACCTTCAGATCCCATCCACTTATGCTAGTGGAGGGTAAGAAGACTAGAGTCGCCACCTACATAAGGTCTAGGACCTAAAATGAGGTCCCTTAATGGAGGGACTCTAATGACTCGCACAAATGGAATGGTTGACTTGTCTCACCAAAGGCAAGTAAGTGTCAAATTACAAGTTGGGAAGGTGTTAGGAACCCAACTCGTCCGGTTGAACCGGTCTCCCTAAATCCTATCCTTTCCTACAGTTTATGTACGCTTAGGGCTATCTAATTAAACTACATAATACAAGGAAAAATCCTAATTTAATCTCTAATTCGTTACTAACTATGCATGGCATAAGCTGAAATTAAACAAAATTAAACAAGAAAATAATCACAAAATGAATTAAAGAATTTAATGAATGGCATAATCATACATGTAAAGAAAAGAAAAATGATATACAACATATGTCCGAGGTCTGGGAAAATCCCAGACCGCCTACGTATCCCTGTGAGGAGGGAATCAGGCCAAACGTAATTCGGGCAGGTATGTACGTACCAAGTATGTGCAATAAGAGGAAAGCTCTTAAAATATTAGAACGCATCCCAAGAACGAGACGTTCCCACAACAATGGGACTCATCTCAGTGTTGAGGTACTTCCTATCACAAGAGAGTCCCCTCGGTGAGGTAATCCCATAACACATGGAACTTACCTTAATTTGACCAAGCATGGAGCGAACAAACTCCCCCGTAGCCTACGTATCTGTCGAGACCTCCGTCTCTCGAGAATCAGGTCAAACGTAGTTCCCATGGATTGACGAGTCATGGACACGCATGACAACACTCAAGAAAGACCAAATGCCTCAGCTCCCCACACACGGGATTCACTAATATCTCACTCACATCCCACATTTGGGATACCCAGGTGGGCCGTCTGTCAGGCCACCAATCCTATGCATACATATACCCAATCGTGCATTTTCATTCATACACTTTTGATACAACGATTTCCCACTCTCTTGGATCCAATCCTAAGGTTGGATAAACCTCATTCTAAATGAGGCCCACAAAGTTTGGGCTTATTGGAACCCCTAAACAATCACATTGCTGGAATAGTGTATCCTAACATACATCTATTACAATGAAGCATTAGAATGGGATACATCTTTAGGGGTTGGGGAACCCTATACTAACTCATACCTTGCACGGCAAAGGTGGGCGCTCACTTGGCACGTCCCCACTCTAACAATTTATAACAAAGTGAAAGGTGACAAACTATCAAATATGTACATGAAGTCACAATGAAACATATAGATCAACTAAATAAAAGGAAAGAGAATACCTGGTTGTTCCTCGGTGATCTTTACATCCTTACTCTAAGTCTAGCTTCTTACCACCAAGGATACTCGCCCAAACAAATGGCATAAAACGGAAGGAAGTAAGCAAATATAATCATGCCACAAATAATATAAACAAACGGTAACAATAAAATATTTACAAATCTAACACTTATAGCAAGCAAGCAACAAAAGCAGATTGGTTGATTAACTCATGTACGACAAGCATAAAAATAAAGCAATGGGCTGACCAGCCTACTTATGGTGAGCTAAAGAAAGGTATATATAGGTAATAGGCTGATTAACCCAGACCACCCACAAAAAGGTTGATCAGCCCATGTGCATGACAATTATAATAAATGATGGGCTAAATTTTAAACAAATGATAATAATGGGGCAGAGCTAATACAAAATGAAAAGAAATAATGGGCTGAACACAATAAAACCAATGGGCTTAACTTACACATGATAAAACAATGGGCTGATCCTGGAACAAAATGATGAAACCAAATACACATGCGATCGGTCCGATTGAATTGGTTGTTTTAGCGAATTACAATAGGAATTGACCCAATTAAGCATGCGAGCGATCCAAATGAGATGGGGATTGGTACACTCCAAGTGGGATTAGTCCAATCAAAATGGGATTGGCCCAATCAAGATGGAATTGGTCCGATTATCAATGGGAACAATCTATTAAACATGGAGACCAAATAAGAAAGGAAATGACCAACTAAAATGGGATTGGTTCAAAATAGGGTCTGGACTAAGTATTGGGTTTGGTCTTAGCAAAGGGAAAAAATTAGGACTCGACCAACTAAACATGGGATGGATCCATTGGACATGGAATTAGCTTAATTAAAGATGGGCCAGATTGATATGTGTTAAGTTAATAAGGCATGGGATAGTTCAGCCACAAAGGTAACAAATAGGATGATGGAGATTAATGAAAACAATAAAAGAATAAATGAATACGAATCATATATGTTCCCTGTACAAACAAAGAATGATGAAGCTTTCCACAACTCAAAGAAACATAACAACCTCTAGAAAATAACAAGGGGAAAATACAGACATCATCCGCTAGGCTGAAACATAATTTAAACTTCAATTTGACACATGAATTCCAAACATATTCAAATCTAACCCTAATAATATATTAAAGACAAACAATGTAGTTCATATATTTCAAGACAACCGAAGCAAAAAGATAAATAAATAAATAAACAAATTAATTTAATGAAGAAACATACTTGAGAGTAAAGTATAGCTAGGGATCTCTTGATGTTGTCGATGATGAGAGGTTGCAAAGTACATCAGTGACGATTATGAAATCCAAAACCCTCAGCAACCTCTCTTTCCCACCTTGCTATACCCCTACTGGTTTTTTTTTTTTTTTTTTTTTTTGGTTTTACAGCAATAAGAATATGTTCCATTCTTCTCCACATTCGGTTCCAGCTCCAAGGAACCCCCTCCCTTTCTACCTCTTTCTCCTTCTCTCTTAAAAAAACCCCAAACCAAAGGAGAAGAAAAAGCACTCCAGTGTATCTAAGGCCTCACCCCAGCATCCCTCAATACGTCCATAGAGATAGAGCTAAGGCCCCCGACAGAGTCAAAGACCACATGGTTGGAGACCACCTCCCCTAATGTCCTACGACGTAATAGTTCTGTAAGGAATGGAAACTTTTCGAGTTTTCATTCTGAGAGACAGACCTTTCGGAGTCTGTCTAAAGGGATACCGGTTGCACATACGGGTTGGAGTCCCTGCCACCGGTATGGTCCAACTGGTATACCATACCGCTGGCACCATACCGGTTGCACCATAGTGTCTGTGGTATGGTGAAGCCGGTATGGCATAAGGGCATTTTTATGCTCATACCGGATGCACATACCGGTTGCACTATATTGCAACCGGTAAAGTGAGACCGGTATGAGTTTTTAGGCATTTTTTTTACAGTTTTCTTACCTGAACTTTGAGTGGTTCGTCACTCGGCTTCACCCTCCGGTCCAGTTATAATTGGAACACCTGTCATCACATAAAACCATGGTTTAGACCCGGTTTTAGAACATGGTTCTTACAACTCTACCACCCTTAAAAGAAATTTCGTCCCCGAAATTTGCATGTAGGTCTCACAATTCCCCCACCCTTAAAAGAATTTCGTCCTCGAAATTGTACGTACCTTCAGAGTCGAAAAGATGGGGATATTCTAGTCGCATGGCATCCTCCTCCTCCCAAGTAACTTCTTCTACGTCCTGACTTCTCCAAACCACTTTAACATAATGTATAGCTCGCCTTCGAAGTTGTTGTACCTTTTTACTAATGAGCTGGATTGGCACCACTTCGAAGGTTAAGTCTTCTGTCAAATCTGGGGGGTCTGCAACAAGAATGTGTGAGGGGTCTCTCACGTACTTCTTCAGTAAAGACATGTGCAAGACGTCGTGAACACTGGACATCGCTGGTGGCAATGCTAGTTGATAGGCTACCTTGCCGCATCGGGACAGGATTTCATATGGTCCCACATATCTAGGACATAATTTTCCTTTTCTGCCAAACCGCTTCAAGCCTCTGACTGGTGACACCTTCAGGAACACCTTGTCACCAACCATGAATTCAAGATTCCGTCATCTGTTATCAGCATAGTGCTTCTGACGCACCTGAGCCGTCTTTACTCGATTCTTAATTAGATCTACGGCTTTGCAGGTTTCTTCCATAAATTTTGGCCCTACGATCCGCCTTTCTCCAACTTCGTCCCATAATAATGGTGTTCGACATTTCTTGCCATATAAGGCCTCGTATGGAGCCATCTGGATCGTAGACTGGTAACTGTTGTTGTAGGCAAACTCAATGAGTGACAGTTTATCATCCCAAGCCCCCTTAAAGTCAATAGCACATGCACGAAGCATGTCTTCTAGGATCTGAATGGTCCTCTCCGACTGACCATCAGTTTGAGGGTGGAAAGCTATGCTAAACTTTAGTTTTGTCCCCATTACCTTCTGAAGTCCTTCCCAGAACTTCGATGTAAAACGTGGATCTCGATCAGACACAATACTCTCTGGAACCCCGTGGAGTCTGACTATATTGTCCACGTACAACCTTGCCAACCTGTCCATAGTATATTGTGGTCTGACAGGGATAAATCTGGCTGTCTTGGTGAGGCGATCTACAATTACCCATACTGCATTCACTGACCTCGGAGTCATAGGTAGGCCAGTGACGAAATCCATGGTTATACAATCCCATTTCCATGCTGGCTCAGGTAATGGTTGTAGTAATCCTGCAGGCCTCTGTCTTTCTGCTTTAACTTGTTGACAGTTTAAACACTGAAATACATGTCGGGCCACATCAGCTTTCATACCCCTCCACCAGTACAACCTTTTCAAGTCGTGGTACATTTTCGTGCTTCCAGGGTGTACTTAATATGGGGTGGAGTGAGCTTCCAACATAATCCGATTTCGGATTTCCAGATCTTCATCCTTAGGTATGCACAAATGCCCACGATATCTGAGTACCTTGTCTGCATCTAGAGTAAAATCAGGATTGGCTCGACCCTTTTCCAAATCCTCTTGAACTGTCCTGAGGTATGGGTCCTGTAAGACTGCTGCCTTTAATTCTTCCTTCAGGTCGGGTAAAATTTTCAACGCTGCAAACATTAAGGTGAACTGGTGTATCAGCCCTTGCTCAATAGGATC
Organism: Protea cynaroides; assembly: GCA_028583415.1. Lineage (NCBI taxonomy): Eukaryota > Viridiplantae > Streptophyta > Magnoliopsida > Proteales > Proteaceae > Protea > Protea cynaroides. Next base: position 92,902,394 of record CM053269.1, read on the forward strand.
ATCTGCTGACTCTATTAGGTGTTGTTCTTCATCCTCTGATGAGCCAGGAACAACAGCGCACAACGCTGCATTTAAACTTGGTCCCGCTTCAGGGTTCGATGCCCATTTCCTGCTCAATGCATCAGCTACAATGTTAGCTTTACCAGGGTGAGACTGAATGTCACAATCGTAGTCCTTGAGTAATTCCAACCACCTTCTCTGCCTCATGTTCAGTTCTTTCTGAGTGAACAGATATGTCAGGCTCTTGTGGTCAGACTTAATCTGGAACTTTTCGCCATACAGATAGTGTCGCCAAGTCTTGATAGCATGAATGACTGCTGCCAATTCTAGATCATGTGTAGGGTAGTTCTTCTCATGCTCTTTCAGCTGTCTTGAGGCATAAGCTATCACCTGCTCTCCTTGCATCAGAACACAACCCAATCCTAAACCTGAAGCATCTGTATATAGAGTAAATGGGTGGTCTGGGGCTGGAATAGTCAATACAGGTGCTGATACCAGTCTTGACTTCAACGTCTGGAAGCATTTTTCACATTCGTCGGTCCATATGAACTTCTCCCCCTTCTTGGTCAATCTTGTGAGTGAAACGGCAATCTTGGAATAGTTTTCCACAAACCTTCTGTAGTATCCTGCTAAGCCCAGGAAACTACGAATTTCAGCCACAGTCTTCGGCGCCTCCCATCCTACGATGGCTGAGATTTTACTGGGGTCTACCTTAATTCCTTCAGCCGACACTACGTGACCAAGGAAGGCCACTTCCTTTAACCAAAATTCACATTTCTTGAATTTTGCATATAACTTCTCTCTCCTCAGTCTTTGTAATGCTGCTCTTAGATGCACTGCATGCGTCTCCTTGTCCTTAGAGTATACTAAGATATCATCGATAAACACGATAACCGACGTATCCAGCATGTCATGGAATACCCGGTTCATTAACTCCATAAAGGATGCAGGTGCATTAGTCAACCCAAAGGACATCACTAGAAACTCATAGTGTCCATAACGCGTCCTGAAAGCTGTTTTGGGGATGTCTGCTTCCTTAATCTTGAGCTGATGATACCCTGATCTCAGATCAATCTTCGAGAATACACTTGAACCTTGTAACTGATCAAACAAATCATCTATCCTTGGTAGTGGGTACCTGTTCTTGATAGTGAGCTTGTTCAATTCACGATAGTCCATACATAGACGTACGCTACCATCCTTTTTCTTGACAAAGAGCACAGGTGCTCCCCAAGGTGAGATACTAGGCCTTATAAAGCCCTTGTCTAGCAGTTCTTGTAGCTAAGATTTTAATTCTTTCAGCTCGGTAGGAGCCATCCTGTACGGTGCTTTAGATACCGGTGCCACCCCTGGTAGTAGGTCTATCACAAACTCAGTAGCCCTGTCTGGTGGCAATCCGGGTAGGTCTTCATGAAATACATCAGGAAACTCCTGTACTACGTCGATGTCATCCATTTTTGGCAGGTCGGCAGTCACATCCACCACAGATACAAGATATCCAACTCCCCCTTTCTCCAGACACTTCTTTGCTTTTAAGGCTGAGAGTATGAGCTTTCTCTTCCTGGGCAACTTAGCCCCTTTAAAGTTAAACTCAGCTCCTTCCTTGTCTTTAAATGTCAACTTCTTTTCGGCACATAGCAGGTTTGCCGAGTGTTGAGATAACCAGTCCATTCCCAGTATCACATCAAAATCTGACATCTCCAGCTGGACTAGATTGGCTTCCGTTTCTCGTCCTTCGATATGTACTAGACAAGGACCATAGTATTCTTCTAACACCACCTCAATTCCCATGGGGGACCGAACTAGTAGAGTTGGTTGTAGAGTCTTGATAGGTTGGCCTAGTCTTTTCCCGAATGATATGGATACAAAAGAATGGGTGGCCCCAGAGTCAAACAAGACTCTTGCGGGTACCCCTGTTATATTTACAGTACCTGTGGTTTTAGTTCAAATTTTATCTTAGTTTCTAATGCACAAACAATTAATGCAACAATTAAGGAACAAGTATAAAATCATACCTGTAACCACATCTGGTAACGCGGCTGCTTCCTCTGTTGTAACAGCATACACCTTGCCTTGTTGTTGCTCCCTCTTTGGTTGTGGGCATGTCCTGGCATAATGTCCCACCTGTTGACAATTGTAGCACTTCACGTTAGGATTCGACCCTGTTGCCTGTGATGGTGCAGCAAGAGCTGGTCTGGGAGGTACGGTGCCGACTGGTGGCCTGAATGGTCGGTATGGCCGATTGTTCCTTCCACCTTGGAGCTCAGGATTGGGTCTCTTCAGTCCCCTACTTTGTGCCATGAAACTTTCTCTCTGACTTGACTCGATGACTCGAGCCACCTGTACCGCTTCATTGTAAATTTTCATTCCCCGACCCAATACATGTTCCCGGATAGCACCCCGAAGACCCATGATAAATCGATGAGTCTTTGTTGCTTCCTCCTGCATACTGGTTGGGGCAAAGAAGGATAACTCCTCATACCTCTGCTGATAGACTTCCACTGTCATCTGTGATTGTTGCAGGTTAAGATATTCTCTTTCCATCTGATCACGGAAACTTCTGGGAAAATACTTGTCAAAGAAGGCTTCCTTGAATATGGGCCATGTAATAACTTGCAAATGTGCTATGGGAAGGTTTGGCGGCCACCGCACCTCCATGCACGAGAGTGTGAGCACACCCAACAGTCAGGCACCTACCACACTACTGCTGTTGCCCCACATCACTCACTTCGGTATGGAGATAGGGCTCGAGTCCGGGCGGGCGGGAAGAACCACAATCCCACGTCCCTCCCCCGATACCCCATACCATACCAATACCTAAACCCCTATTGGAAAAAAAAAAAAAAAAAAAAAAAAAAAAAAAAAAAAAAAAAAAAAAAAAAAAAAAAGAAAAAAAAAAAAAGGGAAAAAAAAAAAAAAAAAAAAAAAAAAAAAAAAAAAAAAAAAAAAAGGGAAAAAAAAAAATAAAAAAAAAAAAAAAAAAAAAAAAAAAAAAAAAAAAAAAAAAAAAAAAAAAAAAAAAAAAAAAAAAAAAAAAAAAAAAAAAAAAAAAAAAAAAAAAAAAAAAAAAAAAAAAAAAAAAAAAAAAAAAAAAAAAAAAAAAAAAAAAAAAAAAAAAAAAAAAAAAAAAAAAAAAAAAAAAAAAAAAAAAAAAAAAAAAAAAAAAAAAAAAAAAAAAAAAAAAAAAACAAGGCCCACGACGAAACCCCCCGAGGAGAAAAAACAAAGCCCCCGCCCGTGCCCGCCCCCGCGCGCGCCCCCCCCCAAGGAGAGCCACCCGGCGCCAAGCAACCGAGGAGCCGGGGGCGAAGAAAGGGAAGGGCGAGGGGGAGGAGCGCCGGAAAGAGAGAAAGCCAAGATGGAGATGTGATACCCTATTCGCACGGAGTTTGCTAGGATAAAGACGATACGAGAAAAGGTGTTAGCTGTGGATATATCCAGGGCACATCCCTTTCACATTCCACACACTAACGAAAACATACACATGCCTAAACATACAACAATCCTAGCATACGAAATGCATGAAGATATAATAATCAAAAGCATAACTACATGGCATGTGAGATGCACAAACATCAAACAATGAATATTCATAATAACCCGGTATATACCGGTTGCACTTACCGGGTCTCACTCAGATCTCACCGAGTGAGACCCCGTATGTGCCTGCGATACATACCGCAAGGCCATACCGCTGGACTCATAGTCCATCCAGTATACCCTGCGGTTTGGATCCGAGAGTGAGATCTCGGATCTCCCTTCCTTTTTGGCTAACCGATAGGTCTCCATAGGGTTTCCCCTACATTTTCCAAGTCCAAACCCTTTCTTGGCCTTTGAATCTCGGCTATATTGCCGTATGAACCTAAATTAGATTCGAATGAGGGAGAACATTGGGTGTCATTCTCCTTTTTGGATCATTGCGCCGCTTCGCGGCTTTGATCCGATCTCCTAACAAAATTAACAAAACAGAGCACTACCGGCGAATATAGAGCACTTACCGGCGTTGTCGGTTGGCGGTGTGCTCTTCCTTCCTGGGCGGGGCTACCTCCTTCCTTGCTCCTTTCTCAGATCTTCTCCAGACGGTGAGAATGTTTGAGAAGGAGAAATGGACTGTCTCCTTCTCTATTAATAGAGGGAGACCGTCCAAGGAAGGTTTCTCCTCGGAATGAAAACTTTCCGAGTTTCCATTCTGAGAGACAGACCTTTCGGAGTCTGTCTAAAGGGATACCGGTTGCACATACCGGTTGGAGTCCCTGCCACCGGTATGGTCCAACCGGTATACCATACCGCTGGCACCATACCGGTTGCACCATAGTGCCTGCGGTATGGTGAAGCCGGTATGGCATAAGGGCATTTTTATGCTCATACCGGATGCACATACCGGTTGCACTATACTGCAACCGGTATAGTGAGACCGGTATGAGTTTTTAGGCATTTTTTTACAGTTTTCTTACCTGAACTTAGAGTGGTTCGTCACTCGGCTTCACCCTCCGGTCCAGTTATAATTGGAACACATGTCATCACATAAAACCATGGTTTAGACCCGGTTTTAGAACATGGTTCTTACATAAAGCATCATGGACAAGCCAGCGTCGACTCGGAGACCACAGTGCCACATAACCATGGCCAGGCCAACATCAATATCGGAGACCACTGTACCACGACCTTCCCCTGATGCCCCACCCGTACCAAGCATGTTAAGACAGAATACTACAAAGGTGCTAGTGTGAGGAGCGATCCCAGGCCCATGCCCCACTCCACACACTAACGAAAATAATCACATGCTTAACAATCACATCCTAACAATGAATGAACAGTAATAGTAACTGAAATTAAAAGATGGCATGTGAAGATGCACAACATCACATCATATATAATCAGGTGGTTAACAACGACTTACTGTCCATTAATTATTAGGTTTAGGTCAGATTCCCTTACCTGACACTCGTTTGTTAGCTTGCTCCACATCGCAAGATCCAAACGGGAAGTCACAAAGTCCTACAATATTATTAGGGTTTCATTAGAATATTTTTATAGGGTTTCATGTTAGTCGGAAACCAATAAAATTACAAAATACCCTCACAGAGCTGACCAGTGGCATGTACCGGTCACAGCTCTGTGGGGAAGACTGGCGACCGGTATGGTCAGCCGGTCCCCAGACACCAGCCTCCCGAGGGATACCGGTGGCAACATACCGGCCGCACTGTGTGCAACCGGTATAGTCGACCGGTATGTCTCCGGAAGACCATACTTGGGTTTTTCGACTGCCGTCGATCATCCTCCATGGATTTCCAAGGTTTCTCCTATCCATTCTAAGTCTAATCTTTGAGTTAGAGTTATCCCCAACTCATTCAAGTCTTATTTCGATGAATATCATCTCGAAACTCGAATCTATGGTTTGACGGTAACTTAGGGTTTTAAGGTCCAGTTTAGGGTTTTAGATCAATAGCTACTTTGCATGGTATTGATCCACCCTTATAACAATCATAGGGTAAGAAGAATGATCAAAACACTTACCGTTGACTGGCGTAACGTGAGCGTCGTCGAACGGTAATGGCGGCACCTTCTTCTCCTTCCTCGCTTCCTCTCCTTTTCCAACCTCCTTCTCCTCTTTAGGGTTTGTGAGAGACAATGGAAAGGATTTGAGGAGGTTTAAGGGTGTATTTATAGGCTAGAATTAGGGTTTAGTAACCCTATTAGGATTAGGAAAGTCTTAGGATTCGAAATCAGGAAAGTGGGACCCTCAGAAGTCAATTTCTGGATCTCCACACTCAGCTGCGCAGAGCTGACCGGTCGACCGGTACCAAGACCGGTACCATCGACCGGTCAACATAAAATGATGATTATTTGACCGTCTTTGATCTGATTTCGTACCTGTTTGTCATCCGCTCGTCCCGTCTGGCCCAGTGATGATCGGAAGACCTTCTACAACACAAAACCAAGGTTTAGACCGGGTTTACGGAGTGCGGGTCTTACAACTCCCCCACCCTTAAAAGAAATTTCGTCCCAAAATTTTCATGTAGGGTTTCACATCTATGGCTCAAAACTGCAAGTTATACACTATTCATTGTCCATAATGATTTCCTCCATGGAATCTCTTGGAACTTGTCCATGGATGGATGATTTGGGTTTCTCCTAATCCTATGTTCTTCATAAACTATTCTAGGCTCTCTTATTCAGGTAGGGAATTAGGTTCATACCTTAATTCATAGGTTTCTCTGAACTTCCTCCTCTTCCTTAGTCTTCTTCTTCAAGTTTCCTTCTCTTCTTCTCTTCCTTCTCTTTCTCTTTCTCTCGCTTTCAATTAGGGTTCTAAAGGAGTGAAAGAGGCTTAGGGACGTCCTATTTATAGAGGAAAATCCTCCATAATAACCCCCAATGAGTTCAGGAAAGACCCCCTTCGAATTAGGAAGGTTTCCTATTTTTTGATTCTTGCTGTTTTCGTAGGGTCGCATGTAGGGTCAGACATACTACGACCCTACGTTTTCAAAACATGAGATCCTAGGGTGTAGGGTCGTAGGTAGGGTCACAAAATTCGTGACCCTACATTTTAAAACGTGTGACCCCACGACCAAAAAGTCATGGGTTGGACTCTTTTGAGGTGGGGTCGGTCACACTTCTTAGGCATACAACCACACACTCATATTTAACTGTTTTGAGTTATATTTCATACTTGGTCTTGTGGTTTCTTCATGCACTGAGTCCATTTGGCTCGACCATGATAGGTAGAATTGGTATAAGGTGGTAAGACCGGTTAGTTCGATACGGGTCTTACACATTATCCGAGTCAATTTAGTTGAATTTGTTTAAGCCATGTGTTCGGTCTTGGGACCTCGTGGTTCTAAAAAATGAATAATCAATGGTACCAAGGTCTGGCTACTTGGGTTACCAAATTCAATGAAATTGAAATGGATATATTAATCCGTTGTCCTTATTAGGGATGGTTAGCAAAAATGGTTCCTAGAGGAACAAACTAGTAAATTTCTTCTTGACCATGGTATCTATGTCTTGACAGAAATTTTCTACTCGTTTTTTTGAAATCGACGATACATCGAGCTTTCTTAATGGAGGGTGTATAGTGACCGTCTACTATGACATGGAACAGGTGTGTACATACCTCATACTCCCAATGGGTGAGAGTTGAAGATGTTCATCGTGTAGATTCTAACATGTTGACTAATCGAGGACAAAAAATGGATAGAATTTTGACGTCTCGAACATGGATGTCATGGTTAAGCAGATTTTACCAGGTCAGTTCAAGGATGAATCAAAAATAACAATCATTGGACTATAATCTGGGTTAGGACAGAAAAGGTCACCTTGACAAGGACGGAGTAACCTATCACCAAATGCACGATGAATAATGGGTCCCCAATCCCTTTATATACTATGTTGCAAGAATCAAGCGACATGGAGTAGCATAACGCATTCCTAGGCGGACCCAAGAAACGCTAGTTAAAGGCTGCTCACTGGTCGTGATCTCACAAAGTACAGGCCAAGATTGTGTGATTCGCCTAGCAGGCTGCCCCATATGCATGGGACCCGGTTCGGCTACTCGCACGAATGTGTGACTGAACCCATTCCCCCCAAAACAATATTATACAAGCATAAATATAATATCCTAAGAGCTAGCATCCAATTCACGCAAGAAAAGTTTTCATTTAGAAGTCTGACATTTATATCCCCAGTGGAGTCACCACCGTGAGGACAAAGATCGTAATTTAGTTTGGAAGTCGCCACCTAGATTATGGTCTATGACCTTAGAAATGTGAAATCTCACCCTAAGGTAAAACTTCGACTGACTCATGACCCTTAGATTGGATTTCTGGTTCATCAGAGATTGGGTAAGCGTTAGGTTACGATTATGGGAAGGGGTTAGGCACCCAAACCTCCCAATCGAAATCGGTCTCCTATACCTTTCCTATGCTAGACTCTATTTATTAAACCGAACCAAACCAAGTGGTTTGATATCATTTAACCGAATCTGTATCCGTCAGATTGCCTACGTATCACGAAATTATTCTGAAAATCGGGTTCACTATCATAGTTCAGGTGTGATTAAAGTTTATGGTTGTGATTTATGCTTGTGCTTGATTAAGTTCAATGTTCAAGTTAAAGTTTATGCTTGAAAGGCTGAGAAACCCTATGGGTTAGGATCTGGATAGTCCATACAAACTGATAGATAGTCCTAATGGATCTAAGAATGGATAATCCTTTCTAGGTCTGAATGTGGAGAACCCTATTTGGGTCAAAATGTGAATAATCCTTTCTGGGTTGGAATATGGATAATCCTATTTGGGTTAAAATGTGGATAAATATCCTAGTGGATCTATGGATAATCCGAGTGGACTAAGGTGTGGATCCGAATTTAGGATTCTCCCAAATAGCCTACGTATCCTAGGGTTTGCCCTAGGAATCAGAATCCGCGTAGTTCAGAAATAGCTGAAATAACTTGTTCTAGGTTTAGGATTGAGAACCTATTCTAAGTTTAGGGTTGAAAACATATTCTAGGTTTAGGATTGAGAACCTATTCTAGGTTTAGGATTTACTGAGGGGCATAAATCATCCTGAGCTACCCTTTTCATCCTAAGCTCTAATTTTGAAAGGCAAAGCATTCTCTTTCTTTATTAAGATTTTTATTATTTTCTATTATACCCTTCCCAAGAATGTGGGTGCCTAAATACACTTCTCCACGCCTAGATTGTCTTCTAGAAGTGTGTATACATGACAATTCAATTAGGGTGTTGTATAAATTAAATTATTATCAAAATAGAAAATATCATTCAAATATGGCAACAAACAACATATATCGTCTCATGTATGGTAAGAAAGAATGTGAATCATTATAGCAGCAAACATGTGAGAGCATTCATCAAGATATAACAGACAAATAAAATGGCATCTCGTGTATTATTTCCAATCAAATTATATCTCAATGTGTCTCAGATGAGATTCTCTAGATCTATGGTTGAGATCTAATGTGAATCTCTCAATATCTCAAGATCAGATCATTGATCAATGGTTAGATATATTTTTATCTCTTCAATAATATATCCATATCAAATTCCTAAATTTCATCAAAATGGTCAAAATCAATGGCTCAGATCTCATGTCAAGATGTATTCATAATCAGACTAAGATCTAATGGTTCAAATTCTTTTAAATCAGTTATGATTAAGATCCAATGGCTGAAATTCTTCTAAAACACAATATGAAGAAAATCTAACGGTTTACATCATTCCTGATGATCCAACCATTCAAATTTATTCCACTCACTCACAAAGATAATCTAATGGTTCAAATCGCTTATCATTATAATCTAACCGTTCATATCCATTTACATCACTTTTGATGACAATCTAATAGTTCAGATTACTCAAATTAAATAACCTAACAATTCAGATTACTCAAATCAAGGTAAAATATGATCAACGGATCAAATCAAAACTCCAAGATCAATGATCCAATTTTATCAAATTCCAAGATCAATGGTTCAATTTTAATCATATCATTCCAAGCATATGATCGGATCAATTTTAATTCCATCAAAATTCCATATGATCGGATCAATTTTCATCATAATGTCATAATTGGATCAATCAAAATTCCATATGATCGGATCAATTACAATTTCATCACAATATTCCACAATCGGCTCAAATTCAATTTCATCAAAAATCATATGATCGGATCAATCAAAATTCCATATGATCTGATCAATTCAATTACAAATTCATATGATCGGATCAAATTCATCAAAATTCATATGATCGATGGGATCAATTCAAATTCATCAAAATTCACATAATCAATGGGATCAATTCAATTTCATCAAAATTCACATAATCAATGGGATCCATTCAATTTCATTACGATGGAATCAATTTAATTTCCATCACATATTCACCTAATCGATGGGATCAATTCAATTCATCACAATCAAAATAAAATTATCATCCCATGGTCCATACTTTATCTCATTATCAAAATAGGATCATCACCCAACCAATCAAATTTAATCAAAAATATATTGAATCCTATAAATTAATCTTAATCAAATTCAAACTCATTCGAATCAAATTTTGATCACATGAAATTCAAGCATTCGGATCAATTTTTAGATATGAAACTCAAACACATTCACATCAGATTTCACATTAAATTAAAGCATATGGGATTAGAGGATTGATGGGAGATCAAAGGGCTGTAATTGGATAAATGATGCAGGGACGGATAAAGGGTTGGATTTGGTTAACGAGGAGGTAAGTGGTTGCAGCAGGTTATGTGGAGAGTATGAGACAGTAGGGAGTTGGGTTCTACAGAGGGTTGTGATGGACTGAACAGATGTTGAAGATGGTTGAAATAATGGTGACAGGTGGGGGTGAGTAAGCTCTGTGGAGGGTTTGATTAGGTAGTTAACAGTGTAGTGGAGTGGGTAGGTGTTGGAGAGATAACAAAAGAAAGAAAAGAAAAGCTAGAGGAAGAGCGGCTTACCTGAGTCCCTCTCCCTCTCCTTTCCTCTTCTTCTTCTCCTTCCTGTGGAACTCTGCAGCCCCCTTCTTCTTCCTCTTCTTCTTCTTCAACATCTTTTGCCTTCATCTTCCTCTCTCTAGCTTCCCTCCTTTTTTCCAACGTGTTCAGCCATCCCCCTTTTTATTATTTCATTCCCCAAAAGATTCTCATGCAACTCTCTCTCACTCTTTTTCCATAAACTAGGCCCACTGAAATACCTTTTCTTTCCATTTTCTATTCTTTCCAATCTCTATTTTCCTTCCTAAATCCCATTTATTCTCTCACTCTTCTTTAATTATTAATTTCTAATCTCTCCCCCATCGGATTTGTCTGTTTCCAAATTTGATTCCAATGACCAATCTCTCTCATATTTCTTTCTCTTCTTAAAATTAACACCCCATGTTCCTCCATCGAGATCTCTATCTCACTCTCTTTCCTTCTTAAACCGTGACACATGCCCCAATATTTTCTTTCCTTTTTTTTTATTTTAAAAAACATGGATTTCTTTCCCTCCTGAAACCCCACGGTGCATATCCCTTGCTTCTCTTTGAAAACCCGTGGTTGGCCATGATCTTTTCTTTCTTATTTTGTCATAAAAAAAAAATATGACATATGGGGAATCGGGTTCTATTGTTTAGCCTGGTTTAAAGTTCACCCAAGGGTTGGGTTGGCCTAAATTAATTGGTCCAGTCATATGTGGTTGAGCTGAGTTTGGGCCAAGATTGGCTTTTTCTATCATTTCATAAGCCATTTTCGCCGCCATTGCACATGAAATTTTCTGATAGCCTCTACTCTAAATTTTCTACGTTCACTTTGTAGTACACTAAAAATGAAGAATATTGGAACTTGAATCACCTCATTTGAAAATAAAATGGTCAACTTATGAAATTCTGAAGTTTAAATAGGCCAATTATCGATAATTTGGCTAACCATTCTGCATGGGATCCTTCAGAGACTTCTGCTTGAAATCCTTTACGTCCACTTTGTAAAGTACTAAAAATGGAACATATTGAAACTGAAATCACCTGAATTAGATGTGGGGTAACCAGAATATGAATTTTCAAAGATTAAACGATCATTTTCATATGTAATTTTGCATGGGACCCTTCAAAGATTTCTGTATCAAATTTTTCACGTCCACTTTGTAAAACACCACAAATGAAGAATAATGGCTTTTAAATCATCTGAATCGAAAATAGAACAACAAAGATATGAAGCATTAATGTTCTATCGATAATTCTGCATAAAAGCTTGCATGGGGCCCATTGGTGACCTCTACCCGAGATTTTTCACGTCCACTTTGAAGATGACTGAAAATGGGAAATATTGGCTTTTGAATCATCTGATTCTGATATCAGATGACCAAGATATGATGATTTGAAGTTTAAATGATAATGCATCCATCATACGATAATTACGTAAATGCCCCTGCACTTTTAAACTGTGATACCTTCTTTGTTTGATGTTAGAATTTGATGATTCCGGTCTCATTTTGGAGATAATTTCATGACCTATACATCTAAGTAGATAATAGCCTATGACCCTGCTGTGGGGTTCATTAAAGAATCACAAATATTTAGGTTAAAAGCCAAAAACCTACCATGTGGATTCACTTATGTTGGGGATGGCAAAAATTGAGTGCTTACAAACATTTATATGTAAATTTTTTTTTCAAGGTTTGTTTCCAAGAGGTAAAATACAGTAATATCTAAAGGAGAGGGAAAAAGAACTTTGTCTTTCTTTTATCTGATGGAAACAAACTTTGAAAAATAAATTTACATACCAAATTTACACAGAAAATTTTACAGTAAATTTTTCACATCAAAACAAAACAAATAGCCTTACTGTAATAGGATGGCCATGATTTTAAGGATGATCTCATGCATCATCGAGGGGAGATTTAAATTTCATAATTTAGCTAGATCTCAAGCCAAGCTATGTTACACCTATAAGCCAAAATGGAGATGCGCATACCTCCGTGTCCGATGTAGAACGCTAGTGATCGATGCCATACTACCATCAAGTTCCTTCACTTCTCTAATGGAAACTGCCTTCTGGTTTCTCAATCTCTCACATGATACATTGTGATGAATTGTCCTTATCTTTTTGAAAACCAAAGTCCCTTTATCTACATGCCTCCCTGTAACTGTCTCCCATCAAGATCAATTACAAAGGGATGGCCGGTCCCACCTATCACACATGTCAAGCTGATGTGGCAATAGGGGCCACATCAGTCCAACATTTTCTAGAAAGATATGGGCAATCCATCACGACATATCATGTGAGAGACTGAGAAACCAGAAGATAGTCTCCATCAAAGAAGCGACAGGAACTTGACGGCAGTATGGCATCGATTACTAGAGTTCTACATCGCACATGGAGGTATGCGCATCTCCACCATAAAAATCCTAAAGACCTCTTATCTATATGTTTCCCTGTAACTGTCTCCCATCAAGATCAGTTACAAAGGGATAACAGGTCCCACTTAGCACACATGTCAGACTGACGTGGTAATAGGGGCCACATCTGTCCAACATTCTCCCACTTGGTCCATATTACCATAAGTTAAATGAGTATATTGTGTTGCTATTGTTGTATGGTCATACGTGAACATTAATTCCTTAAACATTCATATTGAAAACTCCAAATCACGAATCATGGCGGTACATGTCCAATATGTCGGTCACTCCCTTCCATGTATTACAATGAGATGTAATTTTCACAATGAATCCTAATGTGTGTAATCCCAAAACTTTAGTGAATCAATCCCACGATCAATTCAGAATCAATCCCTAAGTCAATTCGAGGATACATTTCTTAATGCCCTTTGTACTTAATTGGCTTATGTCATTTCAGATACTTGAGTAGTGCTAGACATAATAAATGACAGAAAACAATCAAGGTTCAGAAAACATCAACTGAATGTTGCAACATTTCACATAAAATATCTTATACAAAAATGACTTTATATGCCCATATGCTCCACAAAGCATGAAAATGGGAATAATGGGAGCTCCTTATATAAATAAAGGTCGACTATCATTTTCTCAATACCAATATATTTTATAGAAACATGATGATTCCAAACATTCTCTTGACATAATTATCGTGGTTTGCCACAGTAAATCCGTATTGCTCTTTTTGTAGATGGAATAACCTAGAGATCTATGACAAAATGACATAACCACAATGTGTGAGAGACTGCCTTATAGCATGCCACTATCTCTACTACAATATAGAGGATGCAATCTTTGGTTGCTTTACACTTTTCCATGATATTACTCCTCCAGCGAGCATATAAAATTATCCTAAAGTGTATCTTTTAGTATCTCCATATCTAGTGTATGTCTAAAAACTGAATGATTAATCAACATGTGAACCTTCATTCACTGGAGAAATCTGCAAAATCTTTTTTACCAATTTTCATTGTGGAAAATTTAGATTTTCTTAAAATTCCCTTAAGACTCCCACTGAAAATGCAATATATGATAACATAATGTGTACGAATAGCAGACTGCTTACTACAGATGCAAATGGGATACTATACATTTAATGCTCCTTTAGAAAACATCATTGGATATTATTCCAAAATTAGTCTGTTACTTTAGCAACAGGTGTCACACCTATATTACAGTTCATTTATGCAAAAGCCTTTCATAATTATCTTGATATAACCTTTTCAAGAAAATTCTAAAATCTTATTAGATTGGTCCTATTGAAATGCTATGTCTAAACATAAAGTGTTTCAACCATATTGATACATCAAAACAACAAGCAAGAAAACTATTTCATCTCATGTAACAGCCTGTAATCACTAGAAACCAAGAGTATTTCATCCATATACAATACGAAAATGATAAAGAAGACTCTCCTTTTAACTTTAGGTAGATACATAGATCATCACGATACTTCATAAGTCAAAAAAAGTGATCATGTCATCAATCTTAAGGTACTACTATGAAGAAACCTGTTTTAAATTGTATATAGATTTCTTGGGTTTATAGACTAAAAACCCTTTAATATCATTTGAGAATCCTTTTGGTCACCTCATGTAAACCTCCCCCATAAGGTTAAACTAAAATAATGTCATTTTGACATTAATTTGATGCAGCTCTAGGTCCAAATGTGCCACAAGCACCATAAAAAACCTAAAGACCTCTTTTCTGAAAATTGGTGAGAAGGTTTCTTTATAATCAAAAGAAGATATTGATTAAACCTTTATCACCATAAGTCAGGCTTTATATCTTTTAATATTTTCGGTGGAATCTCTTTTGATTTTAAAAACCCATTTGCATCCCACAGGGGATGCTCCACTAGGTAATTTGACAAGATCCCAAATTTGGTTCTTACTTATAGACTCCATCTCATCCTTCATGGCGTTAAGCCATTGAGTGGAATCACTTTAGTTCATGGCTTGAGAGAACGATGTTGGATCTAGATTAATTCCATCATCGTCATTACAATTCTGGTGGTAAACTTGGTAATCAGAAGTTATTGCTAGTTTTTCTGACTCTCGAGGATCTTCTTAATACTATTTGATCATCAACCTCATTTTGAGGATTCAGCGACAAATTGGTTGTCATAAGGCATCGGTTTGATAAATGATGATCCTCAATGTACAATAATTGGAAGAATAGATCCTTCAGTTTCTCACGTGGGACTAGGAACTTGAACAGGTTATTCATGAACTGAATGTTTCGAGTATCATTACTCCCACTGTTGTTGCCATCCTTCAAAATTTGGCATTCTTATATTCTACAATTGGGATTGAATGTGAGGAAAAGAAGAACCTATAGCCCTTTAATCTCTTAGGATAACTAATGAAGGATTTGACTGTTCTAAGATCTAATTTCCTTTCATGTGGATTATAAACCTTGACTTAAGATAAAACCCATACATATGTATGTCTTAACATGGGTTTTCATCCTCTCCAAAACTTATGAGGAGTCTTTGGAGCAGCTTTCGATTGTACCCTGGTCAAGATATACATTGCAGTCTTAAGGGGCTTCGCTTCTCAAGGAAATGGAAGCTTATAATCATCCTAACCATTTTCATAAGTGTCTGGTTCCTTTTTTCAGCAACGCCATTTTGCTCTGGAGACCCAGACATGGTATAGTGTAAGAAGATACATTGTTTTCTAAGATAACGGACAAAAGGTATTGGATTCTATATACATTCCCCACCTCTGTTTGATCTAACAATCTTAATGACTTTTCTAGTTAATTTCTCAACTTCAACTCTGTAAATCTTGAAGACACCAAGTGCTTCATCTTTATGATCCATGAGAGTGAGCTACATGTATCTAGTATAGTCATTCATGAATGAGATAAATTATCTTTGATCAGTCGGATAAGGTGTGGAAATAGTCCACATATATCTGTATGAATGATCTCAAGTGTTTTAGAACTATGTCAATACACCTTTCTTAAGCTTGTTGGTCTGCTGGTTCTTGATGCAGTCCAAATAGGTTCCAAAATCTGAGAAATTTAGGGTTTCTAGGATTCCATTAATCACTAAAATTTTGAGTTTACATATATACAGATGTTATCAAATCTCTAGAGTCATAATTTGAGTTTTTCATCTACAATTTATCTTTTAATTTCAATACTATTAGAGGAAGCAAGCAAATTACTTCCAAAACTAGAACAAAATATGATTAATATAAGCCATCCAAGAATGAACTAAAGCCTACTAAAGTATTGTTTCGGTACAACTAAAGTTAGACACATTATCAATAGGTGTCAATCTCGAAACAAATACAAGGTTCTTGGAACATGATGGAATATTAAACCACTTTTCCAAGTCATGCATAGATCTAGACATCAATAATCTCCACCTGAGATTGCACCTAGATTACTGAGTAGGTGGTCCTCTAAATATCCTATGGTGGCATTCTGTCCAGAAAGCTTACATAGTATAGGTAACATGGATTGTATAATCAAAATCAATCCACCAATAATTGTGATGAGTTTTATCCAAAAGGAACTCAAAAACAAGTTGTCATATCCCTTACACTCAAGATGTGCCTATGCACATGGATATGGGCATGGTATCCTAGGGAACTAAACTTTTTTTTGTAACGGTACAAACAATGGATTTAGTGGTTCTTACAAAATGCTCGCCAATTACCTTCAAATAGTCTTGTACAATTGTACTCTTTAGAATGGAATATCTGAAGCACTTACTTATATTGGCCTTAATGAGCTTTAATGTTAGGTGAATACCATGAGGCCATTTCTAATAGAGAACCATCTCAATGGTTGAACATGTATCATTGAGAATAGAGAGTTCTTTAATGGTCATATACAAATCCATTAACCCTTAATTAGTTCTTTCAATAAGCATAGTTAATCTTAACCAATATGGAAAATAAATAATTTTAAAGTAGTAACTAATGAAAAGACGTGCTCGATAACTGAATAATGAGAAAACCAATGCTTAATCATAAACAAAATGTGATTTGCTACAACCCACCTTTGGGAGAAACTTGTAACTTACCACAAGTTGTTACTTAATTACTAAGATCAACCCATGTTGATGAATTCAGCAGCAAACCAAACTCCTCACAGTCTACCTTTGGGCAAAGACAATAATTTATAAGGTTTGCACCTTAATCAATAAGACTGAAATGCATTACACCCAAGATAAAAGGAATCTCGTACCATTGGGCCATAAGAATCCCTTCCATATGAATGCTTCGTATTCCATCTTATTCCAATTCATACATGAAGATTGACTACTTTCCTTCGGGGATAAGTGCCGAAATCCATGCATAAGCTGCAATACAAATGATGCCTAAGAAATTCATTTACTAAACTGTCTTTTATACTGAGTTTACTGGACTACTTAAAATTATGGCAACAATTTAGTCCCTCAATGGCAATTTGTTAAATAAATTTGCATCATACACCCATCCTTAGTATGCCACATGAAACCTTAATGTGACACCTGAGTTTCACAGTTGTATAACAATAAAGCACATGTAATAGACAATAATGTAATCGAAAGCATTTTATGAATAACTAAACAATACTTAATATAACCAAAATGCATTTAAGATAATCAAACAACACTTAGGTTAACCAAACAGCACTTAAGAGTGACATTTTGAACTATCATGGGTGTCCAAAATGACGTAATTAGGTTATATTCAGTGTTTCATGATAGAATTTGAGGTCATGAACTGTACAACACTGAAGACCACGTCATACAACCCCAGGTAGGTTCGAAGATTCACTAAAAAAAAGGATTTAAAATGAGCAAATAAGGTCACTTTTAATAAATAAGCCAAAAAACTAGCTCAATACTAGATCTGGTTCAAAGAACCAACCCAAATATAACTTGAACCGAACCAAACATAATCTATCTTGAACCAAAAACTGAATTGGTTCAACACAGAATTGGTTCTTCATTAATGGTCAAATTAGAATGAACCAGGTCTAGTATTAGTCAACTATTATAGTTAATTGGTTTACTTAAGGGTTAAACCAAACAGTGCTTAATACATTCTGTTACGTATATAGATACAATGACATTCAATCTATAAATGTCACTAAAAGGAAACTAAATTTTAGCGACATTCGAGACACACTGTCACAACAGAAAAAGTCACTATTTATGACCTTTAGCGACATTTAGAACAGACTGTCACAATAGATATAGTCACTGTTCATAACCTTTAGCGACATTCAGAATAGACTATCACAATAGATACAGTCACTGTTCATGACTTTTAATGTCACACCCCAATTCTGGTCTAACCAGATTAGTGTAATGAACCACCAATAAATCAACGGTTCAACCAGGATCTCGTATAGGTTTTACCCAGCATATCAAACCACATACACATTCAACGGTAATAATCAGAGATAATAAACAAATAAACAGAAGTCTTACAGATAATGAACTAAGTGTCTAACAATGATAATAAATAATTAATCTGATTATCTCCAAAACTCAAGACATAAAAGTAAATAATCCATTACATGTTTCATTAATCAAATATAACTAAACTAATAAAAAATGTACTGGTTGCACACGCATTATGAATCATGCACACCTTCAACAGTTTCTACGTCTATGGCGGCAACGTGTCCAAATGTCGGTGCATTCATATATTCTTCAACAGTAGGACCTGCATCATCAACTAAAATATTCGACGTCGAAAGGGTGAGCACACATCACGGCTCAGTAAGCAAACAAAATAATGCAACAAACATATGCATGAATTCAATTCATATCTTTGGTCTGGTTTTTAAGTTTGCAATGTGCTATAGAAAGG
The DNA here is from genome assembly GCA_028583415.1 of Protea cynaroides. Taxonomy (NCBI): domain Eukaryota; kingdom Viridiplantae; phylum Streptophyta; class Magnoliopsida; order Proteales; family Proteaceae; genus Protea; species Protea cynaroides. Next base: position 92,921,187 of record CM053269.1, read on the forward strand.
TTTGGTGGCCCCTGCACCTCTATACACGAGTGTGTGAATCTATCCAATGGATTAAACACCATTGTCGTCTCACATGCACCCACCATGGAATAAAGATAGAGCTAAAATGTCCGGATCAAACACCGCTAACACTTCCCCTGATGCCCTACCCATACCAATAAGTAAGCCCCTATTGGCGAGGGCTTACAAACTGGGCTCGCAACTAACCAATCCTAATGCCAAACAGTGTATCCAAGGCCTCACCCCAGCATCCCTCAATACATCCATATAGATAGAGCTAAGGTCCCCCTGCAGAGTCAGAGACCACACTGTAAGACCCGTATCGAACTAACCAGTCTTACCACCTTGTACCAGGTCTACCTATCATGGTTAAGCCAAGTAGACCCAGTGCGTAAAGAAACCACAAGACCAAGTATGAATTATAACTCAAAACAGTCAAATATGAGTGCGTGGTCGCATGCCTAAAAGGTGTGACCGACCCCACCTCAAAAGAGTCCAACCCATGACTTTTTGGTCGTGGGGTCACACGTTCTAAAACGTAGGGTCATGGATTTTGTGACCCTACCTGCGACCCTACACCCTAGGGTCGCATGTTTTAAACGTAGGGTCGCAGTATGTCCGACCCTACATGCGACCCTACGAAAACAGCAAGAATCAAAAATTAAGAAACCTTCTTAATTCGAAGGGGGTCTCTCTTAAACTCATTGGGGGTTATTATGGACAGTTTTTCTCTATAAATAGGATGTCCCTAAGCCTCTTTCACTCCTCTAGAACCCTAATTGAAAGTGAGAGAAAGAGAAAGAGAAGGAAGAGAAGAAGAAAAGGAAACTTGAAGAAGAAGACTAAGGAAGAGGAGGAAGTTCAGAGAAACCTCTGAATTAAGGTATGAACCTAATTCCCTACCTGAATAAGAGAACCTAGAATAGTTTATGAAGAACATAGGATTAAGAGAAACCCAAATCATCCATCCATGGACAAATTCCAAGAGATTCCATGGAGGAAATCATTATGGACAATGAATAGTGTATAACTTATAGTTTTGAGCCATAGAACAATCATAGAATGGACCATGAAAGTAAGCCAAATGATCCAAACATGAAGGGATGGACTTTAGAATGAAAGGTCGACTCAGAATACGTGTGGTCGCACATAGGGTCGAATGATATCCGACCCTACAAGACCACAGGATCGACCACATGCCCTCGGGAAGTTCCAGGAAGGGTGTGGTCGCACGTAGGGTCGAATGGTATCCGACCCCACCTGTGACCCTACACCCTAGGGTCACAGAAACTGCTACCCTAGGTGCAACCCTACCCTGCGACCCTACCCCTGTGGTCGCATAAACTGCTACCCTAGGTGCTACCCTAGCTGTGACCCCTCAGCTACTGTTATTCTAAACATATGGAGATTAATTCTAATTAAAATTTATCGACTTGTTAGGTCTTTCCAATAATTTAAAAGTGAATTATAAAGCTTGAACGAGGATCTACTAGCAATCAAAGGTGAGGGAACAAGACCTAAACTAATTGGTTAATAATAAATTGTTTTTATTTATTGAGTCCAATACCATGAATGATTCTATGCTTGTATGATTGTAATGTGCATATCACATGTCATCCACTATTTCTATTATTACTATTCATGCATATTTAATTCTATTTATTTATAACATGATGATGATGCTAGGAATAGGCATGTGAATGTATTTGTGTGGTTAGTGTGCTTAATGCGAGTGGAGCATCAGGGGGAGGACATGACACTGTGGTTCATCCTGGTCACCAGACTCTAGCTCTATCTCTACTCAAGTCTTGTCCACTAACATCGTCATATCGCCATTACTTTAGCAGAACTATACATTGAAGGGCATCAAGGGAGGTGGTCTCGGACCGTGTAGTCTCTGACTCTACCGGGGGGTCTTAGCTCTATCTCTATGGACGTATTGCGGGATGCTGGGGTGAGGCCTTGGATACACTGCTTGACATTAGGATTGGTTAGTTGTGCGCCCAATTTGCAAGCTCTCGTCAACAGGGGCCTACGTGTTGGTATGGGTAGAGCATCAGGGGAAGTGTGATGCGGTGCGGTCCTAGGCACTTTAGCTCTATCTATATTCCATGGTGGGTGCATGTGGGGGCGGCAATGGTGTTTGATCCATTGGGCAGTTCCACACATTAGTGTATAGAGGTGCGGTGGCCACCTATCCTTTCTATTGCACATTGCAAACTTATGAACCAGACTAAAGATATAAATTGAATGCATACATATGTTTGTTGCATTATTTTGTTTACTCACTGAGCTCAAGTTGGAGAGCTGACCCTCGCGTGCGCAATTCATTTTAGTTTCTGATATTGCAGGTATTACGGTTGAAGATTATGTCGACACGCCAACATATGAATATGTGGCGGCTATGATGAGCAAGCTGTGGAGGACTATTGTGATTCGTTAAGCGATCGTTTCAACTATGGATACGCTTAGTGTTTAACTTTCGTATTTGGATATTGAAATATGTATTAAATTATGTTTTGAATACTTGGAGATAAATGGAATATTAATTATTTATCATGACTAGATCTCAGTTCATTATCTGTAAGACTTTCGCTATTTACTTTTTTATCTCTAATTAATGTGGAATGTGTTTTGATTTAACATGGTGGGGATAGCCTGTTCGAGATCCTGGTTGAACCATTGGTTTATTGACGGTTCATCACACCATTCTGGTTGGTGTAGAATTGGGGTGTAACAACTTGGTATCAGAGCTCTCAGGCCTTTCCCATCAAACTTGAATACTTCCACTGGAGTCCATGAACTGAGTTAGGATAAATTAAAAGCTTTAATACAAACACACCATAAGCACCTGTGTTGGTTGAGGCAGAACTTATACAAGACAATAATGTACATATAAGAGGTGGAACCATATGTATATATATAGAGACTAAAGAAAAAGAGAATCAAAATGTATCCCGATAAATAAATAACATATGGTATGGTCTACAAGTAGGATAGTTGCCTGAGTATACAAAGGATATAGTACAGTAACAAGAAGGAAGCATCTGTAAAGCAGAAAAATTAAAATACTGAGTTGATACTCACAAGATGTGAAACTCAATATATGACAGAGGAAGAAGAAAATGGCTAGTAACGCCTAAATCCCTGTAGAGGAAAAGGAAAAGATCTCAGGCTAAATGCGATAGAGATAGGAGAACAATAGCTATACACCAAAAATGCGAGTAACTATAAAAGAAGATAAAGCTATACTCCTTGGTGACGTGGAGACTCAGAGTGAGATCCACCACAAGCTGATCCATTGCCTGCTGAGCATTAAGAAGATGTTGCAACTCGACCCCACCACTATCAGGGTCGAAAACGGGTAGTGAAAACTCATCTGAGCAGATGCTAAATAATGATAATCAGATTGAAGCAAATCAAAGGAGGTGAACAACCAGCCCACTCCAGCCAATCACCTGGACTACCAAGTACCTTGGCCACGGTTGTAATAAATTTAGCCAGACAAAATACATGAGCAACAACAGATGAGACCGACTATGCAAGTTGCTATGTGAATCACTACCCAAGTTGCCAATGCTACATCAACACCTTCGGATCAAACCAAGTACGGTACCAATTGGTAGCAACACTGTACCCCCAGCACCTGTTAGCTATAACACAATGCCTACCATACAGCAAGTCCCAGTAACGCACACCCCAGTGCGAAAGCTTGGTATACAACAAGCAGTGTATCAAGGTAGTGACCCTTATCAGCCACCGATATATGGGATAGGTGCATCATGGCAGAATGATCCAATAAGGAATGAGGAATATTTTTTGAAGATGAAGCCTCAAACATTTTCAGCAAAGGATCAAAGATATTATAGCCATATAACTAGATAGGTTATATAGGATGCGGTGCATTATTGATTTACTCTTATGATTATAGAGGATGCACATACCTGATTTTAAATTCTCGTACCTTGACAGGATACCTTCTTGATTCAACCTGTCAATTGGAGTTATAGATATTGTTTCTTTAGTGTTAGTCCTGATTATACCAAACTGAGCCATTCTCATGATCGACAACATGAACAGAGATACAAACTGAATGAACAGTTAAATGTTTAATCATGTTGAGCGTACATCTTTCGATTTATACCTGATTTATTGATGTACCAAAACTTTTTCTAGATTTATTCTTGTAGTGCCTTGACCAATGGCATTATATACTCGATAGAACCTGTAACCATGAGGTTAAAAATTATAAAACCTCTATTTTTTTTATGTTAAAGATGGCATATAATTTAGTTTTATTGGAAGAATGTTGCCTCAGAAGTGAAAGCTGATCCTCTTTATGCTAAAGGCGAAGAGATGCTTTGAAGAGAAAGAAGTTGGATATATGGTATCTGTGATATACGTTACCAAAGAACCACCAAAGATGGAAGATATTGATGTGTGCATAAATTTTCAATGTGTTTCCAGGAGACTTACCTGGGTTACCATCTGATCATAAAACCGAGTTTGTCATCGACTTGTTACCAAGGACGATACTTGTGTCAAAGGCACCTATAGAGTAGTTCCTATGTAGTTAAAGGGATTGAGACTCAACTACGGGAGTTATTAGACAAGGATTCTAATCGGCTAAGTATTGCATCATGGGGAGCGCCAATTCGTGAAGAAGGATGGCAGTGTCAGATTATGTATAGACTACCGGGGACTAAACAAGCTCACGATTCAAGAATCGATATCTACTACCTCAGATCGATGACTTGTTTAAACAGTTGCAAGGAGCAAAGATATTTCCTAAGATTGATCTTCAGCCGAGATATCATCAGCTGAAGAATTTGGACAGCGATATTCCAAAGATAGTTTTTAGAATCGGGATTGGACATTATGAATTCCCAATTATGACGGTTGGATTAACCAATGCCTTTACATCATTTATGGAGCTGATGAACTGGGTGTTTCATGAAATGTTGGACACGTTGGTCATAGTTTTTATAGATGATATTTTGGATTATTCCAAGAATGAAGCAACTCATACAACGGATCTTGGAACAGCTTCACAACAGCTCAGAATGGAAAAAGCTTTAAGCCAAGTCTAAGAAATATGAGACCTAATTAAACAAAGTGATCTTCTTAGATCACGTAGCATCATAAAAAGGGATTAAAGTGGACCCTATTAAGATAAAAGTAATCTTATGGTGAGAAAAACCTAAAGAATATTGCGAAGATCAAAAGTTTCTTGGGTTTAGCTGGTTATTACACACGATTCATGGAGGACCACTCTAGGATCGCAATACCTTTTACCAAGCTAACCAGGAAGGGAGAGAAGTTTAATTGGACTGACAAGTGTGAAGAGTATTTTTAGACTCTAAAGCTAGATTGATATCTGCTCCCATCTTGACTATTCCTATCCTAGGACAACCATTTACCTTATACACTGATGCATCTGGATTGGGTCTAGGATGTATGCTTATGCAAGGAGAACAAGCGGTTGCATATGTTTCAAGATAACTGAAAGAGCATGAAAAGAATCACCCAACTCATGACTTGGAATTAGCAGCAGCAGTACATGCTGTCAAGATATGGAGACATTATTTATATGGAGAGAAATTTCAGATTAAATCAGATCTTAAGAGTCTCACTTATCTTTTTAATCAAAAGGAGTTGAACATGAGACAAAGAAGATGGCTGGAATTATTGAAGGATTATGATTGTGATATCCAGTATCATCCAGGAAAGGCTAATGTAGTTGTTGATGCACTAAGCAGAAAAGCAATGATAACATCTCAATGAGAGGTTAACACGACTGCAACAATGTGTGCTACAGGAAAAGTATTCAATTATGGTAATGAACAGTTCGTGATAGATGCACCGGGTGGACCAACCAACCAAGGGTTTATTCATCGATTTTCAAATATGTTTGCAACATTGAAGATTGTATCTGATATAATTGATGAAGTGAAAGCCGCTATTAAGTCAATCCCTTATCTGAGAACGGTAAAAGAAGACATCGAAAAAGGTAGAACTATTCCTGAGTTCACCTTGGATGATGAAAAGGTACTGAAGTACAAAGGAAGAGTATGTATTTCTGAAACGGAAAACTTGGACATTAGACACAGACTAATGAAGGAAGCTCACACCACCGCTTATTCGGTACATCCTGGAAGTACAAAGATGTATCATGATTTGAAGAAATTATATTGGTGGAGAAGAATGAAAGCAGATGTAGCTAAATTCATGTCTCAATGCCTAATTGTCAAAGGATAAAGGTTGAACGGCAAAGACCTGTAGAATTGTTGCAGCCACTGCCAGAATCAGCATGGAAATAGGACTGCATCACTATAGACTTTGTCTCCGGGTTACCATTGACTCCCCGAGTAGTTGACGAGGTCTGGGTGATTGTAGATCGTCTGACTAAGACAGCTCATTTTATAGCTATACGCCCACAGTATACCCTGGAGAGGTTAGTCAAGCTATATGTGGATAACATTGTCAGATTACATGGAGTACTTGATAGCATTGTGTCCGATAGAGACCCATGCTTTACCTCAAAGTTTTGGAAAGAATTGCAAAAGGCTATGGGTACTACGTTGAAGTTCAGTACTCCATTCCATCCTCAGACAGAAGGGCAGTCGGAGCGTACTATTCAGATTTTAGAAGACATGCTTCGAGCTTATGTAATTGATTTCAAAGGCTCATGGGAGGAGAAACTACCATTGGTCGAGTTCGCTTATATCAACAGCTATCAGGCTACTATACAGATGTCACCCTATGAAGCACTGTATGGTAGGAAGTGTCGAACTCTACTGTTTTGGAATGAAGTTGGAGAACGTAGCATCGTTCGACCAGAATTTTTTGAAGATACTTGTCGAGTAGTCAACATTATCAAGGAAAGAGTTAGAACAGCTCAGAATCGTCAGAAACAGTATGCAGATACTCGACGTCGAGACCTTGAATTTTTCATAGGTGATAAGGTGGTTTTGAAAGTATCACCTATGCGGGGTTTAAAATAATTCGGACAGAAAGGGAAGCTAAGTCCGAGATACGTCGGGCCATATGAGATTCTAGCTAAACGTGGAAAAGTGGCTTATCAGTTAGCACTACCACCATCTATGTCAAGTGTTCATGATGTATTTCATATCTCATTATTGAAGAAGTACGTCAGAGATCCAATACACGTTTTGACAGCAGATCCACCAGATCTAACTGATGATTTGACATTCAAAGTAGCACCAACTGAAATCACTAGCCGAAAGGTTCAATGTCTACGCAACCGTGACATATACTATGTTAAAGTCACCTGGAGGACCCGAGATATAGAAGAGATTACATGGGAAAAAGAGAATTCTATGCGAAAGCAATAACCTCACCTTTTCGACTCGAAAGGTAAGTGCAAATTTTGAGGACAAAATTTCTAATAAGAAGGGGGGAGTTATAAGACCCGTATCGAACTAACCGGTCTTACCACCTTGTACCAGGTCTACCTATCATGGGCGAGCCAAGTGGACCCAGTGCGTGAAGAAACCACAAGACCAAGTATGAAATATAACTCAAAACAGTCAAATATGAGTGTGTGATTGCAAGCCTAAAAGGTGTGACCGACCCTACCTCAAAAGAGTCCAACCCATGACTTTTTGGTTGTGGGGTCACACGTTTTAAAACGTAGGGTCACGAATATTGTGACCCTACCTGCGACCCTACACCCTAGGGTCGCATGTTTTGAAAATGTAGGGTCACAGTATGTCCGACCCTACATGCGACCCTACGAAAACAGTAAGAACCAAAATTAGGAAACCTTCCTAATTCGAAGGGGGTCTTTCCTAAACTCATTGGGGGTAATTATGGAGGGTTTTTCTCTATAAATAGGACGTCCCTAAGCCTCTTTCACACCTTTAGAACCCTAATTGAAAGTGAGAGAAAGAGAAAGAGAAGGAAGAGAAGAAGAGAAGGAAACTTGAAGAAGAAGAATAAGAAAGAGGAGGAAGTTCAGAGAAACCTCTGAATTAAGGTATGAACCTAATTCCCTACCTGAATAAGAGAGCCTAGAATAGTTTATGAAGAAAATAGGATTATGAGAAACCCAAATCATCCATCTGTGGATAAGTTCCAAGAGATTCCATGGAGGAAATCATTATGGACAATGAATAGTGTATAACTTGCAGTTTTGAGCCATAGAACAATCATAGAATGGACCATGAAAGTAAGCCAAAGGATCCAAACATGAAGGGATGGACTTTAGAATGAAAGGTCAACTCAGAATACGTGTGGTCGCACGTAGGGTCGAATGATATCCGACCCTACAAGACCACAGGATCGACCACATGCCCTCGGGAAGTTCCAGGGAGGGTGTGGTCGCACGTAGGGTCGAATGGTATCCAACCCCACCTGCGACCCTACACCCTAGGGTCGCAGAAACTGCTAGCCTAGGTGCGACCCTACCCTACGACCCAACCCCTATGGTCGTAGAAACTGATACCCTAGGTGCTACCCTACCTACGACCCCTCGGCTACTGTTATTATAAACATATGGGGATTAATTCTAATTAAAATTTATCGACTGGTTAGGTCTTTCCAGTGATTTCAAAGTGAATTATAAAGCTTGAACGAGGATCTACTAGCAATCAAAGGTGAGGGAACAAGACCTAAAATAATTGGTTAATAATAAACTATTTTTGTTTATTGAGTCCAGTACCATGAATGATTTTATGCTTGTATGATTATAATGTGCATATCACATGTCATCCACTATTCCTATTATTACTGTCCATGCATATTTAATTCTGTTACTTATAACATGATGATGATGCTACGAATAGGCATGTGAATGTATGTGTGTGGTTAGTGTACTTGATGCGAGTGGAGCATCAGGGGGAGGACGTGACACTATGGTTCATCAAGGTCACCATACTCTAGCTCTATCTCTACTCAAGTCTTGTCCACTAATATCGTCGTATCGCCATTACTTTAGCAGAACTATTACGTCGTAGGGCTCCGGGGAGGTGGTCTTGGACCGTGTAGTCTCTGATTTTGTCAGGGGGTCATAGCTCTGTCTCTATAGACGTATTGAGGGATGCTGGGGTGAGGCCTTGGAAACACTGTTTGACACTAGGATTGGTTAGTTGTGAGCCCAATTTGCAAGCCCTCGCCAACAGGGGCTTACGTGTTGGTATGGGTAGAGCATCAGGGGAAGTGTGATGCGGTACGGTCCTAAGCACTTTAGCTCTATCTCTATTCCATAGTGGGTGCATGTGGGGGCGGAAATGGTGTTTGATCCATTGGGCGATTCCACACATTCGTGTATAGAGGTACGGTGGCTACCTATCCTTTCTATTGCACATTGCAAACTTATGAACCAGACCAAAGATATGAATTGAATGCATGCATATGTTTGTTGCATTGTTTTGTTTACTCACTAAGCTCAAGTTGGAGAGCATTCTTTTTAGTCTCTTATGTTGCAGGTATTACGGTTGAAGATTATGTCAACACGCCAACATATGAACATGTGGCGGCTATGATGAGTAAGTTGTGGAGGGCTATTGTGATTCGTTAAGCGATCGTTTCAACTATGGATACGCTTAGTGTTTAACTTTCGTATTTGGATATTGAAATATGTATTAAATTATATTTTGGTTACTTGGAGATAAATAGAATATTAATTATTTATCATGACTAAACCTCAGTTCATTATCTGTAAGACTTTCACTATTTACTTTATTATCTCTGATTAATGTGGAATGTGTTTTGGTTTAACATGGTGGGGATAGCCTATTCGAGATCCTGGTTGAACCGTTGGTTTTTTGATGGTTCATCACACCATTCTAGTTGGTGCATAATTGGGGTGTGACACACACGATCCACGACAACCTCCCCCGATGCCCTACAACGTAATAGTTCTGCTAAAATAATGGCGATATGACGATGTTAGTGGGCAAGACTTGAGTAGAGATAGAGCAAGAGTTTGGTGACGAGGTCAAAGACCACCATGCCATGTCCTCCCCCTGATGCTCCACTCGCATCCAACACACCAACCACACACATATATTCACATGCCTATTCCTAGCATCATCATCTCCATCATGTTATAAATAAATAGAATTAAATATGAATGAACAGTAATAATAAGAATATTGGATGACACGTGAGATGCACATTACAAGCATACAAGCATAGAATCAATCATGGCATTGGACTCAATAAAAATAAATAGTTTGTTATTATCCACTTAGTTTAGGTCTTGTTCCCCCACTTATTAGCAATACTCGATCTCCTTCGAAGCCTTGCGATTCTCTTTCAATCAATTTAACAACCTAAAAGTTATATGAATTTAAGTTAGGATCCATATGTAACATGTTACACTAGTAGGAAATCAAAATAGAGCATTGATAGGTGTCTGATTGGTCCTATGGTCTCATACTGTATCGACCTTACTGCCTACGATCGATACCCTACGATCGCATATGGTGTGACTGTAGCTGCGACCATATGATTCCTGAATCTTCTCGAATGCCTATGGTAGATCCTCTGATTAGGCTGGTCATGTTGTGGTCGATCGTAACTGTGACTTTGGGATTTCTGGTCACAGACTACATGCAATTTGAGTTCTTCCTGGGTCAAGTCCTCTGATCTTCAATTGATTTTATTCTAAGGTCATCTTATGGCCATCATTAGTAGTTTCTTATCAATCGTAATCCTCAAACTCATCCCTCATGGTTATCCTTGGGATTTTTTCATGGAATCACATAGATCATATTAGGTTGATATCTCCTAACCTACATAGAAGTCTTATTCCTTAGAGTTTACATCATCAGAGATTAGGTTCATACCTTTGCCAGTGATAGAGAGCCAATCTCTTCTCAGCAAATTCCCCTCCCTAGCTTTCTATTTTTCTCCTTCTCTTCCTTCTCTTCCCTTCTCTTTATTTAGGGTTTGCTAATGTTCTAAAAGAGTGAAAAAAGGCTGAGGGATATCCTTTATATAGAGGAAAACTCTCCATATAGAGTCCACTTTCAATTAGGAAAGAAATCCCTTAGTTTAGGAAAGTTTCCAAAACTCAGAGTTTGACCTGGGGTTTTACGGTTGATGGCTACGGTTGCAGAATCCATCGACCGTAGGGTCGAAATCATTGATCGTGGGGTCCTGGATTTGTGATCTTCATTCTTACAATATGGTCGACCGTACCTACCCAGGTATGCGACCATATGCATACAATTTTGGGTGTTGAGTCGATTTTTATACTTGATTTGTGATCAATCTACACATGCTAGGTCCACTTGGTCCAAGAATGATGGGAAGACCTGGTACGACACGGTTAAACCAGATTAGTGGAGTGCGGGTCTTACAACTCCCCCCTCTTATATAAATTTAGTCCTCGAAATTTGTACATACCTTCCTAGTCAAATAGGTGAGGATATTGCTTCCGCATAGCTTTTTCTTCTTCCCATGTAATTTCTTCCATATTTTGGCTTCTCCAAGTAACCTTTATATAGTAAATGTCGCGGTTGCGAAGACGTTGCACCTTCCGACTAGTGATGTCAAAAGGTATTACTTCAAACGTCAAATTTTTAGTCAAATCCAGTAGATCCGCTGTTAACACGTGTGTTGGATCTCTGACGTTCTTCTTTAATTGTGAGATATGGAATACATAATGTACACTAGACATTGATGGTGGTAGTGCTAACTGATATGCTACCCTTCCACATCTAGCTAGAACTTCATGAGGTCCAATATATCTAGGACACAATTTTTCCTTCTGTCCAAACCATTTTAAACCACGCATAGGAGATATTTTCAGAAATACCTTATCACCTATGGTGAATTCAATATCTCTACGTTGATTATCTACATATTGCTTTCGAAGGTTCTGAGCCACTCGGACCCTTTCCTTGATAATGTCGACCACTCGACAAGTCTTTTCAACAAACTCTGGTCCAACAATACTCCATTCTCCAACTTCGTTCCAAAATAAAGGAGTTCAACATTTCCTACCATACAGTGCTTCATAGGGAGACATTTGTATTGTAGCTTGATAGCTGTTGTTATAAGCGAACTCAATCAATCGTAATTTCTCATCCCATGATCCTTTGAAATCAATTACGTAAGCTCGGAGCATATCTTCTAAAATCTGAATGGTACGTTCTGACTATCCATCGGTCTGAGGATGGAATGCAGTACTAAACTTCAACGTTGTACCCATAGCCTTCTATAATCCTTCCCAAAACTTTAAGGTAAAGCATGGGTCTCTTTTGGATACAATGCTTTCAGGTACACCATGTAATCTGACAATATTATCCACATACAACTTAGCTAACCTCTCTAGTATATACTGAGGTCGTATAGCTATGAAATGAGCTATCTTAGTCAAACAACCTACGATCACCCAGACAGCGGCAACTACTCGGGGAATCAATGGTAACCCGGTGACGAAGTCCATAATGATGCAATCCTATTTCCATGCCAGTTCTAGCAGTGGCTGTAATAATCCTGTAGGTCTTTGTCTTTCAGCCTTTACTTGCTGATAATTCAAGCATTGAGACATAAATTTAGCTACATCCACTTTTATTCCTCTCCACCAATATAGTTTTTTCAAATCATGATACATCTTTGTACTTCCAGGATGTACCGAATAAGCGGTGGTGTGGGCTTCCTTCATTAGTCTGTGTCTAATATCCAAGTCTTTATTTTCAAGAACATATACTCTCCCTTTGTATCATATTACTTTCTCAGAATCCAAAGTAAAGTCAGGGTTAGTCCTATCTTTTTCAAAGTCTTCTTGCATTGTTCTCAAATAAGAGTCTGATTGAATAGCTGATTTCACTTCGTCTAATAGATCAAGTATAATTTTCAATGTAGCAAACATGTTTGAGAATAGATGAATAAATCCTTGGTTAGTTGATTCATTCGGAATATCAATCACGAACTGCTCTTTACCGTAACAAATACTCTTCTTCTGACACACATTGTAGCATTTATACTAGCTTCTTCCTGAGACTTTGTCATAGCTTTCCTGCTTAATGCGTCAGCAACTACATTAGCTTTTCTTGGATGATACTAGATATTGCAATCATAATCCTTCAGTAATTTCAGCCATCTTCTCTGTCTCATGTTCAACTCCTTCTGATTAAAAAGGTAATTGAGACTCTTATGATCTGATTTAATCTAAAATTTCTCTCCATATAAATAATGTCTCTATATCTTGATAGCATGTACCACCACTGCTAATTTCAAGTCATGAGTGGGATAGTTCTTCTCTTGTGTCTTCAATTGTCTTGAGGCATACGTAATTATTTTTTCTCCTTGCATAAGCACACATCCCAAACCTAACCTAGACGCATCGATGTACAAGGTAAATGGTTGTCCTAGGATCAAAATAGTCAAGATGGGAACTGATATCAATCTAGCCTTCAATATTTGGAAACACTCTTCACATTTGTCTGTCCAAACAAAATTTTCTCCTTTCTTAATCAGACTGGTGAGAGGTACAATGATTCTAGAGTAATCTTCTACGAATCGTCGATAGAACCTAGCTAAACCTAAGAAACTTCTAATCTCTATAACATTCTTGGGTGCTTCCCATTTCACAATGGATTCAATCTTGCTAGGATCCACTTTAATTTCTTCAGCTGATACAGCATGGCCTAAGAAAGCGACTTCATTCAGCCAAAACTCACACTTAGTAAATTTTGCGTAAAGCTTCTCTTTTCTTAGTCTCTGCAAAGTAGCTCTTAGATTTGTGATATGAGTTTCTTTGTCCTTGGAGCAAACTAGTATGTCATCAATTAATACAATGACTGACATATCTAACATATCATGGAATACCTGATTCATGAGTTCCATAAAAGTTATGGGTGCGTTAGTCAATCCAAAAGACATGACTAAAAATTCATAATGTCCATATCTGGTTCTGAATGATGTCTTTGAAATATCACCTTCCTTGATCTTCAACTGATGGTATCCCAATCGAAGATCAATTTTAGAGAACACTTTGGCACCTTGCAACTGATCGAACAATTCATCGATCTGAGGCAACGGGTATCGTATCTCGATTGTAAGCTTATTCAATTCTCGATAATCTATACACAGACGAACGCTATCGTCCTTCTTTTTCAAGAACAATACTAGCACTCCCCATGGTGATATACTGGGTCTAATATAATCCTTGTCTAATTATTCCTGTAATTGTACCTTTAGTTCCTTTAATTCAGTAGGAGCCATTCGATAGGGTGCTTTCGATACTGGTGTGGCTTCGGGTATAAGATCTATAACGAACTCTATCGCTCGGTCAGGTGGTAGTCCTGGTAGTACCTCAAGAAATACATCCAAAGATTCATGCACAATTTCAATATCCTCCATTCGTGGTGCTTCCTTGGTGAGGTCGACCACGGACACTAAGTACCCAATTCCTCCTTTCTCGAGGCATTTTCTAGCTTTCAATGCAGAGAGGATGAGCTTTCGTTTATGTGGAAGTTTGGTTCCCACAAAACTAAACTCTGCTCCTTCCTTGTCTTTAAATGTTAGTTTCTTTTTCGCACATATTAGGTTTGCGGAGTGTCGAGCTAACCAATCCATTCCCAAGATAATATCAAAGTCTGCCATCTCGAGTTGAATTAAGGTTGCATCCAAAATCTTCTCGTCGATAAGAACTGGACATGTCCATAACCTTTGTCTAGTTCCACTTCTAATCCCAAAGAAGATCGTACAAGTAGTTTATAGTCTAAAGGTCTGAGGGATAGATTTATCTTCTTTCCAAACGATACAGATATAAAAGAATGAGTAGCTCTAGAGTCAAAGAGTACTCTGGTGGGTAAGCCATTAATAGGTACGATACCTATGAATTTCTTCTTACTACATGCTCACACAAGGTAGTATAAAACGAAAGGTTCAGGTCATACCTATAACCACATCAGTTGATGCGGCAGCATCCTCAGAAGTAACTGCATAAACTTTTCCTTGTTGTGGCTGCTTCCTTGGCTTGGGACACTCTCTTGAATAATGTCCTACTTGATCACAATTGAAGCATTTGACTCCAGCATTACTGTAAGACCCATATCAAACTAACCGATCTTATCACCTTGTACTAGGTCTACCTATCATGGTCGAGCCAAATGGACCAAGTGCGTGAAGGAAATAGCAAGACCAGGTATTAAACTGACACAAAAATAGTAGAATAGGGGGTAGGGTCGCATACCTAAATAGGCAGGGTCGATCCCACCTCATTAGGAAGTCAGACCCCTGATTTTTAGACCTAGGGTCAGACAACTGAGACCCTAGGGTCGGACGGGATCTCCGACCCCCTCATCGACCCTAGGATCACCGACAGAAACTGTAAATAGGAAACTTTTCAAATTTCAAGGGGATTCTTTCCTAATCTCAATGGGAATTATTTTGGGAGGTTTTCCTCTATAAATAGGACGTCCCTTAGCCTCTTTCACTCCTTTTGAAACCCTAATTGAAAGAGAAGAGAAGGAAAAGAGAAAGAAAGTTGGAGAAGAAGACTAAGAGAAGAAATTCAGAGAAACCTCTGAATCTCAGCAAACCTCAGGTATGGATATGCTTTCCATGAGTGATTTAAGACCTTAGAATAGTTCATGAAGAAGGTATGATCTATGAGAAACCCAAATCATCCATCCATGGGAAGATTTCAATGAAATCCATGGAGGGAATCATGGTAGACAAAGTAAGGAAGTAACCTAGAGTTTTAAGCCATAGAACAAGCATAAAATGGACTGTGGAAGTAAGCCAAAGGACCCAAACTTGAAAGATTAGACTGTAGAATGAAAAGGTCGACTCAAACCACGAACGGTCGCACGTAGGGTCGATTGGGAATCGACCCTACCAGACCACAGGATCGACTCCTAGCTTTCGGGAAGTCTAGGGAAGTTGCAGTCGCACCTAGGGTCGATGGAACATCTAACCCTAGCATCGACCCTATACCCTGGGGTCGCAGAAAACTGCTACCCTACCTGCGACCTGTCCTGCGACCCTAGCTTAATAGCAAGCCTAAAATTTTCGTAATGAATTCTAATTAAAATCTATCGACTTGTTAGGTTTTTCTATTGATATAAAGGTGATTCTTAGAGCTTGAAAGAGGATTTACACTCAAGCAAAGGTGAGGGAACAAAACCTAAACTAATTGGCTAATAATAAATTGTTTTTATTTCTTGAGTCCAATGCTATGACTGATTCTATGCGTGTATGCTTGTAATGTGCATTCAACATGTCATCCAATATTCTTGCTATTAATGTTCATGCATATTTAATTCTATTTATTTATAACATGATGATGAAGATGATGCTAGGAATAGGCATGTGAATGTATGTGTGTGGTTAGTGTGCTTGATGCGAGTGGAGCATCAGGGGGAGGACGTGATATCGTGGTGTGTCCTGGTCACCAGACTCTAGCTCTAACTCTACTCAAGTCTTGTCCACTGACATCGTCGTATCGCTATTACCTTAGCAGAACTATTACGTCGTAGGGTATCAGGGGAGGTGGTCTCAGACCGTGTAGTCTTCGACTCTATCGGGGGCCTTAGCTCTATCTCTATGGACGTATTGAGGGATGCTAGGGTAAGGCCTTGGGTACACTGTTTGACATTAGGATTGGTTAGTTGCGAGCCCAGTTTGCAAGCCCTCTCCAGCAGGGGCTTACGTGTTGGTATGGGTAGAGTATCAGGGGAAGTGTGATGCGGTGTGGTCCTAAGCACTTTAGCTCTATCTCTATTCCATGGTGGGTGCATGTGGGATGACAATAAACGTTATCTTTGGGCGGCTTCACACACTCGTGTATAGAGGTGAGGCGACTACCGAACCTTTCTATAACACATTGCAAACTTATATACCAGACCACATATATGAATTGAATGCATGCATATGTTTGTTGCATTGTTTTGTTTGCTCACTGAGCTGTGATGTGTGCTCACCCTTTTCGAATTAGAATATTTTTAGTTGATGATGTAGGTACCACCGTGGAAGAATATATGAATGCTTCTGTGTACGGGTATGTGGCTTCCATGGAGGCTGAAGATATAGTGGAGACGCATGACTCCTCATACGAGTGCAACTCATGCGTTTTCAATTGGATTTTTATTTGAACTATTAAGGAAATGTAATTTGATATTTTATTTACTTATTGCTTGGTTGATACAACATAATTTGATATTTTATTTATGATTATCACAGTTAGATTCTCAGTTCATTTAATATTAAGACTTTCTCTATGGTGTATTTATTCTGATTATGGTTGTGGATGTGTATGGTTTAATTTAAAAGACACAGCCTATTAGAGATCCTGGTTGAACCGTTGGTTTATTAGCGGTTCATCACACCGTTCTGAAAGGTACGGAATTGGGGTGTGATAATTACTTTGCTTCTGTTGAGGTTGGGCTGTTGGAGTAGTCTTGGCTGCAGCATTGAAGCCTTGAGTACGAAAAGGTTTAAATGTCTTTGAGTTCCCTCCGTTGTATAAGTTTTCTTTGGGCCTCTTTATACCCTTGTTCTGAGCAAAATAACTTTCCCTCTGGCTCGATTCCAGTACTCGAGCAATCTGTACTGCTTCATTATATATATTTTTTTAATCCCAATATATGCTCATGAATGTTTCCCTAAGTCCCATAACTAGCCTTCGGGCTTTGGTATTTTCCTCTTGCATGCTAGAGGGAGCAAAGAAAAATAGTTCTTCATAATACTGTTGATATACGTCTACAGTCATCTGTCCCTAATACAGACTCTGAAACTCCTTTTCCATTTGATCTCTAAAACTCCTTAGAAAATATTTCTCGAAGAAAGCTTCTTTATAGATAACCCATGTCAGTTGGCAATGCTTTGTTAACAGATAATCTTAGTTGATTTCCACCAATGGTGTGCGTCACCTTTCAACATAAATGTGACACATAATACCTTCTCTTTTTCATTTATAGTCATCATCATAAAGTTTCTTTCCATCTCATCGATCCAGTGAGCTGGCACAATGGATCTGATGGATTGCTTGTGAATTCCTTCGGCTTCAACTTCAGGAAATGCTCGATCAATCAAGAGTGATCAAACTGATATTGTGCATATGCCCCATACATAGGCGGTTAGTACTGATAATTATCTTGGTTATACCCACCTTGCGGTGCTTCAAGGTTTTGTACTTGGCCTTGTATTGCTGGAGTTTGCGGTGCTTGAGGTATTGCTACCACCGGGTGCCGTACTAACTTGTCCAGCAAGTAGAGATGTTGTGTTTGCAATGGGGAAAGTAATTCCCATAGCAGCTTACATGTTGGCTTGCATTTGCTATATATGTTGCATTTGTTGTGCCAAATTCATCACCACAGTAGCCAAATCCATAGGTGGTGCAGGTAAGTTGGTTGAGTTGGCTTGGGTGTGAACATTCTGAGGTGCAGCATTCTGAGCTCCAATATTTCCTTCCTGCCCTTGCTAACCTTCATTGTTGTTGGTCTCCATAGGTGGTGGAGATAGGTTTGCATTCTGTCTCCTTCTACTTACTCTATGCCCAGCCATTTAAACTCTTGGTTGATGTGTTATTGGCAAAGCTACACAGGTGAGACAAAATAGAGTGGTGGTATTGGGTTAGTCTCACAATTGAAGGCGAGAGAAGAATAAAATCAATAGGCAAAAGTTCGAACAGAATCAAAATGCAGACAACAGTCAGTTATATGGTCGATGGCCTACGGTCGCATGTTGTGCGACCATAGGTGGGACCATCAAATCCCTGGCAACTTATCGAGACCCTATGGTCGATCATACAGTCGATGGTTTTGGTCGAATTGTGTGACCGTAAGATTTAAATTCAATTTTAAAAACCTATTTTTGAGATTTTTCCCTCCCATTTCTTTTCCTCCGTCATACGGACTCAACTCAACTCGCCACCAGTGAGTTGCTACAGTATCAACCGTACGAATTTGGTGATTCTTTCATCGATCCACAATCTTCATTCCATTCCTCGAGATATGTTCTCTACTCTTTCTCCTTTTTAAGCTTTCATACCTAGGTTTTGCTCCATTTATAGGATTTTCTTCAAATTAATATTTTTCTGACCATAAAAATTTGATTTTTATTGGGAACTTTTGCTATTGGCTACCCAATGGATGAAAACCCTCAAGAAAATTTGAGTTTCATCGGTTAGTTTAGTAGAAACTTGAAAATTCCCATTTTTGACCTAAATTTTGGGGGGTTTTCCCAAATGTCAAAATTTCTTCAAATTCGACCTACTTAGTTGAAATTTTCCATTTGAATATGCCTTGTAGGATGGTTTGGGACCTATGTGAGTCCTCCTGCCTAAAGTTTGGGTGAAAAATGAGGCATTTTCCCATTTTATGTCATTATGCTGTCAAATTTTCAAATTTATCTAACTTGTTTTTTTTATTTTCTTCTCTTACAGTTATCATGGTTCGCATTAAGGTTCCTCGAGTTCATGACCCACGTCGCTTTAGGTCCGTGGAAGCAGAAACATAATACCCTTGGTTTAATCGAAAGAAGGTAGAAGGGGGTAGATGTGTTAACTTAGCCTATTTAGCCCTTTTGATGTGGAAAGGGGGTTTGGTGATATGGGCTGGCTTCCAATGATTCTATACGAGGCTTGCACTCGCTCGGACTTGGTCAAGCAGTTCTACTATTACCTTCAGGTGGAGGGTGACCTCGAAGATGTGGACAGGGGTAGAGAGCTTCGAATCACCAGTTAGGTGAAAGGGGTTCCGACCTCTTTCAACTATCAAGAGTTCGCCGATCTCCTAGGCATCTCAAATAATGGTCAGTTGGTTTACTGTGCACATAGGGAGCCACAGTTTCTGTCTACACAGGTGCGTGCAGAAATAGATAACCAAATTCTTTGGGATGACTGTTAGGAGATGAAAGTAGTCAACCTGCGTCCAGAGCCACTGGTCTACTGTAAGATTATCTAGCATAATCTTATTCCCCAGGGTGGACACTACGAGATGGTCTCACAGCTGACTCAATACCTGTTGTACTGTCTCTGTACTAGATAGCCAATATGTCTCCCATATATTATTCTTCAAACTATGCACAGAACTACGTTGCCTGACTCGAGAGGTAACTTGCCCTATGGGCGGCTGATCTCCACCTTGCTCGCTCGTCTACAAGTGGACCTAGTGGATGAGAGGATCTTTGAGGACTCCTTCTCAGCGGACTTTGATTGGGAGGCCATCAGCAGGACGGGCATGAGATAGATACAGGTTAGTGATGACGAGAGGAATACTATGAGACGTCCTCTCACTCGGGTAGCAGATCCACCGGATTTGACTGAATATTTGACGTTTGAAGTAGTACCTTTTGAGATCACTAGCCGAAAGGTGCAACGTCTTCGCAACCACGACATTTATTACGTTAAGGTTACTTGGAGAAGTCAAAAGGTGGAAGAAATCACATGGGAAGAAGAGAATGCTATGCGGAAGCAATATCCTCACCTATTCGACTCGAAAGGTATGTGCAAATTTCGAGGATAAAATTTATATAAGAGGGGGGAGTTGTAAGACCCATACTCCACTAACTTGGTTTAATCATGTCGTGCCAGGTCTTCCCATCATTCCTGGACCAAGTGGACCGAGCATGTGAAGATGGATCACAAACTAGATACAAAAAAATACTCAACACTCAAAAACGTATGTGTATGGTTGAATACCTTGGCAGGTATGGTCGACTATATGGTAAGAATGAAGATCACAAATCCAGGACCCTACGGTCGATGATTTTGACTCTATGGTCGACAGGTTCTGCGACCGTACCCATCGACATTGAGACCCCAGATCAGACTTTGAGTTTTGAAAACTTTCCTAAATTAAGGGATTTCTTACCTAATTAAAAGAGGACTCTATATGGAGAGTTTTCATCTATATAAAGGATGTCCCTTAGCCTTTTTTCACTCTTTTAGAACATTAGTAAGCCCTAAATAAAGAGAAGGGAAGAGAAGAAAGAGAAGGAGAAGAAGAGAAGACCAAGGAGAAGGTTTTGCTAAGAAGATTTTAGCTCTCTACCACAAGCAAATGTATGAACCTAATCTCTGGAGATGTAAACTCTAAGGAATAAGACTTCTACGGAAGATAGGCAATAACAACCTATTATGATCCATGTGATTTCCTTAAAAAAATCCCAAGGAGAACCTTGAGGAGTGAGTTTGATGATTAGGGTTGATAAGAAACTACTAATGATGGCCATAGGATGACCTTAGAATAAACCCAATTGAAGATCAGAGGACTTGACCCAAGAATAACTCGAATTGCATGTAGTCTGTGACCAGAAATCCCAAGGTCACAGCTACGATCGACCATAGCATGACCAGCCTGATTAGAGGATCTACCATAGGCATTCGAGAAGATTCAGGAATCATATGGTCGCAGCTACAATCACACCATATGCAACCGTAGGGTATCGACCGTAGGCAGTAAGGTCGATACAGTATGAGACCATAGGACCAATCAGACACATATCAGTGCTCTATTTTGATTTTTGACTACTGTAACATGTTACATATGAACCCTAACTTAAATTCATATAACTTTTAGGTTGTTAAATTGATTGAAAGAGAATTTCAAGACTTGGAAGGAGATCGAGTATTGCTAACAGATGAGGGACAAAACCTAAACTAATTAGATAATAAAAAACTGTTTATTTTTATTGAGTCCAATGCCATGATTAATTCTATGCTTGTATGCTTGTAATGTGTCACACCCCAATTTTGGTCTAACCAGAATGGTGTGATGAACCACCAATAAACCAACGGTTTACCTAGGATCTCGCATAAGTCGTACCCACCATGTCAAACCACACACACATTCCACATTAATAATCAGAGGTAATAAACAAATAAGCAAAAATCTTACAGATAATGAACTGACAGTCTATCAGTGATAAATAAGTATTTAATCCAATTATCTCCAAACCATAAGACATAAAAATAAATAATCAATTACATATCCAATGATCAAATTATAACTAAACTTAAGCAAAAACACATTGGTTGCACTCGCATGATGAATCATGCGCATCTTCTTTAGCTTCTACATCCATCATAGCAGCGTGTCCATACGTCGGTGTACTCATATATTCCTCAACGATAGGACCTGCATCATCAACTAGAAATATTCGACGTCGAAAGGGTGAGCACACATCACAGCTCAGTGAGCAAACAAAACAATACAACAAACATATGCATGCATTCAATTCGTATCTTTGGTCTAGTTTAGAAGTTTACAATGTGCTATAGAAAGGTTTGGTAGCCGCCGCACCTCTATACATGAGTGTGTGTGAATCTATTCAATGGATCAAACACCATTGCCTTCTCACATGCACCCACCATGGAATAGAGATAGAGCTAAAGTGTCTGGATCAAACACTGCCAACACTTTCCCTGATGTCCTACCCATACCAACACGTAAGCCCCTATTGCCGATGGCTTATAAACTGGGCTCGCAACTAACCAATCCTAATGCCAAATAGTGTATCCAAGGCCTCACCCCAACATCCCTCAATATGTCCATAGAGATAGAGCTAAGGCCCCCCAGTAGAATCAGAGACCACACGGTCCGAGACCACCTCCTCTGATGCCCTACGACGTAATAGTTCTGCTAAGGTAATGGCGAAACGACGATGTCAGTGGGAAAGACTTGAGTAGAGATAGAGCTAGAGTTTGGTGACGAGGTCAAAGACCACCATGCCACTTCCTCCCCTTGATGCTCCACTCGCATCCAATACATCAATCACATACATACATTCACATGCCTATTCCTAGCATCATCATCATCATCATGTTATAAATAAATGGAATTGAATATGCATGAACAGTAATAGCAGAAATATTGGTTGACATGTGAGACGCACATTACAAGCATACAAGCATATAATCAATCATGGCATTAGACTCAATAAAAATAAATTGTTTGTTATTATCCAATTAGTTTAGGTCTTGTTTCCTCACCTGTTAGCAATTTTTGATGTCCTTCCAAGCCTTGAAATTCTCTTTGAATTAATTTAACAACCTAAAAGTTATATGAATTTAAGTTAAGGTTCATATGTGACATGTTACAGTAGTAGAAAATCGAAACAGAGCACTGATAGGTGTCTGATTGGTCTTATGGTCTCATGTTGTATCAACCTTACTGTCTACGATCGATACCCTACTGTCGCATATGGTGCAACCGTAGCTGCGACCATATCATTTCTGAAATCTTCCCAAATGCCTATGGTCAATCCTTTGGTCATACTAGTCATGCTATGGTCGACCATAGCTGCGACCTTGAGATTTATGATCACAGTCTACATGAAATTTGGAAGTTCTTCCTGAGTTTATTCTTTTATTCTTCAATGGGGTTTATTATAAGGTTATCCTATGGCCATCATTAGTAATTTCTTATCAACCCTAACCATCAATTCACTCCTCATGGTTCTCCTTGGGATTTTCTCAAGAAAATCACATAGATCATAATAGGTTGATATTGCCTATCCTCCATAGAAGTCTTATTCCTTAGAGTTTACATCTCCAGAGATTTGTTTCATACCTTTGCCTGTGATAGAGAGCCAAACTCTTCTCAACAAAATCTTCTCCTTAGCTTTTTCCTCTTCTCCTTCTCTTCCTTCTCTTCTTTCTTTTTCTCTAGGGTTTACTAATGTTCTAAAAAAGTAAAAAAGGGCTGAGGGATATCCTTTATATAGAGGAAAACTCTCCATATATAGTCCTCTTTCAATTAGGAAAGCAATCTCTTAGTTTAGGAAAGTTTCCAAAACTCAGAGTCTAATCTGAGTTCTCACGGTCGATCATATGGTGGCATAAACCGTCGACCGTAGGATCGAAATCATCGACCATGGGGTTCTGGATTTGAGATTTTTGATTCCCTTCCTTATGGTCGACCATACCTACCTAGGCATGCAGGTATATTTTTAGTGTTTTTTAACTCGATTCTCATACTTGGTTTGTGATCTATCTTCACATACTCGATCCACTTGGTCCAAAAATGATGGGAAGACCTGGCATGACACGGTTAGACCAAGTTAGTAGAGTGTGGGTCTTACAAATCTGCATCTCACATGTCATCCAATATTCTTGCTATTACTGTTCATGCATATTTAATTTTGTTTATTTATAACATAATGACGATGATGATGCTAGGAATAGGCATGTGAATGTATATGTATGGTTTGTGTGTTGGATGCGAGTGGAGCATCAGGGGGAGGATGTGGCATGGTGTTCTTTGACCTCGTCAACAAACTCTAGCTCTATCTCTATTCAGGTCTTGCCCACTAACATTGTCGTATTGCCATTAGCTTAGCAAAACTATTACGTCGTAGGGGCATCAGGGAAGGTGGTCTCGGACTGTATGGTCTCTGACTCTGTCGGGGGGCCTTAGCTCTATCTCTATGGACATATTGAGGGATGTTGGGGTGAGGCCTTGGATACACTATTTGGCATTAGAATTGGTTAGTTCAGAGCCCAGTTTGCAAGCCCTCGCCAATAGCGGCTTACATGTTTGTATGGGTAGGGCATTAGGGAAAGTGTTGGCGGTGTTTGATCCCGACACTTTAGCTCTATCTCTATTCCATAGTGGGTGAATGTGGAACGATAATGGTGTTTGATTCATTGGGCGGATTCACACACTCGTGTATAGAGGTGTGGGGGCCACCAAACCTTTCTATAGTACATTGCAAACTTAAAAATCAGACCAAAGATATGAATTGAATGCATGCATATGTTTGTTGTATTGTTTTGTTTGCTCGCTGAGGCGTGATGTGTGCTCACCCTTTCGACGTCAAGTATTTTAGTTGATGATGTAGGTCCTACTGTTGAAGAATATATGAATGCACCGACATATGAATACATTGCCGCTAGGATGTAGAAGCTATTGAAGATGCACATGATTCATCATGCGAGTGCAACCAGTGCATTTTTTTTATTATTTTAGTTATATTTGATTAATGGAACATGTAATGGATTATTTACTTGTATGTCTTGAGTTTTGGGGATAATCGGATTAATTATTTATTATCATTGTTAGACACTTAATTCATTATCTGTAAGACTTTGGCTTATTTGTTTATGACCTTTGATTATTACCATGGAATGTGTGTGTGGTTTGATAAGGTGGGTACAATCTATACGAGATCTTGGTTGAACCATTGATTTATTGGCGGCTCATCACACTAATCTGTTTATACCAGATTTGGGATGTGACATTTAACGTCATTCAGAACAGACTGTCACAAAAGGCTCAGTCACTTGAAAAGTAACATTCGATCTGTAACTATGCAGTGGTGACATTGTTAATACCATATCTCATCTTCCACTAACTAGAGGACACGTGTCCTCAGGGGTAGACGTACGAGAGAGTAACGCATGTCTTGGATACTTCGATTTACCCTTCTATGCGATATGGCTCTTATTGTCGTCAGCGAGTTGCATCTTGCTGGATCAACTCATCGAGATAATAAGATCTCACTGGTAGCCAGTGAGTCCCCCATTGCACATGTTCGTTGCTACTTACCTATCTATGGGTTCGTGTGGCGCACATGT
Source organism: Protea cynaroides (assembly GCA_028583415.1). Lineage (NCBI taxonomy): Eukaryota > Viridiplantae > Streptophyta > Magnoliopsida > Proteales > Proteaceae > Protea > Protea cynaroides. The sequence continues at coordinate 92,946,691 of CM053269.1, forward strand.
GTAGTTCTTTAATCATTCTTGGAACAGCCACGTCAGCAGATACATGGATTGTTGATTACAAGCGATACGACATTAAGATTGACCTTTGGATTCCCATCCTATGGCAATGTGAGAATACCGCATACACTCTGGCGGTTAGGCAGTTAAGATGGAAGTTCATCTGAAACTCTCTCATTTTATATAAACTCATAAACGACCAAGAGGTAAGGGATATGTGCTATGTTATCATTTTCTGAGTTCTCTATTAATGATTGATCCGCTCTTACATCTTTCTTGAATTTTGTATCTCCCCACACTCTCCAAGCTTGCCATCTTGGTGAAGCTGTGGACTGTTTGCTCTGTTACTGACTTTACCATTAGAGCGGACTCAAGGATCTTTGTCCTGGCTCTGTTAACTTCCTGCACTTGTTTTGCAGGATACGGGCACACTAGCGGATCCAGTTTCAGCAGCAACAATTTGGCGCCCACCGTGAGGCTTGTTTTTTTAAACATGAATTCAAGAACTCTATTTCTTTCATTTCTTGAACAATGGTGAGAACTCGAAACCAGCCCCCTGGGAATAATGACAGGAATGACGAGGCAATAGAGGATGGGCAGCCATAGAACAATCCTCCTCCAGGGAATAATGGCACAAATTCCTCCACTATCCATGAGTCACCACCTCCTATCCCTGAGAGCCATGGAATGGCACCACAGTATATTACTGTCGATCAGTTCAACTCCCTAAACGAAAAACTCGTAGAATTAACATGGCTACGTAAACCGCCTCTATCACCAACTCATCAATGATCCACTAGGGACCCGGAAATCTCCAAAACTCCAGCCCCAGGTCAATATCTGCCTATTGAGAAAGATTTCCTTAACACAGAAGGGAAAGATGATGAACTGGAAGAAGATGACTATCTGCCGGGACTAGATTTAGATGTGGAAGAACTCATAGTTCCTTAATAAAAAGAAAGGGACAATGGCCAGAAAGATGATCAGCGACAGGGGAATGAAGCACAAGCAGAGTAAATGTTGGCCGAATAGAAAGAATTGATATTAAAAGTAGCATGGCGAAATAGAGACACGCCACTGAGAAAGAAACACAGACGGGTATCCCACAAAGTTCTTTGGAGCAATAGTTCTTCGCCATGCAGACTCGTATGGCAGAAATGGAAATGAAACAGTTGGCATCTGTAGCAACTTCAAGAAAGAAAGAATATTGCACCGACATGGCCTTCATGAAGGAGATAGTGGATGTCCCCAGGCCAGAACATTCCTTTATGCCAAAAGTCAACCCGTACGACATAAATACTATTATGATGATGCATTTCTTTGTCGAGCTTTCCCGTCAACATTACGAGGAGCAGAGCCACTCTGGTTTAACAGCTTGCCAACCAACTCCATCAAATCTTTTGATCAACTAAGTGATCGCTTCTTTGAATACTTTCAGACCCAGACATCCCCGAAGAAGACCTCAACCAACCTTATTAGTGTGAAGCAAAAGCCAGAAGAAACCTTGCGGGCTTATCTTTCAAGATTCAATCGGGAGGTCCTTGAAATTAAGAACATTAGTTCGGAAGTGAAAATGATGGCGTTACAGGGAGGCATCAAAGATAAAGATCCCCTAAAATCCATTTATAAAAGGCCACCATAAACCTATGTTGAACTGATGACTAGGGGCTAAGAAGTATGAGGCAATGAATGAAGCCCTTCTCCTTACACACCCCAAGTCAGGAGAAAAAAGGAGAAGCGAGACGGAGGTCGTCAATAAATCACCTAGAGAGATATCCAAGAAACAAAAAACTAGTAAGAATGGATTTCCTAACAAACAGGTCACCAGAGTCGACTTAGACTGGGATCAATTCACCAGATTGATTGTACCCATGTCAGAGCTCCTGCACAATCTCAACAGGACGCAATATGAATTATCTCGTCCACCCCAATGAAGCCGGATCCATAGAGGGAAAGATCAAGAAAATACTGTCGCTACCACCATGAGAACTGCCATGATAGTGTTGGGCCTTGAGGTACGCGATTGAAGATCTAATTAAGCGCGGCTACATTCATGAGTATGTGGAAAATCCAGCTGTAGTCAATAGCAAGCAGAAAGGGAAACAACCTGTTGAGAAAGAAGGTGATACTGAGCCATGACGTCCTTGCCGAAACAGGGAAGACTTCAATAAAGGCAATTCAGCTTCCCCACTGTTGTCGATGGAATCCAGAAAGGGGAAAAACAGACAGTCTGGATCTCTTAGCCAAAGACTGGAGATCCTTTGAGAAGGGATTCCTGGGGTGTGCTTAGTTGGACGACTTCCCTGAAGCTCCAAGAGCGTACATTGGTCACAGGGTGGCGATAGGAGTAAAGGTAGGAGAGCCGGGAGAAAGAACACTACCAAAGAGATATGAAATCTTCCCCTCTACTTTTCATTACCTTTCTTTTCACCTCTTGGGTTACATATAAATACATTTCACGATTTTCCTACATTACTCATATTTGACGATACTAGGTACAGCAGACTATTAGTCTATCTGTCCCCTAGTTCTGGTGGATATATTACATCATCCGCTTTTCGACCCCCTGTTACAGGTCACCATATCATGTCAGCCGCTTTTCGACCCCCTGTTACAAGTCACCATATCACATCAGCCGCTTTTCGACCCTCTGAGATAGATCACTTATGTCACGTCAGCCATCTTTCGATCCGTGGAGATTGTTTTCGACCCCTCGGTGGGCCAGGTATTCCCAGGATTCCTCATCATTGTCCTTGTTGGAGTCTGGTTCTTGAGTAAACTTTCCTTTTTTCCGATTCTAACCCAGATCTTCTGATACGGCTGGTCAGCCCAGCGGATTTAGCATTAATGGTTTGTGTCAGTATTTATGACCATTGACAATGATTTTTTGGTGGCCCAGATATCCCTGTCAAGTCAATATGCCCAGGTGAGATCAGATCGAGCGGGGTCGAACTTAGACATCTATCTCGTATGCCTTCTTCTACAACATCCTGGATGACCGCCACGTATTCATATCCTGTGGTTAAGATGAATGTCAGGTGGTTACCTTTGATGCCAGGCCTCTTGCGGATATTTCCCCCAACAGAACCCCCTTGTCTCCTTCATGAGTCGTTTCGTCTGGAGGAGACACATTTATCGAAGAAAATATCCTCTCATGAATGCATGACAGTTTTTTCCGCCGCCCTTTTTCTGCTTTATGATTTTTGTCCCATTTTTTAAAATTTGAATGCACGTCCTTCTAGGTTTTTGCGTGGGTCGTTTCTCATCCCATCGATCCGCCGCTTTCCAACGGTTGATCTTTCGTTACGATACATCGTAACCGTCCACACGTCGCTTCCCCCTTAATAGACGTACCTGCCTCTTCCCTGCCCGTTGCTTCGTTCGAGAATCACTATATTTCTTCTTAGCTGGAGCCCATCGGTCTGCCAATCTATAAATATTCATCTTCTTCTTCCTTTCTTTCTTTATGTCTCCGAACTCTGCTCAAGTTTTCGCTACGACATTTTCCTTCGATTCTTCACTCGATCCTACTTCTTCTAACCACTGTGAGGCAAGTCGTCTTCTGGTCATGTGATTTTTAAGTAAGTCTTCACTTCCCTTTTCTACTTTCTTTTTTATTCAACCCCCAATGGCTCGTGACAAAGCTATTGCTAATCGGTCCGCCGAACCTACTCTGCATAGATCTCCTTCATGATTTGCTCAGAGGGGGGAGGCTTCTAGTATTCAAGCCGAACAAATGCCCTCACCCTCCCATGAGGATGTCGGTCCACATTGCGTGGCTTCTACAGTGAAGTCGGTGATGACCGATTCAAAACTGTATGATCTTAGGGTTTCCTTTCGAGTGCCCAGGTCTGTAGATTTAGTAACCCCCACTCCAAAAGACCGAGCATGTCACCCTTATTCCCACAAAATGGTGGTGAACCAGAACATGTTCCTCTTCGGCTTCCGCTTTCCCTGCCATCCTTTAGTCTTCGAACTCTTAGGGTTTTACGGTCTAGCCCCTACTCAGCTTAACCCTAACTCTTGGGCCCATATTCATGCTTTTATTATCTTCTTCCTCAAGTGTCGGGAACCTCCCACTCTAGGATTTTTTCAATATCGATTTGATGTGGGTGTTCTGTTCTGGCCCCATCGTCCAAACCAGCCTCAAATTCCTAACGGAATTTATTATTTCTACCGTCGAAACCTGGACATAGTCCTGGCCATGATCGAGTCTACTCCCTCCTCGGTTCCCCATTGGAAAGAGAAATTCTTCGGGGCCTTGATCAAGAGGGGTCACACGCTGCAGGGTAAGCAGTATTTCCCCATCGAGAACCGATGGCAATTTATCGACCCTTCTGTGGTAGGGATTGAACCTCCGCTAACACCGCCCGAAATGGAAACTCTCAAATGGGTGGCAAGTCAAGGGAGAGCCATTCAATTTAGGAATTTGTCCAACAATCAATTCCTATACCCGTATGGTCTGAGTAAGTCTGGGATTCTACTAACCTTAACTTTCTTTTCTGCCAGTTTGATGCTAATGCTTTCTCTGTTTATCTTATTCTGCAGTGGAGGGTATAGATGACAGCGTTTGGGAGAATCTGATGGGGACTGAATTGTTCAGGCTGCAGCAGCAGGAGAAAGAAGAGATCGCCCTTGCAGTGGCCTGTAAGCTGGCCACTCTAGACAATGTGGTCAGCGGCGTCCCCCCTCTTCCTTCGACCGAGGGCCCTCCCAGAGCTGGCCCTTCTTCCGATCCCGGGCCTTCAAGCCTTCCTGCCAGGCATGAAGTCCCACAGGATATGCCTTCCGATGACCCCTCGCCGTCGACCACTAGGACTTCTCCGGTGATTGAGGTGAATGATGAGGAAGGTAAGTCCCAAAGTTTTTCCCTTCTCTTCTCTTTTCTTTTTTTTTTTTTCTTTTACTAAGCTGTCTTTCTCTTGTCTCTTGTTAGAGAGTGGCGACGATGATGCTGATACGATAACAGAGACCTTGCGCCGACGAAAGCGTAGGAGGCTGGATCCTAGTGTCCCCCGTCGTATCTTCCCCGAAGATACGGCTCACGACGTGCTGTCCAGGATCCCTCCCGGACCTCCAGCCCTGCAGGTTCTTCTCCCTGGGGAAGAATTAGCTTCCTTGGCCCCGGTACCCCCTACAGAACCGGCACCAATCGATCCTCCTCCACCATTGTCTCCCAGGAATGAGGAGCCTCTCTCTTCATCCCATTCCCCTCTTCCGACAGCAGCCCCCGAGTCGGGGATAGTCGTTTCTTCTCCGATTCCTCCTGCTACCATTCCTGTTTCTGCTCCTGCTCCGATTGTTTTGCCCACCTTCCCCCAAGACCTCCCTCATACATCTATTCCTCCTCACGAGGGACCGTCTTCGGGGGCCCCTGGTTCTTCTGTAGGGGTTGACCCCCTCTCTTTACCTTCAAGCTCCTTTATTCCTTCTGGGCCCACTTCTGCCCTTAAAAGTATTCCTCCTTTTGCACCTTCGTGGAGGGTACATGCGGTGGATAGTGGTCTTCGGAATCGTGTCGTGGCATGAGAGATCATTCACCATGCCTGGCTGCCAGCAGACACCCAAACACTTCGTACCGTCCCCTTAGAGACCCTCGACTGAGATATGAGTGCATCAATTTATCAGGTGTGTAAACATACCCCCTTGCGGCACCTTGCTATAATAATCATTAATCTTGTGCCTATCTGTTTTGTCTCAGCTGATATGCGGGTCAAACCACTATCACAGGATGCTATCGACCGCCTTGGAAAGCTTGAGAGGAGTGCAGGAGAGTGAGCGGTTAATGGGCGCAATACGAACTGAACGTGATGCGGCCATAACCGCTAAAGCAGAGATGGAGAGTCAATTAGAGGCAGCGAATGGGAAACTATTGGAGGCTGAGGAAATGTTTCTCAAAGCTGAAGAGTTAGCCCACGAGTTGGAGCTGAAGTGTCGGGGGTTAGAGGCTTCCCTCACCCAGAACCGCAAATGGCTCTCTGAGGAGAAATCCTGGTACCAAAGGCTGGAGGAGAGGTACGCTTCTCAAAGTAAGGTGTACGAATCCACCCAGAAAGAGCTGTCTGAACAGCAGCTGTCGAATGACCTCATGCGCGAGCAGGCCTTCTCCAACAGTAAACTCATCATTCAGCTGGAGGAGGAAATCTCTGATCTACAGACTGCCCAAGACACCTGGGTTGCGGAGAAGGAAAAGCTAACTTTGGAGAGAGAGAAGAGCTATCGGTCGATATAGTGCAAGCCTCCTTAACTGAAGATGCTTTAAGGAACGAGCTAACAACTTCGGAGGCCACTATTGTCAGCTTGACTGAGGAACTGACCCGAACCCAATCATCTCTGTCGAGCAGCCGAGAAGCACTACTGAAGGCCTTACTGGATTCGGAGGATAAGGAGGGGATGTTCCAACGAGAAAGGGCCAGAGCCATTTGGGAGGCTCTGACTATAGTTCATTCAGAGTTGTCTGTTCTCTTGCCTTCCTTCGACTTTTCTCAAGTTCAGTTGATGCACAAGGTGATCCAGGATAAGCTTACAGGCCCTTCCGATTTGGCTCTTCCTGTTTCTTCATCCGTTCCTGCTCCAATCGAAGTTCCTTCTTCATCAACCCCTGCTCCATCCGAAGTTCCTTCTGCATCGACCTCTGCTCCATCAAGCATTTCGGGTGGGCCCTCCGAGGATGTACTCCCCTCTGAAGGATGATAGTTTTTTTTTTTGAGAGACCGGTTGGTCTGTACTTATATATATTTGGACCATATATGTACACATCTTCTTTTCCTACAGTGTCTTACTTGTCGATGTCTTGCTGACGTGAGTGATTTACTACTACCCCTCCAATCTTTTTGAAGCCCTTAGATCTTACCTTTTTTGAACCTTTTGACTTGGAATGAGATCTCTGGAATAGGCGGATCAGACCAGTGTGTCTCCTGTCCACAGTTGGTATCAGTGTTTATTACCATTAATGGCTTGCCATTAATGGTCCACCTGACTTTTCCCGATAATCCTCTTTCTACGGCCAGATGGATTGGTAACTGATATTTGCCTTAACAGGACCCCCTTGCCATCCTTTAGAGTCATTTCATCTGAAGGAAGCAATAAAGGGCAATTATCGCCCTCATCGACACGTGGCAATTCCTCTACCATGCGACAAAGCCGAGTGATTTAATATATTTTCATCTTTTAGGTTCTGGCACACGTCTTCCCAGATCTACTCAACCCGTTCCTAACTATAATCAATGCTAATTCCTCTTCCTTATGCTGCAGACGTTGCTTCAATTCTATCTGATCGCTTGTCGTTACCTCTATCTTGTTGATTCTTTATCGCTACCGTCCACGCGTCATTCCTCTACGAAGAAGCTGCACCTGTCCTTTCATCTGCCATTTGCTTCTTCCAAGAACCATTATAATTCTCGAAACTAGGTCCTTTGGGTTTATAAAAGGCTTACCCCCCTTATCTCTGCCTCCACGCTTTCATCAGTGGCGATGCTTCTTATCCTTTCTTCCCTTGCCGATCAGATCCTCAACTCGTTCCCTTCCTTCCTGGGTTAAGGGCTCTTTTCTCTTTCAGATTTTTCCAGCACTTGTTTGATGTGGGAGTGGGAGCTCTGTATTGGCCGGTCCCTTGGTTGTGGCGGCAAGGCGCTCAGTAAAACCCGCTATGTCTTCCACCACAACTGGGAAGGAGCCTTAGCGGTGACGGAGACCACTGCTGTTCTTGCCTGGAGATGGAGATTCTTCGGGACCTTGATTAGGAGGAATCATCTCGCATGTAATGGACTAGATGCCTATGGAACAACTTGTGGCCGAAGCTATTCCCCTGAGTCAGAGTGGGTAAGGGCGAATCACAGGGAAGGAGGTGATGTAGATTTTTTTTCTCAGTCGGATTGGACAGAACTCCTGAAGGGTCTCCCTCTAAACGAAGGAGACATACTAACTTTCCAATATGAAGGAGATGTCATACTCACTGTCACTACGCCTCATAGCATGACTGGTTATGAGAAAGTAGGCTCTGATGGCCTTCTAGCGGCCTGAAACGCAAGCCAACGTCCCTCCGTCTTCGGTGAAAGGGTACTGGGGAGAAGAACTAGATCACAAACACAATCGTCTCATATGGTGCCTCCCGAGCCCACGAGGGATATATGTACACACTGCCGCTTCTGTAGGCCTGTTGTAGATAACTCTGCAATCACGACTACGACCCCTTTTTTTTTATCCCTTCATTAAAATGATCGGGTCTTCAGATTTCCCTTCGGCGAATGACTTCTTGTAATTACAATTTCATACATGAATGAAAAAGACTATTTGTTTATATATATTTTTGTGAGACCCGGAAGCCTTTTTTCTTTTCGCGACCCGGAGGCCTTTTCTTTTTTAGGCCCAGAGGCCTTGTTCTTTTCGAGGCCCAGAGGCCTTGTTCTTTTCGAGACCCAGAGGCCTATTCTTTTCGAGACCCGGAGGCCTATTCTTTTCGAGACTCGGAGGCCTTTTCTTTTCGAAACCTGGAGGCCTATTTTAGACTCCAAAACCCTTTCGAGGCCTTGAAGCCTATTTTTCTTCTCGAGGCCCGGAGGCCTTTTTCTGTTCGAGACCCGGAGGTCTATTTTAGACTCCAAAACCCTTTCGAGGGCTTGAAGCCTATTTTTCTTCTCGAGGCCCGGAGGCCTTTTTCTGTTCGAGACCCGGAGGCCTATTTTCTTTTCGAGACCTGGAGGTCTATTTTAGACTCCAAAACCCTTTCGAGACCTTGAAGCCTATTTTTCTTCTCGAGGCCCGGAGGCCTTTTCCTGTTCGAGACCCGGAGGCCTATTTTCTTTTCGAGACCCAAAGGTCTATTTTAGACTCCAAAGCCCTTTCGAAGCCCGGAAGCCTGTTTTTCTTTTTCCCTTGATTTCGACACCTTTCCAAAAATGATACTTTTATTGAATAAGCCAGAGAGGTACCTTACACATAGTATCTTCTCAGGTTTTTGGAATGCCAAGTGCGCGGTAAGGCAGATCCCTCCATTGTTTCCAGATGATACGACCCAAGTCTTGTAACTTTTACCACCCGATACGATCCTTCCCAGTTTGGGGTCAACTTCCCCTGCTGAGTAGGGATCGTAACCGATGTTTCTCGTAAGACTAAGTCACCCATCAGGAACGTATTCTTCTTCACCTTGGAGTTGTAGTATCTTGCTATTTTTTGTTGGTAGGCTGCCATTCGCAACCGTGCAGTCTCACGAACATCCTCTATTAAATCCAGCTCCATCAACAAAATATCTTTGTTAGTTTCTTCCTGGAATCTCAGCACCTTGTAATTTTTTTCCACTACTTCGACAGGAATGGCAGCTTCCGAACCGAAGGCCAATTTGAACGGAGTAGCTCCCGTGGCATTTCGTTGTGTAGTGCGATATGACCCAACCACACTGGGCAATTCCTGCGCCCACTTCTCCCTCTATTCTTCTACTCATCTGGCTAACCCGTGTAGCAGGGTGCGATTAGTAACTTTTGTCTGCCCATTAGCTTCTGGATGCGCCACCGAGGCAAAACGATGCCCAATGTTATGATCCTGGCAAAACCCCCGAAATACTCGACTTGAGAACTACGGACCATTATCAGTAATCAGCACCTGTGGGATCCCATATCTATACAAAACTTCCAATCTGAAAAACTCCTTTTCTTTATGTGTCGTAACCTTCTCCATTGCCTTTAATTCAATCCATTTGGTAAAGTAGTTGATTACCACCAAAATGTACTGCAACTGTCCCTTAGCTTTCGGAAATGGCCCCAGTATGTCCATCCCCCAGATTGCGAAAGGAATAGATGCAGGAATTGGTTGCAGCTGTGTAGACGGGCAGTGGGATATAGGAGCATATTTCTGGCAGGCTTCACAACTTCTGGCATACCTTTCGCAATCATTCATCATATGGGGCCAGTGATATCCCATTCTAATGATTTTGAAACACATAGCTCGCTCACACTGGTGGGCCCCACAGATTCCCTCATGCACTTCCGCCATAACATATTCTGCTTTCGAGGGCGAGATACATCGAAGTAATGGAAAAGTATGAGATTTTTTGTATAGTACCTCATCCTGAATGACGTACGACCCCGCCTGAGTTTAGATGCGACGAGCCTCCTTCTTATCTTCTGGTAAGACATTTTCCCGCAGGTAAGTAAGCAAAGGATCCATCCAGCATGGCTCCACATCGACCAGTAGAACTTCTCCATCAGAGTCAATGCTAGGGTGGACAGATGTTCAATATATACCGGTACGTCAAAATTACCCAAGTCACTTGACCTGAGGTGAGATAGTGCGTCGGCCTTCGCATTCTGATCACGGGGTACACTAGTCATTACAAACTTCTCCAGAGGTTCAATGAGTTGCTTCACGAGGGCCAGGTATGCAGCCAAGCAACTCTGTCGAGCCTCATAATCGCCATTGACTTGCCTGACGACTACCTGTGAATCGCCATATACTTGTAAACGAGTGACCTTTAATTTCCTCGTGAGTTTGAGTCCAGCAACGAGAGCTTCATATTCCGCCACATTATTGGTAGTGGAGAATCCAAAACGTACTGATGTGAGTACCTTAAATCCTTCGGGGCTAATGAGAACAATGTCTTCTCCCGCATCTTCTTGATTGGAGGCTCCATCTATATACATGACCCAAGAAGGTTCTTCTGGACCAAGAAAAATTTTAACCTTTGCTTCTTCGAGGGCTCGTTCTGGATTTGCTCCTTCTTCTTCACCTCCTGGCAAGGTGCTTTCGATCAAGAAATCAGCCAAGGCTTGTGCCTTAATAGTCGTTCGTGGTTGGAACTTGATATCAAATTCCCCCAGCTCGACTGCCCAATTGGTCATTTTTATTTGGTTGTATCCTGAGTAAGCATCCAGAAAACATAGAAGCTCATGTCCTGCAGTTGCATCGATGAGTTGATCTATCCGAGGCAAGGGGTAGGAATCTTTTGGGCATGTTTTATTAAGATCTGTAAAATCAGTACATACTCTCCACCAACCATCCGCTTTAGGTACTAACACAATATTGGCTAACCAATCGGGATAGTATACTTCCCTGATGAATCCGACTTTCAGCAGCTTTTCGACCTCCTGATCGATGATTTTTTGCTTCTCTATCGACACAGCTCTTTTCTTCTGTCGCACAGGACACTGGTGAGGATCTATCTGGAGATGGTGTTCTATGGTGGACCGTGGGATCCCTGGCATATCCTCCGGTGTCCAAGCGAAGACATCCAAATTTACTCTTATGAACTTAATGAGTTCCTGTCTCTGTGTCTCGGGAATGGCAGACCCTACCAGAAAGGTCTTTTCAGGTTGCTCTTCTTTGAAAGGTATTGCAATGAGATCTTCGACAGGGGTAGTCCGCTCAGTAGGGAAGTCATCACGGTACTCGTCCAACTGTATCACCTGCACAGGTTGATCTTCCTCCAGGGCAGCCAATGAAGCCGCGTGACACTTCCTGGAAACCGACTGGTCTGCTTTGCAACTCCCCACCCCCCACTCGGTTGGAAACTTCATCAGCAAGTAATATGTTGACAGGCAGGCTCGCAACTTGTTTAGGCCAGTCCTTCCCAGGATACCGTTATTACTTGACCGTGTGTCGACCACCATATACTTCATGGTAATGCTTACTCTGGTTGGATAAGTTCCCAACCGAGTATCAATTTGGATAGCTCCTTTCACCTGTACTCCTTCCCCGTTGAACCCCAAAAGAGAGTACCGAATGGGTCGCAATTTCTCATCTTTGTAGCCTAGCCTCCGATAAGTGTCATAGTATAGTATTTCACATGCACTTCCCGTGTCTACCAGAATACGACTTACTTCCCATTCTTCCCCTATGGCTATCTTGATAATCAAGGGGTCCTCGTGGGGAGTAACTACATCAATCAAATCATCATCTCTGAAGTAAATGTACCCATCGTACCTGAATTTTTTGGAAGATGATTTCCCTAGATCTCTTGCTTTTCGAGGTTGTTTTCCTTTGACTGTTCCTTCCTCCACTGGTTCGAAGACCACCGGGAGCACTTCCCGCCGCATATGCTCCGGCCATAGTCACCGTCATACACTCGGGCTGGTGGAGGGTGACGTATTCATCATCTTCCAACCCCAAATCTTGTTCCGAACCTGCTCGTCCCATTGTCTTACGCGGGGGACTCCTTTCTCGAACTGTTCGAACCCCAGGTGCGGATGGTCCACTCCTCCATTCACGTAATCCTTCAATGCTTAAGTCGATTTGGCCCATGAATCCCCTAGGAGGTGATCTGGGTGGTAATGGAGGGAGACGATCGACTCTTTCTTGTCTATTCTCTGGTGCTCCGGCCGGGGGAGGAGGGAGGACCACGACGGGATCTTGATGCGGCATATCGGCCCTTGGGCCCACGATTTCTGTCCACCTTCCGTGTTGGATAAGGTCGTCCACCAGACTTTTCAGATGATGACACGAGTTGGTGTCATGGCCATGGTCTCGATGGTGTGCACAATACAACCGACGGTTCCGCTCCTCGGGTCGAGCAATCATGGGAGGCGGGGGAACCAGCAAGGTATCCCCCCTCTTGATATTCAGTATCTCTGTCATGGTTCGATTGAGGGGTGTGAAGTATTGGGAGGGTCGAATGGGGTATAACTCCTTGGATTTTTTGTTGGTTTCCGCCTCTTTTGGAACTTTCTCCGAGGCTTCATTTTTCTTTTTCCCCACCGGTGTAGAGGTGGCACTGGCAGGTGCCACTAACTCCGCCACTGCCTCTGCCCTAATGCATATCGATCGCAGCGACTAAAGATCTCTGCATGGGTCCGAGGACGCTTTTTATTGAGAGAAAAGATCAACTGGGGGTCTCGGCATGCTTTTGAAAGGGTGGAAACGATCACATCTGGTTGTAGATCTTTGATCTCTCCTACTACTCCAAGGAAACGAGTAATAAATTATCGCAACGACTCCTTCTCCCCTTGCTGGATTGCCATCAAATGGGACAGATTTTTCTTCTGTACTCGACTCCCCTGAAAATGGGAGAGGAATGAGCTGCTAAGTTCTTTGAAGGTACTTACTGACTTTGGAGGAAGATTGTTAACCACGCTCTCCCATCTTCTTGCAAGGTAGAGGAGAAAGCTCGGCAGCATAAGGCGTCATGATAGCCATAAATGACCATCCCCACTTTGAAGTTATCCAGATGTCTATCTGGATCCGACTTGCCGTCATACCATCCCACATTTGGGACAATAAAATTGGTGGGCAATGGATGGTCATAACTTCTTCCGACAAGGCTGTGTCCGTGGCATACTCCTGTAAAGCAGTCGAGCCGACCCCTCTCTCCACCTGTTGTACACGGTTGGTGAGTTCTTTGACAAGACGTTCTAACCTTTCAGTGTTTTCGTTCCCGGCATGGGAGCTGTTAGTAGTTGGTACCACAGCAGCTGGTATCAGTATTGAAGGCGCAGCAACCGAGGGCGCAGCCTCCCTTTGTTCAGTCTGAGGGACATTTCTTCTGGCCTGCACCTCGTCCCGAATGCGTCGGGCTTCTTCGATGCGGGCTTGAGTTTCCTCCTGGAGTCTCCTGGCCTCTTCATTTCTTGTATGGAAATTCGCCCGAGCTCGTCAGGCAGCATCTACTCGCGCTTGTGCATCTTCTTGGGCTCGCCTAGCCTCATCAACCCTCCTTTGGGCCTCTCGATCTACCTCTGATTCGATGGGTGCTCCCCGGCCACCCCATCTGGTGCCTTGGTTAGCCGTCCTTTGTCGAGAAGCTATTGAACGGTGGGACACGCCCATAGACTCCTAACTGCTTTCTATCATTTCAGTAGGGTCTTCTCCGGAGATACTGGGAAGGGAGATCTCCCTACCGTCCTCTTCGGCCCCGTCGTACATATGAGTCTACCGACGGGCTCTCACTTCGCCACCCATAGGATACGGCATGTGGTATAGATCGTCTGGCTTGTCGAGATCTGGAAGGGACTTCCGACACATCCACCAGGGGTACGGAGGCTGTTGGTATCCCCGTTGAGCGTCGTTGTAACAACTCCGTTACAGCCGCTAGCTGCTGAGCTAACACATCAAACTGTTCTCTAGAAATATATTTCGCCGGATCCAGGTTAGATCCTCCCGCTCCTTCATTAGCTGGTTCTTCCGGATACCTATCTTGAGGATTTGGCACCGCGCCTGCTTCCTCCATGTTTCTAGCCATATGTGCTTCAGTCTTCCTGGCTTGAGTCTCCCGCAAATTGTAAGAGCTCTCCGTCCTTCCTGCTGGGGCCATGCTTATGATTTGGAAGTCGGGTTTAGGGTAAATGAAAATGATAATGGAAAGTGATGACAATAAAGGGAGATCCAAACTAATGAAACACGTCAGGCCCCACGGTGGGCGCCAAACTGTTGTCGATGGAATCCGAAAAGAAAAAAAACAGACAGTCTGGATCTCTTAGCCAAAGACTGGAGATCCTTTGAGAAGGGATTCCTGGGGTGTGCTTAGTTGGACGACTTCCCTAAAGCTCCAAGAGCGTACATTGGTCACAGGGTGGCGATAGGAGTAAGGTAGGAGAGCCAGGAGAGAGAACACTACCAAAGAGATATGAAATCTTCCCCTCCACTTTTCATTACCTTTCTTTTCACCTCTTGGGTTACATATATATACATTTCACGATTTTCCTACATTACTCATATTTGACGGTACTAGGTACAGTAGACTATTAGTCTATTTGTCCCCTAGTTCTGGTGGATATATCACATCATCCGCTTTTTGACCCCCTGTTACAGGTCACCATATCATGTCAGCCGCTTTTCGACCCCCTGTTACAAGTCACCATATCACATCAGCCGCTTTTCGACCCTCTGAGATAGATCACTTATGTCACATCAGCCATCTTTCGTTCCGTGGAGATTGTTTTCGACCCCTCGGTGGGCCAGGTATTCCCAGGATTCCTCATCATTGTCCTTGTTGGAGTTTGGTTCTTGAGTAAACTTTCGCCTTTCCTCCGATTCTAACCCAGATCTTCTGATACGGCTGGTCAGCCCAGCGGATTTAGCATTAATGGTTTGTGTCAGTATTTATGACCATTGACAATGATTTTTTGGTGGCCCAGATATCCCTGTCAAGTCAATATCCCCAGGTGAGATCAGATCGAGCGGGGTCGAACTTAGACATCTATCTCGTATGCCTTCTTCTACAGCGTCCTGGATGACCGCCACGTATTCATATCCTGTGGTTAAGATGAATGCCAGGTGGTTACCTTTGATGTCAGGCCTCTTGCGGATATTTCCCCCAACACCCACCTCTAAATAAGATCGGCAACCCACGTGGCCGTATCGATGTCATCACAAAGAGCTTGAACCCTGCTCGCCAGATTGCATGACATTTTAAGAGTCCACGACAGAGAATCGATTGTGTATGTCATCCATGTCGCAAGCACAAGTAGCAAACAGATTATCGGCTTGTGAAATCTGTGACAGACCTGATAAGGTGACTTGATCACCTCACCCTACAGCATGGGCTCGAAACACAAGAAGCAAATTCTGAAATTCAAGACGCGTTAGTAGAAACCCCGAGTCCATCAAAGAATAGAATTGGGACCCCACAGAAAAACCCCTGCCACTCTTCACAGGAACGCTAGTACGCAGGTTGGAGATACTATGGATTGAACCCAATGTGCTACTCTAAAGTGATAATTGGCGGCCCTGCAGCTGGAAACACATCTAAAAATAGCATGAGATCATATGCTAGAATGCCAGTCAACAAGTTCTTCTACCCCATACAAGCACGGCGACACCATCACCTTTTCTAACAAAGACCTCATTGGCGTTGAACTACCTCACGAAGATGCCATTGTGATCTCAATGGTGATTGATAAAGTGAATGAGGTAAAGTGGGTACTAGTAGACACAGGTAACTCGGCAGACATACTATTCTACCACGCGTTCAAAGCAATGAGTCTGGATAAAAGGTGACTTCGTTTGATAAAGTTCTCACTTATCAACTTCTTTGGCGACGTCATCAAAGTGAAAGGCCCCATAATCTTGGGGACAAGGGTCGAAACCAAACCCAGGAGAACTATGTTGTCTCTCTCCTACCTGGTCGTGGATGTCCCTTCCAATCACAATGCCATCCTAAGCAAACTAGGCCTTAATCTTCTTCGAGCATGCATCTCCACCTACACTTGATAATGAAGTTTCCCACTGAACAAGGGATAAGATACAGCAAGGCAGACCAGAAACTATCTCGCCATTGCTACGCAATGGACCTAGAAGCATATGACGATAAACTCACAGGCTCCATCTAAATTGAAGACCTGCGAGACGACTTGGAGCAGGAGCGAGGATCTCTTGTCGAGGATTTGATACATATCCCAGTCTCCGAGGAGGATCCCGAAAGGTACTTCCAAGTCAGCTCGTCGCTACCTAAGGACCAGGGAGATGAGATCATTACATTTCTTAAAAATAATCTCTATGTCTTCTCCTGGTCAGCATCCGAGATGCCAGGCATTCCATGAGATATCAAGGAGCATCGCCAAGCCATTGATCCACAATTCAAGCGGGTCCAGCAAAAAAAGTTCAACTTCACACCAGAAAGAGAAGCTGCAATCAAGGTCGAAGTCGACAAGCTCCTTGCGGCAGGGTTTATAAAAGAGGTCAAGTACCTACAATGGGTATCCAACGTTGTAATGGTGAAGAGAGTCAACGGTAAATGGTGCATTTGTATAAATTACTCAAACCTCAACAAAGCATGCCCTAAGGACTACTATCCTCTCCCTAGAATTGATAGGTTAATTGACGCTATTGTCGGTCATGACATGCTATCATTCTTGGATGTATACTCGGGTTATAATCAAATCAAAATGCACAAACCCAACGAGATCAATATTGCCTTCATTACAAGCAACGGTCTATACTGTTACAATGCAATGCCTTTTGGCCTCAAAAATGCTGGCGCCACATAGCAACGACTAGTCAATAAGGTATTTGCACAAATCGGCAGGAATATAGAAGTGTATATTGACGATTTCCTAGTAAAAAGTAAGAAAACCTCTCATCATATCTGTAACTTCAATGAAGCATTCGCAGTACTGAGGAAACATCAAATGAAGCTTAACCCAACCAAATGTGCCTTCGGGGTTGCGTCAGGGAAATTCCTAGGGTTTATGGTATCAAACAAAGGTATTGAAGCAAACCCCGCAAAGATAGAAGCTATCATGAGGATGTCGCCTCCGACAAAACCAAAACAGGTCCAAGAGTTGACAAGAAGGATAGCCGCCTTGAGCAGATTTGTATCTAGGTAGGCAGACCATTGTTTACCATTTTTTAAAACCCTAAAGGGAGCTAAGCAATTCGAGTGGACCTCCGAATGCCAGAAGTCTTTTGATATCTTAAAATCATTACTAACATCACCTCCTCTGCTCGCCTATCCAAAAGTCAGGGATCAACTATAACTATACCTCGTTACCTCGCCTGAGACTGTTAGTTCAATCCTCATTAAAGAGATCGATAAAGTCCAGCGACTTGTGTACTATGTCAGCAAGGTACTACTGGATGTGGAAACAAGATACAAGCCAGTGGAAAAACTGGTGTTAGCACTCGTCACTTCTGCTCGCAAGCTGAGGCCCTACTTCCAGGCACACACCCTATCGGTACTGACTGATAACCTTTAAATAAAATACTGGCATGACCTGACATATCAGGACGATTGGTGAACCGGGCAATTAAGTTAGGCGAGTTCGACATCCAGTTTCAACCACAGACGGCAATCAAAGCACAAGTGCTAGCCAACTTTCTACTAGAAACCTCGATCGACGACAATGCTGACATAGACAAAACACTGAAACAAGAAGCCAGTGAGAAGAAACTCAAGAGGCAGAAGCCAGAACCATCACCAACATGGACCCTATTCATGGACGGATCTTCGAGCTACCAGCGCTCAGGGGCTGGGATCATTCTGACCAGTCTAGAGAACTTTAAAGTGCAAGTCGCTCTCTGATTCGACTTCCACGTGATTAACAACTTGATCGAATATGAAGCTTTATTAGCCAAACTCAGGTTAGCGAGATTCCTTATGGTTCGAAAACTAGACATCTACAGTGACTCACAAGTTGTAGTAAGGCAAATCAATAGAGAATATGTGGCAAAACAACCACGCATGCTGGAGTACTTAACCAAAGCAATATCAAAGCTTTCCCGATTTGAAGCATACCAAATCAGCAACGTGGACTGAGAAAACAACACAGAAACCAATGTCCTCTCACGACTGATGGTCGAAGATCTGTCTGGTATAAACTCGTCAGTATATATCGATGTGTTGAAAAAACCAAGTGTCGACAACACAATAGAGATCCAACAAGTCAGTCGTGAGACTACTTGGATCGACCCAATCAAAACCTACATCGAGACAGGCGAGCTACCAGAAGATCAGCCAGAATGTCGATGGGTTCACGTAAAATTTTGAGGATATACTATCCTTGATGGAAAGTTGTACAGAAAGTCTTTCACTCACCCTTTCCTGCTATGCCTCACCCTAACCGAAGCAAAAGAAGTTATGTGGGAGGTACACGCTGGGATATGTGGTAGCCATCTCGCAAGCCATGCTCTCTGCCAGCGACTTCTACGACAGGGGTATTATTGGCCAACCATGTTCGTAGATTACACTGATTTCACCACTAAATGCGAATCATGCCAAAAACATGCTACGGTCAGCCACCTGCCTACGAATGAGTTACAATTAGTCACGAGTCTGCTACCTTTCGCCATGTGGGGAATTGACATAGTCGGCCCCATGCCTGGAAAAAAGGGGACGAAGAAATTCCTAATCGTAGTAGTCGACTATTTTTCAAAATGGACAAAAGCAGAAGCAGTGACAACTATCGACGCAGAAAAAATTGAGACCTTCACGAGACAGAACATAATCTATCGTTACGGCATCCCACAAGTCATTGTCATCGACAATGGACCATAATTTGACTGCCAGTAATATCAAAACTTTCTCAAAGGATTTAATATCCAACAGTATTTCGCTTCGGTATACCACCCTAAAGATGCAGGTCAAGCTGAAGCCACCAACAAGACGATTTCTCGTGGTATAGCGAGACGACTTGGCCCAGTCAAGGGAAGATGGGCCGACGAGTTGCCAAGCATGCTCTAGTCCTACAGAATTATAAGTAGAACTCCCACTTGGGAAACTCCATTCATGCTGGTCTATGGGGCAGAGGCAGTCACACCTGTTGAGGCAACTCACCCCACCATCAGGATTACCAATTACGATGAAATGCTCAATGCAGAAGGCCTTAGGACCAATTTGGACCTAATCAAAGAAACTCACGACAAAGCGTGCTTAAATATATTGGCCTATCAGCAAAGGGTGGCCAGATATTACAACTCGGGGGTACTAGTCCAGAACTTCAAAGTCAGCGACCTAGTACTATGTTGCATGGCAGTATCGAAGCCCAAACAGCAAGGCAAACTGATGCCGACCTGGGAAGGAACGTACAAAATAACACGCATGACAAGGCCACGCACTTACTACCTCGAAACAATGAAAGACAAATACATCGAGAAGTCCTGGCATTCTAAGAACTTACGAAAGTTTTATCAATAATATAACAAACTCTACTCATTTTAATGAATTGTCTTTACATTACGCGTCTCCTCGCCTAACACGGTCTATTGTAACCCTTCGACATAGCTCGAACTTTTGTCTCTTTGCGAGAATCCTTGGACTACAAAAAAATCGATTCAATACTCCCCACAGCACATACACTATGACTTGACAAGCCCCTGCACTTTCTCTTAATTTATGAGACCATGCAAGTCATCAAGTCGCCAATATGCCCCAGGTGACCAAGTCACATCCTATCACCTAGGGGTACTATTACATAGATCCCATTGCACACTTTGTTGCAACTATTAATGAACTCGCAGAAGAGGCTCACACCCTCAAGTTCATACATTAGGCCGAAAGGAAATCTAAAAAGTTCTTACACAACAGTCTAATAAATAGCTTCCTTTTCATTTGCAAACAAATAACTTCTGTTTACAGTAGAAAAGTTCTTAACGATGCACAACCCGCACCATTAAGAATTAGAGGGGTACTACACTATACAATCATCGAGTCGTTATACAAAAAACATCTACATAGAATGGCTCCACATCAACTTAGGCGGGGGCTTTTTCACCTTCTCAACACTATCGAGTAAATTCTTCGGAGCCACCACTGTCTCGTATCTGGCACTCACACTCTGTTGTGACATGGTTTCATAAATCGGGTCAAAGGAAGGGTAGGGATTCTGGTAATACAAACCCTTATCCCTCGTAAATCCTGACAATTCAATGATTGTCTCCTCGGCCTTGGTGAGCTTCCTGGCTAGAAGATCCACTCTCGCCTCAGTAGTAACTCGTAGATGACGATCTTCATCGCTTCTCTTCCACCACCAAGCCACTTCCGCCTTAGTAGTCCTCTCTTGCCACTTGCACAATGATCTCCTCCAACTCCCCTCTTGCCATCTCCAATGCTCGTTCAAAGCATTGGTTACCTAGTCATAAGTAGAAGCGAAGTTGAGACTATCGACACGAAGTGAGTTGAGATCCTCCTCCATTTTTGATACTTTCGCGATAAGGGATCTCACTCGGCCGAAAGATTTTGAATTCAAGTCTCAAGCACATGCGTAGGAGCCGGGGGAGCCTGCGCCCGTAGCAAATCAAGAGAAAAAGCCCCTTTCCGCTGTAGACCTAATTCATACAAGCCAAAGATTGCCATTAAGCCAAAGGGGGAACAAAAGAAAAATATCAAAGGACACCCGAGGTTAAAAACACAATTACATTCATGATCTCTAGAGTCTATTACAGAAGAGAAATAAATGCTGATATAGTATATTACACCCTCTCCAAAAAAAAAATGCCTTCAAGGATTCTGCTTCTCAACCTGGATTGCCATCTCAATTGACTAATCTATTGCTAGGGTATCCAGATTCGGCGGTGCGAAGGAAGAAGACGGTGCTTCAGGAAGAATCGCAAGAATAGGAGATACAACTCTGGCTTGAGAACCAAGTCACGGACCACCCTGTGGGTCTTCTGCCACTTCACCCTGCTCGCCCCTTGTGACTTCCTCTAGGACGTTTCCATCTTTGCCATCACCCTCATCCTCCTTGTCACCTTCATCTTCGGCATCTCTCGCTATTTGCTCTTGGGGGATCGGCCCATCTATGGAGAGGGGATAGGTAGAGAAATCAGCCTCCAGGTGGAGTTTCTCGCGAACAAACCTAACCAGGCTCCGCGCCCCATCAATGAAATGTTCAACTCCCCATCGAAGTCGGAACCCTTTCATCCTGGGATCTTCAACGACATATACCTCAAGGTCTTAAGACTTCTTGAAGTCACTCAGTGCCTTCTCGATTCAGTCAAAGATCTTGGCCTCCATTTCATCTTTGTCGCTCAGAAGACTGTGAACTTGCAAGACTAAGTTGCCTCATTTCCTAGTCATGTCCTCCACTTGGAAGGCCAGCCCCTCAAACCTCGCTTTCTCCTCCTTGAGAGCCTCTTCTAGATGCCCCTTCTCAATGGCAGCCTTGTCCCTCTCAGCCTGAAGACTTTCTTCCAGGCACTCCTTCTCCGTGCGGTGGCAAACTCGTAGGGTGTCCATTTCCTGCTTCAGATTGTCGCGCTCTACCGTCAGACTTTCATTCACCTCAGAGAAGACACTTCTCGTCTCGATGGCGCTATCCCAGGTCTTCTCAGTGAAGCGAGAGGGCTCCAGGGCACTGTCCCTTTCTAGCACCAGGCGACAGACCTCGCTGCTGACGTTATCCTCACCTTGCCTCAGCGCATTGAGGGCGTGGGCACTCTGTAAAGCCACAACACACCAGAAATTAAAACTATAAATATAGTGAGCAAAATCGAAGGGCATAAAAGGTGAGAAGAATAGTGACTTACCAGAACGAGGTCGGTTTCCAGAATGCGATAGAGCTCAGATCACTCAAATCACAAGTAAAATTCTTCAACTGATGGGAGACAGATCAAAGCCACCAATTGCCTCGCCACCTGTAGATCAAGTGGGTTTTACTCCTTCCCTATTGACCAGTGCGGCCAGTATGCCCCGCCTGGGCTGGGGGAAACTCGCTGGGCCTTCCCTCCCATGCAACGAGTCTCTGATGGCCCTACTGAAGGTGATTGCGTTGGTGATTCTCTGATCCATGTACTCCTTGAAACGGGAATCTCTTCTCTCCTTGTTGAGTCCCCACTGTGTGGAGGTAGGTTCAGCGACGTCCCGCCTTGGGATCTTCTTCCTTCATCCGCTTTATCTCTCGAGGCTCCGAAAGGCTGGCTGGATGTGGGAGGTGGGACCTCCAGCAAGTCTTCTTGCCTTTGGGAGCTCTCTCATCTATAGAGGCAGCCTCATCAAGAATCTCGCGAGTGGGAAGCGACTGTAAATTCCCCTTGGGCAGTGTCTCAGAGGTCCGTCTCGTCGGTGGAGACTTGCTCCCAGTCACCTTCATTACTAGCGCCTTTTTTGTACCCTTGCTAGTGCCGATCGCGGGCCGTTTCCTCTATCTTGGACCCTGGCTCTGGGCCACGAGCATGCTCACGATCTCGTTCGCATCTAGTTCTTTTCTTACCACTGCAAAACAAGGAATACATTGAGTTAGTTCGATCGCAACTAAAAAATGTAACCCGTCAATGGGGGCAAAACCTACCTGAGCCTCCATCCCTAGCATCATCCACTGATCTATTGGAAGTCAACGAGGGGTCGTCGCGGGTACCTGGGGATTCATGTGCAACTCGTTCTTCGTCGCTATCATCAGGATCATCCAGGTCCATTTGCGCGAAATCTAAATAGAGGATGGGGCCACACATCCCCATCATGACACGACTCTCCTTTTCTTTTATAGTTAAAGTTGGTGACAGGTTTATCTCACCAACCTCTGGAAGTAGCCATACATTGGCGGCGACATGGGTTTTCCATCTCGCCTACTGACAAAAAAGAATTTCTTCTGCCGGTTGTGAACTTTGTTTCGTGTAACCGCTACCTTGGGCTTCCCCGGCCTCGCTGAAGAAATACCAACCTGTGGGGGGTTGGCTTTTGGGGTCATCTTTATTTAAAACAAAAAGGTTCCGGAACAACGACACCATTGCAAGCATCTTGAGATCCCAGAGAATGGCTATGAAACCTATAACTTACATCCAAGAGTTGGCATGGAGTTGCGTGGGAGCTAAGTCATAATAAGTCAGGATATCTCTCGCCTCTCTAGGTATGGGAATTTTGAACCCAAAATCAAAATACTCTAGGTACACGCATGTTTCAACGGTGTTAGTAGAGCAGACTCTCTCGTCATCCTGGGGTATTCGACAATCATAAATTTTTGGAAGGTCGTCAAGGATTCATTCAAAATCAGAATCGAACAGGCTGAGTTTGTTCTTGGACCTCGCAGCTACGATGTTCAAGGTCTGAGGGATAAGTGCGGTTTCTCTCGAAGATATGGGCTCCTAGGTCTGGCTCTGTGGTTTTCTTTCAGGAGTGCATCTTGTTCCTATGGGTAGAGTGGTAGAGGGGAACCAACTATTCTAGGAAATCGAACACTCGAACTTTTAAAAAAAAAGAAAAGAAGAGAAGAAAAACTTCCCAGAAAAAAAAATCACAAAGGAAAAGGGGCAGAACTTATTGGTCAAAGTCGATTTGGGAAAGAAGTTATCTACAACTGATGAAGACGATGAAGGTAACAGGAGAAAGAGTAAGAAGTCCTCAACTTTATCTTTTCGGAACTACAAGTTCCAAACAGCAAGGAAGATATTTTGCTGAGAGGATATGATGGGTTTTAAGGCTACCATGCACCATCATTGCCCTGCGAATCATGATCTCAATTGAGAAGACGTGCGTCTTAAAACGCTTCCCCGCATTAAATGTCTGGCATGAAAAGATGGAGACATAATTGCTTCATGACGTTATGGTTTACAGTTCTATCAGAATTCTCCAGAATGTCGACATGTGGCGTGCCTTTTGCTCTTTTGAATTTGAGTTTGGCGCTTTGAAATTTCGTGCAACGTGGGCCACGTGTGAACAAAGCCACGGGGAATATTCTTCAAGATTGTCGTTGCAACGAAGATTGCATGGCTTAATGTTTGTATGGCGTTCATTATTCACATTTAACTTCAACTCTAAGGATTAATATGATGCGGGACGGCTAAACAAGCACTGGAATGACTTGTGCATTCGATTGGTCTATCCGATCTACTGTTATTGGCAGGACAAAATACGAGTGTCAATGGGATTGTTCCATCACACTCGCCGAGTGTATTGTAACAAGGGGCAACTGTTAATACCATATCTTGTCCTCCACTAACTAGAGGACATGTGTCTCCAGGCGTCGACATACGGGAGAGTGACGAGTGTCTTGGATACTTTGATTTACCCTTCTATGCGAGATGGCTCTTATTGTCGTTAGTGAGTTGCATCTTACTAGAATAACTCATCGAGATAATAAGATCTTGCCGTTAGCTAGTGGGTCCCCCATCACACATGTTCGTTGCTACTTGCCTATCTATGGGTTTGTGTGGTGCGCGTGTGTAGTTTTGTAATCATTCTTGGAATGGTCACGTCAGCAGATACAAGGATTGTTGATTACAAGCGACACAACATTAAGATTGACAAATGAATTCCCATCCTATGATGATGCGAGAATACCGCATACGCTCTTGGCGGTTAGGCAGTTAAGATGAAAGTTCATCTGGAACTTTCTCTCATTCTATATAGACTCATAGACGACCAAGAGGTAAGGGATATATGATATGTTATCATTTTTTGAGTTCTCTATTGATGATTGATCCACTCTTAACATCTTTCTTGAATTATGTATCTCCCCACACCCTCCAAGCTCGCCATCTTGGTGAAGTTGTGGATTGTTTGTTCTGTTACTGACTTTACCATTGGAGCGGACTCCGGGATCTTTGTCCCGGCTCCATTAACTTCATGTACTTGTCTTGCAGGACACGGGCACACTAGCAGATCCAATTTCAGCAGCAACAGACATGTAATAAAAAGTAGTTCAATATTGTTAAATAGCACCAATTACAGAATATTATGGTTTAAAACCCGATTTGGCTCAGTCCGGATTCAAACCAACCCAGAATGGTTCAACCCGGACTAACATGGTTCGGTTCAAAAGGTCTCTGGGTGAGTCTGGGGTCAACCCATATGGGCTCCCGGGTAGGATCTGCTCTCTTAGCCCGGTTCATATACAACCGAATCAAAACCCATATCAAATATATATATATATATATATATATATATATATATATATATATATATATATATATATATATATATATATATATATATATATATACACCAAAAGGGCCCTTAAGAGGTCACTAAAACAGGAAACGTGGTTTTTTCAAACACGTTGTCTCCTCAAGCCGCAATGGACGCCGGAAGGATGGTGTTGGGATTTTCGGCAACCACCCGGCGATTCCCACCAAGGGTTCTTTAGGCTAGAAAAGGTCCTAACTATCACTGCAACCTCATGCGGTAAAACTGAATTTATTTATTTAATATCAAAAACTGCAAAAAAAAAAATGGTGCTGGGAGTTTATAGGGAGTGCCAGGATATCGGCAGTCACCCATAGATTCCCGCTGACCGCTCTTCAGGCCCAAAAGAAAAAACTCCGGAAGGTGCTGCAACCATGCGGTTGAAACAGTTTTTTTTTTTTTTTTTTTTAATAACTTAAAACCAAATTGCAAAAGGGACGACGACCGTTGCCACAGCCCGCTGCCTTCAGAGGCGATGGCCGAATGTGGTTGCGGATTAGAGTAAATCCTCACTGCCACTAGAAACTTGCAATCACAGAATGATAACCAGAGAAAACGCCTCCAAAGCTGCAGCCATAGGTGGCTCCGATTAAGAAAAAATTTCAAAAACTCTCCGGACAAAATAGCAGTTTTTCCCAATAAGAGGAGCGACCGTAGGTTGCAGAAAACCAAAAGAAGGAAAACTTTCATTCGCAAAATTATTGCACTGATCGACTAAGCAAACGATCATGCTCTGATACCATATGTATGCCAAAATGGAGATGCGCATACCTCTGTCCGACGTAGAACGTTAGTGATCGATGCCATACTGCCGTCAAACTTCTGTTGCTTCTCTGATGGAGACTGTCTTCTGGTTTCTCAGTCTCTCACATGATAAGTCGTGATGGATTGCTCGTATCTTTCTGGAAACCAGTCCCCTTATCTATATGCTTCCATGTAACTGTCACCCATCAAGATACCTTACAAAGGGATGACGGGTCCCACCTAGCACACATGTCAGGTTGACATAGCAATAGGGGCCACATCAATCCAACAACGCCTCCATAGAAGTTTTTATGGATAAAATATTTCACCACCCCAGGATTACTTACATAGCATTTGGTAAGCATTCTCATTCTCAAAGTGAAGAATGTAGTCATAACATAAAATGGGAATCGCGTTTGGAACTTGTTAATCTAGAATGTAATCATAATTTTAGAATGGGATTGAGAAATGTTTTTTTTATTTATATTCACATTCTTAAAAATGCATTCGTACCATCTTTTATTGGGTAGACCTATTGTTTTTTTTTTTTTCCCTTCTTATTCTTTCCACTTACAAGTTTTCCTTTACTCTTTAATTCCCTCAATCCTACCCCTAGTGAATATAGGATTTGATCTACAGGACTTCCAAAAATATTAAACAGACTTATATTTCACCATGTGGGAAAATGCATTTGAACTGTCATTTGCTATATACACAAAAACTAAGTGCATCTAAGCTAACACACGTCAAACATTTGGTCAGATGATATCGCCTTGTCTTGTCAAAGCAAGACCGAGTGAGGGTTTGTGTTCATCATCTAACTCTTATTGTTTTGAATCTTTTCGTTTGCGCCCTCCTAATCCTAACATATTGATCGTACTTTTCAAACCACTAATCATTTGCTTGCTGCTTCATATAGAAATTGAGAAGAAATGAAGAATATCTCACAATTTTAACATGTGTCTTAAAACTATATGATTGTAACTCACCCTTGTTGCCATCCATATTCACATGTGATAGTTGAAAATCTTTTTGGAAACACAAACATGTCCTTGTTTGACTGATTTTTGTGAAATGCCCTTGTTTGTCTGATTTTTGTGACTACTGGCTCTTGCTGATCGAGTAGGGTGAAATAAATTTTGATCATATCAGTTTCTGAAAACAAAACATGCAAGATATTTTTAGCCCCAGCAACCATCTTATCCAATGCAGCCCAATTAATTGAAAATTGTGTCCTATGGCCGCTGCTCGATCTGTAGGAAAAAAAATATTAAAGATGAGCTAGGATTGAGGCAAACCTAGCCCAGCCCAGCCTGAGTTGCACCTCCTAACTGGACCAATCGATTTGATTTTGGTTTTAAAAGTAAAATCGTTTGTTAAACCATGCAGTTTGGTTTTGAATGGAAATTTGTCCGTTTTAAACCAGTTAAAACCAATTAGAACCAGCACATTATTGAATCAAGGGTAAATTACACAGACACCCCCTCTACTGTAGTGAAATTACACAACACTACCTTATTTTTTCAAAAGTTACACAGAATACCCCTATAATAATGCTATCATACAATCTTGCCCCTACCGTTACTTTCAACTTAACGGCAGAAGCTCAATTTTTTTTAAGACGAAAATACCCTTACTAAGGGTAAAACCATTCCTCTTTCTTCTCTTCACTTCCGTTTTCTTCTAGGTTTTCTTTCCGTTTGGCCCTTGTTGGTCGATTTTAATGGCGGATCCCGATTCCCTTCGATCCTCATTGACAGTGTTTGATCTGTTTCACGCCAGTGTCATCCCCGGACAGATCCTTCTCCCCTCCCAGCCCCGAACGGTATGAGCTCAAAATCTTGGCCTCTGATATCAATTCCTGACGATCCCAAGAATCTCTCAGGAACGAAGGAATCAGGGTTCATCCATATCCTGGGATCTCGCGCAATAGCCCATGCGTTCACCCGCACTTGGGTATCCTTGGGTACAATGAACCCACAGATCTCCACTTCAAGAGCGATACCACTTGAGGTGACACGATAGGAGCAAAGAAGCGGTTGGGAAGATGGCCCTTCACGAGGCTCTTACGAGTCTCTGTCTTAATTCAGACTGGACTTACTCCGTCTTCTGAACCATTCGACCTCGCCCGTATGTAAATAACACTCTTTCCTCTGCTTTTTAATAATTTTCGTACTTATTTTTCTTCCATTTTTGGTCCCTTTCTTCATATGGGTTTGTCTCCTGATTTTAGGAGAAGTAGAGGTAGTAATGGTTGCAAGGTCGGGGACGACAACGGCAGCTTGTGAGTACGCTTTTTCTTTACTGCTTTACTCTTTGGCTTTCTGAAAAGCAGAGGAATAGAACAGGGGGAGATAAAAAGTCATGGAAATTATTGTTACCCATATAGAGATTAATATTGTGTGATGAATGGGTTTTTGTTTCCTGATTATATTTTGAGTTGGGTTTTTGTGTTGTATAGGATGTTGATGTGGGAAGATGGATTTTGCCGTGGAAGAGTTACAGAGTGTCTGGAAGATATAGATGGGGAGGATCTGAAGCTCCTTTCTTTCACCACCGCTTGTAAATAAGGGAGACGAGCTACATCACTCTCTTCCACTGGTTTCCTCTCACTAATGTTTTCCTGGAGCTCCGATTAAACCTTCGCCATTGAATCTAGGCTATGTATCAGTTCCGCCATGGCCCATTCCACTGTTGTAGCGGTTGTGTGGGTCCCTGCTGCAAATATGTCTTGATAACATTGCATATACAAATAATCAGAGAGAAGAAGAAACTAGGAAAAGCGAATTTGAGAAATGGGTACTGACCCCAATCAACGATTTGATATCGGGACGGCCAAACTCTGAACTGTTGCCTTGGGAGTGATCGAGCAAGACATCTAGTATATCATTATTTGTCGTGGAAGAAGAAGGAAGTGAAGCTCTGGAGTTCAATAGTCTTCTCTCACAAAGAGGTTTCATGATTTTTTAAGAAGTAAGGGTATTTTCGTCTTAAAAAAATTGAGCATCTGCCGTTAAGTTGAAAATAACGGTAGGGACAAGATTGTATGATAGCATTATTATAGGGGTATTCTGTGTAACTTTTGAAAAAACAGGGTAGTTCTGTTCATTTCATAACAGTAGAGGGGGTGTCTGTGTAATTTACCCTTGAATCAATATACAGACTATAAGCCAATTAAAAAATGGTCTAGCTTGACACCGATTCCTTTTGGGGGAAGAGGATTGGGGCACCCAAAAAAAGGTATTAAGATGTCTAATTAAAAAAATAAAATAACAAATTTACCCTCCAATTAAAAACACCACTCTCCTCTTTTCATGTTCTGCAATTCTTTTAAAAAAAAATTTAAAATTTAAAATTTAAAGGCATTACGATGTTTCAAATCTTAAAAAAAATAAAAAATAAAAAATAAAAAATAAAAAATAAAAAATAAATAAAAATCAAGTGAAAGCTCTGCCGAAGGTCCACTTCTTCGTCTCCTTATTCTCCTTCTCCTTCCCCAGCTTTGCATCAGGCGATGGTGACTCTTCCTTCTTCCCACCTTAAAACCACCTGAACCACACATTCACCTCTTCTAATGGAGGAACAGGAAACCTATCCATAATCCCATCATCGACTGAGGAATCAATCACTACCGATTCCTGAAATTGATATTCGAGGCCTAAAGCCGCAATCAGGCGTCCAAAAAAAAAAAAGAAGAAGACAGACTCTTCTGGTACTGCTGTGGCTTCAAATCCGTCGAGGTTTCAGTGAATGACTCAGATTTCCAGTGGGATGAATCAGCTTGCTCGTTTCAGTCTTTCACCGGCGTGATCCCTTAACATCTTGGTAGCAGACTCTGCTCCTCCCCTTTTACGGTGATTATCTTCGTTTTCTAACAAAACACGGCTGGGTTATCAGAGGTTACAACAAAATTTGGAATTTTGGGATTGAACATTGAAGCCTGTATAAGGAATGATTGTAGAATCACCTTTCAAGCATTTGTTTTGGGAAAAAGAACCGAAAAAAAAAAGTAAGAAATTGATTGATTTATAGTGCAAGGGAACATGTTCCAGTTGGACGTCCAAGCAATTGCCGGAGCTCGTAAGGGATTTTGGCCTGAGTCGATCGAGCACCATTTGTTAGATTCCTGTTATATGGCTTGATCAATTACCTAATCAGTTATTAAGTGGGAGTTCAATTACTGGTTTTACCGATTCAGGTTTGGTTCGTCACTGGTTAGAGACTACCAATCCAGTCCACTGTGGGAATGGTTCTGGGTTAGGGATAGTATTATAAATACTATGGTTAGGGTCCCCCAGCCGTTGATTTTTATCTCTCTATTGCTCTCATACATATAGAGGCAAAAGGGATCCCAAGAGGCTGTGGAAGACTCTAATCGAAGCATTCAAGCTATAGGAAACGATCGAAAATCAATCTAAAGCAAATGGTATGTGTTTTATCATCTCTTTTATTGTCCATTGTATTCTAGTAATCTGTGTGGTGGATTCGTTAGGGTAAATCCCATAGAAAAACCCCAACTTACGTTAAAAATTTTAACAATTGGTATCAGAGCCACCCACACAGAGCTAGGATCATAATACAGTTAAGATGGTAGAACTGATTGAATTGAAAAAGGAAGAGATTTTTCTCCATAATTTTTTCCCATGAAATTGTCAAAGTTTAAAAACCTTGGAAATTTTTTCAGACCGGTGAAATTGAAAATAAATTATATCAGCTTGTAGTACTCTGAAAGACGAGTCGACCGACACAAAGTTGGTCTCCGGAGGTGGCCGGATGAACCCTCACGCACCGCTTGAAAAAGCACGTAAGATCCATGCGCCGGAAGTTGAAAAAAAAAAAAAAAAAAACTTTGACGGCGTCGAGTCATCGCGGGGTCAACTCGGCACAGAATCGTAAACCCTGACCAGTTTTTTTGGGTTGACTCGGGCCGAGTCCACCCAGCCCAGGCTTAGGCTGTGTTTGGTATCATTTTTGTTTTTATTTTTCTGACAAGTTTTTGTTTTTATAGGTGTTTGGTATTATTTTTTAATGTTATTTAAGAAAAGAAAAAATAAAAAGAGGCTCAAATTCAAAAAGAGGTTGAGACCTCTTTTTGATTTTTGGCCAAAAATCAGTTTTGACAATTTTTGCACAAAACATTAATGAACACGTGCTCCAACCTTTAAAATTAGAGGATAAAAAAGTAATTTAAACATTTTTTTATAACACCATTCGTTCAAGTCACCCTCTTCTTCCTTGCGCTAGGGCTCGCATTAGCAAAACTGCCCATCTCATCTATGATGTTGCCATCTCCGACAACAGAGGCGCTGCCATCTCCGGCAACAATAGCGGATCAAAACGGAAATTGATGAGACCTGTGTTGATGCTGCCATCTCCGACTACAGTGGTGGATCAAAACAGAAAACGAGGAGGTCGGTCTGTTTTTAATTTCAAATTTGTTTTCCTGCTAGAATTTTCAATTTTGTTTTCCTGTTAGAACGAAATGTGTTATGGATTTGGATTTTCGGCTACACATGGGTCCTTCCTTTCCCATGGTAAAGGATAATGCCATTCAATAATCTTTCAAAATTCAAGCTCGAGGCATGCTGAGTCATCACCAAAGACAACAACCTTTCAAGATTCAAACTCAACGCATGATGAGTCATCACCAAATACTCCTCATCATTTAGAACTCTCTTCCTCCCTCCTGGTATCATAACTTCCCTACAAATCAGCAATAATTAACCACTTTATACGATAAGGAGAAAATCCAAAAGTCTCTAGTTTGTTCCCCGAGCACCCTCTCTTTCATTCCTCTTTTGTGATGCAATATCTCTTTTTTCTTCTCCATGTTTGATTTCTATTGTTTTCTTCTTTGAATCATTGCATGCCATATTAGGTTGATCAAATGATCAGAACTTTACAATTGGTTAAATTACTTTGTCTTCGCATAACTCGATGCTTTTGAGAGTCTGGAACCAGTGGGTTTAGACTCTCCGAAGACAACCCCTCGGTTTTTGCTATCGGCATACCCCTCGAGGGCGTCCAGGTGCCTCATGGCGATGCTGTGGTGATACAATTGAGAATCGCAGACTGTAATGTGAAGAGAGTGCTGGTCAACTGTGAAGGGTATCCCGGTGCCTCACGGCAATGCTGCATGATGGAATCAACCTCAGTTACCAAATTCTCCAGCAGTGCAGGGAGTTGGGTCAACTGTGAAGTTGGATCACTTGATAGAGGTATGAGTTTGGATCACTTGATAGAGGAAGAAGAAGACCATCTCAAAATTATTTTTAAACATAGCATTCCAAATCTGTTTTTCATTTCACAATCTATTTTTTATTGTAATTATCCAACAACATTTTATTTTTGATCAAAAATAATTTTCAAAAATATTTTTTGAAAAAAAATAGTAAAAATCAAAAACAAAAATGATACCAAACACAGCCTTAGCTAGCCCGGCCAGGCCAAGACAACCCAGGCCTGGTCAAGCCCAGGCCTAACCATCCAGTCCAGGCCCAACCACCCGAGGACCCTGTAAGTGGGTCAACCCGAATAATGGCCCGAATGGGTAGACCTTGTAAGTGGGGGTCAACCCGAATGGGTCGACCCGTTGATCCAAATACGAGTGTCTCGAAAACCCAAATTTTGGCCCAGAAACCCGATTGGTTGAAATGGGGGTGGCCGGTTTGGTCTGATCAGACCAATTCGGTTTGGTTCAGACCGTGGTTATCCCAGTCCAAATCCTAAGGCCTGTTTGCCTTGTAGCGTTTTAACTGCATTCACAATCCGACTTTAAACTAGATTTGTGGGAACTAGGAAGGTCGGATTGACCTATGATTTGTTCCGTTGGACTTGGGTTTCAATGCTCTTCAATCTGAAATATATATTGTAGCATTTTGGTATATTGGAAAAAATATTTATCCAAATGAATGCTCTTTTGGAGCTAGATTTACAGTGTTTCTGCTGATTTTTCTCAATATTCTTGTACCATAATGATTGTTGAGCTAAAGTGCATGTTTATTTGAATGTTCAAACTTGTAAAGTTAGTTTTTGAAAACATTCATGGTTATATATATCCTACTATTGCTGTAATTTGGGATTTGTTCATATCACGGTGAAACTTGGTGGATCCCACCAAAGTGGTATACCTTGTTTTGCCATGATGTGTTTAAATTCAAGCGACTGTGTTTGTAAATGCTTTAAAAAATGACAGTATTTACCCAAATGTAACATTGTCCCAGTTTATTCAAATTATGATTTGTACATGTTGTGTAAGGATTGGGTGGGACCTAAAGTGGCAAGCTCAGTTGTATCGTGATATGCTCAAATCCAGTACTTATGCATTTATAGAGACAGCAAAGTAGGATAGTACTCACTCAAAAGTGATATTATCAAGATTTTTACTTTTGTGGAAGCAGCAAAGAACAGCATTGTCCACCCAAAGGTGGCGGTGTCAAAGATCATGTATACTCATGCACATGGATGAAGGATCTTGACTTTAGGAGTTTTATACACCCAAAGGTGGGGGGATTTCGAGAGTCATTATCCCTTCGCAGGTTCTGCACAGATAGTAAAAGACCAATGCGCTCTTGTCCCAAAGGATAAGGGTGTAGTTTCGATTGACTCTATACAGACAGTAAGAGGACTAGTGCGCTCTTGTCCCAAAGGATAAAGGTGTAGTTTATGTTGACTCTACACAGATAATAAGAGGACCAGTGCGCTCTTGTTCCAAAGGATGAGGGTATAGTTTCGATTGACTCTTCAAAAGAAATGGACTTGCATATGTTTAATTATTGTAAGTTTAACTTATCTTGTGTGTATGTATGCATTATATCACACATATTAGAGGACATATAATGATCAAACACCTCATGATGCCTGTTATGACAGGCTAGTTCTATGAATTGGCATGAAAAATTGAAAGCTAATGTCTAGGAGTGTTTAACCTAGATATACTCAGCAAAGATTGTATTCTGGTCTTTAGGAATGTTTAATCCCTAAGATCAGGTAAAAGAAAGTTCTGATAAGGAACATTGGAAATGGATGTTCAGAGTAAAATCCAAATAAATTTTTTTTTTTTTTAAATGGGGTGGAGAGATGTTGTATTCTCAAGGCCGTCTGTACCAGTTTTGATGGTGTAAGATGATAATGATGTATGAGGAAACACAGGTTGGAGCTATTAGCCATCACTGATAAGCTCTCAGATATGTGAATCTCTATAACTCATTGGAATATTATAGATGATTCACTTGACTTTCACTTCCTCACCTAAACTGTAAAGTCAGATCCTGGTGACCCATAAACCCCAAAAGGATAGTGGACAGAAGATGAGTTGATTCCCTTTACACTAAGAAAGAAATTTCAAAGAAAAATGAAAGGAAGAAATGCCAATGTCATGATGTGTGAGCCATACTCTGACAAATGCAGTAAGTGAAAGGTAGGGTCTTACAGAAAGAAACAATTTTTCAAGGAATAATAAGTAACTTTTGACAAGAAAAATGATTTTATGGAGCTACAAGAACTCCAAAGGAATATGTAGAAAAGGTTATAACTGGAAGATAAGTAGGATCCTGAAACTTTCGAGTGAGAAGGTGAAGGAGATTAGAGACTTAAGTAGTAGAAGTAATCCAAACCTATAGGAGTAGCAAAAACCCTTATTTACTCTCTGTAGTTTACTTAGCTATAGAAGTTAGACAATATATCCTAATTTCATCGTTAACATAGACATTTAGGACTCTTATCTAAGGAAAGACTGTAAAAAGGTTGTAAAGAACAGAATTTTGGAAACCCCTAAAGATAATGACTTGCGTACTTGTAAGGATTGTTTAAGGGGAAGATGACAAGATTAAGAAAGATTGAAAGGTATTCACAACAAGAAATTGTTGGATCTTGTGGACATCAATATTTTATCTAGGAATTATTGTGATAATCAGTTCATAGGATGTTTTTTAAATATATTGAAAAGAAAGAAAAATATTTTATTAAAGGATTAAGATTATTGGGTCTGAAGGATAATGTAAATTATTAAGGGAGATCGGGTGACATTGATATATTCCCAATGATTTTGGTAAAATGTTTACAGATGCTATGACTTATAGCTTAATGGCTTGTGAATGAGATTCAACAACAAAAAAGTGGCAAATAGATATGATCAAGAGAACATGAGAGTGTATTAGCTCCTATGGAGTGATCAATACTACAGCCTATAGTATTAATAGGGTGCCATGTAAGTTGGTTTCAATTCTAGTTATCTTCTTGATTGAAACTGTAAAAGTAACGTAGTTTTATTACACTCGTAGGAGAGTGATTATTTTAAGACATTGAGTTATCATTTTTGGGATATCCACTCATGTTTAAAGGATTCAGCAAGATTCATTGATGATGTTGGTTAGCAGTCACATCCAGAAAACATAAGTTTAATGAGACCACATGAAAATTATTGTGGAGCAATTAGTTGAGGTATCAAAAATATTATCAGAGTGTAATGTGATAATTGTTGAAACTATCTTCATTCAGGTTGATGCATAGTCAAAATACCAGAGCTAGATAAGGCAATGAGGAGATATATTAGACCAAGTAGATCTGTGATTTCACAATCGCATGTTATACCTCAAAATAGATGTTTAGGTGTTGGACAAGATGAAGATCCTAATAGTTTTGAGCAAGTAATAAATAATGAAATTTCTTTTGAATGGTTACCAATCATAAATGATGAGTTGTTATTTATGAACATCAATGAGATTTGAGATTTTATGATCTTATCATGAGCGGTGTACTCATAGGCTCAAAATGGATATATATAAGGAAATGTGTAATTTCAGTGGGAGAATTGATTGCTACAAAGTAAAACTTGTAGCGAAATGGAATCATAAAAAGAGAATGAAAAGTATAGACTTCAAATTTTTGAGGTCTTAGTTGTGTATTTTATTTTGGAGTTGCATCAAATAGATGTAAAAATTGTTTTGATCAAAAAAAAATCTGGAAGAATGTGTTTATAGGCTTTACCCAGAAGGTTTTGAGGTAAAGGAGAAAGAAAATATATTTTGTAGACTTATAAAGTCAATATGTAGATTAAGCAAGCATCCAGGTAGTGGTACCTAAAGTTTGACAGAGTTGTATCTTCTTTCAACTTTGTTGAGATTGTCATTGATCATTATGTATATATAAAGGTTAGTGGGAGCAGATTCATTTCCTAGTCATATGTCTTGATGATTTATCACTGACCAGCAGTTACATGGTTTACTAGTTGAAACCAAAGTTTCAATGTCTGATAAATTCGAGATGAAGAATGTGAGTAAGTACCTTTGTACTTGACATTGAGTTTCCTTGCGACAGGAAAAATAGAACTTTGGGTTTGTCTCAAAGGGTATGCGTTATTCATGTTCTCAAATTTCTTGAATGTACATGCATAATAGTTAAGTTGCAGATGCTTAAATCAGTAAAGGAGACAAATTGACAAAGTTATGTTCAAGAAATGATGTTGAGAGAAAGCATCTGAAGTACAAAGCTTGATGTATGCTCAAGATTATGTTTATTCTCGCATAGCCTTTGTTTAGAGTGTTTTGAGACATTTTTAGTTGGATGCTGGTATATGTCACACCCCAATTCTGGCTGAACCAGAAGTGTGAGTGAACCGTTACTGAACCAACGGTTTACATCAGGATCTCAATTAGACCGTGTCTACTCATACAAACCATTGCACATAACCATAATCAGAATATAATTAAATACAGCGAAAGTCTTAAATTAAATGAACTAAGTACTTTTATTGATAAATAAAATAAATTAACCAATTATTCCAAATACCAAACCGTAACTAAATATCTTCACATCATTTATAAATCCAACTGAAAATAAATAGAATAAACAAATCAAATATCCTAGAGGTACACGCAGAAAGGGCACTCGCATGAAGCGTCATGCTCATCCTCCCCTGCTTGCACTTCTAAAGCAGCAACACCTCCATATACTGGAGCATCCACATAGTCCTCCACAGTATATCCTGCATCAACATCTAAAAACATGTATATATACAAGCGTGAGCTCACAACTTAGCTCAGTAAGACAATCAGACAATGCAACACATATCATGCATGAGTAACATTTGTATTATGGTTTGGTTTTAAGCTTGTAATGTGCTATAGAAAGGATTGGCAGCCACCGCACCTCTATACACAAGTGTGTGAATCCGCCCAATAGATCAAACACCACTGTCGTCCCACATGCACCCACTATGGAATAGAGATAGAGCTAAAGTGTCCGGATCACACACTGCCAATACTTCCCCTGATGCCCTACCCATACCAACACGTAAGCCTCTGTTGGCGAGGGCTTGCAAATTGGGCTCGCAACTAACCAATCCTATATGTCATCACAGTAAGCTCTATCCCAGCACAGCTCCCTATGGCATAGAGATAAGGCTAGAGTCTAGTGACCAGGCCGGAGTTCCTCCCCCTGATACCCTATCTGCACCAAGCATGTTAAGACAGAAACGATACGAAAAGGTGCTGGTGTGAGGAATGATCCAAGACCCCAGGCCCTTCCCATTCCACACACCAACAAAAACAATCACATGCCTAACACACAACCTAGCATAGCGAGTATGCATGAACAATATAATAACTGTAAGTAAAGATGACATGTGAGTATGCACAAACACCATTCCATAGAATCATAATTATTAATAACGTTTTACTGTTATTAAGTTATTAGGGTTTAGGTCTGATTCCCTTACCTGATGCTTGATTGCTAGCTTGCTCCATGTCACCGAATCTAAACTTGCTTACACAGGGTCCTACACGATGTTAGGGTTGAATTAAAATAATTTTCTTAGGGTTCACGTTGGTCGAAAATCAACTGGTATTGAAAACACCTTCACAGTGCATACCGATCGCAAGTACCGGTAGCAACACTATGGGGCAAGGCGCGATCGGTATGGTCGACCGGTCCCCCACAGACCAGTCCCCGAGAGGTACTAGTCGCAGTGTATGGTCGACCGGTATGCCTCCGAAAGACCACCAACTTGGTGTTCGCCTTTCGTCGGTCACCCCTATTGGTTCTAGGGTTTCTCCTATGCATTCTAGGCCTGAGCAATGAGTTAGAGTTGTTTCATGTTCCATTCAAGTCCTAGTTTCGATGATCCTCAGCCTAGAATGCGAAGCTAGGGTTCATCGACTATATTAGGGTTTGACGGCAAATTTAAGGGTTTTAGATCAATACCTCACCTTACATGGTATTGATCAATTCATGATTAATCATCTATAATGCTTAACTTAGAGAAAAGTTCAAGCACTTACCGTTGGTTCGCAACTATGGTGTTCTTCATTCAACGATGGCTCCTCTCCCACCTTTCTTAGCTCCTTCTCCTTCTTCGATCTCTTTCTCCTCTCTGGGGTTTGTGAGAAACAATCAAAGAGTTCTAAGGAGGTTTAAGGGTCCTTAAATAGACTAGGATAGAGTTTAGAAAGTTTCCTTACGTTAGGAAAGTCCCTAGGCTCGAGATTTAGAAAGCGGGACCCGTAAAGATCCATTTTCAGATCTAACCAGTCTGCCCACGTAGACATACTAGTCGACCGGTACCATCGATCGGTACCGTAGACCGATATGAAAAATATCATACTTTAGGTCCGTTTTCGTACCTAGTTGTCATTCGCTCGTCCCGTCTGGTCCGGTGATGATTGGAAGACCTGTTACGACATGAATTAAAGGTTTAGATCGGGTTCATGGAGTGCGGGTCTTACAGTATAGCTCACTGAACAACGAGAATAAAAGGTCATGCGGTACTTGCAAAGGACCAAGGATTATCTACTCATTTGTGGTAATAGTAACACTCTTGGCTATTGTGATGTAGTGTTTGGTAATTGCATTGGTGGCATGAATCCCATCTCATATTTTTTTGTTAAGATGGTAGATGTACCCTTTGGGAAAAAATGTAAAGAAGTTTATCCATGCATCAACCTCTTTGTAAGGTAGATTTTATAACTATATGCGAAGCTAATAGTTGAAGAGTTATCTTTTAGATTTGGAAGGTTGTAAGTTTTACTTAGGCCTATTGAGATGTGTTGTGACAGTGGTTCAGCTGTATTGTTCTCAAAGAATAATGTGAAATCTAATAATTCAAAGCATAATAGAGATTGGATTTCAAATCTCTTTAGGTGAGAGAAAAAGGTCAAAGAATTAATATCATTGTAGAGCACATTTATTGAACAACTTGATTGTAGATTCTCTGACGAAGGTTTTGTCAATGGGAGTCTTCAAGGGACGGTATGTCTAATATAGAAATGGTTAATTCATTAAATGCGCTTGATTAGTAGGAGACTTTTCTCACATTGATAATGATTTATTTCATTATGTTTATTTACATTGCTTATGATTTTGGCACAGATATTTATTACCATGGTTATTTTTATTTCAGCATTCATTTATTGCTATGTTGTATATTCATTGACATGTCATTGACAAGGACGGTATTTAGCCAAATAAACGGAAGCGGTATTTAGCCATAGTTCACGGCGGTGTGCCAAAGTACAATATTGACCAAAAGGGTATGTGACGGTTTGCTACTGTCAATATCAAGGTTTATTGCCTCTGAGGTTTTATCAAGGTAATTAAATCGAAGGTTATTCAATCTGGACCCACATGAAATAACATTTTCATGTATACATGTCTCTAGGTGATTCATGTCATTAAGTAGACCCTTGTATGTAGCTGACAGAAGGTAGTACACCAGATGTGTTGGAGTATTTTCCGCTGTTGCTCGACATTGGTAGGCTTGATGAGTGGATCAAACTTTGATAACGGTTTATTATGTAATAGGATTCCATGGCCACACTTTTCGACAGTTGTTTTGTAATTAATCTAACCTAAGTGGGAGATTGTTAGATTCATGTTGTGTGGGCTTGATCAATTATCTAACCAGTTGTTAAGTGGGAATTCAATTACTGGTTTGACCCGTTCAGGTCCAGTTCGTCACTGGTTAGAGACTACCAACCCTGTCCACTGTGGGAATGGTTGTGGGTTAGGGATAGTATTATAAATATTATGGTTAGGGTCCCCGCAGCCATTGGTTTTTATCTCTCTGTTGCTCCCATACGCACAGAGGCAAAAGGGATCCCAAGAGGTTGTGGAAGACTCTAATCGAGGCATTCAAGCTACAGAAAACGGTCGAAAATCAATCTACAACAAATGATATGTGTTATATCATCTCTTTTATTGCCCATTGTATTCTAGTAATCTATGTGGTAGATTCGTTAGGGTTCATAGGAAATCCCATGGGAAAACCCCAACTTACATTAAAAATTCTTACACCATTGTCTGCTATCTCTATCTCCCAAACTCCTCATTGTGCTCTATTTTCTCTCACCTCATCTTCCAAGAAAAGATGATGTGGATTTCATATACGAGCCTCCGCTACAAGGCACAGAAAAGAATTTGATCTTGATGGGGGGTTCTAACGGGGAAAACTTAGTGGAGGCAATTGCATTGGCTTTGTTTGGTTGCA
The DNA here is from genome assembly GCA_028583415.1 of Protea cynaroides. Taxonomy (NCBI): domain Eukaryota; kingdom Viridiplantae; phylum Streptophyta; class Magnoliopsida; order Proteales; family Proteaceae; genus Protea; species Protea cynaroides. The sequence goes on from CM053269.1 coordinate 92,987,169, forward strand.
AGGAGAATTGAAGGGAATGGAAACAAAATATTTTAATTTTAAAAGGAAATTTTAAAAGTTACATCATAACGTAATTGTATAAAAAAGCTAAATTTCTTAACATAAGACGTAAACTTTATTTTCCTTTTCAAATGCAAGGGATTTGAATGTAAAGTATAAATTAAATAACTAAATATAGAATTAGTTAGAATTAGTTATATAGTAATATGATAGCATTTGTTGTATTTATTACAAAAGTTTTCCTTCAATTCCCCTTACAACCAAACAAAACCATTGGGGTTGGGGATGAGGAAGGTAGGTGTTAGCTAGATAATGATCATGCTAGATTGAGCATGATCATGATAAGATCTTCTATTGAAGGAAAGCTGGTTGGTGTGATTGATGCAAGATAGGTAATTTGGTTGGTGGGTAGGTCATTGTGGTAAGATCCCTTATAGAAGGAAAGTTGAGTAGCTAATTTGGTTGGTGTACAAATTGTATGGATTATATTACTATTTATGGATAGTTTCCGTTGTATTATTTCTTCTATTTAAAGGATAATAAACCTCCCCAAGAAGCATGAAGAACTTGGGGATTCTCACCGTGGAGTAGACTTTTGTGGTAGAAGTTCGAACCACGTAAATATTTTCTCGTCTTTCCTTTATGCATAAGTTAACATGGTATCAGAGCGGATACAGATCTGATCGTGGTGTTTAGGGCACTTTGTTCTCTCTCGTCATAGTCTGCTGCCCGCATACTCTGATAAGTTGTTATTTTCTCTTGTTATTCTTTTAAATCATTTATCATGGCTAGTTCTGGTTCTCATGAGATGAATACTCGTCTTACCTCTATCCTTCTCACTGGCCGCAATTACTTGCCATGGTCAAGGGCAGTAACTGTTGCCCTTGGAGGCCGTGCCAAGCTTGGTTACATTAATGGTCAAATCAAGGCTCCTGCCTCTACAAATACTAAATTCCCTGATTGGGAAGCCAATGATAATATGATCATGTCATGGCTTTTTAACTCTATGGAACCACAAATATATGAAATATTTTATTATTCAGAAACGTCTAAGATCCTTTGGGACACCTTAAAGGACATGTATGGCCAAGTTGATAACTCCTCTCGAATCTTTGAGTTACAATAGGAGATTGCTCATGCTGAACAACCTCCCAGTCAACCATTTACAGAGCATCTTGGTACCTTAAAGAAAAATGGGATGAGTTACGTCAGTACCGCCCTCCTGCCCAATCAATTGATACTTACATTCAACGTGAAGAGCAGGATCGCATTTTTCAATTGTTGGCAAGTATTCGTCCTGAATATGAAGATCTTAAGCGTCAAATTCTTATGAGTGCTACTCTTCCTTCATTTACCAATGTCTGTGCGACTATTCAACGAGAGGAAACTCGTCGTCGTGTAATGAGCTCCAAACCTGTGATGAATGAATCCATTGAAAATTCTGCTCACTCAGCCAATGGTCATGTTGCTATTGAGGGAAACACCTGTGGTACAGGTCGATCTTTCTCTCGAGGGAGAGGAAAAGGATGCAGTTCTCATGCACCTTTCCATTGTGATCACTGTAATCGGGATGGTCATACCAAGGACAGATGTTGATCTTTATATTCTCACTTGCGTCCTCCCAAAGATAAAGGATCAGATACACCTCTTGCTGCTCAAGTTAGTTCGTCCACACCTCAATTCTCGATTGAACAACTCGCTGTCCAACTCCATCAGCTTATGCAGCCACATGGAACCCCCACTTCCACCACAAATTCTGTGACTTCCGCATCTGGTATTGCCTCTCTTGCTCTGTCCGTTTCTACTAAAGATTCTTTTATCATAGATTCGGGGGCTACTAATCATATGTGTTGTTCATCACATTTTTTATCTGATATTCGTCATGATAATGGTCATTGGCAATTTATTACCGTAGCTAATGGTGCAAAGGTTCCTATTGAAGGGATTGAAAAAATCAGCCTTTTTTCAAATACCGTTGATGTTTTATTTGTACCTTCTCTATCTTTTAACCTATTATCTGTCAGCAAGATTACTAAAGACCTACATTGCATTGTTATGTTTTTTCCCAACAAGGTCATATTTCAGGACAGGTTCACCGGGAAGACGATTGGTGAAGGTCGGTTCCTTCAAGGTGTTTACATTTTGGACTTTTCTCCTGCAGCATTGGTTGTTCAACAAAATCCATCTAAGGACTCACAGTTATGGCATTGGCGAATGGGTCACCCATCTGATTTTGTCCTTCATTCCCTTAATCCCTCATTGTCTCTTGATTCTAGTACTTGTGAGACATGTCATTATTCCAAGCAACATAGATTACCTTTCCCTACTCGTAATCATACTTCCACTGAATTGTTTGAATTAATTCATTCTGATGTTTGGGGCCCTGCTCCAATTGACTCTTGGGATGGTTTTAGATACTTTGTCACCTTTATTGATGATAAATCTAGATCTACTTGGTTGTATTTATTACGCTCTAAAAGTGAATTGTTACAAGTTTTTCAGGAATTTTGTTGCATGGTTCAAACTCAATTTGGTACTCCCATAAAATACTTGAGGACTGATAATGGCACCGAATATACCAATACCTCATTTGAGTCATTTCTTAAAGGTCTAGGTATTATTCACCAAACATCCTGTGTTGGTACCCCTCAACAGAATGGTATTGTCGAGCGTAAAAATCGCCATCTCCTTGAAGTAACACGATCACTTCTTTTTCATGGGCATATTCCCAAGTCCTACTGGGCCGATGCTGTTCTCACCAGCTGTTACTTGATTAATCGACTACCAAGTCAAACCTTACACGCCAAATCCCCTATGGAGGTTCTTTACGGTCTCTCCATTGATATTTCCCACCTTCGTGTGTTTGGGTGTATTTGTTATGTTCATTCTCAAGCAGGTGGAAAGCTGGATCCTCGGGCCCACAAGTGCATTTTTTTGGGATATTCTTCTGTTAAAAAGGGTTACCGCTGCTATGATCCTTCCGTTCGAAAAATGTACATTTCTCGTGATGTCTTTTTTACTGAACGTCACCTCTTCTTTCCTGGCAGGACCAAAATTCAGGGGGAGATTGATACTGACTATGGTGAATTTGCTCCTCCCATACCTATTGTACATGGTGACAATAGTTAATTAGTGATCATAGTGATCATCCTATTGCAGATCATCCTCACCCTGTTGAAGCCATTCCTACAGAAATAGAGACAGTTGAAGAAAGTCCCGATCTACCGATGCCAGTAAGAAGATCTACTTGGGTGTCACAACCTTCTACTAGATTACGAGATTACTTCATCTATCACACTGTTGAATATCCAATTCAACAACATGTTTGCTATGACAATGTTTCTTCTGAATTTTTGGCATTCTTGACAGCAGTTGATTCTCACAGTGAACCAATTAATTTTGCTGAGGCTAAGGTCTCTTCTGTATGGATTAAGGCCATGAATGATGAGCTTTCAGCTCTCGATAGAAACCACACTTGGGACATAGTACGTCTACCCGCCGAAAAGCGTCATGTTGGCTGTCGATGGGTATACAAGATCAAGTACAAAAGTGATGGATCTATTGAAAGACACAAGGAAAGACTTGTTGCCAAAGGTTATACACAAACATATGGAGTTAACTACAAGGAAACCTTTGCTCCGGTCGTGAATATGAACATTGTGAGAGTGTTAATGTCAGTAGCAGTAAATTGTGGTTGTTGGTCTTTATTTCAAATGGACGTGAAAAATGCATTCTTGCAAGGGGACTTAAAAGAAGAAGTATACATGACCACTCCTCCTGGTCATCCCTTAGAACATCAAGCTGGAGTCGTGTGTAAACTCAACAAATCCATTTATGGGCTTAAACAGTCTCCACGGGCATGGTATGGTAAGTTGAGTACTGCTCTTATAAGTTTTGACTTTCGTCGGAGTATGTCTGATTCATCGATGTTTGTTAGAAGGAACACCAATGGCATCATTGTTGTGTTGGTTTATGTTGATGACATTGTCATCACTGGTGATAATCTCTATGACATAGCGGCTCTCAAACAGTATTTGAATGAGAAATTTGACATCAAGGATCTAGGAAAATTACGGTACTTTCTCGGAATTGAAGTAGCCACTTCGACTAAGGCTTTGTTTATCTCTCAAAGAAAGTATACTTTGGATCTCTTGAAAGAGACCGGCAAGCTCGGTGCCAAACCTTCCGATTCCCCCATGGACTATAATAGTAAATTTCTCACTGATATTACTCCATTACAAGACAGCAGCCGCTTTCAACGCTTAGTGGGAAGATTAATATACTTAACAATTACCAGGCCTGAAATCTCTTATGCAGTAAGTTATGTGAGTCAGTTTATGCAAGCACCTACTGAAGGACATATGGAACTTATTGACCGCATCCTGCGCTACCTGAAATCTTGCCCGGGAAGAGGTATTTGGATGCGAAAACATAATCACACGAGAATTGTGGGTTACACTGATTCTGACTGGGCTGGAAGTCCCTCAGACAGGAAATCCACTACTGGATTTTACACCTTTGTGGGTGGCAATTTGGTCACGTGAAAAAGTAAGAAACAACATGTTGTGGCTCGTTCTAGCGCTGAAGCAGAATACAGGGCAATGGCTTCCACTACTAGCGAACTCGTCTGGCTTCGAGCTTTGTTACGTGAATTGGATCTTAAGATTTCTGACCGTCCGATGCAACTATATTGTGACAATCAAGCAGCCATTTATATTGTTTCTAATCCTGTCTTCCATGAACAGACCAAACATATAGAGGTGGATTGTCACTTTGTGCGTGAAAAAGTCCAGGATAACACCATTGAGACTCCTTATATTCGGAGTGAGGATCAGCTCGCAGATGTGTTCACCAAAGCTCTACCCACAAAACCTTTCACAATATGTTGATCAAGTTGACCTCCGATGATATCTTCGCCCCAACTTGAGGGGGAGTGTTAGCTAGATAATGATCATGTTAGATTGAGCATGATCGTGATAAGATCTTCTATTGAAGGAAAGCTGGTTGGTGTGATTGATGCAAGATGGGTAATTTGGTTGGTGGGTAGGTGATTGTGGTAAGATCTCTTATAGAAGAAAAGTTGAGTAGCTGATTTGGTTGGTGTACAAATTGTATGGATTATATTACTATCTATGGATAATTTTCCTTGTATTATTTCCTCTATTTAAAGGATAATAAACCTTCCCAAGAAGCATGAAGAACTTGGGGATTCTCACTGTGGAGTAGACTTTTGTGGTAGAAGTTCGAACCACGTAAATATTTTCTCGTCTTTCCTTTATGCATAAGTTAACAGTAGGGTTTATATTCACCCAAACAATCAGACAAAGAAGGACTATACCTTGTCGAATTCAGAGATTCTCTAGGCTCCTAAACTTCACGGGTAGAATGGGCTCAAGGGTCGGAGTGGGTCACGGATGACGATGGTGGTGCAGATGTCCACTTCGAAGCTTTTCAATGGTTAGGTGCGGAGGGGAAGTAGGAGGAGGAGGAGATGCAATCGGCAAGCGTGGATCAGAGGAGGTTCCATGTCGTTGGGTGGTTGCAGTGGTTAGGTGTGAGAGAGGGAAAAGAGAGTACATGATGCAATGCTGTCTCTCGAGTTTCTCGCCTTTTTCCATTTAGAATATTAGGAAACGGGTAAGGAAAGGTGATGGAGTCTCCTGTCTTGGCCACTCGCGGCCCGGCATCTCTTTAATCTACAATCACTGCAATTTCGGTGAGTGTTTGCATCCTTCTATGATTTCCCGCGGTGAGAGAACTAAATGCAACAAAGGTGGAGAGAGAGACAGTTGGGATTCTTTATCCACCATCGGAGCATTAACGGAACCATTACAGCGAGCGATGAAGAGAGAGGTTTGAGCAATAACGTACTTGGTGGATCCACTTGGGTGTTTTTACTGTGATCTGGTCTCTCTCTCTATATCGTTTACACTTCCACACTCCAAGAGGATGAAGAAAGGTTGTTTGCAACAAAGAGAATGTCGGGTGGAGGCTGGGGCCGACGACGATTGGTGTTGCAGAGCTTGGGGAAGATGAGTTTCCTCTTGGTTTCAGAGTTCCCCCATAAATTTCAATTTTTTTATTTTTTTTATTTTTTATTTTGAGATATCCACGGATATTCTTGGCGTTAAAAAACTATATTAGAAGACATGTTGAGATAAATACCATCATTGACGATAATGAGGGGTGGTTACCTTTATGGTAAAACTCATGGGAGGTACATGAAATTTTATTTGCCCCCTAGTTTCTTGCAGTGTATCTTCCAGGTTGAGTTATTTCTCTGGGTTAGGGTTGGTTATTTTGTGATTCAACCCAACTTGGCCTACATGGACCGGTGATCTATCTGGATGTGAGTGTGTCCGAATACACCTAAACGGACACATATCCCTAAATAGATATGAATAGAAATCGAATCTATATTTTCAACTATCCATTTACATGCTTGAGAAGACCCTCCTCACCCGACAGATACGATTCGCTGTCAATACATCTCCCAGTATTAACTTGATATCTATAATAATAGTTTCTGATTATCCAATTCATATTCGGATACCCCCAAACAAATACATATGTGAATCGAAGACGAATTTTCAACTATAAATTTACTTCCCTAGGCCCTGCCAATCAGTCTCATTCTCTTTCCAAGCTATAAGCGGCTTAAACCCTACACATTGCAACTCAACCTAGAGCCAAAATATTTTATTTTTTTTTTATATTAAAGGTGTCAACGGCTTGAATACGGATACCGATGCGACTGAAATTGGACAGTCCGGATTCGGACGTCCCCTAAACAGATACGGATGCAAATTGAATTTGGGTCCTCAGATCCATCTACACTTCTAACTTATGTAATCTAGACTTTTCTCCCATATTGGATATGATTCATTCTCTATTCATGTCTCAATTATCCTATGGTTGGATGATTTTCTTTTCCTCATCCTTTAACATATCAAATCTTAAACATCATTGGTTGGATATTTACTCGGATCTGATATTCTCTTTTGGATTATCCAAATTTGGATTCAGTATGAATACCTCTGTACAAAAATGGATGAGAATCGAATTCGAATTTTTGACTTATTTTTAATGAACTAAAGAACAAAGATCCAAGTCAGATAATGAATCACATGAATGAATCACATGGAGGGGTAGCGGATGTTTGCACTCTTTATCTTGCTAATTCCAGGACTAAGGTACACTTCATTGCATTGAAACTATTTGCAAATGAAATCTTCCATTGGAACTAGCAAAAACAAATAATAAGTTGGTTAACATACTCTACTTCCATTACAATTGGTTTTCATGGAAATCATGGGCAATCCAAATACCAGAAAGGGGAAAGAGGGCGCGGAGTGATGCGCATTCTGAAGGCATTACCCCTAAGCTAGCCAGGAATTCATCCTTATCTCAGTTAATTTGTACAAAAAGCCCTTGAGTCGTCTAGGCATTTCTTAATACGAGAACTGCAAATTTAGTGGGCCAGCAAAAATAGCAGTACTGGTAATTAACATCCGTTCAAGAACTCATAGGGAATTTAAAATATAATGAGATTCTAATACAGAAACTGTAGAATTGCCTTTTCCCTGAAGGGGTGACCATGGGAGTTTCTAAGCTGAAGTGCATATCCAATGGTCCAGCCATGAGCTAGCTCAAACAATGTTAAATGTTGAACAACATCAACACCAGTGAACCACAATTGGACAGCTGCACATTTTTTAAGCTGCAACTATACAAAGCTTGAGTGCATTTGAAGTAATATGCAAGGCAAATACACTAAGCAAATTGTACAAGACCCAGATCCTCAGAATTCCACTAATTTTTAATTTCATTACCTTTAGATTATAAGCTCAGGATAAGGAATTTGACAGAGATTGAAAAATGGTACCATCAGTGCCCTGTCTCCTTTCTCATAGCAGATTGATCTACATCTTAGCGGGTGGTTAGTTTTCTCTGACAATTCCCCTGGATGGATATACTACGATTCCTTTTCAGGCACACCAACCCAGCTTCCTTTTTTTATCTGTTTGCAAGCAAAATTTCACTGGGCTTCAATCAATGGCCCTGTGCTTCAAGGAGGATGTTTGTTGCAACATTTATGTCATTTCTAGCCCCCATGAGAGCCTGCCGGGCTGCATGTCTGTCAAAGCCCATTGACACCAGAGTAGCAATGGAGTCCTCAGGTGGCTCCATAGAGGATGTGAGAGGAACAGAAGGGACATTTCCCTGAAAAAAATGAAACAGGAGAAATAACTTCGGAGGAATTTAGTAATACTTGAGAAAGTATAAAATCCACAAGGAATCGCAACTTCTAACTTTCCAACCATGAAAAACATAAGAATGGGAACTATTAATAAGGTTTTCTAAACAAATGCATAAATCTGCATATTTATTCAAGTTGCAGACTTCCACATAAGAACAATGAAAATGTTGAAAGCCATAACTGCTGAAAATATTAATGTTTTTGAATTGCAAAGAAATTTTTTTACTTCTTTTCTCTTTCCTTGCTAAGGTGATTGCAAACCCAAACAAACATCCGAACAAAATGCCAATATCAGCTGGTCATTAAAGCATAACAAGGACTATACAAGAAGCTCCACGTCAGAAAGGCAGAAGCAACTCTGTCCACAGTTTTCAGAAGAATCAGAAGAATCAAAGAAGATGAAGAAGAAAAAGAAGAAGAAGAAGAAATCAGAAGAATCGATTTAGGAGGAGAAGAAAAAAAGGTACTGGTTCTCCGCCGAATTTGCCGCTGCCAGAGCATTTAGGGTTGAACTGTCGAAAACTTGAAGACGAGGAGGAGGAGGACACAAAAGAAAAGAAAATATGGTACCTGTCCTCCACCAGAGTCACAACTGCAGGAGTCACCACTTCCAGAGCATTTAGGGTTGAATCATCAAAGATTTGAAGTCAAGACTACACTGCCTCAAAGCCCTCAGCGACCTTCTTTCTGTTATTCTCGCTTATATTCTTTTACATGCTTTAACCCTTGATTCCATGTATCACGATATAACTTAGTTGTATACACAGGCCAATATATGGGTTTAAAACAGAATCAGTTTGATTTCGTTAAAATGACTGCTTAGACAATAAGGCGCACTGTTGCTTTGCATCTTGCTCACTGCCTTGACAAGTATGGTAGAGGCATATACCCTTGTCCTTTTTGTTTGTGTAATAGAATACCTTCATCTTCTCGATTTTATATTCAATACTTCATAATGTAATACAAATTAATAATTTTTGTAACTTTCACTCTTTTTGGTTTAATGGGGAAACTAGAGAAAGACTGACGCAGAAATTCAAAGAGAAAAAAAAAACTACTTTTGCAACATCACAACTGTCAAAGCCAGCATGCCAGCCAGCTTGGCAGCATCATGGCCACCATGACAGCCTATGGTTCTCTTTTCTTTATTATTTAAAATTGACTATTGGACAAATTAGGACTCTTCCTTAGCTGGATAATTGGAAGAGTTAGGACCATAGTTGTCAAGGCGACAAGGCGATCCAAGGCATTTGAGTCCATCCTGGGCGCCTAGGCGCCGCCTAGGCGACTAAGGCGTTCCCAGTGTTTTTTTTTTTTTTTTTAAATATTAATGCTATATTAATGTTTATATATATATATATATATATATGCAGCATTCTACATAAATAAACATTTAAGACAGCTTAATTAATATAAGAAAACCAACAAAGAAACAAATAATTGAGTTAAGTAGGCAACACGTATTTATGACTAACATTTGCTTATTTCTAACAAATTTTACCGGAGCATAACTCCTTTAATATACTTTGGATTCAAGCAATCTCAAATTCATTGCAAAGCTAATATAATCAGCTTTTCAACAAATCCTAGATTGCTTAAATCCGAGTTATATGAAGGAGTTACACTCCGGTCAAACCTTGTTCGAAGTACGCGAATGCTATTAAAAGTCGTCTGAATGTAAATTATTTATTGGGCATCAAAACAAGAGATTATTTTGGCGCGCTCTTGGTTTTTAGTGACGCTTTACTATAATAAGATTTATAGAATTTTTATATTTGAAAAAAAGCCTAGCATTTTGAAGTTGAAAATCACCCCCGCACCCGAAAATACGGTTTTTGTTCTTGAACTGGAGGGTTGACTTTTTATCCTTGTGGAATTTGAATTTTAAACTATTTTTATTGGATTCAAATAGGGGGTATTTTTTTATTTATGAATAATATCTTAAGTAAACTTAAATGATATTAGTCATAAATAAGTACTATCTGATAAAATGTTGTTCATGTCTAGCTTAATAAATCCTATGAAGCAAATTCAGAGATCAAAGGGAAAAAAAAAAAAACATATAAGACCCAAGGCGATCGCCCAGGCATTCTGGGCGCCCAAGGCGTCCAAGGCGGCGCCTAGGCGACGCCCAGAGAGCCTGGGCGACCGCCCAGGCAACACTCATAAGGCCCTGGACGCCTAGGCGTCGCCTTGACAACTATGGTTAGGACCTATTTGATAAAACTCCACATTCTGGATTCTATGGATTCTGACTCCCAGGGAGCCATTTTGGAGCAGAATCGCGTTTGGTAAGCCCGGTTTGATTCGAGTCCCACGGAGTGAACTGGATTCACCCACGGAGTGAACTGGAGTCAAATTGACTTCAGAATCCAAATTTTTGGAGTATAAAAAAAGTGTTTTTCTGTTTTGGAGCAATTTTGGGAGAAGAAAGAAAGTAAAATAGAAGTTCTCCTCTCTCACACTCCTCTCTTCTTCACAAAACAAAGGCTTAACCGCTGCCGCTGCCAACACCCACCACAACCGCCACGACCCATCACCACCACCACAACCACCACTACCACCCACCGCCACCACCACCACCACTACCACCCACCGCCACCACCACCACCACTACCACCACCACCACCATCGCCACCACCACCACCCACCACCTCCACCACGCACCACCACCCATAATAACCACCACCACTTTTCTAGACTTCGATTGGGGGATAGTGTTTATCAAATATGTTTCTGTTCCAAAGATATTCTGAAATACATTCCAAAAATGCGTTATCAAACATGTTCTTACTCCCAAATAATCCTAGAGTAGTTTGGAGTAGAATCCTTATTCTGAACCGAAATCCAGAATACAGAGCAGAAGTTTAATCAAACAGGGCCTTAAGAGTCGGTTTATGTTTTATTCCTTTACTTTTTGGTCAGGATTGACTTTAGTCATTTCTCTTTTGAGTTGGAGGCTCAGAGCCCATCTTACTCAAAACTCTATAAGTAGATGACCTCAAACATGTTTTTAAGAATGAAGAAGATGCTTTGCAACTCTATTGGTCTGTTGATTTCAAGCCAAGCTCTGTGGATTCAATGTCGACTCAGTGGATTCCGTAGTTGTCAAGGCATCGCCTAAGCGTCCAGACGATCTATTGGATCTAAGGTGTGTGATCTCCTCCTTCGATCTAAGAAAGGAGACTGCATTGGACACCTAGGCATCGTCTTGTCGCCTTGTGACGGCATGCTTTACGCTATATCAGTTTTTCAACACTTTCAGAGTTTACGTTGATTTATGTTTATTTGTTTTTTGATGTATCTTGCTTATATTATATCCTATGTTTTGTTTAATATATGTTGGTTTTCTCATATTAGGTCATTGCTAGCATAATTATATCATATTGCATTGATATAGCTTCTATGTTGAATATAAACATAAGGTTAACCCAGTGCATGAGGCTCCCACCACTGCAGAGTTTTTTTTTTTTTTTTGGGGGGGGGGGGGGGGGGGGGGGTTACGTATGCAGCCTTACCCCTACTTCGCAGAGAGCCTATTTCCAAATTCAAAACCATGACCATCAAGTCACAATGGAGCAACCTTACTGTTGCGCCAAGGCCACCCTCTATGTGGTATACAAGCATAAATATAAATAATTATCGTTGCTATATTACATATAATGCATGCCTAGGGAGCCTAAGCGACGCCTAGGTGGGAACCTTATAGTCTAAGCACTTATGTGGCCCTCGAACGCCTTGGATCACCTTACAACTATGATGGTATCTGACTGGATTCAATAGTGCGGCTCTGGTAGATTCCAAGCCTGAATCAGGTAGATTCTTCATTGTTCTCTTCTCTTCTACTCTACTTTTCTTCTCCATCAATTTCAGGTCAGGTCTGAACTTTTTCTTTACCCTGCACATGCTAGCTTTCTATCTTTCTGTTTTTTATCCTTCTGATTGGTAGGTTTCTGCTGTATTTAGATTTTGTATTCTTTCCAATTTTCTCGAACAGAGCTGATTGGCAGACAAGAATCCATGGAGCCGACCCCATTTAGTTGGGATAAGGCTTTGTTGTTGTTGTTGTTGTATTCTTTCCAATTTTCTATTTCGAGTACTAACTTCTAATTCAGTTCTTTTTAAAACCCGAAACAATAAAATTGATTTTCAGAAATCACTGATAGTCTACTTCATACCATTCTATATTTTCTGAATCTAAATTCCTACTTCTGATTTCTGGTTTTCTGCTTGCTAACTAATCACTGATTACTGCATTATTTCTGATTTATGGAAACCTACAGCACAGAAATGGGTAAGATTCAGTTGTGATCTTGTGGATATGTAGGCAAATGTTTTATGGACAACGATCATTATAAGGATTCTATTATATGAGTCACGTGGAAGGATGATTTGGCAATTCCGACTGTCAGATGGCTAGGAATTGTCTAGATTCACCACATGTCCAGTTTCAGATGCAAATTTAACCATATACCACTCCCATGTATTGGCATTACCCTCATGCATATTTGCGCAATCTTTCATAGTCCCAGACTTTTCAGTGCTTTATTTTGCCACTTAGAAAACTTTGCTTAAGCCGAAAATTGACATGAGTAGGCGATCTTGGGGGTCCATCTGTCCATGAAATTTCATTCTCATCCAACTTGCCATGTAGCTGAACTTGTGCTCGTCCATAGATACCTTATATGGAAGGCCATCGAGAAAACCACTCCCAGAATCCAAATAAACAGACAGTAACAAATACAAATACTAGCCATCAGAAAAAGAAAAAGAAAAAGAAATTGAAGCAAGCATCAGATTCACAAATGACAAGCAAACCTAAAGCAAAAAATAAAAATACTTGCCTCCACTGGGCGGCCTGTGTAAGAAGGCATGTTTGCAATAATATTCCCACTTGATGCCGTAGGAGATGAACCTCCAGCAGAGGGCCATGGAAGCCGTGAAAAGAATGATGTGACAAATTCAGGGAACTGCATTGAGCGAAAGATGCAAAGTCCCGCTTATCAGGACATACCAAAATCAAATCTAGGAAATTACAATGTATGAATCTACTGTTAACATTTTAAGATTGCCAATGTCAAAATACTATTCTCCCGGAAAGGAGACCTTCCAAAACATAAGTTCTTCGCAGCTAAAGTTAAAAGCCTCAATAATTATTCCTACTCAGAGGTAGCAATTATTTGTGCCAAACCTGCCTGGCTTGTTCCACGTTATGTGCTGCCTGATCCCAACCCAAATTTTTAAATGGTGTCTGCTTACCAGATAGACAAAGCCCAATTTTATGGACTAGATCCAACTTGGGGTACCAGGTTAACAATTGAGTCATGTCCAGAATCATGTCTCAAGAACCCATTTGAGCTTAAGGTTCAGGTCTAACTCAGGTAACCTGGTGGTTGCCAACTGGGTAAATTAGGGTTTTAATGAGTTTATATCAATCTAAGTACCACAAAATTAGAGGAAGTATTTCCAGATCCCATCCACCAATCCTGCTTAATGGTTTTCAGGTTACTGTTCGTATAAAACCACAAGTCCCACCTATCCAAAAAAATAAAAATAAAAAATAAACCACAGGACTTGAATCCAGGCTGGATCAGAGTTGGGCACCCTGTAGGCCTGTAACCAGACCCCAACCCATCATGGGCCTGATGTAACGCAGTTTTCTTAGATGGATGCCTAATCCCAAGTCCCAGCCCAGGTTTAACTAATTTCCCCCACATTGTGCAGCTCTTAACCACCACAGCTCAAACAGACCTGACCCATGGAACTTTTATATAATATAAAGTGAGTAATTGAAGCATAGCCAGTTACACTTTAAAATAAATAAACCAATTTGTTTCTCAACCTTTAACCTTACAAAACCATTGAATTTGAAACTTCTAATCTTGCAACCTTTAAATAATGGAAACTACTGTTGCCCACACCTATTGAATGAGTTTATTTCCGCTGATTAAAATTCAGAAATTGTTTTTAATTTGAGTCGGGTAGAAAATTTGTGGGGGTAACATTCTTGGACGCTGACCGGACAGGACCCGTAACATATGATAGGGTTATTACCCTGAACCAGCCAACACTGTAGGAGATTTCTGAAGCCACCTGTCTGGCTCCCTCTACTCATTATGGAACCATCAATCCAACCTGCTTTCCAAGGTCATGAATTAACCAACTACACCCTGAGTGGTCAACTTAGAATGACCCAACCCACAGCCACTTTTACTTTTACCAGACCATTTAACCACAGTGAAGCCATTGTATTCCTCCTGAAATAAATGTTTTTATTCCATGTCATTAAATAGGCCATCTATTTCTAGCTTCTTCTATGATTCTGGTACACATACATACGTACATATTTATGGAAACATAGAAGAATCCAACAAGATATAATTAAGGTGGCCAAAAGTGAGATGAATAAGACAACATGATTACTTGATTATCTGCAGTAGGTATACTAGATTTAACTGAACAATAAAGAAGCTAATTATATTAAAAAAAATTGATTGCAATTAATATACCACTCCAAGTGCTTTTATGGGTTTTAAGTTGTCACCCATGGTTTTAGAGTAGCAATGATTTGGATAGAAGTCAAAAATCAAAATCATAATGCCACAAAACAAGGTTTTAGGGCAAGATTTCTATGACCTATTCCATTTGGAAATGCAACATCATTACTTTTCATATCAGAACTTCTTAAACAAACATGTTCAAGCAAGAGAGGGATGATTAAGAATTATCTTCTTGTGGGAGGGGGGAAAAAGGCTGTTCGGAGCTCCATGTGGTAGTGGAAATATGACAAAATGATAATGGCTGTCAGACAGGATAAGGCGTTGTTGAGCTAGAGAGACTTTCAAGTCCAAGAATTTGCAGACCCCATATAATGTCAGTACACTATTCACCAAAGTTCCATGGTCACACAGTGATCCAAGGCGGTGACCAGGCACCTAGGCAGGTACCAATGCATTGCCTTGATCACCTAGGCATGCACATACTAAAAGAGGGAGATTAATGTAAAATATGAAATTTTTAAGGGCAATCAGAAATAACATATGGGATTTAGATATTTTGATGTAATTTTAAAGGGATTTGTCATATTTGAAATTTAAAACTTACTTCTTTTACTTACAAAATAAAAAATATCTCTTTTTCACCCTCCATTACGGCTCTTCGTCTTCCTCTTTGACAGAGGAAGAGAGACACACCGCGGTTGTTGCAATAGGACCAGCAGCGTTGGCTGCAGCAGAACAGGTAGGTTCTTTTTTCTGCAACTCTGAAACCACTGTGGCCGCCACTTCCTTTTTTTTTCTGCAACTTCAGTAACACAATGGCTGCCACTTCCTTCTCTTTTTTTTTCTTTTTTTCTTTTTTCTTTTTTCCTGTAACTCCACAGCCACTGCCGCTCTGGCAGCAGAGTGATAATGCTTCCAAGTTGAGATAATTATGTGGTAGGACTTAGGAGGCACTGATGACATGACTTCAATTATTGCCCTTTAACCATAAAAGCATCCCCCATGATTAAAACTATGAGAAATAAAAGTTCGCAACAAAAAACTCAGAGGACCATCCAAGAACTGCCACCAATAACAGATTGATCTTCTCTTCAAAATGCTGTTGTCATCTGGACCCACAAGTCTTCCCATGTTGGCCCACATGAAAACTAACCCCAATACCAACAAAGAGGCAATAAAAATACAAATCATAATACCAACCTATCAATATTCAAGAAAAGAAAGCAGAATGAGAAAAACAAAATTAACCTTCATTCTGCGGATGCCAAAAAGATTCATACGATATAAGAAGCCAGCGAGAATGCCACCCAAGCCTGGTAAGATAGACCTCTTCCAAGATGATAAAAGAAGCTGCATGATTCAAACTCAATTTGACACCAGGATTGGAATTTGCAAGAAATAATTTTCAAGTTTGCTCGCTAAACCATCAGAAAGAGATAAGTATTTACCTGAAGACCAGCTAAATATATGAATGACTTATCAGAGAAGTGAATGCCAAATATACGAAATCGTGTTGAAACAGGAATGTCAAAGAAAAATGGCACGAATGAAGAAAATATGAGACCATAGGGCCCAGATGCTAGCACTTTAGAGGGATCTGCAGAAATAAAGAACAAAAATGAATTAATAGTAAACAACTGATGGCTCCACTCCCCCCAAAAAAAAAATTCAACAAAACAAGCTTAAGGAAAATGTATAAGAAGAAGAAGAAATATAAAAAGCTCAAAGTGTGGCAGTGTGCAAGTTTCCACATCAAGATCATATCGGTGTGGGAGGAGCCTTGAATCTATTTTTTTACTAACAAACACCACCTATAATTTCTTTAAAAAAATGTATAACAAGAAGAAGAAGAAATATAAAAAGCTTAGTGTGCAGTGTGCAAAGTTTCCACATCAAGATCATGTCGGTGTGGGAAGAGCCTTGAATCTAATTTGTACTTACAAACACCACCTCTAATTTGTAAACCACACTCAAATTTCATAAGAAACAAAGAAAGTGTGTTAACAAATAACAAAGAGAACAAAACAAAACTACTCTCAGATATGTGTTGCTTGCAGCTGCTTTGGCTTTTATTACATTTAATAATTAACTACCTTCTAGGATGTATCATTTACAAATGATTGCTGAGCCAGTGAGCCGTTAATATTAATCTTGAAGGTGCCGATAATAGTGACAATATATTGACTTAAAACTAATGACAAATGCTGCCATCCGGCATCCAGTTAGTCCACTCCATATATTTCTTTAAACACCTGATCATTGATTTTAAGCCTAACAACCAGGTAAGAAGCTGCTAAACTCTATAGATCTCATGGAATACTAAAGACCAGGTAATACCACCAACTACTAGAACAGATAATAGCCTCTTTCACAGCCATAGATGCAACTAACGTGAGAGTTTATCATTTATTTTGACGATAGAAAACTAAGTTTTGACAAATAATGCAAAACGTGCAGAAGCACGCGCAGAATACTTTATCAGTTAAAAGCATCACCATAAAATGACTAAAATCCTGAGATTTCATGGAAACTCCATCAAATCCCTTAAACAAACAGGCTTTGGTTGCCTGCAAAGTCCAAAAATGAGACCTTTTTTTACAACCTCAATATCTGCGACATGACAGATCATGTGGGCCCAAATTTTGTAACCAGGTAGGACCCATGCTCCCTGCTCTCACACCCAAGGTTTAAAATCTCGGGTTTTGGAGGAGTCTCGGCCTCCTCCGAAACCGAGAGATCTCGGCGAGATCTCGCCGAGACACTGTATTTTGTCCGAGACAGCCTGGTGGCCAAAATACATTTTTTAGGTCTCCAACTTCAGGGGAACCTCATTTTTACATACATAAACACATTTAGAGTATATAATTGTAAAAATAATGACTCTTTGTGGTTGTTTGGGTTTACACCCATGTTTTGACAGTCAACGCTGAAGTCTGCTGTAAATTTAGGCTAATATTAACTATTATATTTAATCAAATATGGCAAATGAGACAATAACATAATGCATTAGGGAAAGAGAAACAAAATAACACTTCATTATAAATCATTACATCATAGTTCAAATATTCAATATTGAATGATCCCATAGTCCCTCTGTGCCCATAGTCCCGCTGTGCCCATAGTCCATAATTCCACAATCCTCATACAGATACAATGTCTAGTAATACGTAGAGTGTCGTGGATGATCCATCCTACTATCATCATACATCTGGGAAAGTTGTCAACGTAAATTGTCTTCCAACTGAGCAACATAATCTTCCCACGACATTCTTGATGCAAAGTAGTTCTGGTAGTCTTGCACATGATTCATAAATTCAACATCATTCTTCCCTTCCCTTGATTCACGATCTTTGCAGCTGAATGTTTCCCCATGTGTCGGGACCTGAACCGTGGTGCTCTTCTACAGCTTCTTCTACATAGGCTGTCCTGTCCGCCCGGAAGTCAGGTTATCGAATGGAATTTAATATATAAAGATGTCCAATTGAGAGCTGTCCGAAGGATACCTATCTTTGGGAATAATGGAAAAACTTCTGAAGTAGTACTCTGGTGCGTAGACTCTTGCGGAGATACTGATGGAACAGAATAAAAGTTGGTTGATCCACTTTGACTCTGTGTCTGTGCTCCTGCATCTGAACCATCGTCGAAGGAAGAACCATATGCAGTCGCAGTGGGATAGGGGACAAAGTTGATATCAACATAATCATTTGAGGTGTATGCTGAACCAGCCAGGAAAATTCCACTGCTCATATCCATTGCAGTAACTGCTATTCTCCTCCACACTCAATCCTCGTAAGCTAAGTAGAGAGGCTATCAACGTCGACGTCCATCATGCTACTGCAATCAGCATCTTCATCATGTTGAAATTGGGAATGATGCCGAGATCAGGCTCATGTATCTAACATATAAAAATTTCATCACATTCTAGAAAAAAAAATTTCTCCCTCATAGTCTCATGTAAAAATCTCATTTTTCGGTAAGAAACTTACCTTCAACAGTTGATATGAAGCTCCTACAGCAATCCCCGTAGTCCGAAGCACCACCCGTTGCAAGTTAAAAGTCCAAACAAAGAAAGAATGAGGAAGAAATGAAAAAATCTTCAAAAAACTAAGAAAGAAGAGGAAGCAGCAGTTCTCGGTCGAGTTCTCGACCGAGAACAATGACTTCTCTCTTTTATAAAGAGAAAAAAAAAGCGAAAAGCAATTTGTCGCCGAGAAATGGCGAGAAATGTCAAGAAATGGCGAGATTTACCGAGATCTCAATGAGATTATGTATCTGCCGAGACGAAAAGGGTTATCGACCCTATTTTCGTCTCAGCTAATGGCGAGAATGGCGAGATCTCGGCGAGCCGAGAGTTTATTCCATGCTCACACCAAGTTTCGATCATAACGGAGTTAATCATGTGGTGAAGTAAGGCTTTAAAAGGTGTTCTGTTACAGTTGCATTAGACATTAATCCAGTATTGAGGCCTATGTGCAAGCTTGGGAGACCTACAAGGTGCTGGTGGCAGTCCAAGATAACTTTTTGGACTGGTTCAGTCCAAAATAATCACAAAATCAAACAATTTTACAAAACTGGATTCCACTCCCGAACCAATCCTCTGAATAAAAAGAACACCAAAATCACTTCAAAAAATTGTTATCAAACAGACCTTAATATGTGATGCATCAATGGACGAGCAAAGTGTGCATTTGTTTCCCTTTAACCCATGCCACCAATACATAGATATTAATAACATATATGGATTATCCCTCCCTATCGCAAGCCACAACTCGAAACCCCATGTACTCTCATCTTCCACTATGAGCATCTACTATTTGATCACATCACAACACCCTGGCCCTACCCCACCCCGGTTGTATATCTCTCTCGTTTTGTTATCCATCTACATCTTCATAATGCGTGTTTCTTTTGTCAAGCATAACATCATATAGCTGATAAATCACCATTGTTGCTCTGGAATCTGTTGATGTATGTGCTATATAGAATGCAGTAGTGCATGTACCTTGTTTCTTGTTATTGGTTTTCAAGAAAAGTTCTTGCACGGTTTCATGCCTCATCAAAGCTGTAATTTTGTACCTATTGTAGTTGTTAAAAAGAGTTTACAAAATTTAAGTATTTATTAGGTTTTGGTTACATTCTTAGATTACAGCTCTACCTTTATGATTGTGTTTTGTACTTATCAATGAGCAAGGAAAATCAGAAGACAAAAAGACAAGTTTTGGAAACATTCTGATCTTTTAGAAAATGGCCACTTCAAATGTAAACTTTGTGAAAAAACAAGTTTACAGAGGGATCACTCATCTTAAGCACATTTTGGCTACAGTGAGTGGTCATGATGTTGCCCCTTCTGAAAAAGTGGCAGATGATGTCCAAGCATCAACCTTTGTTGTTGTTAATGCTAAGTCAAGTAATAAAAAAAATTGGAGTAATACTGCTGAGAATGGGATTGGTTCTACTTCAATCTCTTTGACTACACATTGACAGAGGCTTGGGAGAAATACCTACATGAGTTATTCACCAAGAACAACATTCCTTTCAATGTTTTTAAATCAGAGACTATCATCAAACTTTGTAACAACCACTGCCCATTATGGTTTTACTGCTTCAATTCCGAGTTATTCTACCCTTCGTGGTAGAATAATCTCTGAAGCAACATTGAAAAATATGTTGGAGAAGTAAAATTGCCTTGGATGAACACTGGCTACACCATCATATCTGACTCATAGACAGACTTAAAGAAGCGATTTTTTATCCCCCAATGTTGCTCTTTCCTTGAAGTCAGAAGAGTGTTTTCACGTGAGAATGACTAGTCCATTTTATCTTTTATACTCTTGACAGAGTGATTCAAAGTGCTGGTCCAGAAATTGTGTTTTAGATCATTTCAACTAATGCGTCCAATTATGAAAATGCATTTGATATGGTTCTTGGAAAATACCGTTGGTTGTACAAGACTCAATGTGCAGCTCATGGAATTAATTTTATGTTGAAGAAATATATGAGACTGTTAATGGGTTGAAAAAAGTTTGATGAAGCAAAACACATTGTGGAATACTTTTATAAGTCTGCCATTGTCTTGCAACTAATGAGATAATTCACAAACAAGGATCTGAAATGTCCTAATAAAACTAGGTTTACTTATCACTTCTTAATGCTTCGGTAGTTTGGTCCACACTACTAATGTAGAAGAAAAGCTCAGACTCCCAGTTGCATCAGCTGAGTGGAGGCCTGGAGGGGTTTCAGAAATTCTAGATCTATTGAAACAACTATGGAAGTATGATTGTTGATATCATTCAAAAGGAGTCATTTTAGATTAGTTCAAAAGGAGATTTTGGGGTTTATGGAACCAATTATATGATTCTTGGTTGATGGTGATGAGGCTACCTCAGGGTACTTGTATGAAGCACTAGAAAAAGCAAGAAAGTACTAGAAAAGCTTAAGGAGACAGACCATTGCTATGCCCAGATCATGAGAATCTTTGATCAAAGAATGGATCAGAATATTTTTGGTGCACTCCACCATGCAGCTGTCATTCTCAACCATGCTTACTTTTGTAATCCAAGATTCAAAAGGATTTATCAATTAAAAGAAGCAATTGATTTCATTTGTGATATATTGATTTCATCTTATCAAAGGATATGATTTTTATGGACATTTGGCATCATATCAAATGAAGAATTTTTGTTGATTTTTTTTTTCCAACAACAACAACAAAGCCTTATCCCAACTAAATGGGGTCGGCTACACAGATCATTGCCCTCCAATCAACTCTGTTTGAGGCCATACTTGATAAAAGGCCTAAGCTATGCATGTCTTTCCTCACCACCTCACCTAGAATCAGGTAGGTCAGCCCTTGGCTCTTTTAGTTCCTTCAATCTGAATCAGATCACTCATCCATACTGGAGCATCTAAAATCCTCCGTTGAAGTTTGAACATCATGAGCCACCTCAAACAACTTTCTTGTAGGTTATCATGTATCAGCACTACTCCCAAATCAGCTTTAGTATGATCGTTCCTTACGGACCTTACCTCATCCTTCCTAGCTTTGCCACACATGCATCTCAATATCCTCATCTTAGCTACACAGAAGTGTATCTATATGATGCTTCTTAACTGTCTATCATTCAGCACCGTACATCATATCCGGTCAACTGACTGTCCTATGAAATTTTCCTTTAAGTTTTAAGAGAATAAGTCGAGAACAAAACACTCCAAAATGCACCTATCCACTTCATCCATCTTATTTTAATTATCTATATCACCTTCTTTATTTATAATTGAGCCTACATACCTAAAACAATCACTTTGCGGTATCTTCCTCTCATCAAATTCCACCACCTCATTATCTGTTATTGTGTGACTAAAGTTAGACACATATACTCCGTCTTCATTCTATTGATCTTAATACCTTTTGACTCCAAAGTTGATCTCCATAACTCCAACTTAGTGTTAATCCATGTTTTTGTTTCATCTACCAAAACAATATCATCAGCCAAAAAACATACACTAAGGAAACCCATCTTTAATATCTCCGGTTAAATCATCCATGACAAACGTAAACAAATAAGAGCTTAAAGATGATCCTTGATGTCACCCAATTTCAATTAGGAATTCACTACCTTGAACCCCCACGATTCTTATACTAATCACCATACTATAATATATATACCTTTGACTATGTCCACATATTTACTTGAAACACTTCATTTCTCCAGTACTTTCCAGATTAACTCTCTAGGGACTCCATCATAAGCTTTTTCTAGATCAATAAAGACCATATGGAGGTCCTTCTTGCATTCTCTAAATCTTTCCATGAGTCTTCTAAGTAAATAAATATCTTTTATTGGGGATCTCCCTGGCATAAAACCAAATTGGTTTTCCGTGATGGTAGTTTATTGCCTCAGGCGAGTTTAAATAACTCTCCCAAAATTTAATAGTATGACAAATTAGTTTCATGCCTCTATGGTTATTGCAGCTCTGAATATCACATTTATTTCTATAAATCAAAACTACAATGCTTCTCTTCCATTCATCTGGCAATTTCCTTATGCTCGTAATCTTATTGAATAACTTGGTCAACCAAAATAATCCAAAAATGCCTAAGCTTTTCCACACTACTGGGACCCCATCTCGACCTAGCGCTTTGTGTACCTTACATCCTCCTTAAAGCTTCTTTTACTTTCAACACGCTAATTTTCAAATATATCAATGACTTTGGCGTCTTGATGGGTAAAGCAGCCTTTCGGGACACACTAACTCGAGATGTCTTCATTTAATAGGTTGTAGAAATCATAGTTGTCAAGGCGTCGCCAAGGCAAGGCAACAAAACAAGACTCTGGGGGGCTGGGCAATTAGGCGCTTTATTACATGTAGGAAAGGTAGGCGGCTTTGTCGCCTTATTACCTGAGTCGACCTCCTTTTTCTATCATTTTTTAATATTTTATTATAGTATATAATTCCAGTTATTAACACATTTATTTGACTGTGTATACAAGTAATGGTACATGTGAGATACACATGATCAATGGGCTACAAGCTGAAATGAGATGAGAAAATAAATCTTGAAGACTTCAAAAACGCTAAACTCAAGTCTAAACTCTTCTGTAGAGAAACCCTACACTTTTATGGTTTTTTCAAACTTTTGGTCTTTTACCGTTTATCTTGAATATAATATACAATGGATGTCAGTGGTAGTAGTCAAACTGATACCTAATTGCACTGCCTAGGTTAATTTTTGGAGTATGATATAAGCATACAAATAATAATAAGTATGTTAAGGGGGTATAAGAAGGGGTGCACCTTGGATGTCTTATTGACGCCTATGCGCCTAGCCGGCCAGTACCCCTCCAACACCTTGGGTCGCCTTGACAACTATGGTAGAAATAAAAATTTTAACCCATAATACCCGCACCTTAAATCCCGGGCTAACTTGGATTTTGTCTAATTATAAGTCGTATCATTGCAGACCCTCGTAGATGTTGAGCCAGAATAGTTGAGTAGCTTCTTGAACTCGTACATGGTAAGTACCCCCTACTAATAAAGTGAGGCTTAGTTAAGATATGTACATGACCCCACACATGAGGTCTTTATGTCCAAGAAGGGGTAGGAGAACAACTTCTGGCTGCACCCCACTAAATGCATCCTGTAGCCTCTAGCGGCTACAGCCAGCTGAAGCTATCAGATGCAGCTGCAACCAGTGGGCTTTGTGCCATAAAACTGCTTAATCTGAAGTGGGACCCACTTGGGTCCTTTGATACTTCAATCTGTGTTTAATGACACCTAACCAACTTAGTGGACCCTCATGACCAATTTGGGAATGTTCCGATGAACCTAACTCCAATAATCAGATTTAATCAGTTCCAGCCAATGGAGGTTAGTCCAGGCAATCGGACCTTAGCCACAAAAATCTATAAATAGGAGATGAGTGCTGAAACCCTTATTTGTTACTTAACACGGTTTTGGAGGAGAGAAAAGGGAGAGAAAAGGAGGAGGAAGAGGGGTTTTGGAGCTGGAACCTCCATTGTTGCCTTGGAGCATAGTTGTCAAGGTGTCACCTAGGCGCCCAGGAGGCCTTGTGATGCCTTGGAAAATTGGGTGCCTTGGTCGCCTAGGCGGGCTCCTTGATCGCCTAGGCGCCCCCCGTCAGGCCTCCAACGCCTTAGTTTGCCTTAGCGCCTTGACAACTATGCCTTTGAGCCTCATCATCCAGGGCTGCACCTCGTTCCCTTGGTCTTCTCAAAGTAAAACCCCTATCCTAAACCCATTGTATCTCTCCTTTCAACCTTTCAATAGCTGTAAGAACATAGGAATATATGATTTGGAGTCTAGAGATTGATGCCCTTGCCTCCATTAGCTTGGTAAGTGTTCCTCCCTAGTTTCCACCATAGGAATGACCAAAGATAGGAAACCCTAGCTTGGGATTCATTGAATCCCAAGGTTCAATGGGGTTACTGATGCCCAAAGACCCAAAAACTAATCCCTCAGTGTTTCCCACCAAGTTGGGAAGATCATAGGTGGAATTGGGATGAAACCCCATCAAGTTAGGATTGAAAACCAATTTCCCGGGGTGAAAAAGTCACCTACCGGCTGCACCTATTGCTCGCTACACCCACAACCAGTGGCATCATCCGGTTAATAATCCAAGGGTGAGATTTGATTGAGGATCTTACTGACTGCTCCTACAGGTCGTAGCCTACAACCAGTACCTTCTAGAAGGTTCTGTCAAGGACTCAAGAATCTTAGGTGCTACCGGCTGCACCTATCGGCTGATCCATCAACCGGTGGCCTATAACCGGTAGAAGGTATTTGGACTGAAAAACCCTAGGGCTCAGGGATTTTTAGGGACTTATTACTTATCATTAATTACTTAAATTTAACATGTTTAGGTACACCTCTGTGGGTATTTTCCGATGAACCTAACTCCAATAATCAAATTTAATCAGTTCTAGCCAATGGAGGTTAGTCCAGGCAATCGGACCTTAGCCACAAAAATCTATAAATAGGAGATGAGTGCTGAAACCCTTATTTGTTACTTAACACGGTTTTGGAGGAGAGAAAAGGGAGAGAAAAGGAGGAGGAAGAGGGGATTTGGAGCTGGAACCTCCATTGTTGCCTTGGAGCATAGATGTCAAGGCGTCACCTAGGCGCCCAGGAGGCCTTGTGACGCCTTAGAAAATCGGGTGCCTTGGTCGCCTAGGCGGGCTCCTTGATCGCCTACCGCCTAGGCACCCCGTCAGGCCTCCAACACCTTGGTTTGCCTTGACGCCTTGACAACTATGCCTTTGAACCTCATCATCCAGGGCTGCACCTCGTTCCCTTGGTCTTCTCGAAGTAAAACCCCTATCCTAAACCCATTGTATCTCTCCTTTCAACCTTTCAATAGCTGTAAGAACATAGGAATATATGATTTGGAGTCTAGAGATTGAAGCCCTTGCCTCCATTAGCTTGGGGAGTGTTCCTCCCTAGTTTCCACCATAGGAATGACCAAAGATAAGAAACCCTAGTTTGGGATTCATTGAATCCCAAGGTTCAATGGGGTTACTAATGCCCAAAGACCCAAAAACTAATCCCTCAGTGTTTCCCACCAAGTTGGGAAGATCATAGGTGGAATTGGGATGAAACCCCATCAAGTTAGGATTCAAAACCAATTTCCCGGGGTGAAAAAGTCACCTACCGGATGCACCTATTGCTCGCTACACCCACAACCAGTGGCATCATCCGGTTAATAATCCAAGGGTGAGATTTGATTGAGGATCTTACTGACTGCTCCTACCGGTCGTAGCCTACAACCAGTACCTTCTAGAAGGTTCTGTCAAGGACTCAAGAATCTTAGGTGCTACCGGCTGCACCTATCGGCTGATCCATCAACCGGTGGCCTATAAACAGTAGAAGGTATTTGGACTGAAAAACCCTACGCTCTAAGGGATTTTTAGGGACTTATTACTTATCATTAATTACTTAAATTTAACATGTTTAGGTACACCTCTGTGGGTATTTTCACAAGGGAACTCACGTGCCCTCAAAATTCCGAGTTATACGCATCGTCATGGTGAGCGGATTTGGCTTGGATTATTTTAGGGAATGTTTATTGTTCTCACGCGTGAACATGCCATGCTATGCTAGATATAATTATATATATGTCATCTAATTACTGCAATGCCAGTGTCATGAATTTTCATTATATCAATTGTTTATTATTATCTCTTATTGATTATTGGTTGGTGTTGGTTGTTGGATGTTTACTTTGCTTTGTGGTGTTCGGTGTGACCGAGGGTTGTTCTAGTACCGTGACTGCCATGTGAGCCCTGTCAATTTCTTATCCTAAGCTTGTGGGAATCCGATGTGGTCGATGGGAGTTCCTATACAGCGATCCCCACAAGTGTATAACTAATGGTTGAATTGGTTATTGTCATGTAAAATTGTATCTGGTTAGGTGTATGATCCCATGTGATTGCACCTCTCCCAACAGGAGGTTATGTGTTGGGGACCCCAATTATGAAAGGGTGTGAACATGGGCGTGGTACCTTCCTTCGTCGCTGAGTTTTCTTCCATTGTTGCAAGTGTATCGGACATGTTTGGTCAAGGGCGCGATGCTCTTCCATCAGGGCCGAGGTTCATTTTGGTGTTGGGAGAGTATCAGCCATGTATCCCGTAATATACCCCCCCCCCCCCTTCGTGACTGATGTTCGTTACGGTGTCAGGGATGAAGTCTCGACAGTACTGATCTGTTTGTAACTAAGATGCCAGCCAAGAAGGGGCCTACAATAGAGTTGGATGAGTGTCACCCAACGTGCCAAGCCGATGCAAAATCCATCCCCAATGAGGGTTTTTTTCCCTACAGGCGGGGCAGTACCCAAGATATTCTGTTTGCAGTTCACAAAAAAGAAAAAAGAAAAAAACTGACCTAATTAATATATTCATTTATCCTATCTTGCATGTTTGCAAGTTCCCAATCCCCACGCTGCGCATGTTGAAGCTCACCCCGATGTGGGTGTTTCTTTTCAGATGTTGGTGCAAGTGACATTGTTGTCGATTACTTGGATGCTCCTTTCTTCATAGACTACCACGAGTATGTGGAGGACCTGGTTTCTGAGGCACACGCCTCCGATTGCTTCTGTGACACCTGTGCCTATTGTGGCCAGGCATCAGTTTTGAGATACTTTATTATGGGACTGAGTATCAACAGATTTGTATACAGTTTTGTATATTTATTATGTTGTGTTTAACTTGTTGATACAGATAACACAAGTAATGTATATAACCACCAGTTTGATTCCATCTGATTTACTGTGTACTCTGATTATTGTGGGTGTTATGTCATTCGTGAAGTGTCGATGTGATGTGGTGCCACCATATCGAGATCTTGGTGTTAGGTTGGGACTACAGTAAACTACCTAGTCATAACCTCAGTGTTTCAGGAGTGGGTTGTGACAACATTGTTATCAGAGCCCTAATGCTCTGTCACCATCGCATTGCATCCATGACATGTAACACAGGTTACGGTAAGCTGATGGTTAGGAATCAATTAAAATTTTTATAATATGAACAAACTTACTATTAAATAACACTTCCTTAAATAGTTGTAAAACCAAACTAGAAATGAGACAAATAAAAAACACAAGTTGATGAACGAAAACTAAGTAAGCTGATTTCCCTAAATTTAATCCTTTTGTACATCTTACATTGATTACAAAAAGTTGGCTTATAAGTCTGAGCCATGCCAAAAGAAAAGAAAAGTATATAACATATCTACCTAGCTACTGGTCCCCAAACTGTAGTGCTGATGGCGATGCCGGCTCTCATAAACCTGATGACTAGCCTCTGGTGAATCTGATGCCGGTGGAGGTATTGGAGGAGCCAGTGGTGCTGATGGTGTTGAGGTGGTCTAGGTGCTGGTCCAACTGAAAAGACTAGTCTCAACCTCATCACCTCCACCTGGGTGTCCACCTACCTAAACTCCATCAAGCTGATATGCTCACCCATCGCATCGAGGAGCTTGCCTACACGCATCTCTAGTATATTGAGTCGAGTGGAACACCACTCAGGGAGACCCAACAGCCACTCCCAGACTGGACCCTAGGAATGCTCTGTGAGGATGAAGCACTCTTAAAACTTAAAAGTACCAGCTGGAGCTAGAGCTAGAGCTAGAGGTTGCTATTACTAATGCTCCCCCTAATCCCCCTACTGATCAGCTGGGACATTCGCTGCACCTCCGGGCTGCGTAGCCTAAGCACCTAATGGTGGATACTAAGCCTCGGCCTCGCCATCGCTCAGTTGTATCTGGTGTAGATGCATCCGTGTAATAGAGGTCCAATCGAAGTCCCCTGACCCCGGTCCGTTCTTCTCGACCTCCCCATCCATGTTTACTCCTAGACGCATGAATAAGTATGTCAGCAACTTTCCATACGGCAAGTTGCCCACCCTCGAACTGACGGCAAATATCATCATTTTCATGAGTATATAGAGTAGACACAACTGGTACCTCGTGTCTATGCAGTATGCCAAGTACTCTTGGAAGACGCTTACCTCGTCTTGTGACCCCCCCCCCTTCGGTAGGATATTATGCTGAATGATCCTAATGTAGACCATAGGGTTGGGTCTGAAGTCCTCCTCAGGGTACTTGTCATCCCCTCTAGCCCTCCTCTGATCTTTGGGCTTCAATAGATGGGCAAGGATCTCAAGCCGATCAGCCTCAGACATGAAATTCTCAGCTCTAGGGCCAGCATAGACTCAACTCCCCCACATTAGAGATACCTAGGATCTCTGCCAACCTCGCAGTGTCAAAGGAGATGTCGACACCCCTCACCCTGCTGGTGATCCTGCAATCGTCGTCATCCAACTTGCGGAACTATAGGTTGTAGCGGAAATATTGCAATAGGTTCGGGTGGGTCACCACCCGATAGGATAAGACGAGCAAGTGTGTGATCCTCGCATAGTACAACGAACCTCCTAGGTTCCACCTTCTTCATTCTATACTCAACCCACTCGGCTTCATCCACATGTGACCTAAACAAAATCTGGTCATACTTAGGTACCAGTGGTGGGGGTGGATTGCAAGTTCAAGAGTAATTCCTCGCTACGGTCTTGCGTCCTACCATTTTGTACCTACAAGGCACAAACAAGAAGTTAGGAATAACAATGTTACAAGAAAATTATTTTAGTACAAGAGAAATCGAACCCAATGTGACCTAGGGTTTTCAAAAGTGCGAGAAACCCAACACAGAAGTCATTCCCCTACTAGTTTTCATGATTCAATCATGATTTGAGTGTTAGAATCGGAAGGAGTTAGAGTTTTTAGTAACCTTCGCACTTAGGGTTTCTATGTTCAAAATAAGTTAAACCGAATATGGTCAAACCTAGGGTTTACCTCAAACCATTGATTGGGTAAGTTTCTAAAACAAAGTACAGTCGAATCAAACTGTGTGAGATGCAAGGTTTAGAAAGTACCCAAAGGAAGTTAGGGTTCTGGGGATTTGAAAAAAAAAAAAAAAAAAAAAAAAAAACCTAGAAAATGGGGAAAAAGTGATAGGAACTTACCATTGATGAAGCTAGAACACTCGGAGAGTCAATTAGACAGCTCGAAATCACTTGGGAAACTTCTTGGAGTTCTCCCAGCCGCACCCAAAATCACCATAGCCGGAAGAGTTCTAATTTGAAATGTTAGAAATGACCCGCGGATGGGTATTTTAGAGACTGTTTAGCCCTGGTCAACAACCGGTATGATGTACCCCATCCTGACATGGGAGCTATTCAAGGAAGTTTTCTTTGGGAACAACTTCTTTCTTTGGGAACACAAGATACTCTGTGCCAGCTACATAATGGAGGGAGAGTCCTACTCATGGTGGGTTTCTACTCAACCCATTCCAGAGGCTGCCCACCCTCTCCTAACATGGGAGCTATTCAAGGAAGTTTTATTTGGAAACTACTTCCCTGAGAGCTTCAGAGACAGGAAGGAGGTGGAGTTCACAGGCCTGTTAAAAAGGCCGAGGTTGGTGCTGGAGTACTAGCAAAAATTTGAGGATTTATACTACTTCGCCCCAGCTCATACACGTACTGACAGATTGAAGGCTAAGAAATTCGGGAAGGGGCTGAAGCCCAACATTGGAGCTATTGTGAGAGCTTTGAAGGTTAAGACATGTGCTGAAGTGGTGCAGACCACAAAGTCACGAGAGGGCTATACCCAGCAGCAGAGAAATACAGAGAAGAGGCCCACAGCATTTCCAAACTTAAGGGGACCATATAAGGCCCCCGGGGCCCAATAATACAGTCCGGCCCCCTTGTGGTCCAGACCACCAGATGTGGGACAACGAGCTCCAAGACCTATGCCTCCAGCACTCACACAGCCGACAGGAGTTCCGTTTAAGGGTTAACCAAGGGGCCAGCCCGGGCAGATGATTAGACAATGCCCACAACGGGTAGGGCCTGGTGCACTACTGCCCCAGCCACCTAGACGTCAGCAGTTGCAGGCCGTTGGTCGTCCTCAGTTGCCACCACAGGGCAACAGGCCTCAATGACGTATCTTTGTTGTGACAGCAGATGAGGGGGAGGCATCCCCAAGAGTATTGACAGGTAACTTTTAAACCAAACTTGTCAATTGGGATTTTTTATGATAACAATCTTGGGCTGCATGTTATTGATCATGATAATGTAGGTACACTTCTTATTTCTCTTATCCATGCACGAGTCTTCTTTGACACGGGGGCAATGCATTCGTTTGTTTCCCCGGATTTTGCCAACAAGATGGGAATTTTTCCTAAGTGTTTGACTCAGAAGTTGTCAATTAGCACCCCCGTGGGAGTTGTAGTGAGACTGGACACAATCTATGAGCCCTGCCCAATACAGATTAATGACAAGGAGAAGATAGTCCATCTCGTCCAGCTAGATATGACAAACTTTGATGTCATTCTAGGTAAGGACTGGCTTTCAGCTTATTGAGCCAGTGTCAGATGTGCAGAAAAGGATATAGTATTCAAGCCTAGGGGCAAGGAAGAGTTTGTGTTCGTTGGAAACAAGCCAAGTCGAAGAAGCTATTGATATCCACCTTGAAGGCTGGGAAGTTGTTGAATTTAAGGTTGTATGGGATACCTAGTCTCAATAGTAGACAGCAAGGCGGAATTCCCTCTTTTGCAAGGTCGTGATATAGTAAGGGAATTCTTGGATGTGATTTTGGAAGACTTACCTGGGTTGAACCGGACCACAAGAGAGTTTCTCATTGACCTGTTACCAGGATCAGCACCTTACCAGATGGCACCTATGGAGTTGCAGGAGTTGAAGACTCAGTAACAGGACCTTATAGACAAGGGTTTTTTCTAGCGTGTCTCCTTGGGGAGTACCGGATTATTTGTCAAGAAGAAGAATGGCAGTGTGAGATTGTGAGATTGTGCATGGATTATTGGGAATTGAAGAAGCTCACCATTAAGAACAAGTATCCATTGCCCAAGATCGATGACTTGTTCGATCAGTTACACGGGGCGAAGGTCTTTTCCTAGATAAACCTCAGATCAGAATATCATCAACTCAAGATCAAGGCTAGTGATATATCCAAGATGGCATTTAGGAATCGGTATAGACACTACGAAATCCTAATGATGTCTTTGGGTTGACAAATGCCCTAGCAGCATTTATGAATTTGATGAACAAAATGTTCCATGATTTTTTGGACCACTCTGTCATTGTTTTTATAGTTATAGATGACATTCTGGTATACTCTAAGAACAGAGAAGAGCATACAGAACACAAAAGGCAAACATTACAAAGGCTAAGAGAAGAGAAATTGTATGCCAAATTCAAAAACTATGAGTTTTGGTGGTGAGAGGTAGCATTTTTGGGACACGTAGTCTCAAAAACAGGCAGAGTCATTGACCCTAGCAAGGTCAAGGCAGTACTTGAATAGGACAGGCCAAAGACATTTATAAAGATCGGAAGCTTTTGGGATTAGCTGGGTATTATCGGAGGTTTATTGAGGATTTCTCCCGCATTGCGATCCCGTTGATCCAACTGACCCGAAAGGGCCAAAAGGGAGTAAAGTTTGAGTGGTCTGATGCATTCGAGGAGAGTTTCAAGAACCCGAGCAGAAGTTAGTGACAGCCCCAATTCCCACCATTCCAACAGGTACAAGTAGACTAACAGTGGAGGAAGGTTTGCCTATGCCTCACGTTAGTTGAAGGATTATGAGAAGAACTACTCCACTCATAACTTAAGAGTTGGCGGTGGTAATTTTTAACTTAAAAATCTAGAGGCATTATCTTTATGGTGAGAAGTTCGAGATTTTCTCAGATCACAAGAGCCTCAAGTACTTCTTCACTCAGAAGGAACTTAATATGAGACAGAGGAGATGGCTAGAGTTGATTGCAGACTGATTGTGATATTCGGTATCACCCAGGGAAGGCCAATGTGCTTGCCGATGCACTCAGTCGGAAGTCTGTCACAGTGACGTGATTCATTCCATGGCAGCACTTTTGGAAATGTATTTATTCAGGAAACCAATTCTATCCCCGAGCCAGAAATTCCTACCACAGAGTAGCTTGTTCAGGAAATTGTAGGTTACATTGCTAGCATATTGTCGACATTGACAATTCAACTGTCACTTATAGAGGAAATCAAGGGAGCACAACTCCCTAATCAAAATTTGCCTAAATTGGAGAGAGATATTAAAGGGACAAAACAAGATCCGGATTTCACCTTGGATGGAGAGGGAATTCTCAGATAAAGAGGTAGGATATGTGTGCTAGAAGGTTCCAAGGAATTAACAGGTATCATTTTGCTCGAGGCACGAGGGCGAGCCTTGGTGTGATGGTAAGTTGTCATATTGCAACCTGGTGGTCATGGGTTCGAAACACGGAAACAGCCTCTTTGCGTTGTGGGGAGTAAGGCTGCATACATTCTGCCCTCCCCAGACCTTGCAGTAAAGGGAGCCTCATGCACTAGAACGCCCATTTTGCTCGAGGCGCACAAGTCACCTTACACAGTGCACCTGGGTAGTACCAAAATGTACAAGGATCTAAAGACTAACTACCGGTGATAGGGCATGAAGAATGACACAGCCACTTTTGTGTCCAAGAGTGTTGCTTGTCAACAGGTTAAAGCTGTGCAGCAAAGACCATCTGGGTTATTGTAACCACTTCCTGTGTTGGAATGGAAGTGGGAGTACATCACCATGAATTTTATCACTGGATTGCCCTTGACTCCTCATTCAATGGATGCCATTTGGGTAATTGTGGACTCGTTTCATTCCTATGTGGCCACAGTATGTCATGAACCGACTAGCACAACTTTATTTGGACAATATAGTCAAACTTCATGGAGTACCAGCTAGTATCGTGTCTAATAGAGACCTTGATTCATGTCCAGATTTTGGAAGAGTTTGCAGATAGCTATAGGTACACAGCTAAGTTTAGTACGGCCTTCCATCTTCAGAAGGATGGGCAGTCTGAAAGGACCAATTAAACTTTGGAAGACATGCTGAGAGCATGTGTGAGAGACCTAAAAGGTAGTTGGGACCAGCATCTTTCTCTCATCGAGTTTGCATATAATAACAAAAACTAGGCCACCATAGGTATGGTTCCTTATGAGGCACTGTTTGGCAGGAGGTGCCATAAGCCCATATACTGGGAAGAGGTCGATGAGAAAAGGGTACTAGCGTCAGATATTATTCAGGAGACTAGTGAGAAAGTCGACATGATCAGGAAAAGGATCAAGGCTGCGCAATCTAGATAGAAGAACTATGCTGATGTAAGGCGTTAGAACTTTGACTTTGACGTCAAGGACTAAGTGTTTCTCAAGGTGTCTCCCACCAAAAGGTGTTGAGATTTCAGCAGGGCAAGTTGAGACCCAGGTATGTGAGTCTGTATGAGGTTTTGAAGAGGGTCGAGGCAATAGCTTACCAGTTGGCACTACCTCTAGCATTGGCAAATGTGCACGACGTATTTCACGTGTCGAGGCTAAGGAAATATGTCCAGGATCCACCACATATTTTGAAATCTGAGCCACCACAGCTCAACATCGATCTATCTTACGAGGTGGTGCCTAAGGCAATTATGGATCGGAAGACACAGGATCTCTAAAAACGTACCATCTCCTTTGTTAAGGTACGGTGGAGGAATCACCCAACGCAGGAGGCTTCGTTGAAAAGAAGAGATGTGATCTAAATACCCGCACGTGTTCAACACTGTAGGTATGTCAAATTTCGAGGACGAAATTTCTATTAAGGTGGGAGGAATGTAAGACCCACATCCAAAATCTCAGGCAAACTTAGATTTTATCTGATGATATATCTCACCACTGTAGACACCGTGGATATGGAGCCAGTATTGTCCCGCAGCTTCCCGAACTCCAACATGGTAAGTACCCCTACTAATAAAGTGAGACTTAGTTAAGATATATGCATGACCCTACACATGAGGTCTTTATGTCCAAGAAGGGGGGTGGGAGAACAAAGGGGAAAAACCATGCGGTTTTCACCTACCAGCTACACCCAACCAGATGCAGCTTGTACCTCTACCGGCTGCAGCTGCAACCGGTGGGCTTTGTTCAGCAAAACTGCTTAATCTGAAGTGGGACCCACTTAGGTCCTTTGACACTTCAATCTTTGTGTCCAATGACACCTGACCAACTTAACGGACCCTCATGACCAATTTAGTAATGTTCTTAGGATCCTTACTCCAAGAATCGAAATTAATCAGTTCCAGCAAAAGGAGGCCAGCCTAGGCAATCCGACCTCAGTAACAAAAGTCTATAAATAGGAGATGAGGGCTGAAACCCTCATTTGTCATATCACATGATTTGTGAGGAGAGAGAAGGGAGAGAAAAGGAAAGAAGGAGAAGGAGGAAGAGAGGGACTTTGGAACTGGAACTGGAACTTCCATTGTTGCCTTGGAGCCTCATCATCCGAAGCTGCACCTAGTTTCCTTGGTCTTCTCGAGGTGAGACCCCAATCCTAGACCCATGGTATCTCTCCTCTCAACAATCTAACAGCTGTAAGGACCTAGGAATCTAGGTTTGGAGTTTAGGGATTGATGCCCTGGCCTCCATTAGCTTGGGGAGTGTTCCTCCCTAGCTTCCCACCATAGGAATGACCTAGGATAGGAAACTGTAGCTCGGGATTCATTGAATCCCAAGGTTCAATGGGGTTATTTATACCCAAAGGCCCGTTTCCCACCAAGATGGGAAGATCATAGGTGGAATTGGAATTTGGGATGAAACCCCATCAAGTTAGGATTGAAAACCAATTTCCCAAAGTGAAAAAATACCTACTGGTTGCTCTACCCACAATTGGTGGCATCATCCGGTAGATGATCGAAGACTGAGATTTGACTCAGGAATCCTACCGGATGCTCTTGCCGGTCGTAGCCTGCAACCGGTAGCATCAATCGGTCGCTTCCAGAAGGTTGTGTCAAGAATTTCAGGTGCTACGGACTGTACC
Organism: Protea cynaroides; assembly: GCA_028583415.1. Lineage (NCBI taxonomy): Eukaryota > Viridiplantae > Streptophyta > Magnoliopsida > Proteales > Proteaceae > Protea > Protea cynaroides. Next base: position 93,022,846 of record CM053269.1, read on the forward strand.
TATAGGCTGATCCATCAACCAGTGGCCTACAACCAGTAGAAGGTATTTTGACCAAAAAACTCTAGGGCTCAAAGGGCATTTTAAGGACTTATTACTTATCATTAATTACTTAAATTTAACATGTTTAGGTAAACCTTTTAGAGAATTCTCACTAGGGAAATCACGTGCCCTCGAAGTTCTAAGTTATACATTATACGCACCGTCGAGGTGAGTGGGTTTGGCTGGGATTATTTTACTGAATGTTTATTGTTGTCACGTATGAACATGCCATGCTATGCTAGATAAAATTTTACGTATGTAATGAAATTACTGCAATGCCACTACCATGCATTTTCATTACATCAATTGTAAACAATTGTCTCTTGTTGATTATTGATTGGTGTTGGTTGTTGGATGTTTGCTTGTATGGGGTCCGGTTTGGCCAAGGGTTGTTCCGGTATCGTAACTATCATGAGAGCCCTATCATTTCTTATTGTACGTTTGTGGGAATCCAGTGTGGCTGATGGGAATTGCAATACCACGATCCCCACAGTGTACAGCTTATGGTTTGAATTAGTTATTATCATGTAGAATTATATCTAGGTAGGTAGATGATCCCATGTGACTACACCCCTCCCAACAGGGGGTTATGTGTTGTTGTAGGCCTAATTATGAAAGGGTATGAACATGGTTTGGGCAAGGGCGTGACGCTCTTCCATCAGGACCCCGGTTCGTTCCGGTGTTGGGAGTGTCGACCACGTATACCGTAATACACCCCCCCCCCTTCGTTCCGGTGTTAGGAGAGTCTTCTGCTGATTTACTATGTACTCTGATTATTGTGGGTGTTATGTGATGTGTTGATGTGATGTGGTGCCACTGTATCAAGATCCTAGCGGTAGGTTGGGCCGGCGGTAAGCATCCTAGTTGACCGAAAAACACTCTCTTCTTAATGTCTTATTCCTTACTAGAACTTTACCATCTACACTTTTAATACATCTAACATGGTCGAAATCTCTACTCTTCCCTTCCCTATTTTAGCCATCTTATAGATAGATTTTTTTTTTTTTTTTTTTTTTGGTGCTCATATTGTTATAAAGATTTTCATATTTCTTCGCCCTTGCTTTCCCACAATCTTTTTAGCATCATTTCTGAAAATTTTCTACCTTTTTAGATCCTCCACCTCCGTAGTCCTTTACCATGTCTTAACACTAGCTTTCTTAGCTTTAATGACAGCTTAAAACTTATCATCCCACCACCAAGACACCCTAATAATGACATTTTCCTTTCACTTCTCCTTGGACATCTTTAGTAACCTTCTTAATGCAAGCAATTATCTTGTTTCACATCATGTTACTATCTGCATCAAAGTCTCAATTCCTTGTTTGACCACTTTATCAGTAAATGCTATGAAGCTATCTCCTCTTAAGATCCTCCACCCCATCCTAGGGCAAATAAGCTCACGTTTCTTATGATTAAGTGTAATGAGAGTATGGAACACATATCCATAACCAATAATCCATGTTGCGTGGTTAGGCTGTCCCCCGATACAACTTTACAATCCTAACATAATAACCTATTGGACCTTCTAGTAAAAAGAAATCAATTTGGCTACCATGATTGTCATCCTTGTAAGTGTAATAAAAACTTTCAATTTAGAATTTTTACTTATTTTAAGTAAACATTATTTGTCATCAATAATTGCACATTTATAATTGTTCTCTTTTTTTTTATCAATTGTAGAGTTTGATGGCCTATTCATGGTGACATTGTTCTTATTCTACAAAAGTATGCCATTCGAATTTTAAGCCAACCATGTAGTTATTCATCTGGTGAGAGGAATTGGAGTGTCTGGGATGAAACACAAATAAAAAAGAGGAAAAAGACATCAGCAGAAATGTTAGATGACTTAATCTATGTCAAGATGAATTCACAATGGAAAGAATGAACTTGAACAGGAAAAAAAAATGGTACCAATCTTGACAACATTAGTGATAACATTTCTGCTAGCATTGTTGAAGACTTGGTATTAGGTGCAATTGGCACTTAAACTGAGAGTGAGACTTGACTCCTAGACAGTTTTATTTGATTTATTTGAATTCTGGACATGTGATTGTTGTAATGCTTTTATGGATGTTTTCCAATATTTTCTTTATAGTATTTTTTTTTTTTTAATGGATGATGGTATTAGGTGGATCGATAGTTATGATTTTGAATCTTTATTTCAATATTTATGTCATTTGTACGTTATGAAAGAAATATAATAGATTGATAATAAGAAACGGGTACAACAAATTTTAAAAAATGAGCAACCTAATACTGTCTGGATTTTTCTTTTAAATAAACGAATAATTACAGAATCAATCCGAATCTGAATTTTATTTTTTAAGTCCGCCTTTTTTTACCGCATTTTTAATCAAATTCTTAAATTATAAAAATGAATCATTTTGAATTATTTGTCTTACGAACAATTCCTAAATCCAAATTTGCTATCATCCAGACTGCACACTATAAGTTGAAAGTTGGGATTGCCACATCATCTGTCCACATGTCAAAAACTACGCGGCCATATCAGAAGCTGTTCCTATGTGGGCCGAGCAAAGAACCCTTGGCATAAATGATAATTTTTTTTTAATAGAAAAAGGAGGGAAAATGCAAGCCCACTACACGGGAACTTTGTGACTTGTACTTCTTGCTAAGGAGTTCGATAGAGAGTTGAACAATCTTGGCCTCCAAAGAAACAACATGTCAAATTAGTGAGACTAGTCTCTCACCTCGCCAATCAAAATTGGAGTATCTCAAAGACTGAAGGGGGCTACTAACCCACCTAACAACCATAAGACAATTTCCTTTCACCAGCAAGTTACAGAGATCCATAATCAGAACAATCTCAACCCCAGAAGGAGTGCAATCAGTTTTACTCCGGTTCTAATATCACAAGAAGAAATCTCTTCTTTTATTTTCTTACTTTTTTTTTACTTATAAATGAAAATACTGTAGAAGATACACAGGGAATGCAACAATGAATGAGAAAATTGGAAAAACTAGAAGGCAATTCCAAAAAAGAGAACATAATAACAGCGCTCCAAAGTAGTGGCAAAGAGAAACCATTTGAAAATCTAAAAATAATTAGTACCTTTAACAAGAAACAATAATAGGACCTCATAAAGCAATGAGACTATCATGGAGAACCAGATAAAGACCTGCAATAATACATGAATAAGTCAAGCAACCTGGCAATAACTAAAATGATTCATCAGTAAAGAGGAATAAGAACTACTAAAATATTCATTTAGAAATAAGTTTTGTCTCATTTCCACACATAATATTGAACCAGATACAAGACTTTAAAAAAGAATACTAAATAAACTAATTTGAAGCTACTTCCTGTCAACAAAAAAGAATAAGAGGTATGCCTATTATGAAAATTAGGAACATCTTGGTGTGCACTATTATTTGAAAGAATGTACAGACAAACAAAAAAAAAATGAAAACTAGGAACATCTTTGGCATGCACTATTAATTGAAAGAATGCACAGACAAACACACAAAAAAACACCTTTGGGTATGTACTTTTAATTGAACAACACTGCGCACATGCACACACAAACAATTTTGGTGATAAAATTATAGAAGTGTACTAGGTATAAATCATTTACCCAGAAATTTTCTCCTGTTCACCAACAAGTCATAGAGGAAGAATCAGAACTTAACAAAGAGTAGGAAGCAGTCTTATAAAAGTGACAACTAGGGAAGCATAGGAGCTTCAGGGCAAGACTGACTGACCCATCAAGTCAAGCCATGACTGGTTGGCGACATTCAGGTCCTACCATTAGCAACGCAACTTTTTGCTCAAACTTAAAACTGTGAACCTTATCAGCCATGAGCATGCAGCCACCCAAACATTGTTGTGGTCTTCATTTACTATCAGAATGTGATACCAACCCTGAATTTAAAAAGTAAATAAATAAATAAAAAAAAATTTTCTCCTCAACTACTGCAAAATAGCCAGTCAATGCTTCGCCTCAACAAGCCCAAATGCTTATTCAACAACTTGCTGCTTTGACAACTTTGGCATGGATATATCAGTGATCAAGACCTTGAACTGTGTAGCCCAAGAAAGTACTGGCTATCCACAGGACATTAGATACAAAAGCACTAGCTGGCTATCTGCCAATACAGCTCCAATAGTAAGGGATTTGGTCATTCAATCAGATATTGTAGGGCCCCCATGACAGTGATGGAAACCGTAACCCACAGTTTTCTGAGCTTGCAGTTGGTATATTTTCAATATCTCCCATAAAGAATCTTTGAACTGTCTAGACTCTATAAAAAAAAATGTAATTTAAGAGTGATAGGGAGAGACTGTTTTAAGTTTCTGAAAATTTCTGGAGATGTAGCTCTATGGCTATGAACTTTCAAGACATTGAAACTGACTTATCCATCTTGGTAGTTCTACAGCTATAAACCGTCAGGACTTAGAAAACTGGTTTATCCATCTTGGTAACTCTATGGCTATGAACCTTCAGGACGCTGAAACTGGCTTTATCCATCTTGGTAGCTCTACGGCTATGAATCTTCAGGACATTGAAAACTGGCTTATCCATCTTGGTAGTTTTATGGCTATGAACTTTCAGGACATTGAAATGACTCATCTTGGAAGTCTTCGCCGACTTTGAACCTTCGAGGTTTTGATATATAGATGTACTTGTCGATGGATGCCTAGGGAGCCATTTTGAGGCTTGGAAATCTTGAAGCTGAAGGTTACAAGACCAAGCAAGGTCACCAAGATAGATAGCTCAATAATCAAATTCATGATGAAGGTACAAGACCAGGCAAGGTCGCCAAGACAGATGGCTCAGTTATCAAATTCATCATGAAGGTACAACACCAGGCTAGGTCGCCAATAGAGATGGTTCAGTTATCAAATTCATCATGAAGGTTACAAAACCAGGCAAGGTTGCAAAGATAGATAACAAGATTGCCAAGAAAGATGATCCAATTCCATCAATCAAGTTCATCCAGAAGGTTACAAAACCAAACAAGGTTGCCAAGAAGGATATTTTACAGTTATCAAGCTCATCTGTAAAGGTTACAAGACCCAATGAAGGTTGCCAAGATAGGTGATCAATTTTCTTTGGGTTCAAGATCAAGCACGGTCACCCAAGTACATTTTTCAACATATGACGGATGCAGGTTCCAAACCCCAACAGCTTCCGAGACACCTGGCAAATCGTCGCAAATGCATAAAGAATCTTGAGATGTTCTGATAATGCAACATTCAAATTCCAAGAGAATTTCATAATACCAACTGGAAATGCCAGCATGATTTTAGAGTAATTGAAATATTGTAGTATACATCAATCTGGTCGTGTAACCAATTAACATCTGCAGTTGCACCTTGCAATTGAATTAATATTCAAATATCTCCTGTCATGCATCCATAATTCCATACATCTACAGCTCTGTCATCTTGTCATGTAGTAAAGGTGATGACATACAAAAATGCTCAGACTATGTTTTAATTGAGTTCGAAATCATCTACCTATGGAGGTCCTTGTTCGCTGCTACAGGCACTGTCAAGTTCAAAATCTTATTCACCCCCCAAAAAAAAAAAAATAAAAGGGGGTCAAAATCTTGAGTGTCAAGGGTGTTTCGACCTTTGGGATAACTGAGAAAACCGAGATCTTGACGGCGAGAAGAGTGTAAAAACCTCACGAAGGCTAAAAAATTGTGTTTTGGAGCTAAAATGGTCATTTTAAGGCCTGATACTACAAGGAAACCCTATTTTAGCATACATAACACATTTAAACCATAAAATTGTAAAAATAATTACACATGGTGATTGTTTAGGTTTACACTCATATATTTAGCAGTGTCGATCTGAAATTCAAATGTAAACCTAGGGTAATATTAGCTATTCTACATAATGTTACTCTAGTAGAAGATCAAAGAAAGCCAAACGAGCCAATGAAATTATATTTTAGGTAAAGAATAAACATGATAACACTTAATTAGTTAATTGTCATAATCAAAAAACCCAAAGTAGTCAAGTACCCATACAATCATAATTTGTATATTATGTCCAGACTAGTCGAGAACTGGTCGAAAATGCCGAGACCAATTGAGAACTGTCTCGTGTGAAATCTTGTCTCTACCTATTCGAGAACATCGAGAATCTCAAGATCTCAGCGAGATCTCGTCAAGATTTTGAACCATGGGCACTGTACTTCATTAAGAAGCATTCTCAATTAGTGAAAATTTTTCTTCTTCCCAGTGAATCTTGCTTGCTAATATTTCTGTTGAAGCCATCAATATCTTCCAAGAAAACACTATGAAAAGGCAACTTAGCCATGGACGTGACATCCTAGACATGTGGAAAATCAGCACAACATGTTTAAGTTCCTACAACCCCTATTTCATCTATAAGCTTACTCAAAACATTTTGCTTCAACCAATAAACCTCAAATATTTCATTTGAGCAGAAAAAAAAATAGAAAATCCATTTCACTGAAATATTTCTTTCAGAGATTCACAGATTCTGCAACTTCAATATGCCCAACTGTCATGGCACATTTCGGTCTGTTTCCAGGTGTTTCTGCTAAAATCACTAGAACTCGTCACTTGTTAGCTTTCTCATTTTCTAGTAAAATCTATTAGCATCTTGCTGGGTTAACACAAAAATCCATCTAACTCAATCTAAGATTATCACGTTTTAGACCATTTCAGGGATTTGCTATGATCCAAACCCATACTTTTGAATAGATAAATGCTGCTTGCTTTAGTTACAATGTTTTATTCCACTTAAATCTACCCTAATTCACTTTCCATACAACAACAAAAATAAAGCTTGATCCCAACCAAGGTTTCAAGTACCGACACGATACGGGGCATGTCGGCCAATAAGTATCGGTATCGACAATGGTCGATACGATACACGGCGATACGTATCTTATTTTTTTTAAATAAAATTGTATCCATGTGTATCGGCCGTATCAAACCGATACGGGTCGATACAGTACGATACGCATCGATATAGTCCGATACACGTATTTTTTTTTTAAAAAAAAACCTACCAGAAACAGAGTCGGCCAAGAAGGAAGAAGAAGAGGAAGAGGAAGAAGAAGAAGAAAGAGGGAGAAGAAGAAAGAGGAGGAGCTGCCGCCGTTGCAAGCAGTAGCCACTCGCTGCCGCTAGAAGAGAATCAAACAGCAGAGCAGCAGGTACTGCCGCCACCCCAACAGGAGGAGAAGAAGAGTAGCAGCAGCGATCGCCACTGCCACCAGAGGAGAAGCAGACAGCAACAGTGGCCATCGCCGCCGCAGCTAAAAGAGGGGAAGAAGAAGAAGAAGAAGAGGAAGGATAAAAAAAAATACTAACCGATGCGATCTTCGTCCTCAGCAATCAGCTCCAGCCATCGGCTCCAGCAATTCCGTCCACTGCGATCATCCCTGCGATCATCTCCACTCTCCAGCAATCTCTGATCGTCTCCACTTTCCAGCAATCTCTGTATCATATAACAGAGAAGAAAAGCCCCTTTATCTCATATAGTCCATGGGGCATGATCCCATGTATCACATTTTATATTAACATATACTGTACACCACTTAAAAGTTAAGAAATGGTATTAATTTTATAAAGAAAAAAATATAAAAAAATTAGTTAATCGGAGGTAAATTAGTGTGATTAGTGTAAATAAAAATTTTATAAAGAAAAAATAATAAAAATTAGTCAATGGAGGTAAATTAGTATGATTAGTGTAAATAAAAATTTTATAGTTTATATACATACCTATGACTGGAAGTAATGTATGGACTCCAATCACTTAATGTCTTGTAATTAGACCATAAAATTGGTTAATTATAGTGTTTTTATATTTTAAATTTGTGTTTTATATATTTCTTAAGCAATCTTATGCATATTTTGCCTGTATCCATGCGAATCCATGCGTATCCACATTATCCACGATACGATACTATACGTCTCTTAATTTTTCGCTGACCAATACAGTATCAATACACGATACTTAATTCCTTGATCCCAACTAAATGGAGCCGACTACATGGATTTTCATCCTTCAATCAGCTTTGCTCGAGGTCATATTTGAAACAAAGCCTAAGCTATGCATGTCTTTCCTCACCACCTCCCCCAAAGTCATCTTAGGTCTGCCCCTAGCTATTTTAGATCATTCGATCTGAATCAAATCACTCTTCTGTACTAGAGTATCTAAAGGCCTCTGTTGAACATGGTCATACCATCTCAATCGACCCTCATAATTTATGATGTATTAGCGCTACTCCCAAATCAGCTCTAATACGATCATTATTTACCATATCCTTCCTAGTTTTGCTACGTATCCTTTTCAACTTCTTCATCACAGCTATACTAAGCTTATCTATATGATATTTCTTAACTACCCAACATTCCACACGACACATCGAATGACTATTCTATAAGATTTTCCTCTAAGTTTTAAAGGACTACGTCAATCACACAACACTTCATACGCACCTCTCCACTTCATCCATCCTATTTTAATCATCTATGAAACATCATCCTTTATATCACCTTTTTATTTATGATTGAATCTGGATACTTAAAAAAATTAGCTTTGTAGTATCTCCCTCTCATCAATTTTTATCACCTCATCATCCGTACCTGTGTGACTAAAATTACACACCATATGATTCATCTTTGTTCTACTTACTTTAAAACCTTTTGAATCCAACACTGGTCTCCAAAACTCCAACTTCGTAGTAATCCCTACTTTTGTCTCATCCATCAAAACAATATCATCAGCAAAAAACATACACCAAAGAATTTCATCTTGAATGTTTCTGGTTAAATCATCCATAATAAAGGCAAACAACTAAGGGCTTAGAGCTAATCCTTGATGTAACCCAATTGTTATTGGGAATTCACTACATTGACCCCCTATGGTTCTCATACTAGTCATATTCTCATACTAGTCACCATATTATAATACATATCATTGACTATGTCCACATATTTGTTTACAACACTTCTCTTCTCTAGTACTTACTAAATTAATTCTCCAAGGTCTCTGACATAAGCTCTTTCTACATCAATAAAGACCATATAGAGGTCATTTTTGCATTCATTAAATCTTTTCATGAGTCTCCTAAGTCAATAAATAGCTTCCGTCGTGGATCTCCTTGGCATAAAATCAAACTGAATCTCTGTAATAATAGTTTCTTGTCTCATGCGAGTTTGAATATTTGTCTCCCAAAATTTAATAGCATGACTCATTAATTTTATGCCTCTGTAGTTATTGCAGCTTTGAATATTACCTTTATATTTGTAAATCGGAACCATAATATTTCTCATCCATTCATCTGGCATTTTCCTTGTGCTCATAATCTTATTGAACAACTTGGTTAGCCAAGATACTCCATAGATTCTTAGGCTCTTCAATAATTCTATTAGGACCTCATCTAGACCTGGTGTTTTGCCTACATTCATCCTCCTTAAAGCTTCTTTTACTTTTGAAGCCCTAATTTTTCGTATACACCTACGACATGTGATGTATTGATGGGTACTGCAGCATTCTGGGACACTATTACTCGAAATGTCTTCATTTACTAAACTGTAGAAATAATCGTTCCATCTCTCTTTAATATCTTCATCCTTTACTAAAACTCTACCATCTGTACTTTTAAGACATTTAACATGGTCTAAATTTCTACTCTTCCTTTCCCTCATCATAGCTATTTTACAATAGTTTTTTCCCCTTCTTATGTGCTCATATTGTTATAAAGATCTTCATATTTCTTCGCCCTTGCTTTTCCCACAATCCTTTTAGTTTCATTTCTGACAAGTTTATACTTTTTTAGATCCTCCAGATCCTTAGTCCTTTATACTAAAATTTATTTATGTATGCCAAAAAAATTCACTGAAATTATCAAAGTTCTGAAACATTTCATTCTGGAACCAAAACCAAAATTGCCACCCAGAATGAAATTTACAACTAAGTTTAGTAGTCCTACAAGAAGTTGAGGGTCGAACAGTTACTTACTGAGTATTTATTGGACCCTATCTGTCTTTCAAATACTCTGAAGTAGTAGAGCAGATACAATCCAAACATCAGTTCTGGTGTTGATGAGAAGGCAAAACCTGATGTAAGTAACCTCCAAAGGTTAAACTTTCTGAAAACATCCTGTCATAACAAAGAAGGATATCTAAGTTATTCATTACAGATATAAACTCAGAGTTAAAACAGTATCTTTATTCTTCCATCGTCCAACCAAATGAAGCACTAAGAAACCAACATGATTTCTAGTAAATTCTATTTGAATATAGCTCATAAAGCTTTTCATATGTACAATATCTTTTTTTCATAGGTACGGGTGTTACTGTTATACCAGTGAGTGATGCCCATATCACAAGAGGGCCATAGTATACAAGATCAAGGATAGCAATACTAGGAGTCACGTCAGGAATTTATCCTTTTTGGGGGGATAGGGAGGGGGTGAGAGGGCTCAACCAACCACTGAAGGAGCAAATGGGCAAATCATCCTAGGTCACTCCCACTATGAACGCAACAGTACCAATGTACCACCATATTTCACAGGAGCAAAGGGCTTCTAGTTGTGTTCAGGGATTGCAACAGATCAGATATTTTAGCAGGTAATGATGGAAAACCAAGAAAATAGAGTAAAGAAGAAGACGATCTCAAGCAGTCCACCTTCAACTCCACAACTCTACATTGCAAATGCCAATATTTCATTCGTAACACCTGAGGAGAACATACTTATTATCCTTGTTTACTAGAGAACTTCCCACAACAAACTCAGAGTTCAACTAGAACAAAGAGAGCTCACTATCCAGTCATCATGAAAACATCAAAACACTAAATACTTCAAAACAAGTCAAAAGCACTCACTAGTGAAAATAGGAACGTATAAAATACCTTAACTTCATCAACAATACACTCACGAGGGGATAGGATTATTCCCAAATTAACAAGCAGAGTAACAATCTGCCTCAACCATCACTCTATATTATCCAATAAATTAGTCTTAGCTGAGGTTGAATGGAATTTCTTCGTCTATTTCCTTCCTTTTCTTTCTTTTTTATTCCTTACTTCGTGAAGCCATATCCACAAATAAATTGTTCTAAATCTCTTACAATTTTTTAGTTAATTTATTTATATTGCCTATCAAGAAAAAAAAAAGGGGTGGAAAGAACAGGTGATGACATCGGTCCCTTTTATCTAATCGAATAGATTCATTAATATTAATAAAAAAAGGAAAAAAGATTCCTGACGATAGTGTTCTCCTGCACCCCAAACACACAAGGGGTGAAACCACGAAATGACCACCGGGTCCTATTAGTTCGATACTCCTGTGTGGGTTCCCATTGGCCTCTATGCTGGCGTAGGAGCTATGCAACAGGGCAGAAAACCCTTGCCCTAAAGAAAATTAGAAAGAAGAAAAAAAAGGGATAGGTGTTCTCCCAAATAAGCTCTTAGTAAAGTCTAAAAACTGAGAGTAAAGTTGAATAGTTAGTTACCAGTAATAGAGGTTTTTTTCGTGATAAGTAATATTATATAGAAAATATAATGACAACACTCCAAGCAAACCAAATCCAAAACCCACACTAATAGGATGGTGATGACGGTAGAAATGAACAAAAGACTACACCTCACAAAGGAAGACTACTCCAATAGAATTACAATTTTCTTCTTTTTTCAAGGGAGTTCGTTACAAGTTGTGTTATGTGAAAGAAACCGAATAAACCACTTATCAGCTATGAAAATCAACCAGGGTTACATTTTCAAGAACCAAGTGAAAATTATGGTTCTATACTTTCCGTTTTTCCTTCTTTTGATCAAGCATAAAATTTAAACCACCACAAGGCGGTGTAGCTCAACTAGAGAGTACAATAGAAAGCGGAAGGGAGGCACATCCCATAAAAGGCTAGGTATGAGTGGACTCAATGCCAGGTCGCACAGATAACAGGCCACAGACTTTACCAAATGGAACAATACTGAACTTGAATCTTAGACATTGAAACTGACAACATTGGAGACATAACCACCATATCACTATCTAAAAGAGAAGAACAAATTGTTCAATTAACTGAATATAGGGAAAGGGTACAAACAAAAGAATTGTAGAAAGGTTCTATAAACCTCATTGAAATAAAAGGAAAAGAAAGTACAAAGAAGTAAAAATTATTCCAACAGAAACCCATGGTGCATTGAGAAAAGAATTAAAACATTGCAATTTCCCTGACAAGGAATACCCCAAAGGACAAACCCATCATTACTGTAAATTATAAACAATCAAATGACTCAACCAACAAGCAGAATGTACCCAAAAGATGGGAGTTAAAAGTGATAAGAACAAAAATATTATTCCAAAGAAATCATCCAGTTTGAAGGCCACTGTAAGTCAAAAACTAGTGATAGAAACTAGTATCCAATTCAAGTAATGCAGTGAGGGAAGCATATCCGTCATCAGTTATAATACACCTAAATAGAACTAAAAACTGATCTTTGGTGGAGCTACAGACCTCAAATCACTGATTCATTCATTAGTCAAATCACAACAAAACGTACATGACCCAATCACAAATCAACAACCCCAAACAGATAAAATCTCGAGGAAATTTACCAGCAGCATCAGCACAAAGTGTTCAACACAGTTCAAACTCAATTCGGGCAATCATCGTATGAACAAACGTAACCCTACATCCATTCAAATGTAAACAAGAGTAGCTCATCTACATCTCCCCCAAAACAGCAAAAGGGTGCAAGAAAACTACAGTACCTGATAAGATAATCCGAGCGTCGACGAACGGTCTTGAATCCCAACAAAGACCGTGAAGAGGGCAAACGCAAGGACAAATGCTTTTGTGACAGTAGCGTTGTCTGGGAGAAAAAAAAAACGAAATACCGAAAAAAATAATTAGATGCAAAAAGTAACAGAAAAACAAAGATAAAGATCTACAGATATGATTCTCTTTCCAAACGTTATATCTTTTGATCTAATTTGTAAAGAAGAAGAATAAGAAGCTAAATGCGTACGAAAACCAGATGGGCCGCCGTTCATCTTCACAAGGTGAAGGAAGCAACGACCAACCTCCCTCGCCTTTCTATGGAAAACTCTCAGGAGGATGCAGAGAAGTTTAGTTTTCGTTCTTTCGTGGTTTTTTTTTTTTTTTTTTTTTTTTATTTTTTTTATTTTTTTTCTTTTCTTTGGGGGTGGGGCGGGGTGGGTTTAATTGATAACGCTGCTCTAGAATGAATTCCAGAACTGATTGGGAGTAGAATGTTGTTTGATACAATTTACTCTGAATTGAATCCAGAACTGTTTGAGAAAAGAATCTCGTTTGATAAACAATAATCTTGAAGTTATTTATGTAAATTACAATTCAAGCATTCAATTAAAAGTCTAAGTTAAAATATATATAATTGTAAATTTAAATTCTATAATGTTTACAAAATTAAGTTATAATTTTAGAATTATTCAATTAATGACGTAGCAATTAAAAATATATGTAAAATATTGAATTACATCATACTGAAAATAACAATTGTATTTTGATTGAGAGTAGAATGCTATTTGATAAAATTTACTCTAGATTGAATCCATAACTGTTTGAGAGAAGAATCCCGTTTGGTAAACAATAATCTGGAAGTCTATTTTTTTTCTTTTTAAAATTACAATTCAGGCATTCAATTAAAAGTCTAAGTTAGAATATATATAATTGTAAATTTATATTCTTAATATCATACTACATCTATTACAGATGCCCTTAATACATGTTGCACCATATGTAAACAACAAAACAAAATTTCTATTTGAATAAGGATAGTTTGATCAAGTCCGAAATATTTGATAATCTTGATAAAAAAAAATGACTTTCTTTTTCGTCAACACTTTAATTTGTTGGTCAATTTGGCTAAATCAAATAAAATTCAGATATATTTAGTCAATTTTTTCATCAATCATGCAGACACACACACTAACACGCCTGCAAAAAACATGCAGCAAGGCCAAGCAGCCATGGCCACAAGGCCTGGCAGGCAGGCAAGCCCACAAAGACATGCAGTCATGGCCACAAGGCCAAGCAAGCATGCCCACAAAGCCGCAAGGCCAAGCAAGCATGCCCACAAAGCCATGCATCCACAGCCGCAAGGCTAGCAATCAAGCCCTTTTGTTTCATTTATAATTATTATTTGTATCCATACTATAAGAATTTAAAACATAATAAAATCAATGAGTCTTGATGGATTCGAACCATCATCTCTTGGAAATCCCCAAGTGCTCTACCTATTTGAGTTAAAGACTTGCATACACATCACAGAGAAAAACATGACGTATCACTTGAACAACAATAACAAGTAGAAATAATCTAAGACATGAGATTAAACAAATGACAATCTAAAACTTGAGATCACCAAAAGCATATGTTTATTCTTTAATAACACTAATAGGAAATAGTCTTAGAGATAGTATTTAACTATCAAATCAAATAAATAAAATTAGGAAAATTTATAAACAAATTTCTATGCAACTATTTATCCACCTATGCTCATAAAGTCATGCTCAATTTCTACTGTACATCTATGCAACAATGCACCACAAACACTTGAACATGCATATGGATGTTCATTTTTGTGGAACTGATAAAAGAGAGGTAGATAGAATAACCATTACTCTATTAATACAATAGTGAAACAAATTTTTTTTTTCAGCTATCACAGTGGAAACCAGATTCTCAGGCTCACCCAAGAGATTGTCATTTGTTAGAACAAAACAAAGGCAAAAAATCTCATCACTTTTAATCTGAGATTCTGGACTTGTGGTGAGTGATTAAGAACCAAAAAAAATCATCCCAAGTTACATTCTTCAACTGTACGAAAGCATCTTCACAAGACCCACAAATCACAAATGTATATTCTCTTCTTCCCCATTGGACAAAACCATGAACAATAGTTTGTAAGTAAAAAGGAACCAAAAAAAGCTCTGATTTTATTGGGGATGACTTCAGGTTAAAGAAGCAGATATTACAAAAGATTTGATAAACACAAAATAAGCTTAATTTCGATGGGTTAATACAATTACACAGAATTACAAGAGCTCTAGAATTAATTTTATTTCTAAAGAGTAACTTTGCCAAGAAAGGAGAATCAGGGATACAGATACAGAACAGTTACAGAATCTGTAAGTTGCAAATCGGACAGCATTCGACTTCCTCATCTCTAAGTTTCTCATATATGCACTTTCTGCAAACTAATTTAAAGTTGAAAAAAAAAATATAAGTATCATATATTGACTTTCAGAGTCTACAACAACCTCTGAAAAGATGGATTTTGAATGTTCAACTTATTCAATATATGATTTACTTCAACACTGTGAGGGATAAGGTACTTAATTTGCCTCTTATTTGTTAGCTAAAGTATGGAAGAGAGAAAATAGTGAGAAACTATAAAGAGACACATATTAGTCTATGACAACTTTAAAAATAATTCCTGAATTCAACTACTCCTTTGAGACTAGTTGGATATTCATAGAACAACAGAATGGGTTGCATTCCAATAGGGCATTCCACAAACAAAATACTTATGAAATCAAAGTAAAGAAGAATTCAATCCCTTAGAACCATTTTGCTAACCAATAGAGAAACTGACCCACAAAACTAGAGCCTCACAACAAACCTACAAAGCTGTGACAATCTAGTTGCTTCGAGAATCAAAAGTGTGCAGAAGGTTATTTATGATGATGCCTTCTCCTTAGATCTCATTTCCAAGTGATATCTATGAACCAAAAGTGTGCAGAAGGTTATTTAAGATGATGCCTTCTCCTTAGATCTCATTCCCAAGTAATATCTATGAACTGATTACATTTCAAATATATATAAGGAGCAAAAAGGAAATAAATAACAATTCCACAGATAATTGGAGTGTCATCAAATAGGGCGTTCTTATTTACCCTTCACACACACCAAAAAAGAGTCCAACCTAGTAGGAATTGTTTCAGTACATCAAGAAGAAAAAATCACACAAAAATAAATATGAAATTAACACCATGGATGGAACGAAGCATTTCAGCTTCAACACAGCACTCAATATATCGAGCTAAAGATGAGAATTCTTCAGTGAACCTAACAAAAAGCTTCAAAGAAGGCTAAAATTGAAAGACAATTTTTTCCATGAGAAATATTAGTGTGAACTGTGAAGTGAACAATAGCCATACAAATTAAAATTTTCAATATTTCAAAGATGGAAAGAGAATCGATTTAGTTCAACTCATTACAGCCAAGAAATCCCATTGAGATTTGATAAACAATAGCCAATAAAGAATACACTAAACACGTCAGAAGTAATAAAAATCCAAAACAAATAGAGAAACAAAATCAATAGATGGATTATAAAGCTTTAGAAATTTACCGTCATCACAAACCCATTTCCATTTTTTAGACACTGAATCCTAACCTAACATCATTTCTTAAAACCCTAATTTCCTGGATTATAGCCTGATAAAAATGCTAATAAAAAAAAAACATAAAACAAACCAAACCAGAAATCACAAAGAGAAAGAGAAGAAAAAACCATACCTGGCATTATCGAAGGATTATTTATGGTGAAACTCCAATCTATCGATTGCCCCAAATAGGGTTTCGTAAGGGACCCATAACAGGAAAGAACGAGAATGGAAGCAGAAGGGAAAAGAGAGAAGGGGAGAAGGAGAAGGAGATGAGAAGGTGTACAATAGGATAACTGTAAGACCCGTGTCAAACTAACCCGGTCTTACCACCTTGAACCAGGTTTACCCATCATGGTCGAGTCAAGGGACCAAGGGCGTGAAGGAGAGCGAGATCCCAGGTATCAAATCGACCCAAAAACACTTAAAATAGAGCAAGGGTCGCATACCCAGCTAAACAGGGTCGAACCTCTCAAATTAGAAACTCAGACCCTGAAAAATGGACAGAGGGTCGGACATGTCAGACCATAGGGTCGACGGGATCATCGACCCTCTAATCGACCCTCACTTACCGTCGAAACTGAAATTAGGAAACTTCCTAATTTTCGATTGGGATTCTTTCCAAATCTCAATGGGACTATTATAGGACATTCCTACTCTATTTAAAGGAAGTCCCTAAGCCACTTTCACTCCTTTCACAACCCTAATTGAATTGAGAGAAAGAGAGAAGAAGGAAAAGATGAAGAAAAGAGGCAAGGAAGAAGACTTAGCAAAAAGGAGAAGAATTTACAGAGAAAAGTAATCCTCTCAGGTATGGATACTAATTCCATGAGTTTTTACAGACCTTAGGTTAGATATGGTTGAGTGTAGGATTTCGGAGAAACCCAAACCATCCATCCATGGTTAGGTTTTCATGGAAAACCCTAGGAGAATGCATGAAAGCTATTTAAGAGGATTAATCATGGTTTCAGACCATGGAATGAATGTTTCGTGGAATGTAGAAGCAAGCCATAGGACCCCAAACATGAAGAATGAATTAAAAACTGGAAATTGGACCTGATTGCACAGCACACAGGGTCGATAGACCCATCGACCCTATGCATCCTGACCATCGACCCTCGGCATTCGGGAAGTTCGAGACAGAGGACAGGGTCGATAGACCCATCGACCCTATGCATTCTGAGCATCGACCCTCTGATCGACCCTCAGATAACAGTATGGTTTTTAAATTGGGAATTAACTCTAATTCAGTTCTATCGACTTTGTTAGGTTGCTAACATTATAATAACACTGTAGAGGTGATTCTAAAGCTTGGAAAAACATCCTATAGCAAACTAAGGTGAGGAACCTTAACTCCAAACTAAATTGGTTAATAATAAACTATTTTCTATTTCTTGAGTCATATGCTATGTTTGATTCTATGCGAATATGATTGTTATGTGCATACAGCATGCCATCCAATATTTCTATTATTTGTTCATGCATATTTACTTTATTGTTTATAACATGATGATGATGATGATGATAGGAATAAACATGTGCTTGTATGTGTGTGGTTGATGTGCTTGATGCGAGCGAGTATCAGGGGGGGTGTGATGAGAACGTCAATAAACGTTAACCTTTGGCGGGTCTCAGCACTTTAGCTCTATCTCTAACTCAAGTCTTGTGCATTGGCATCGTCGTATCGCCATTACCTTAACAACTATTATGTCGTAGAGTATCGGGGAGGTGGTCTCGGTCCTTGTAGTCTCTCGACTCTACCGGGGGCCTTAGCTCTATCTCAATGGGCATTCGAGGGGATCTTTGGGGTGAGGCCTTGGATACACTGTTTGGCATTAGGGTTGGTTAGTTGCGAGCCCAGTTTGTAACCCTCGCCAGCAGGGGCTTACGTGTTGGTATGGCACTATATAGCAATAAACGTAACATTTGTTATATAGTGTTCATGGTTGGGTGCATGTGAGTTGACGATAAACGTGATCTTCGGGTAACGTCACACACTCGTGTATAGAGGCGGAGTCAATAAACGTGACCTTTGGCTACCTCAACCTTTCTATTGCATATTGCAAACTTCAAACCAGACCAGAGATATAAATTGATGTGCATGCATATGTAATGTTGCATTATTTTGGCTACTCACTGAGCCGTGTTGTGTGCTCACCCCTCAACGTCGAATATTTTTAGTTGATGATGTAGGTTACACAGTTGAAGACTATATGAACGCATCTGCGTACGAGAATATAGCAGCAATGGACGCTGGAGCTGAAGATGATACACACGACTCCTCTTGCGAGTGCAACTCGTGTGTATTTGACAAGATATTTTTATAGGTTTCTTTATTGGATTTATAAGACATGTATTTGGTATTTAAATATTTATGTCTCAGTTAAACACAGAATAATTTGCTATTATTTATGGATATCATTTTAGTTCTCAGTTCATTTATTTATAAGACTTTCGCTATTGTGTATTTACTCTGATTATGATGGTGAGTGTATGAAGGTTCAGGTAACGCGGGGAAGCCTATTTGAGATCCTGGGTGAACCGTTGGTTATTTATCGGTTCATCACACCATTCTGAAATGTACAAAATTGGGGTGTGACAACTTGGTATCAGAGCATCTCAGGCCTTGTCCGCTGAACTATCATACTGAGTTAGGATAAATTAAAAGCTTTAATACAAACGAACCATAAGCACCTGTGTTGGTTGAGATAGAACTTAAACAAGACAATAATATACATATTAAAGGTGAAATCATATATATACACTCAAACAGAAAGAGAAGACCAAAAATCATCCTAATAAACAAATGATATAGGGTATTATCTATAAGTTGGGTAGTTATCCAAGTATACAAGGATATAGTACAGTGGCAAGAAGGAAGCATCTGTACAGCAGAAAATTGGAATACCGAGTTGGTACTCACAAGATGTGAAACTCGATGTAAGACAGAGGAAGAAGAAAAATGGCTAGTAATGCCAAAACCCCTGTAGAGATAAAGGAAAAGATCTTGAGCTAAATCCACACAGAGATAAGAGAATAATGGCCATATAAGTAGGTAGGTTTATATAGGATGCGGTGCATTATTGATTTACTCTTATGATTATAGAGGATGCACATACTTGATTTTAATTCTCGTACCTTGACAGGATACCCTATTGATTTAACTTGTCAATTGAAGTCATAGATATTGTTTTTTTAGTAATAGTCCTGATTATACCAATCTTAGCAACTCTCATGATCGACCACATGAACAGAGATGTGAACTGAACGAATAGTTAAATGTTTAATCATGTTGAGCGTACATCTTTTCGATTTACACCTGATTTGTTGATGTACGAAATTTTTCTCCAGATTATACTTGATTTACCGATGTACAAAATCTTTCTCCAGATTTACTCATGTAGTGCCTTGACCAATGACATTATATATTCGATAGAACCTGTAACCATGAGGTTAAGAATTGTAAAACCTCTATTGCATGTATTTGGATCACCGTGCAACTTAACGATCTTTTGATGTCGGTTGGATTACTACAGATTTACTCCTGATTCTTTAAACCTAGGTTCACCAGATAAAGGAAGTGTTTGTCATTATGCTAAATCGACGAAAGGAAGTGAATCACTTTTGGATGAACATTTTGATTCATATACTCCCTGACCTTTGATGATAAAAATGTTTAGTGATAATGGAATTATTGGAAGAAAGATGATTAAATTCAGATTAAATGTCATAGCCAATGAACCTCAAATGAAGTAATAGAGGATTTGTTTTGAGATTGCTAAATGGATGGATATGAATCATGTATATAAAAGAGTGCATGAGAAAATGTGGGAACTATTAAGAGTAGCCAGTAAAGAAATAGATAGCACTCAAGTAGAGTTAAGGATGACTATATCGGTACAAATTTTGACAAGGTAGAAGATTCCTAAAGGCAAATTTAAGAGTGGATACAAGGATAAAGTCATGGCATAAGTAGTACTCGATTTAATACAATGATAATTGAGTTATGCCCAATGTTGAGGAATATGATTAAGTAAAGACCAAAATAGTTTGGCTGAATTAATGAAATTATAAGCATATACCCTAATGCTTATAAATAGATTTGGGATATGAGATCTTGATGATAGTCTTAAGAGATAAAGGAACTAGAAAAGCTCCTTAGACCGTTTCACCAGATTTTGCTAGTTCAAGCCCTTTTGGACTAAATGTTGAATTAGATGAGTGTTACGAACAATGTCCAAATCTTATGGATGAACATAATTTGGATGCAACCTGAGTCGACTTGAGATGGCAGACTTTGATGTCATCTTGGGAATGGACTGGTTAGCTCGGCATTCTGCAAATTTATTATGCACAGAAAAGAAGCTAACGTTCAAAGACAAAGAAGGAGTAGAATTCAGTTTCTCGGGAACCAAACTTCCCAGGAGACGAAAGCTCATACTCTCAGCATTAAAGGCTAAGAAGTGCCTTGAGAAAGGGGCTGTCGGATATCTAGTATCAGTGGTCGACCTAACCAAGGACGTGCCACGAATGGAAGATATTGATGTCGTGCGAGATTTTCTCGATGTATTTCCGGAGGAACTACCCGGATTACCACCCGACCGAGCCACAGAGTTTGTAATAGACCTTTTACTCGGAGCCGCACCCGTATCAAAAGCACCTTATAGGATGGCTCCTACTGAACTGAAGGAATTAAAAGTGCAATTACAAGAACTGCTGGATAAGGGTTATATTAGACCCAGTATATCTCCATGGGGAGCACCGGTGTTGTTCGTAAAGAAGAAGGATGGTAGCGTTCGATTATGTATCGACTATCGAGAGTTGAATAAACTGACCATCAAGAATCGATACCTACTACCTAGGATCGATGACTTGTTCGATCAGTTACAGGGAGCAAAAGTATTTTCAAAGATCGATCTTCGATCGGGCTATCATCAGCTGAAGATTAAAGAAGGTGACATTCCGAAGACAGTTTTTAGGACAAGATACGGACATTATGAATTCTTAGTAATGTCATTCGAATTAACTAATGCACCGACAACATTCATGGAACTTATGAACCGAGTTTTCCATGATATGTTGGACACGTCGGTTATAGTATTTATTGATGACAACTTGGTATACTCCAAGGACAAGGAAACCCATGTCAAGAACCTAAACGCAGCCCTACAATGTTTAAGGAAAGAGAAGTTATACGCCAAATTTTCAAAGTGTGAGTTTTGGCTAAGTGAAGTCGCCTTTCTAGGCCATGTAGTATCCGCTGAAGGAATCAAAGTGGACCCCAGTAAGATCGAGGCTATCGTAAAATGGGAAGCACCAAAGAGCGTTTCAGAAATTAGAAGTTTTCTGGGTCTAGCTGGTTATTATCGGAGATTCGTAGAAGACTATTCTCAGATTGCCGTACCTCTTACCAGTTTGACCAAGAAAGGAGAAAAGTTTGTATGGACGGATAAATGTGAAAAGAGTTTTCAAACATTGAAGACCAGATTGATATCCGCCCCGATTTTGACTATTCCTATTCCAGGATAGACGTTTACCTTATATACTGATGCGTCGGGATTGGGATTAGGATGTGTGCTTATGCAAGGAGAGCAAGTGATTGCCTATGCCTCGAGACAATTGAAGGTACATGAGAAAAATTACCCCACTCATGATTTGGAGTTAGCGGCAGTAGTACATGCTGTCAAGATATGGAGACACTACCTATACAGAGAGAAATTCCAGATTAAGTCGGACCATAAAAGTCTTACTTATTTATTTAATCAGAAAGAGTTGAATATGAGACAAAGAAGATGGCTGGAACTATTGAAAGACTATGATCGTGATATCCAGTATCATCCAGGAAAAGCGAACGTAGTAGCAGATGCATTGAGCAGAAAAGCAATGATAAAATCTCAAGGAGAAGTTAGCATGACTGCGGCAATGTGCACTACCGGAATGGTATTCAATCACGGCAACGAGCAGTATGTGATAGACACAACGGATGGATCAGCCAACCAAGGGTTTATTCATCAGTTTTCGAATATGTTCACAGCATTGAAGATTATACCGGATATAATGGATGAAGTGAAGACAGCTATCCAAGCAGATCCTTATCTGAGAACGGTACAAGAAGATATTGAGAAAGGTAGGACTAACCCTGAGTTCACCTTGGATGAAAAAAAAGTATTGAAATACAAAGGAAGAATATGTGTACCCGAAACAGAAAGTGTGGACATTAGACACCGACTGATGAAAGAAGCCATCTATTCGATACATCCTGAAAGTACAAAAATGTATCATGATCTAAAGAAACTATATTGGTGGAGGGGAATGAAAGCAGATGTAGCTAAGTTCGTGTCTCAATGCCTAAATTGTCAGAAAGTAAAGGCTGAACGACAAAGACCCGCATGATCTATTCTGACCGTTACGAACCAGCATGGAAATGGGACTGCATCACTATGGACTTCGTCACAGGACTACCATTGACTCCTCGAGTAGTTGACGCAGTTTGGGTGATTTTAGACTTTCTGACAAAAATAGCTCGTTTCATACCTATACGACCTCAGTATACACTGGAAAGGTTAGCGAAGCTGTATGTGGATAATATTATTCGATTACATGGTGTTCCAAAAAGCATCGTGTCGGATAGAGATCCCCGATTTACTTCCAAGTTTTGAGAAGGACTACAAAAGGCTATGGGTACAACATTAAAGTTCAGTATTACATTCCATCCACAGATAGATGGACAGTCAGAGCGCACAATTCAGATTCTAGAAGATATGCTACGAGCATGTGTAATTGATTTCAAGGGATCATGGGATGAAATATTACCATTGATCGAGTTCGCTTATAATAATAGCTATCAGGCTACTATACAGATGTCACCTTATGAAGCACTGTATGGCAGGAAGTGTCGAACTCCTTTATTTTGGAATGAAGTTGGAGAACGTAGTATTGTTGGACCGGAATTCGTTGAAGAAACTTGTTGAGTGGTCGACATTATCAAGGAAAGAGTAAGCAATACGCAGATACTCGACGAAGAGATCTAGAGTTCGCCGTAGGTGATAAAGTATTTTTGAAGGTATCGCCTATGCGAGGATTGAAAAGGTTCGGACAAAAAGGGAAACTAAGTCCAAGATATGTCGGGCCATATGAAATTCTGGCTAAGCGTGGAAAAGTAGCTTATCAGTTAGCACTACCACCATCTATGTCAAGCGTGCATGACATATTTCACATTTCCTTATTGAAGAAGTATGTCAAAGACCCAACGCATGTTTTGACAGTGGATTTGCCAGAATTGACTGATGATTTGACATTTAAAGTAACACCAACGGAAATCACTAGTCGAAAGGTTCAACGTCTACGCAACAGAGATATCTACTATGTTAAGGTCACATGGAAAAGTAGAGACATGGAAGAAGTTACATGGGAAGAAGAAAATGCTATGCGGAAGCAATACCCTCACTTATTTGATTCAGAAGGTACGTCCAATTTCGAGGACGAAATTTTTATAAGTTGGGGGGAGTTGTAAGACCCGTGTCAAACTAACCCGGTCTTACCACCTTGAACCAGGTTTACCCATCATGGTCGAGTCAAGGGACCAAGGGCGTGAAGGAGAGCGAGATCCCAGGTATCAAATCGACCCAAAAACACTTAAAATAGAGCAAGGGTCGCATACCCAGCTAAACAGGGTCGACCCTCTCAAATTAGAAACTCAGACCCTGAAAAATGGACAGAGGGTCGGACAGTGTCAGACCACAGGGTCGACGGGATCATCGACCCTCTAATCGACCCTCACTTACCGTCGAAACTAAAATTAGGAAACTTCCTAATTTTTGATTGGGATTCTTTCCAAATCTCAATGGGACTATTATAGGACATTCCTACTCTATTTAAAGGACGTCCCTAAGCCACTTTCACTCCTTTCACAACCCTAATTGAATTGAGAGAAAGAGAGAAGAAGGAAAAGAGGAAGAAAAGAGGCAAGGAAGAAGACTTAGCAAAAAGGAAAAGAATTTCCAGAGAAAAGTAATCTTCTCAGGTATGGATACTAATTCCATGAGTTTCTACAGACCTTAGGTTAGATATGGTTGAGTGTAGGATTTCGGAGAAACCCAAACCATCCATCCATGGTTAGGTTTTCATGGAAAACCCTAGGAGAATGCATGAAAGCTATTTAAGAGGATGAATCATGGTTTCAGACCATGGAATGAATGTGTTAGTGGAATGTGGAAGCAAGCCATAGGACCACAAACATGAAGAATGAATTAAAAATTGGAAATTGGACCTGATTGCACAGAGGGTCGCACACAGGGTCGGTAGACCCATCGACCCTATGCACCCTGACCATCGACCCTCAGCATTCGGGAAGTTCAGACAGAGGACAGGGTCGATAGACCCATCGACCCTATGCATTCTGAGCATCGACCCTCTGATCGACCCTCAGATAACAGTATGGTTTTTAAATTGGGAATTAACTCTAATTAAATTCTATCGACTTTGTTAGGTTGCTAACATTATAATAACACTGTAGAGGTGATTCTAAAGCTTGAAAAAACATCCTATAGCAAACTAAGGTGAGGAACCTTAACTCCAAACTAAATTGGTTAATAATAAACTATTTTCTATTTCTTGAGTCCTATGCTATGTTTGATTCTATGCGAATATGATTGTTATGTGCATACAGCATGCCATCCAATATTTCTATTATTTGTTCATGCATATTTACTTTATTGTTTATAACATGATGATGATGATGATGATAGGAATAGGCATGTGCTTGTATGTGTGTGGTTGATGTGCTTGATGCGAGCGAGTATCAGGGGGGGTGTGATGAGAATGTCAATAAACGTTAACCTTTGGTGGGTCTCAGCACTTTAGCTCTATCTCTAACTCAAGTCTTGTGCATTGGCATCGTCGTATCGCCATTACCTTAGCGGAACTATTATGTCGTAGAGTATCAAGGGAGGTGGTCTCGGTCCTTGTAGTCTCTGACTCTACCGGGGGGCCTTAGCTCTATCTCTATGGGCATTCTGAGGGATGCTGGGGTGAGGCCTTGGATACACTGTTTGGCATTAGGGTTGGTTAGTTGCGAGCCCAGTTTACAGCCCTCGCCAGTAGGGGCTTACTTGTTGGTATGGCACTATATAGCAATAAACGTAACCTTTGTTATATAATGTTCTTGGTTGGGTGCATGTGAGTTGACGATAAACGTGATCTTCGGGTAACGTCACACACTCGTGTATAGAGGCGGAGTCAATAAACGCGACCTTTGGCTACCTCAACCTTTCTATTGCATATTGCAAACTTCAAACCAGACCAAAGATATAAATTGATGTGCATGCATATGTAATGTTGCATTGTTTTGGCTACTCACTGAGCCGTGTTGTGTTCTCACCCCTCGACGTCGAATATTTTTAGTTGATGATGCAGGTTACACAGTTGAAAACTATATGAACGCGTCTGCGTACGGGAATATAGCAGCAATGGACGCTGGAGCTGAAGATGATAAACACGACTCCTCTTGCGAGTGCAACTCGTGTGTATTTGACAAGATATTTTTATAGGTTTCTTTATTGGATTTATAAGACATGTATTTGGTATTTAAATATTTATGTCTCAGTTAAACATAGAATAATTTGCTATTATTTATGGAGATCATTTTAGTTCTCAGTTCATTTATTTATAAGACTTCCACTATTGTGTATTTACTCTGATTATGATGGTGAGTGTATGAAGGTTCAAGTAACGCGGGGATAGCCTATTTGAGATCCTGGGTGAACCGTTGGTTATTTAGCGGTTCATCACACCATTCTGAAATGTGCGGAATTGGGGTGTGACAATAACAGTGGGTGAGAATGAGAATGAGAATGGAAGAAGGGAAGAAGGACTAGGGAAGAAGAAGGGGAGAAGGAGATGGGAAGAAGAAGGAAGGAGATGGGAAGAAGAAGGGAGGAAGAACCAAGGAAGAAGAAGGGAAGAAGGAGAAGGGAAGAAGAGGTTCATCAGTCGAAGGTCTCTACAATCCCGTTGAAGGCTTACCAGTCGAAGGTCTTCCATTGCAACTCCATCTCAAGAGTCGAGTTCGTGTGTTATCGGGAGTAAGTTGTGGGACTCTCTCGAATCTCTCCCATCAAACAACTCCCGGAGTCAAGAAGCTACAAATTTTAACTATGAATTTTTAGCTCCCAGAGATATTTTCTCACCGGTTCACTCTATGGGAGTCAAATATTGAACCGGGATTATCAATCAACATTCTACTCCAGATTGGCTCTGGAGCTAAGAAGTTGGAGCTGAGAGTGTTATCAAACGCACCCTTAAGTACTCACCCACGGAAAGAGTGTGAATCGGTCAATCCCTATCAGGCCTAGTCAGTTTTCACCAATTTAACACCTTGCATAACATGTTTAACTGATCGGTCTTAATTTGAAAGACATTGACTCGTTTATATTCAGTCAGGTTGGTTTGGGTCCCTAATCGGTCTTATGTTAATCGATTTAATCGGTCTATTAACATCCATAATCAGTTATCTTATACCGTTATGTTATTTGGTCTTATGCTCAGTTATGTTATCAGTCTTATGCTCGGTTATGCTATTTGGTTTAACCCTTGACCCATGTTCAATTGTAATTGATCATCCCATGATAAATTGCAATTGAACATTATTTATTCTATAGTCACAATATAATAGCTTATTTTATGTTCTTTATAAAAATTTAAAAGAACATAACCTATTTTAAATTCTTAAATAAAAGGAAAATTTTCACCTACCACTCAAAAAGCTTACGACAAATCACCTAATACCCAAGTTTTTTAACAACATCACCTACGACCCAAATTACCCAAATGTTTATCAAAAAGATCCAAAGTCATATAACAAAGCCGTTAGTTGCTGATGTCAGCTGTTAGAAAATTCATGAATGACAATAATGCCCTTATTTTCTCCTTTCGCTCTGCTCCTCCTCCTTCTTCGAATCTACTTCTTCCTCTCGACTTTCAAACAAATTAAGGCTCATGTTTCACTTCCCTTTTTATCAAGATGGTTCACGTTTCACTTCCCTTTCTTTCGATTTCCCTTGCAATCAAACGGAGCCAACAACTTTCTCATTGGAGGGAAAAAAATAATAAATAAATAAATAAATAAATCCTCAACCAAGTTTGCCACTGACACTAGAGAGGTTGCATGACCTTGCGATCATGGCAAACTTACGAAGCCTCATTCTGCTATTTCATTGAAAAATTGTGTATTAACTAGGAAAATTTTCAGCTACCACTCAAAAAGAATTGATCAAATCATCTACCACCCAAGTTGTTTTAAAAAATCACCTACCATCCAAGTTAAACAATCTTTTATCAAAAAGATCCAAAAGCAACTAACAGAGTCGTTAGTTGCTGATGTTAGCCGTTACAAAATACTTGAATGACAATAATACCCTTTTTGTAAGGGAAAAAAATCCAATTTACCCTTCTTGTTTTTTTCACCCTTCCTCCTCTTTTTCAGCTACTTACAAAAAAAATTTAGAAATCCCCCCAAATGATGCTACCTTCAATGGCTCAAACTTGAACTAACTCTATGTTCGTGGGAAACCAAACACAGCATTAGAGAGGATCAGATTAGGTCTGAGTTTGAAGGATGAGATCGTGGGTGGGGTTGGCTCACAGATTCTAAAGAGAACCAAAAGGGAGTAGGAAGAACAGAGTGCTTTCTGGTTTCTGATTTTCAGATGTTTCAGTTGGGGAAAACTCTGTTTTTTCTCAAATTGCATTTGGTTTCAGATGGATTCGCATGATAAAATCCAGAGTCTCAAAAAGAATCATAGAGGATCTGAGTTCTTGAACTTATAGGAAACAATTTTCTGATTTTGTTTGTGGTAATGAAGGCCCCTGGAATTGACCTAATCTAGACATCGAACAAACAAAGAAATGAATTTCTGGATAATTTTAGTAATGGAGAAATCTGTAATGCTGAAAACGAAGGTTCACCTTGAGAAACCAGAGATAAAACCTCGACCTTCTAGAATTTCCATGGAGCTCATCACCGTCAACGCTGCAAAAATTAGAAATCCCCCCAAATGCCTGCACACCGGTATAATCATTTGTTTCAGTTTCTCCTTTGCTTAAAATGATTAGGGTATAAACGTCTACACATAATTTTAACTTTTTCCCATAAGTAAATGGACTAACATTTGTCTAACTTGGGTGGTAGGTGATTTTTTTAAACTTGGGTGGTAGGTGATTTGGTCAATTCTTTTTGGGTGGTAGCTGAAAATTTCCCTATTAACTAATATTGAGTATTCTGACAACTGCAGTTACTCCATAGTCTTTCATGGAGAATTCCTAATTGGGGGAATTGGGAAAGATGATGGTCGATCTTGGAGAGTTCTCTGAGGAGAAATTCAATGCGAAGAAATGGATCAAAGCCACGTGCCAAACCAGGCACCCTCAAGATCCAGTGGAGAAGAACTTAGCAAATCTGGAAATAAAGTTGCAGATAATGTTTGAAGAAATAGCTGTGTCTCTCAAGGAACAAAACAACGCCGCTTTACATCGTGTCCCCCATACTGGGTGCGATGTCATTCGCCTCCGTGATGACGCCATTTCTATCCACAATTCCATCTCCGGCATCCCATCTAGTCCTCGATCTTTTGAGAGGATTTTTTTTTCTTTTTTGATAAAATGTTGCAGAGAAACAGAGAGGAAGAAGAAAGGGGTATAAACGTCTACATACAATTTCAACTCTTTTCCGTTAGTTAATGGACTAACGTTTGGGAAATTTGGGTAGTAGGTGATTTGTCGAAAACTTTTTGGGTGATAGGTGAAAATTTCCCTAAATAAAATAACATACCTAGGAAACAAACTTAAAAATTAATCCCACCACTTCAGAATTTCATGAAACTTACACCAAGCAAGAAAAATGTCACACCCATAAGAACCTAAATGTACATATCTCATGGGGGCTTCAAGATGTGCACATTTTGAACTTCAAGAGGAGAGAGGAGAAGCAAACGTTAAAAGAGGGACTTTGACGATAAACAAAGAGACAAGGAGAAAATGAGAAGCAAATGAACAAGAGGGCCCTTCTGTTTGCACCCTAAGTTTGTTGAGTGTTGATAGAGAGAAAGAAACAAAATGATATTGACATAAAGTAAAAAAGGTAAAATCTATATTTAGCATAGGGAATAGTGGGAGGGAAAAGTGAGATGAAACAAAATAAAAAATTGAATTTATATCAGTCTGAGTTGGTCTTTAATAGGTCGGTTCGATTGAGCGACCGTCGGGTTACACTTCTGCACCATGATCGACCTATTAATAATCAGTTCGACTCTTGGCCCGCTAAGTTTATCAAACGGTGAGGCTCGGGTCGGTTTTTTACCGGTCAGCTAGGCTCGAGGGACTTGGTGCAATCCCAAAATTTACACCCGTACGGCCATAGGAGAATACATTAGTAGTTAATAATTCTGACCGTCCAGATGCAGATTGAGATTTCTACCCTTTTTGTTAGTGGAATTTTTTTTTGTAGGGGGGAGGAGAAGTATTTTGTTTGGTTGTCTCCTGTGTTTTCTCACATGGGTTGTGAAATGTCGTGCCCTTTCATAGATCCTTGTGCTTATCCTCCCATTGGACCCTGCTTGGCGCATAATCTACCTAGCTGGACAGGAAGCCTTAGTATTTTTTTTTTTTTTTGAAGAAGCTAAGTGTGTCAATTTGTTGGTTCAGTACAAACTAATTTAGTTTTGGTCTTGTACACTAAAGCCCAATTACGACCCAATATGACAATTTCAGTTTCAGTCCGATCTAGTTTGATTTCGGACTTTATTGGACTGGCTTAATGGCTCTTATTGATCCACTATACTGCCTAATAAGAACATTTTGGTTCCTCTTTGGTTCACTTTCGGGCTTTATCGGACTAGCTTAATAGGCTCTTATCGGTCCATTATCAATTTTGGTTTCTACATACTCTATCATATTTAGGAGCAAGTTGGCTTAATGGGTTCTATCGGGCCATTATTAGGCTGGTTCGGTTTGGTTTCCTACATGTATAATTAATAAAATGTTGTCTTAATGGGTTTTTATTGGTCCATTATCAAGTTGGTTTGCTTTGAGCCTATTGGTCAGTTTGGTTTGGGCTTATCAATCGGTCTAGTTTCGGTTTTTCATTAGGCTCTAGAAACACAGCCCAACTATGACGTAAGACATTTCGGTTCGATTCGGACCGAATCAGGCTGGTTTAGTTTTTTATTTGGACCTAATTTTGACACCCTTAGGGAAAACCATTTATTCCTCCTGTGACTACTTTCTTTTGCCTTTGTGCATGACTCTTTGCCTAGCCTTTTCTGTCACACCCCAATTCTGGTCGAACCAGAAGTGTGAAACCGCCACTAAACCAAGTTCACACCAGGATCTCAATAAGACCGTGTCCATTAACACAAACCATTTCACATAACCATAATCAGAATACGATTAAATACAGCGGAAGTCTTAATAATAATGAACTGAGTACTTCTATTGATAAATAAATAAATTATCCAATTATTTAAAATACCAAAACGTAAATAAATATCTTTACATCATTCATAAATCCAACTGAAAATAAATAGAATAAATAAATCAAATATCCTACAGGTACACGCAGAAAGGGCATTCGCATGAAGCATCATGCTCGTCCTTCCCTGCTTGCACTTCCAAGGCAGCAACACCACCATACACTGGAGCATCCATGTAGTCCTCGACAATGTAACCTGCATCAACATCTAAAAACATGTATATATACAAGAGTGAGCTCACAACTTAGCTCAGTAAGAAAATCAGACAATACAACACACATCATGCATGAATAACATTCACATTATGGTCTGGTTTTAAGTTTGCAATATGCTATAGAAAGGATTGGCGGCCACTGCACCTCTATACACGAGTGTGTGAATCCGTCCAATGGATCAAACACCATTGTCATCCCACATGCACCCATCATGGAATAGAGATAGAGCTAAAGTGCCCGGATCACACACCGCCAACACTTTCCCTGATGCCTTACCCATACCAATACGTAAGCCTCTATTGGCGATGACTTACAAATTGGGCTCGCAACTAACTTATCCTATATGTCATCACAGTAGGCCCTATCCCAGCACAGCTCCCTATGGCATAGAATAGGGCTCGAGTTTAGTGGCCAGGCCAGAGGCCATAGTGCCACTTCCTCCCCCTGATACCCTACCCGCACCAAGCATGCTAAGACATAAGCGACACAAAAAGGTGTTAGTGTGAGGAATGATCCCAGACCCAAGGCCTTTCCCATTGTGAGGACAATGGAAAATCGAAGTGATCCTCCTCGGGATGGAAATGTGTATCCTGTATCGATGAAGATCGATTGTATCTGTTGGAGTCGCCACCTAGATTAAGGTCTAGGACCTCTAAAAATGTAGCCTCACCCTAAGGTAAGACTTCTATTGACTCGTGACCCAATGTATCGGTTCTTTGGTTTGCAAGAGATCGGGTAAGTATTCAGGGTACGGTTATGGGAAGGTGTTAGGCACCCAAACCGCCCGATCAATATCGACCTCCTAAACTTTCCTTAAATTCTAATTTTGACTGTGCTTGGTCAACTAGATGACTAGGGTTCAATGGGGGATGTCCTAAACCAAGTTGCTAAGTTATTCTAACCTAGGGTTCAGCCAATCATGTCCTGAAACAAATAAACAAGCAAATGTAATGTACAATATTATACAGTGAACCGAACCAAAGATGGTTCGGTCTTGGACTGAATCTGAGATGTGTAAGACATCTCAAACTGCCTACGTATTCCAATCCTAGAAATCAAGTCCAAAAACATAGTTCGAAATGGGTTTTGTGATTAAAGATTATAAAAGTGATTTATGCATTTACTTCAATTAGATTTTTTTGTTCAAGTTGAAGTTTATGCTGGATGTATGGTTGATGGGTGGCTTTGTACCGTATTTGGGATTCCCAAATTGCCTACGTATTCTAGGGTTTGCCCTAGAAATCAGGTACGACGTAGTTCAAAAATTTGTAAGAGTCGGATTTGGAATGTGTACCAAAATCCTTCCATTTTTTGTCAATAGGATCTAGGGACGAGACCTAAATTCCTACCATTTTTATTTGGGATGTGTACCAAATTATTTCTATTTTTGTCAATAGGATCTAGGAATGAGACCTAAATTCCTACCATTTTTATTTGGGATGTGTACCAAATTATTTCCATTTTGTCAATAGGATCTAGGGATGAGACCTAAATTCCTACCATTTTTATTTGGGATGTGTACCAAATTATTTCCATTTTTGTCAATAGGATCTAGGGATGAGACCTAAATTCCTATCATTTTTATTTGGGATGTATACCAAATTATTTTCATTTTTGTCAATAAGATCTAGGGATGAGACCTAAATTCCTCCTATTTTTATTGTTTCCATTTTTATCAATAGGATTTAGGGATGAGACCTAAATTTCTACCATTTTTATTGTTTCCATTTTTAGATTTTTAGGGTTTCCTATCCCTTTTCATTGTGATTTTCATTTTTTAGGATTTTCTACCTTAATTGCTATTTTTCCATTTCTAGGGTTTTTTTTACCCTAATTGTTCAATTATTTTCATTTTAGGGTGTATCTTGCCCTAGTTGCTATTTTTCTATTTTTTTCTTTCCAAAACAAATATGGCAAATGAAAACATTCCAACTATAGCAGTGGTAGTATTCCAAATATAGCAGTGTGCATCCAAACATGGCAGTAATCATCCAATATAGCATGTGAGCAAGTGTAGCAGACAAATATGGCAATAAGCCTGTGTAGCATTCCAATCATGGCAATGTGATTATTCCAATTATGGTAGTGTGATCATTCCAATTATGGCAGTGTGACCATTCCAATTATGGCAGTGTGACCATTCCAATTATAGTAGCGTATGCATACGAGCATCCAAACATAGCATGTGAACAAATATAGCATCAAATATGGCATGTGAGAAACAACCAAAGCATATGAGAATCAATCAAAACATGATGGAACACGCAGCAAGATGACAGCTTTGTCAGGCTGGACCAAAATGGGCACATAGGGCACTGTACTTACTCAAAAAATTCTTAAAAGATATCCTTGGAAAGAGGACTCAGAGGCCAATATTTTGTCTCAAGGAAGCTAATCCTAAAAGAGACCATAGGCAGGTCGAAAACATTCCCCAAGTACAGGCAAATACACCGGTCGGGTCTGTTTCAGATTCTGGCCAGTGGTACTATAAAATCAATATAAAATCATATAGCTCATGAAAATAAAATCTGAATAATGGTCAGAAAGAGGACTCAGAGGCCAACATTTTGTCTCAAGGAATGTAATCCTGAAAGAGACCATAGGCAGGTCGAAAATATTCCCCAAGTACAGGCAAATACACTGGTCAGGTCTGTTCCAGATTCTGGCCAGTGGTACTATAAAATCAATATAAAATCATATAGCTCATGAAAATAAAATCCGAGTAAATGGTCAGAAAGAGGACTTAGAGGCCAACATTTTGTCTCAAGGAACCTAATCCTAAAAGAGATCATAGGCAGGTCGAAAACATTCCCCAAGTACAGGCAAATACACTGGTCAGTGCGTGTTCCAGATTCTGGCCAATAGTACTATAAAATCAATATAAAATCATATAGCTCATGAAAATAAAATCCGAATACATGGTCAGAAAAAGGACTCAGAGGCCAACATTTTGTCTCAAGGAACCTTATGCAAACAGAGGCATCTTCCTAATGCTAGACACCAATCTCAGACATGCATTTGCAGTATACTTTGACTTTAAAAAAATAACTGACAGAAAGGATGGATCTCCTACCTCAGGCTTCTTCACTCTGCTTTTCTCCTTTGCATTTTCTCATCCTCCTCCTTGCTGCTTTCTCTGATCCTTCTCTCTTTTTCCTCTAGATCTTCCCTTCTTAACAGCTCTTTCTCTCTCTCTCTCTCCTTCTCTCTTTCTCTATTTTCTTCTTCTTCTCTTTTCTTTTGATTTTTTTTTCTCCCCTCTTGGACGTCTCTCCCCCCTTTTTTTTCTCCCAAAACCTAGCCCCTTAGAAAAACCACGTTTTTCCTCCTTTTTTTCTCTTCTTCCCCCCTTTTTCTCCCAAAACCTAGCCCCTTAGAAAAAGCCACGTTTTTCTCTTTCTTTTCCCTTTTTTTTCTCTCTTCTTCCCTTCTTTTTCTCCCAAAAACGAGCTTCCTAAGCTTTTCACGTTTTTTTTCTCTTTCCCTTTTTTTTTGGAAAAATCCCCTCTTTCTTCTCTCTCTCACGTTCCTTTTATCTTCCCCTTCTTTCCCTTTTGAAAAAAAATCTAGAAACCCTAAATCTTCTCCCTTTTCACGTCCTCTCTCTCCCCTTTTTTTTCTCTTTTTCTAAGTCCATCTAGAAACCCTAAAAAAACTCCCTTTTCATGTTTCCTCTCTCCCCTCTTTCCTTTTTCTTCTCAAAATCTTTTGGATTATCTCAAAACCCTAAATCCCCTTCTCTTTCACGTTTTCTCTCTCCCCTCTTTCCTTTTTCTTCTCAAAATCTTTTGGATTATCTCAAAACCGAAATCCCCCTTCTCTTTCATGTTTTCTCTCTCCCCTCTTTCCTTTTTTTCTCAAAATCTTTTAGATTATCTCAAAACCCTAAATCCCCTTCTCTTTCATGGTTTCTCTCTCCCCTCTTTCCTTTTTCTTCTCAAAATCTTTTGGATTATCTCAAAACCCTAAATCCCCCTTCTCTTTCACGTTTTCTCTCTCCCCTCTTTCCTTTTTCTTCTCAAAATCTTTTGGATTATCATTTACATATAATAATATATATTATATACATATATACACATATATTTAATAACATACATACATATATATATATATATATATATATATATATATATATAATATAAATATTATGCACATAGATGAACTGATTCGAAATGGGTTGAGACCGACTTAGGTTGACTGAGTTAAACTGATATGGGTTGAGTTAGGTTGGACCAAAACTGGCTTGAACTGAGTTGACTGGATTGATTGAAATTAACTGGGTTTTCTCTCCTTGTCATTTCATGGGTCATTTCCGCTGTCATCCCGCATGGAATTTTCCGATGGCCTCTATTCCAAATTTTTTGCGTTCATTTTGTAGAACATTAAAAATGAGGAATATAAGAACTTGAATCACCTCATTTGGAAGTAAAATGGTCAACTTATGAATTTTTAAAGTTTAAGCGGACCAATTATCGATAATTTGGTTGACCATTCTGCATGAGATCCTTCAGAGACTTCTACCCGGGATTTTTTACGTCCACTTTGTAGGACATCACAAATGAAGAATAATGGCCTTGGAATCGTCTGAATCCGACGTAGAATGGAAAAGATATGAGGCTTTGAAGTTCTAACGATAACTTTGCATGCAAGCTTGCATGGGATCCACTGGTGACTTCTACCCGGGATTTTTTACGTCCACTTTGTAGGACATCACAAATGAAGAATAATGGCCTTGGAATCGTCTGAATCCGAAGTAGAACGGAAAAGATATGAGGCTTTGAATTTCTAACGATAACTTTGCATGCAAGCTTGCATGGGACCCACTGGTGACTTCTACCGGGATTTTTTACGTCCACTTTGTAGAACATCATGAATGAAGAATAATGGCCTTGGAATCATCTGAATCCGATGTCGGATGATGAAGATATGATGATTTGAAATTCAAACAATCCAAGTTACGATAATTTGCATGAAGGCCCCTGGGATTATTTATAATAATTTCATAAACTTCCATTGTACGTATCATTTGACTAAAATGATCATATCTTCTTCATTTGATGTCAGAATCGAGCAATTCTGGTCTCATTTCGAAGATAATTCTATGACCTATGCATCCATGCAAAATTATAACCCATGACCTTGCTGTGGACCCATTGAAAACTTTCTCAAATTTACAGACCCATTGAAAACTTCCTCAAATTCACAGTCAAAAATCCAAACTTTCGATCATCTTTCTCCTTTTGTTGTCCACACGCCCGCAGGACTTTGTTTAGCTGGGATGGCAAAAATGGGGTGCTTACACCCATTCCACACACCAACGAAAACAATCAGATGTCTAACAATCACATCCTAGCATAGCGAGTATGCATGAACAATATAATAACTGAAAGCAAAGATGACATGCGAGTATGCACAAACACCATTCCACGGAATCATAATTACTAACACGTTTTGCTGTTATTAAGTTATTATGGTTTAGGTCCGATTCCCTTACTTGACGCTTGATTGCTAGCTTGCTCCGCGTTACAAAATCTAAACTCGCTATCACAAGGTCTTATACGATGTTAGGGTTGAATTAGAATTAGTTTCTTAGGGTTTACGTTGGTCGGAAAACCAACTAGATCAAAATATACCCCTCACAGGGCATACCGGTTGTAGGTACCGGTCCCTGCACTGTGGGAAAAGGTGTGACCAGTATGGTCGACCAGTCCCCCACAGACCAGCTCCCGAGAGGTACCGATCGCAGTACGGTATGGTCGACCAGTATGCCTCTGGAAGACCACCAATCTTGGTGTTCGCCTTCCGTTGGTCACCCATTATTGGTTCTAGGGTTTCTCCTATGTATTATAGGCCTGAGCACGAGTTAAAGTTGTTTCATGTTCCATTCAAGTCCTAGTTTCGATGATCCTTAGCCTAGAATGCGAATCTAGGGTTTATCGACTGTATTAGGGTTTGACGGCAATTTAAGGGTTTTAGATCAATACCTCGCCTTGCATGGTATTGATCAATACATGGTTAATCATCTATAATGCTTAACTTAGAGAGAAGTTCAAGCACTTACCGTTGGTTCGCAACTATGGTGTTCTTCGTCCAAAGGCGGCTCCTCTCCCACCTTTCTTAGCTCTTTCTCCTTTTTCGATCTCTTTCTCCTCTCTAGGGTTTGTGAGAAACAATCAAAGAGTTCTAAGAAGGTTTAAGGGTCCTTAAATAGAATAGGTTGGGGTTTAAGAAGTTTTTTTACGTTAGGAAAGTCCCTAGGCTCGAGATTTGGCAAGCGGGACCCACAGAGATCCGTTTCCGGATCTAACTAGTCTGCCCGCGCAGACATACCGGTCGACCGGTACCATTGACCGGTACCATAAGACCAGTATGAAAAATATCATATTTTTAGGTCCGTTTTCGTACCTGGTTGTCATCCGCTCGTCCCGTCTGGCTCGGTGATGATTGGAAGACCTGTTACGACATGAATTAAAGGTTTAGATCGGATTTATGGAGTGCAGGTCTTACATTTTCCCTTCACCTCTTCCTTACCTCTCACCATGAACAGCAACCCCCATCCTCATCCTTTTATATTATCTAGCCATCCTCCAGGCCCTCCTCCAGACGGATATGCTGACCCGTTGATTATTAATGATCTTTTTTATGAAGCCACCCTTTTTCAACGACCGATACTCTCATTATGCCTTGTCATAGCCGGCAAATCGTACCATAAGCAAGCGTTTATAGAGGCTTTACTAGCAGCCTAGAACCCCCGCTATGGTGTTGAAGCTTCCTTGTTGTAGAACTCAAAGAAGGATCATGGGCTATTGTTGGTAGCCATTTCATCTGGAAGGGTGGAGTGCTTCCCATAACTGGGAGTTTAAGTTCTTGGAATTATGGGTCCAATTCCATGATATGGCATTTTAGCTTGCTATGAAATTGGGTACCCCTATCAAGGCGAAGCAGTTTCAAAACTTCGTCCTCGGGGAATGCGGCCAACTCCTTCGCTGTCGAATGTAAAAATAGATATCACAAACCGCTTGTTGCATTTATTCTGGTGAAGAGACGGTCTGGACTAGATGGTAAAGTGGAGGTTGCAATTGATCAGGCAACAATCGGCCTCCGTACAATGAAGATATAGCCAAAAAACCATTTTGGACGCGAGTCGATCAGCAAAACACAAGTGGTACAAAAACAGTGAAAATGGAGGATTGGGATTATGAAAATAATCTATATGCATTATTTACATTGGGGGGGGAGATTTAGATATTATATTAATTTCCATCCCTTGTACATACAACTATCTATTTTACTGCTTTCTTTAAATTCTCATCGAAGATAGCATGTATCAAGGTGTGTGTTTCCTTTTCTGTTCATAGAATAAACTAGGATAAGGCCACAAAGTGACCATAGGTATGCATTCTATCTTCATCTCACCAAAATGGGAGTAGAAATTATATTAAATTTATGTTACATTCAAGCATGCAATAGTATATACTAACAATTGTTAACATGTGGTTAGACTAGTATGAAAGGAAGGAATACTTTGTCATCTGTGTCCAGTAGCAAGCCAGATCAGCAAAGCCGAGAAGGTACTTAAAACCTACCTACCTCTATAATTTGACCCCTACCTAGACTTTGGTTTGGAAACCAATACCTTTATCTTTATGGAGTTATTTATGACCGATTTGCTAGTGAAACAAACAAACAAGGTCTTGTGCCTTATTTCAGATGGCGACTCTCCAGTCTCCCATTCTCTCCCTAAGAATGGAAAATAAACCGCCTTGGTCCCCTCAAAAAAACCCGACCATAAGTAATGGAGCCCACTTCATCGTGCGACGATCAAGCCTTTCCCTGAGAGAATGGGTGCGGTCAAACATCCGCGTGTCTAACGTACATGAAATCCTCGGTACCCAC
The DNA here is from genome assembly GCA_028583415.1 of Protea cynaroides. NCBI lineage: Eukaryota > Viridiplantae > Streptophyta > Magnoliopsida > Proteales > Proteaceae > Protea > Protea cynaroides. Next base: position 93,061,912 of record CM053269.1, read on the forward strand.
AGTGGTGACTCTACTTGGGAGATTCCCAGAGGTTAAAATTCCGTACCACTGCCATTCAACATGAAAGTATTCTATCCACACATTGCTTGGTTTAACAACGTTTGTACAATTGTTTGCACACACACACACAGAGACCTTTCTGGGATTGGTTGGTAGCTACCCAGGCTCTTATGATCCATTGTTCGGTGTAACGTCCGACCTCTTTCCGAAGGTCAATTTATGGTCTTCAAGATTAGAGTTTTCATGTAAACTTAGTTCATACATTACTAGCCTAGTGTGGTCCAATGGTAGGATATCTCTTAGGTCCATGTCTTAACCTAACAAGCATGGAACTTAAGGTTTAACCTAAGTCATTCATTGGGAATATGTATTCTCAAGATCGAGGAGCAAGACAGTGATTCTGCCATTAATGGAGAATAATTACTAATCCTTTCTAATTTAATTATTCGATGGAGTATTGGATTTTACATCAGAATCTACAATAAGTTCAGAGTTTTATCGACAATGACTTGACCAATGTTGATCTACTGTGTACGTCGTTGACAAATCTCCAAATACAATATTCTATTAAGCTTCTCCTTCTTCCTCTCCTTCTTCCCTTTCTCTGAGAATGCATCAGAGTTTTCTAAGACTGATACGTACTCAGAGGAGGGTGAAAAGGTAGGGTTTTATTTTATTAAGGTTTCCTTATTGGAGTAGAACTAGTTTAAACAAGGAACTCCTAGGGAGTTGCCAAGTGGCAAGAGTTTGAATTAGGGAGAGACTCCTTCCATTCTACAATTCTAGGGATAGTTAGGATAGGTGTGGATCCCTCTAGATTCGTCTATGGGTCCTAGGGATATCCTAAATGGCTTCCCAAAATGAAACTAACTGTTAATCTCGAGGATGGGTTAATTTTTGCCTGACTAGTCGATATTCCCATTCTGTACACTATCGGGTTTTTCGACCGTCAGTAGCGACCGACCCCCTCTAAGGTTGCACATTAACACATGGCAAGAAAAGTTTGAGAGTTTAAAGGGTACTTGCCATGCTAGTCATCAAAGTGGCATCGATTCGGATTTGTCTACGGTGGAAAACCCTGGCATAAAAGAAAATCCGAGTTAGGTTGGGTTTTACAACTCCACCCCCCTTAAAAGAATTTCATCTCCAAAATTCCTACTTACCCATTGCCTAGAACAAGTGAGGATATCTTCTCTTCATAGATTCCTTGTCTTCCCAAGATAGGTCTTCCACGTAGTGATTCTTCTACATGACCTTGACGTAGTGAATGACTCGATTTCTTAAGTGCTAAACCTTCCTATCTAAGATCATTTGAGGTTCAAGTTCCATTGTCAAGTTTTCATTTAACCGGGAAGGGTCAGCTTCTAGTACGTGGGATAGGTCCTGTATGTACTTCTTCAACATTGATACATGGAATACATCGTGCACATCTGCTAATGATGGTGGTAGTGCTAATTGGTAGGCTACAATTCTACAATTCTTCAAGATCTCATATGGTCCTACATATCTAGGACTCAATTTTCCCTTCTTACCGAAGCGTTTTAGCCCTCTGAAAGGCGAGATATTCAAGAACACCTTGTCTCCTACAACAAACTCAATATCTTTTCTTCTGATATCAGAGTAGCTTTTCTATCAAGCTTGGGCTGCCTTGATCCTTTCCCTTATTATGTCCACTTCTTGGCAAGTCTCTTGGACTAAATTTGGTCCAACTATTCTTCTTTCGCCAACTTCTTCCCAATACAGTGGGGTTTTGAATTTTTGTCCATAGAGAGCTTCATATAGAGCCATGCCAATATTGACTTAGTAGCTGTTATTATAGGTGAACTCCATTAAAGATAGTTTCTTGTCCCATGCTCCTTTGAAGTTTATCATACAAGTGTAGAGCATATCCTCTAGTATCTAAATCGTCCTCTCTGACTGACCGTTGATTTGTAGATGAAAGGCTATACTAAATCATAATTCCGTGCCCATTGCGTGTTGGTGTCAGCACCCTATTTTTGCCTGGCCTAGCCCAGACCAGTTCAGACCAAACCGGTTCAACCCATGTGCTTGAACTTTTTATTTGTTATATATATATATATATATATATATATATATATAAAGAAGAGCAAGAGAGAGGAACCCAAAGAGAGAGACAGAGAGAGGGAGACACGTAGAGAAAGAGAGGGGGAAGAGGGAGACAAGAGATCATGGAGAGGAAATGGAGGTGCTGCCACCTCTAACTCCTCTCCCATGCACATTAACTACCCAGCCACCTTACCTCCCTAAAATCTGCCTGATCCATCTCCCATCAACACCTCCATCTCCTAACCAACTACCTACATTATCTCCCCCAAATACCTGCTCCATTTGACAACACATCCCACCACCTACCAACCTGCTGTCCGCCGACCTTCCCTACACCTAACCGATCAACAACTCATCCACTTCAGTCCTTGAGCCACTCAATCCCACCAACTACAAACCCAACACCTTGCACCAGCCACCTCACCATGCTAATACATAAACCGAGGGTGGGAGAAAAGAAAGAAAGGGGGGAGAGAAGGGGAAGTGGAGAGGGAGAAGAAAAATCGGAGATGGGGAGAAAAGGATTTGCCACATAGGTTTCATATTTTTGATTCTTCTCCCTCAATTGATCTGGTGATGCTGTCTCTCTTCAATTGTTCTTAGCAATTGTTTTTAGCATTTGGTCCTCAAAATACCTTTGGGATACATCATCTTCTCTGTCAAGTTGCTATTCCAATCACTTTCGTATTTGGCCACTCTTTCATGCATCCCACTTAGCATCTCAGGTATTGCTTCAGATCTCACTTTTTGACTAATGCAAATTTCTTTGGATTCAATTAGTCATCATTATGTTTCCTACGTGTTCCCATTTGAGGCTATTACGATTTTTTACATTGAGTTTCTTTTAATCTTTTGATAGTTTTTCTTATCTTCCGTTGTCTGAGTTTGGGCTTTTGGGTTTGGTTTAGATTAGGCTAATTCAGGTTGGTTGCTTAGGGTTTTGTTTAATTAGGTTTCAGTTCGGTGGGGTTAGTGCATGTTCAAAAATCGGATTGGGTCAAGTTATGACTTTTCTTTATTGTCAAATTAGATTTCTGTTTCGAATCCTTTTATTATCCTCAAAACTTTCACATGCTGAAATTTGGTTTATTTTGTTGCTTCATTAAGTTTAGATTGGATTAGGTCTACATATAAGTTTAGGTTGGTTTGATTTGAAATTTATTTGGTTCAGGTTGAATTGGATGTTTTGGATTTTTGTTTAGAAAAGGTTAGTTGAGCTTGAGTTTTGGGTGGCTTGGGTTTGATTTAGGTTAGGTCCAAACCAAGTTGGTTTAACCCAAGTCGGTTTAGGTTGGTCTAGGCTTAGGTTAGCTTAAGTTGATTTGACATGAGTGGGTCTCACCTGAGTTTGGTTCATAATGTTGGAAACCTTTGTCTGCTATGCTTCAATGTGTGCTTATTTAAAATTGCTCATGTTTGTTGACATCATATTTGTGCAAGCATGTGAACTCGTTATCATGTTTGATGTTCTTTGTCTATATGGATATCTCTTATTATGTTTACCTAGTCTTCTTCCATGCTTAGGATGATTATATGCTTATTTGAATCATATTGCTCATTTCAAAGCATGATCCCCACCCCAAGTGATGCATCCTCACTCTTAACACTCATTTTGTAATAAATGTATGTTAGGATGCACACTTCCTGCGAAGTGATTGGCGAGGGGACTCCAAAGAATCTGACCCATTGTGGGCTCATTTAGAATGAGCCCACATAACCCTAGGATTGGATCCAAGAGTGTGGAAAATCGTTGTATCGAAAATGTATTAATGAAGAAATATGATTGGGTAGATGTATGCATAAGATTGGTGGTCCGACAAACGGCCCACCTGGGTATCCCGAATGTGGGATGTAAGTAAGATTTAGTGTACCCCTGTGTGTGGGGAGTTGAGGTGTTTGGCCTTTCCTGAGTGTTGACCACATGTGTCCATGGCTTGTCAATCCATGGGAACTACGTTTGACCTGATTCTTGAGAGACAGATGTCTCAAGGGATACGTAGGTTGCGAGGGAGTTTGTTCGCTCTACGCTCAGTCAAATTAAGGTAAGTTTCATGTATTATGGGATTATCTCAACGAGAGAATTTTTCTATGGAAGGGAATACCTCTACACCGAGATGTGTTCTACCATTGTGGAAGCATCTCATCCTTCGGATGTGTTCTAATATTTTGGGAGCATCATTTTCACACACACACACACACACACACACACACACACACACTCAAATTGAGGTAAGTTCCATGTGTTATGGGATTACCTAGCCGATGGGACTTCTTTGTGATAGGGAGTACCTCAACACTGAGATGGGTCCCACTGTTATGGGACATCTCTCGTTCTTAGGATACGTTCTAATATTTTGGGAGCATCCTTTTTCTTGCACACACCTGGTATGTACACACCCACCCAAACTACGTTTGACCTGATTCCCGCCGCACAGGGATACGTAGGCGGTCTGGGATTTTCTCAGACCTCGGTCATATGTTATATACCTTTTTTGCCCTTATTTAAATATATGTTTAGGCCATTTATATGATTCTTTAATTCATTTTTGTAATTATTTTTTGTTTAATTCTCATTTAATTCAATGTATGCCGTGCATACTTGATAAATAATTAAAGATCGACTTAGGATTCCCCCTTCTACCTTGTACTTAGATAGCCCCAAGTGTTCATAAACTATAGGAAAATGATAGGATTTAGGGAGACCGGTTCAACTGGGCGAGTTGGGTGTCTAACAGCTTCCCAACTCATAATTTGACACTTACCTGCCTTTGGTAAGATGAGATAGCCATTCCATTTGCGCGAGTCATTAGTGTCCCTCTATTGTGGGACATCATTTTAGGTCCTAGACCTCTTCTAGGTAGCGACTCCATTCTTCCTACCCTCCAGTGGCATGAGTGGATGGGATCTGAAGGTAAGAACTTTCCAGATCCCAGTTTGAGTGTAATGAGGGTAGACAACTTTAACTACATGCAAATTCAAATTAAAAAATGAGGATAATTTTCATTTTCAAAAATCCTTGGTCCTCACAGTTGGAGACTCTCCCAAAAACTAGATGTGAATCGGAGATCTCTGTCTGATACAATACTTTGAGGTACTTCGTACAAACGAACTACTTGATTTATGTATAGTCTAGCCAGTCTATCCAACGTATATTGAGGTCGAATTGCTATAAATCTTGATGTTTTTATGAGTCTGTCAATGATTACCCAAACAACATCTATGTTTTTGGGTGTCAAGGGTAGTCCTAGGACGAAATCCATTGTGGCGCAGTCCCATTTCCACTCGGGTACCGATAGCGGTTGAAGTAACCCAGATGGTTTTTGGTGGACCGCCTTCATTTACTGGTATGTTAAGCATTTATATACAAAATCCACAAAATCTGCCTTTATTCCTCTCTACCAAACTGACTTCTTCAGGTCATGATACATCTTGGCGCTGCCTGGATGGGCTGAATAGGGAGCATTGTGGGCTTCCCTTATCCTTTCCCTAAGGTCTGTGGCCATTGAAGAAATGCAAAGTCTACCTCAAAATCTGAGTGAACCATCCGAAGAAAGAATTTGTAGGTCTTCCCTCAGAGTTCGGAGGTATAGGTTTGTAGGTAGCTCCTTTATTACCACTATAATCAAGTTAGCTTTTTATCTACAGGTTTACGAATAAGCTTGCAAGTTCATAAATAACTTGATTTCCCAAGGATTATTTTGACAAGTTAAATGCATCTTGAGCTTCTCCTCTTGCTGTCAGAACCAAACCTAGTTCAATTCTTTCTTCAGGCTTTATTAGACTCTTCCTGCTTAAGGCGCCAACTACTAAGTTGGCTTTCCCAGGGTGGTATGAGATTTCCCAATCATAATCTTTCAACAATTCCATCCATATTTGCTTTCATATTTAAGTCCTTTTGAGTAAACAAGTAAGGCTTTTGTGGTTAAACTTAATTTGAAAAGGCTTTTGTGGTTAAACTTAATTTGAAAAGGCTTTTGTGGTCAGACTTAATTTGAAACTTTTCTCCATACAAATAGTGTCTCCATGCTTTGAGGGCTAATACTACTGCTGCTAATTCCAAGTCATGTGTTGGGTAGTTTTCCTCATGTTTCTTCAGTTGTCTTGAGGCATAAGCTATGACTTGTTCTCCTTGCATGAGTACACATCCCAAGCCTAGCTTGGAGGCATCCGTATGTAAGACTCGCACTCTACTAACTTGGTTTAACCGTGTCGTGCCAGGTCTTCCCATCATTCCTGGACCAAGTAGACCGAGCGTGTGAAGATAGATCACAAACAAGGTATAAAAGTCGACTCAACACCCAAAACTGTATACATATGGTCACATACCTGGGTAGGTATGGTCGACCATATGGAAAGAAACAATGGTCACTGATCAATGACCCTATGGTCGATGATTTCGACCCTACGGTTGACGGGTTCTGCGACCGTAGCCATCGACCGTGAGACCCCAGATCAGACTCTGAGTTTTGAAAACTTTCCTAAACTAAGGGATTTCTTTCCTAATTGAAAGAGGACTCTATATGGAGAGTTTTTCTCTATATAAAAGACGTCCCTCTGCCCTTTTTCACTCTTTTAGAACATTAGCAAACCCTAGAGAAAGAAAAGGGAAGAGAAGGAAGAGAAGGAGAAGTAGAAAAGGCTAAGGAGAGGAATTTGCTGAGAAGAGATTGACTCTCTATCACAGGCAAAGGTATGAACCTAATCCCTAGAGATGTAAACTTTATGGAATAAGATTTCTATGGAAAATAAATAATATCAACATATTATGATCCATGTGATTTCCTTGAAAAAATCCTAAGGAGAACCATGAGGATTGAGTTTGATGATTAGGGTTGATAAGAAACTACTAATGATGGCCATAGGATGACCTTAGAATAAATCCAATTGAAGAATAGAGGATTTGACCTAGGAAGAACTCGAATTGTATGTAGTCTGTGATAAAAAATCTCAAGGTCGCAACTACGATCGACCATAGCATGACCAGCATGACCAGAGGATCGATGATAGACATTCGGGAAGATCCAGAAACCATATGGTTGCAGCTACGGTAGCATCATATGCGACCGTAGGGTATCGACCGTAAGTAGTAAGGTCGATACAGTATGAGACCATAAGACCAATCAGACATCTATCAGTGCTCTGTTTCGATTTTTGACTACTGTAACATGTTATATATGAACCCTAACTTAAATTCATATAACTTTTCTAGGTTGTTAAATCAATTTAAAGAGAATTTTAAGGCTTAGAAGGAGATTGAGTATTGCTAACAGGTGAGGGAACAAGACCTAAACTAATTGGATAATAACAAACTGTTTATTTTTATTGAGTCCAATGCCATGATTGATTCTATGTTTGTATGTTTGTAATGTGTATTTCACATGTCATCCAATATTTCTGCTATTACTGTTCATGCATATTTAATTCCGTTTATTTATAACATGATGATGATGATGATGATGCTAGGAATAGGCATGTGAATGTATGTGTGTGGTTGGTGTGTTGGATGCAAGTGGAGCATAAGGGGGAGGATGTGGCATGGTGGTCTTTGACCTCGTCACCAGATTCTAGCTCTATCTCTACTCAAGTCTTGCCCACTAACATCGTCGTATCTCCATTACCTTAGCAGAACTATTACGTAGTAGGGCATCAGGGTAGGTGGTCTCGGACCGTGTGGTCTCTGACTCTGTCGGGGGGTCTTACCTCTATCTCTATGGACGTATTGAGGGATGTTGAGTGAGGCCTTGGATACACTATTTGGCATTAGGATTGGTTAGTTGCGAGCCCAGTTTGTATGCCCTCGCCAATAGGGGCTTACATGTTGGTATGGGTAGGGCATCAGGGGAAGTGTTGGTGGTGTTTGATTCAGACACTTTAGCTCTATCTCTATTCCATGGTGGGTGTATGTGGGATGGCAATGGTGTTTGATCCATTGGGCAGATTCACGCACTCGTGTATTGATACATGAAATTAATTAGCACATTCTTGATTTAGTTTAATTTTGTAATTTTTCTTGGACATTTATTTTAATTTAATTAATGTTTTAAGTATTTTATTAATTTATTTAATTCTTAGTTATTTTTGGTTATTTGGTAGGTTTTTGAATTGGATAAGGACTAAATAAGAGGTGTCAAGACAACTCAAAGCTTGGTGATACATTCCTAAATGATTTGAAAGATAATTGACCAAAATCTGCCTTAAAATCAACATTCTCCAACAAATTGGGTAAGTTACAAGATTGTAAAAGACTGATTTTATGGGACTGTCAACTTATAAATTAAGAAGAAGAAGAAAAAAAAATACAGAGAGCAAGAGGAGCTATTCATAGAAGGGGCTACAAGGTACATTAGAGGTGGAGAGTTCGAGAGGGATGAAGCTAGAAGACTAGAGAGAAATCCTGGATTCAAGCTTCATTTATTCCCATTACGAGTTCTTCCCTTTTCTCTGTGATCCCTTTGTTTATGTTTTAGAATTGTCAATGATGAATTGCTAGATTTCTTATTCTAGGATTAGGATGGATTCATTGAAATTGTGTTGATTAAATCCTTAACTTTTGAATGATTATGTTTTATGCAATATGGTATTTTGAAAAATTACATGTGATTAATTGATCACTAATTGCATATCTCAAGGTATCAATTGAGGGAGCGAAAGCGGAAGATTGATATTAGTTCATAAAATATCAGTCATTGGTTGAGTATTTTCTTAGAAATAAGGGCTCACCATTGTGATCTTTGTTTTAATTCTAATGAACGTAATGAGTTTGTATTAGAATCCTGCAAATACGAAAGTAGATGAAGGATTAATATGGGCATAATTTGTTATTCTTGAAAGAGATAACCGAATATCTTAAGGAATTGATCGTTGCATCAATAGAAATTTGTTCAATAAGTCTGGTTTGGTTAAGCATAAATTAATTGAGGAAGTCCGAATCCTATCTTTGGTTTCATAATCAGCTTATTAATTATTAATCTTGGTAATTCAGTTGTCTAAATAATAGAGAGAATTAATTAGGTTTGGTAATTGAACATTCTCCCCGTGGAAACGTTACTCGACTTATCATTATTTTATTTGCACCACCCGTACGCATGCGGATTCGACAACAAGCAAATTGGCGCTGTTGTCGGGGAGCGGTGTTTTCAATATCAAAACAAACGATTCCCTTTATTAATTTGAATTGTATTATTTTATTTTATTGTTCTTAGTGTTTCTAGTTTAATAAGGTTGTCGGGTGAATTTGTTGGTAAATTTTAATCCAATTGTATTTAATTTATTATTTAACTAGAATTTTATTTATTTATTTATTTATTTTTGGTTCACTACAAGAAAAAGGGTTTTTTGTGACGAAATTTTATGACGGTAAAATAAAACCGTCGCAAAATATAGTCATTAACGACGAGTAAAACAAGCCGTCTTATACAATTCCTCTAATACAACGGTACGTAGATTGCCATAGTGCATGCCACGTACCCGTGAGCTAATTGAAGCATTTGATCCTGAGATAGAACGGACTTTACGGGCATTAAGAAAAGAGCAGAGGCTTAAGCAGAAACGAGCAATAGCCATGGCAGAAAATCAGAACAATCAGAATCAGAGGTTGCTACGGGACTATGCCTTGCCAAGCACCAATGGCAACCAAACCAGCATAACTAGACCTGCAGTCAATGCAAACAACTTTGAGATCAAACCTGGTCTCATTTAGATGGTGCAGCAAGAGCTGTTTGGGAGAGATATATATGAAGATCCCAATGTAATTTGGCTAACTTCTTGGAAATCAGTGATACAATTAAACTGAATGGGGTAAGTGAAGATGCATTTAGATTACGACTCTTTCCCTTCTCTTTGAAAGACAAGGCCAAAGGATGGTTGAATTCCATGCCCCCCAACTCATTTACCACCTGGATTGCATTATCCCAAGCATTCCTCAATAAGTACTTTCCATCAGGTAAAACTGCCAAACTTAGAAATGATATCACTACTTTTGTGCAACATGATGGTGAGTCATTATATGAGGCTTGGGAAAGATTTAAGGAATTACAGAGACGGTGTCCACACCATGGCCTTCCTGAATGGTTGATTGTGCAAACTTTTTATAATGGTTTGACACATTCAGTTAGAATCACCATAGATGCAGCTGCAGGAGGAGCTTTGATGGGTAAGTCAACCGAGGCAGTATATGAGTTGTTGGAAGAGATGGCTTCTAATAATTATCAGTGGTCCAATGAACGAGGTCTGCCAAAGAAAGCTTCAGGTATGTATGAGATTGATGGCATTAACATGTTAAATGCAAAAGTTGATAACTTGGTGAAAATATTTGGTAAGTTTGGTAATGTGAATTCTGTTACTAACCTTAACCCTGCTTTGAGTTGTGAATGGTGCGGTGGCGCACATATTAGTTCTGAGTGTTTGCAGGTTGAACAGGCACAGTTCATGTCAAATATGAATAGACATCAGCAACACCATCAACAGTTGAACAATCCTTACTCACAATCCTACAACCTAGGCTGGAGGAATCATCCTAATTTTTCCTAGAGAGACCAAGGCTATCAAGGTAGCAGCTCAAAACCTTTCAATCCTCCAGGTTTCCAACCAAGGCCTCAAGGAGTGGTCCAACAGCCTGAGACCAAAACATCGTGGGAGCTGGCTATTGAAAAATTAGCCAATGTGACTTTAGAAAAAATTGAGAGGATGGAAACCAAAGTTGACCAGTTAACCACTTACAACCGCAATCTAGAAATTCAAATGGGCTAATTGGCTAATGCTTTCAACTCAAGAGGACAAGGTAATTTACCTAGCATAACAGAGATTAATCCAAAGGAGCAATGCAAGGTAATTACTTTGAGAAGTGGTAAGCAACTCGGTCAAGTAAGTAAAGAAGTGGTAGTGAGTGATGGAGAAGAAGTGGATCATGAAGAGGTAACCAAAGAGAATGAAACCAAAAAAACTGAGCATAATGAGACACAATCACAACCATCACCGAAAGTAAAACCTTATGTGTCTCCCATTCCTTTTCCTCAGAGACTTAAACAAAATAAAGTTGATAAACAATTTGAAAAGTTTCTTGAAAGGTTTAAACAATTGCATATTAACATTCCTTTTGTAGATGCCTTAGCACAAATTCCTGCTTATGCAAAGTTTCTTAAGGAAATTATGTCAAATAAACGGAAATTGGAGGATTATGAGACTATTGCTTTAACTGAGGAATGCAGTGCAATCATTCAAAATAAATTGCCACCAAAGCTAAGAGATCCAGGGAGTTTTTCAATTCCTTGCACTATTGGTGAAGTTGATTTTTCTAGAGCTTTATGTGATTTAGGTACTAGTGTTTCATTAATGCCTTTATCTGTGTGCAGGAAACTTGAGTTGAAGGAGCTACAACCTACTACTATTTCTTTACAGCTAGCTGATCGATCAATAAAGTATCCATTAGGTATTTAGAAAATGTATTGGTCAAGGTAAAAAGATTCATCTTTCCTATCGACTTTATTGTGTTAGAAATGGATGAAGACACCGAGATATCTATTATCTTGGGTCGGCCTTTCTTGGCCACAGCTGGGGCTGTCATAGATGTTAAAAATGGTAGGTTGACATTTAAGGTTGGTGAGAAAGAGATATAATTTAATTTGTTTAAATTAAATGAATATCATTCTTTTACTGACCATGTTTTTCAAGTTGACTCTATAGATCTAATCACTCGAGAAGTTTTTAAGCTTGAAAATCCTAAAGAACCTCTTGAAAAATGTTTAGTGAATGCAGGAATGACAAATGATGAAAATTTAGAAGTTGTAGAAATGGCATATGCTTTGCAGGACACATGGACTAAATCAAGGCAGAAAGGTTTTCATTTTAAGAATATAGGCAAAGGTAAATCATTACCTCCCCCTTCTAATGTGCAAACACCAATTTTAGAGTTGAAACCATTACCCCCACATCTCAGGTATGCTTTTTTGGATGAAAATGATAACTTACTTGTTATTGTAAGTGCTTCATTATCTAATGTTCAACTTGATAAATTGTTGCATGTGTTGAGATTAAGAAAATGAGCCATAGGATAGACTATTTCAGACCTTAAATGAATTAGCCCCTCATTGTGTATGCATAGAATTTTAATGGAAGATAACCATAAACCTATTGTTGAAAATCAGAGACGGTTAAATCCTAACATGAAAAAAGTAGTGAGGGCTGAAATTCTTAAATGGTTAGACGCATGAATTATTTATCCTATATCTGATAGTTTATGGGTTAGTCCTGTGCATGTAGTACCTAAAAAGGGTGGGATGACTGTTGTACATAATGAACATAATGAATAAATTCCCACTTGAACAGTGACTGGGTGGAGAGTGTGTATTGATTATAGACAACTTAATAGTGCTACCCGTAAGGATCATTTTCCTTTGCCATTTCTTGATCAGATTCTTGAAAGACTTGCTGGGTAAGAATATTATTGTTTTCTAGATGGTTATTTGGGATATAATCAAATTCTTATAGCCCTGGAAGACCAAGAAAAAACCACTTTCACTTGTCCTTATGGTACTTTTGCATTTCGGAGGGTGTCTTTTGGTTTATGTAAGGCACCTGCCACATTTCAACGTTGCATGATGGCTATTTTTTCTGATTTTGTTGAAAAGATCATGGAGGTTTTCATGGATGATTTTTCTGTGTTTGGATCTTCTTTTGACAGTTGTTTGGCTAACTTGTCTAAAGTCATGCAGCGTTGTGAGGAGACCAACTTGGTCTTAAATTGGGAAAAATGTCATTTTATGGTGTAGGAAGGCATTGTGTTAGGCCATAAGATCTCAGCAAGGGGTATTGAGGTGGATCGAGTAAAGATTGAGGTTATAGAGAAATTACCACCACCTATGAATGTGAAAGGAGTCAGGAGTTTCCTTGGTCACACAGGGTTTTACCGGCGTTTTATCAAGGATTTTTCTAAAATTTCAAAATCTCTATGTAACCTATTGAATAAAGATGTTGCATTTGATTTTGATATTGATTGTTTGAATTCTTTTAATGGGTTGAAGCAGGAGTTGGTGTCTGCACCAATCATGGCTGCACCAGATTGGAGTTTACCGTTTGAGCTGATGTGTGATGCAAGCGATTTTGCATTGGGTGCTGTTTTAGGCCAAAGGAAAAATGGGAAGTTGCATGTTATTTATTATGCTAGCAGACTTATGAATGATGCTCAAATAAATTATGCAATTACTAAAAAACAATTGCTTGCTATTGTGTTTGCATTTGATAAGTTTCGATCATATCTTGTAGGGTCCAAGGTGATTGTTTACACGGACCATGTGGCCATCAAGTACTTATTGACTAAAAAAGATGCAAAGCCAAGGCTGATTCGGTGGGTGCTGTTACTTCAAGAGTTTGATGTAGAGATTCGAGATAAGAAGGGAATGGAGAATGTGGTAGTTGATCACTTATCCAGGCTGGAGGTTCAATCAAAAGCAGAAGATGTGCCAATCAATGAAAGCTTCCCAGACGAGCAGTTGCTTGTGGTTGCTGTTGTTCCTTGGTATGCTGATTTAGTGAACTATCTGGTTAGTGATATTATTCCTCCAGACTTGAACTACCATCGAAGGAAGAAATTCTTGTGGGAGGTGAAACATTACTTTTGGGAGGAACCTCTATTGTACAAGCATTGTACAAATGGGATGATAAGAAGATGTGTACCTCAAGAGGAGATTCATGACATACTATGCCATTGTCATTCTTTAGAGTGTGGTGGACATTTCAGCACTTCTAAGACAGTTGCAAAAGTGTGGTAATCTGGCTTTTATTGACCAACCATGTACCAGGATGCTAGGGTGTATGTGGCTACATGTGATCGGTGTCAACGAGTAGGAAACATGACCAAAAGGAATGAGATGCCACAAACCAATATTTTGGAGGTTGAATTGTTTGATGTGTGGGGGATTGACTTCATGGGTCCATTTCCATCGTCTTTCAATAATTAGTTCATACTGGTAGTAGTAGACTATGTTTCCAAATGGGTGGAGGCAATAGAAACTCAGACCAATGATTCTCGGGTGGTAACTAAGTTTCTTAAGAAGAATATTTTTTTGAGGTTTGATGTACCAAGAATTATCATCAGTGATCAAGGATCCCATTTCTGCAATCAATCTTTTGACACTCTATTAAAGAAATATGGAGTCACAGGTGGCACTTGCTTATCATCCTCAAACAAATGGGCAAGTGGAATTAGCTAACCGAGAACTAAAGTTGCTTTTGGAGAAAACTGTTGGAAGATCAAGGAAAGATTGAGCAACCAAACTTGATGATGTATTATGGGCATATCGGACAGCTTTCAAGACACTCTTAGGCATGTCTCCATATAGACTTGTCTTTGGAAAGTCTTGTCACCTACCAGTTGAGTTGGAGCATAAGGCTTATTGGGCAGTTAGAGAACTGAACATGGATTTGAAGGCTGCTGGAGAAAAGAGGAGGTTGTTACAGTTGAGTGAATTGGAGGAGTTTAGGCTGAATGCTTATGAAAATACTCTGATTTACAAAGAAAAAACTAAGTATTGGCATGATAAGCATATTCAGAAAAGAGACTTTAAGGTGGGGCAATGAGTACTACTCTTCAATTTACGACTTAAGATATTCCCAGGCAAGCTTCGGTCAAGGTGGTCTGACCCATTCACGGTAACAAAAGTATATCCATATGGTGCTGTTGAGGTTCATAGTGAGGCTACTGTTACATTCAAGGTGAATGGGCAACGTTTGAAGCCCTATCTTATTGGTGATGTGGTAATTAAAGGAGTGACATACTCCTTGGAAGAACCTAGCTATGGTTGATGGATTGATAGTCAAGCTAATGACTATAAACAAGCGCTTTTTGGGAGGCAACCCAAGCTACACTATCTTTCTCTTTCTTTTTTATTATTATTATTGTTTTCTTTTATTCATCTTCTTCTAGTTGTTGAATAAATATGACTGTACTTACCCTCTTTTGGTTGTGTTGTTCAGGTACAAGCACATGGAGTAATAAATCGATTTGAATATTATTCTTCCTTTCTTATTTACTTTCACATTGAGGACAATGTTTAAATTAGGTTTGGGGGATGATTGATAATTCTTATACTGTTTACCTGTTAGGTGTAATTTTTGAAAAAAGAAAAAAATACATCTTTGGTTAACCCTCGAACTAAAAGTTTTTGTGAGAAAATAAGAAGAATGAACTTGTTATTTGGAGTCATGATTTACATTTGGGTTTCTAGTCATGTTTAAGCATTGAAGTTTTAACTTAGGATGGGCAATATCTTATAAAATGAGATTAAGCATATTTGTTTTCTTCAAAAGATTATTGAAATTCATGTTCTAGGCAAAGTTGTGTGAGTTGTGTGACTATGCATAAAATATGAGTGCATTGATTTTCTTGTGAGTATTCCCTTTGATTTAGGCCTAAACATGGTTTAAGTAAATAGGGTGGTATCATTAAAAAAAAAATTTCAAGCTAATGGGAAAGCATGTGGTGGAATTGAGAAATGAATAATCAAATTTTTACTCAATCATAAACACATGTGTATAGTGGGAGAGCATAAAATGCAATCACTATACCAAACATTACTTCAGGTGGGAGAGCATAAAATGCAACCACCAGTAATAATTAAAAAAAAAAAAGAGTGAGCCCTAGTTTTCTACCATTGTTTGTAGTAGTGAGAAGGGATGATTGCAAGTTTAGTTGTACATAAATAGATTATGTTGGTTGCATGATAAGCATGATTAGTTTAGAATTATGTGTGGATATTTGAATTTGAGAACATGAGTATGCTTAGTTTTTCTTTATTTGCTATTGTTGTGTTAAAGTTGAAAATTTGATGTTTGCATAGTACGAGTCTTGGATGTGAAGAGTGATTTTAAATATGCTTCGTATCTTTTGTTCTAAATATGATTTTTCTTTTACTTGAGGACAAGCAAATATTTAAGTTTGGGGGTATTTGATATGTGAAATTAATTAGCACATTCTTGATCATATTTAGTTTAATTTTGTAATTTTTCTTGGACATTTAGTTTAATTTAATTAATGTTTTAAGTATTTTATTAATTTATTTAATTCTTAGTTATTTTTGGTTATTTGGTAGGTTTTTTAATTGGATAAGAACTAAATAAGAGGTGTCAAGACAGCTCAAAGCTTGGTGTTACATTCCTAAATGATTTGGAAGATAATTGACCAAAATCTGCCTTAAAATCAGCATTCTCCAACAAATTGGGTAAGTTGCAAGATTATAAAAGACTGATTTTATGAGACTATAAGCTTATAAATTAAGAAGAAGAAGAAAAGAAAAATACAGAGAGCAAGAGGAGCTATTCATAGAAGGGGCTACAAGGCACATTGGAGGTGGAGAGTTCGAGAGGGATGGAGCTAGAAGACTAGAGAGAAATCCTGGATTCAAGCTTCATCTATTCCCATTGCGAGTTCTTCCCTTTTCTCTGTGATCCCTTTGTTTATGTTTTAGAATTGTCAATGATGAATTGCTAGATTTCTTATTCTAGGATTATGATGGATTCATTGAAATTGTGTTGATTAAATCTTTAACTTTTGAATGATTATGTTTTATGCAATCTAGTATTTTAAAAAATTACATGTGATTAATTGATCACTAATTGCATATCTCAAGGTATCAATTGAGGGAGTGAAAGCGAAAGATTGATATTAATTCATAAAATATCAGTCATTGGTTGAGTATTTTCTTAGAAATAAAGGCTCACCATTGTGATCTTTGTTTTAATTCTAATGAACGTAATGAGTTTGTATTAGAATCCTGCAAACACGAAAGTAGATGAAGGATTAATAAGGGCATAATTTGTTATTCTTGAAAGAGATAACTGAATATCTTAAGGAATTGATCGTTGCATCAACAAAAATTTATTCAATAAGTCTGGTTTGGTTAAGCATAATTTAATTGAGGAAGTCCGAATCCTATCTTTGGTTTCATAATCTGCTTATTAATTATTAATCTTGGTAATTCAGTTGTCTAAATAATAGAGAGAATTAATTAGGTTTGGTAATTGAACATTCTCCCTGGGGAAACGTTACTCGACTTATCATTATTTTATTTGCACGACCGGTACACTTGCGGATTCGACAATAAGCATGTATAGAGGTGCGGGGGCCACCAAACCTTTCTATAACACATTGCAAACTTAAAAACCAGACTAAGGATATGAATTGAATGCATGCATATGTTTGTTGCATTGTTTTGTTGCTCACTGAGCCATGATGTGTGCTCACCCTTTTGACGTCGAATATTTTTAGTTGATGATGCAGGTCCTACTATTGAAGATTATATGAATGTGCTGACGTATGGTCACGTTTCCGCCATGGATGTAGAAGCAGTTGAAGATGCGCATGATTCATCATGCGAGTGCAACCAGTGCATATTTGATTAGTTTAGCTATATTTGATTAATGGAACATGTAATGGATTATTTACTTTTATGCTTTGAGTTTTGGAGATAATCGGATTAATTATTTATTATCATTATTAGTTACTCAGATCATTATCTGTAAGACTTCTACTTATTTGTTTATTACCTCTGATTATTAATGTGGAATGCGTGTGTGGTTTAATATGGTGGGTACAACCTATACGAGATCCTGGTTGAACCGTTTGTTTATTGGCCGTTCATCACACCATTTCGGTTAGACCATAATTGGGGTGTGACACCGTATATAGAGTAAAAGGTTCTCCTGGTCTTGGAATAGTCAGAGTAGGGGCTAAGACCAATCTTTCCTTCAGAGTTTGAAAACTTCTTTCATACTGGTCCGACCAAATGAATCTTTCCCCCTTCTTGTTAATTTAGTCAGTGGTATTGCTATTCTGGAGTAATCTTCCACAAATCTATGATAGTACCCTGCTAAACCCAAGAAACTTCGGACTTTGGTAATCGTTCTAGGTGCTTCCCAGTTAAGGATAATGTCAATTTTGCTGGGGTCTACCATAATACGTTCTGTTGATACTACGTGACCTAGGAATGCCACTTCGTTCAGTAAAAAATTGCACTTTTTGAATTTGGCGTAAAGTGTCTTTTCCCGTAGCCTTTGCAATGCTTAGCGTAAGTGTGTCTTGTGTCCTTCTGCATCATTAGAGTAGATCAATATGTCATTAATAAACATAATAACTGAAGTATCCATCATATCATTCAGGAGCATTTGTCAACCCGAAGGACATGACCAGAAATTCATAGTGCCAATACCTAGTGCGAAAGGTTGTCTTAGGTATGTCACTCTTCTTTATCCTTAATTGATGATACCTTGATCAGAGATCGATCTTGGAAAATACCACAATGCCTTGGAGTTGATCAAACAAATCATCTATGCGGTAATGGATACCAGTTCTTGATGGTGAGCTTGTTTTGTAAGACCCGCACTCCACTAACTTGGTCTAACCGTGTCGTGCCAGGTCTTACCATCATTCCTGGACCAAGTGGACCAAGCGTGTGAAGATAGATCACAAACCAAGTATGAGAATCGAGTTAAAAACACTAAAAACATACCTAAGGTCGCATGCCTGGGTAGGTATGGTCGACCATAAGGAAGGGAACCCAAAATCTCAAATCCAGAATCCCACGGTCGTTGATTTCGACCTTACGATCGACGGTTTATGTAAGACCCATATCGAATTAATCGGTCTAACCACTTTGTACTAGGTCTACCTATCATGGTCGAGCCAAGTGGACCAAGTGTGTGAAGAAACCACAAGACCATGTATGAATTCAACCCAAAAACAGTTAATTATGAGCGTGTGGTCGCATGCCTAAACAGGTGTGACCGACCCCACCTCAAAAAAGTCCAACCACACGAAATTAGGTCGTGGGGTCGGACATTTTAAAAAGGTAGGATCACTGATTCTGCGACCCCACCTCCGACCCCATGGAACCAGTTAAAAATCAAATTTAGGAAACCTTCCTAATCCGAAGGGGGTCTTTCCTAAACTCATTAGGGCATATTATAGAGGGTTTTCCTCTATAAATAGGACATCCCTTAGTCTATTTCATCCTTTTAGAACTCCAATTGAAAGTGAGAGAAAGAGAAGAGGAGGAAGAGAAGGAGAATTGAAGAGGAAGACTAAGGAGGAGGAAAATTCAGAGAAAACTCTGAATCTTCAGCAAGCATAAGGTATGAACCTGATTCTCATGATTAATTAAGAGCCTAAAATAGTTCATGAAGAAGATAGGATCTAGGAGAAACCCAAATCATCCATCCATAGACAAATTCCAAGAGAACCCATGGAGGAAATTATTGTGGACAATGGATGGTGTATAAAATTGTAGTTTTGAGCCATAGACCAATCATAGGAAGGACCATGATGATACGCCAAAGGATCCAAACATGAGGAAATGAAGTTGAGAGTGAAAGGTCGACCATAACACATGTGGTTGCACGTGGGGTCGGAGTATGTCCAACCTTACCCTGCGACCCCACACCCTATGGTTGCAGAAACTAAGACCCCAGGTGCTGCCCCACCTGTGACCCCTCAGTTTCTGTTAGTCTAAACTCATGGAAAATTAATTCTAATTAAAATCTACAAATTTGTTAGGTTTCCAAGTGGTCTAAGTGTGAATTACAAAGCTTGAATGAGGATCTACTATCAACAAAGGTGAGGGAACAAGACCTAAACTAATTGGCTAATAATAAACTGTTTTTGTTTATTGAGTCTGATGCCATGAATGATTATATGCTTGTATGCGTGTAATGTGCATTTAACATGTCATCCAATATTTTTGCTATTAATGTTCATGCATATTTAATTCCGTTTATTTATAACATGATGATGATGATGATGCTAGGAATAGGCATGTGAATTTTTGTGTGTGGTTAGTGTACTTGATGCGAGTGGGGCATCAGGGGAAGTGTGATGCGGTGCGGTCCTAAGCACTTTAGCTCTATCTCTACTCAAGTCTTGTCCACTGACATCGTCGTATCGCCATTACTTTAGCAGAACTATTACATCATAGGGCATCAGGGGAGGTGGTCTCGGACCGTGTAGTCTCTGACTATGTCGGGGAGCCTTAGCTCTATCTCTATGGATGTATTGAGGGATGCTGGGGTGAGGCCTTGGATACACTGTTTGACATTAGGATTGGTTAGTTGCGAGCCCAGTTTGTAAGCCCTCACCAATAGGGGCTTACGTGTTGGTATGGGTAGGGCATCAGGGGAAGTGTGATGCAGTGCGGTCCTAGCATTTTAGCTCTATCCCTATTCCATGGTGGGTGCATATGGGACGACAATATTGTTTGATCCATTGGACAGCTTCACACACTCGTGTATAGAGGTGCAGCGGCCACTTATCCTTTCTATTGCACATTGCAAACTTATGAATCAGACTAAATATATGAATTGAATGCATGCATATGTTTGTTACATTGTTTTGTTTGCTCACTGAGCCATGATGTGTGCTCACCCTTTCGACGTCGAATATTTTTAGTTGATGATGCAGGTACTACTGTAGAAGACTATATAAATGCTCCGATGTACGGATATGTTGCGGCGAAGGATGCAGAAGCTGTGATGGAGTCGCATGATTCGTCGTGCGAGTGCAACTCATGCGTCTTTGATTAGATTTATTTATTGGATTATTAAGGACATGTAATTGATTAATTTATTTTATTTTATTTCTCAATCATTTGAAGATAATTGAATAATTTATTTATGTTATCACAGTTAGACTCTCAGTTCATTAGTATTAAAGACTTCCACTATTGTTTATTTACTCTGATTATGGTTGTGGATGTGTATGGTTTAAGCAAAAGGACACAACCTATTCGAGATCCTGGTTGAACCGTTGGATCTGAGACGGTTCATCACACCATTCTGGTTGGTTCAGAATTGGGGTGTAACAACTTGGTATCAAAGCTCTCAGGCCCTGTCTATTAAACCAGTATACTTCCACAAAAGTTTGTGAACTAAGTTAGGATAAAATTTAAAAGCTGTAATAAGAACACACTATAAGCACCTGTGTTGTATGAGACAAAAATTAAGAAAGAGAATAATGCATATATAAAAAGAAGAAACAAGTTTCATATTTACATCGAATAAAAAAAAAACAACATATATACATATCCAAATCAGAGTACGATCTACAATCTGGACAGTTACTCTGTAGTACAAGGAAAACAAAAAGAAAATATGCATCATGGAGCTGGAGGTGCTAGAGGAGGAGGAGCCTCATGATCTCTATCGTAGTCCTCAGCATACACTCTAGTCAGCCAGGCTACCTAAGTCTAGGTCACCTGGAGACTAGTTGTCAGATCGGCCATCCGCTGATCAGATACGTGCTGGGCATCTAGAAGCTCTCCTACTCTCCAATCAGTCACGCACTGAGCCTCTCTAATCTCATGCAGCAGTCCCATCACATCATCAGATGGTGGGTGTGAAGGACCAGCTGTGTGAGAAGGAACCCGAGATGGGCCAGCTCCAGTGGAATGCGATGGTGATGGAGGAGGTATGGCGTTGACATCCATGAACATACGATCATCATCCTCAGCATCATCCCCATGGACCCCTGCTGCTGCTTCTGCTACCACTGCCGCCTCAGCATCTGCTATCTCTACCCAGGTACGGGGACGCACCAGAGCATTCCTCTCCTCGTCACTGACTTGCGCATCTCGCATCCCTATCTTGCAGATGGCCTCCCAGTCAAGGTCAGAGGAGAAGGTATCCTCATGAATCCTCTCATCCAGTAAGTCGACATGCAGGCGTGTGAGCAGGGTAATGATCAAACGCCCATAGGGCAGGTTTCCTATCAGACCAGGCATCGTAGCATGGATCATCGTCCTGATGATAATGTATGGCAGGAAGACGGGCTGCCTAGTGCAAATGCAGTACAAGAGGTACTGGATCAACTGGGAAATCCTCTCATAATGCCCACTCTGAGAAATCAGGTTGTGCTAAATGATCTTGCAGTACACCCGAGGTTCTGGCCGTAGGTTGATTGCCTTCATCTCCCAGCGATCACCTCTAAGAAGCTGGCGATCAATCTTAGCACGCATCATCAAGGATAGAACTGGGGTTCCTTAGGTGCATAGTACACCAAGGGGCCGTCGTTTGATATGCCCAGGAGATCAGCCAACTCCTGGCAGTTAAAGGAAACTTCTACCCCTTTTACATAACTAGTGATCCTGAGCTCCCTACCCCTATCTATATCATTGCGATCACCTACTACCTGAAGGATGCAATAGAACTGCTCCACCAGAGCAGGACAGGTGCAAGCCTCATACGATATCATGGTGAGCCAACCCATGTCACCAAAAGCTCCCTCTACATTAAACAAGGCTAGACTAGCCAAGTTTACACAGCAATCCCCTTCCACCTTTTTACGCTCATAACGAGCATACTGAGCCTCTGCCTCATTAGAACAGAAACGAATGGGATCATGAGCTCTGGGAACTTTGGTACGAGCCTTGCTATCTACAAAGACACAGACAAATAGAAAGGATATTAGTTATAGAGCAAAACTCAAAATTTTGGGCATTATAACAGCATGATTTGGCCAAAAGCCTCACTTTTCACCCAAACAGTTGGGCAGGAGGACTTACATATGTTTCAAACCACCCTACAAAGCTCATATAGTTGGAATTTAAACTAGGAAGGTCGAATTTGAAGAAATTTCAATAATTTGGAAAAAAACCCCAAAAATTAGGTCAAAAGTGGAAAATTTCAAGTTTTTCAAAAACTAACAGATGAAACTCAAATTTTCTTAAGGGCATTCGTCCATTGGGTGGCCAATAGCAAAAGCCCCCAATAAAAATCAAACTTTTACGGTTAGAAAAATTTTAATTTGAAAAAATGCTATAAATGGAGAAAAACCTAGTTTTGAAAGCTTAAAAATGAGGACCAGTAGAGAACATACCTGAAGGAAAGGAATGGAGGTCGTGAATGGAAGAAATAATCACCAAACACGAGGTGTTGTTACTGTAGCAACTCAGGGGAAGCGAGTTGAGTTGAAGGGAAAAAGGAAAAGTGGGAAATGACTAAAAAACCAGGTTTAAAAACCTGATTTGGGGTCATGCGGTCGCAGAATTCGACTAAACATGCGACCCTACGACCGACCCTAGGCTCTCGATAAGCTGACAGGGTTTTGTGAGGTCGCATACCCTGTGGTCGGACATAGTGCGACCCCACCATCGACCCTACGATGGAAAATACAGTATTTTGACCGAATAACTTGGAAAGTTAGAATTTTACATTGATTAGTTGGATTTTGACATGGGAATGACTTATATAATGATTGCCTCACATGTTCTATGATTTTTCAGAGACTACCACCACTAGAACAGGAAATGGCTGGGCGAAGAGTAACTAGGCGAGGTCGTAACTCAATTCCACCACCACCAGTTATAGTGGAAGACAACCATGAAAATCCTAAAGGACAAGAGAATCAGAATATGGCAACACTAGGAGCTAATGGCCAGGTAAACCCTACAAACTTGCTAGCCCCACCTACAGATTTGGCTACAGCAGTAATGAACCTGGCACAATAGCTGCAGCAAATACAACAGGTGCAAGCCAATATGCAAGCTGCTATAGGAATGATTTTCCCAGCTGCACATACTACACCTATGTCAGTCGGACAAGCTAGCACCATACCAGGGGGTGCAACACGGTGCCCCAAGCACCTCAAACGCCAGTGGTACAAGCTGCAGTACAGAACCCTGAGGTAGCGTAAGGCAGTTACTAGTATCAACCACCTATGTATGGGGCCTATGCTCAATATTAGTTGGACCACTCTCGACTGATCGAGCATTTTCTGAAAATGAAACCTAAGGAATATAATGGCAAGCTAGCAGATCCTTTGTGGTCAACTCACTGGATCGACGAGATGGAAAGGAATTTCATGATGATGACAGTTAATGAGGATGAAAAAGTATTGTGTGCCACATTTCTGCTGAAAGGCGATGCACACCATTGGTGGAAGTCTACTCGGAGTTATTTGTTAACCAAGCACGCCCAATTGACCTGGGCTATCTATAAGGAGGCATTCTTCGAGAAATATTTTCCCAGAAGTTTCAGAGATGCTATGGAAAGAGAGTTCATGAATTTGTATCAGGGGCAGATGACCATGGATGCGTATCAACAGCGTTATGAAGAGCTGTTTTTCTTTGCACCCTCCAGCATGCAAGAGGAAAATACTAAAACCCGAAGGTTCGTCATGGGACTTAGGGGAAGCATTCGAGAGCATGTTTTGGGGCTAGAAAAGAAAGTTTATAATGAAGCTATGCAGATTGCTCGAGTGCTAGAATCGAGCCAGAGAGAGATCTACTTTGCTCAGAATAAAGGTATCAAAAGGCCAAATGAAAATTCTTATAACGGAGGGAACACAAAGACATTCAAACCCTTCCGTACTCAAGGATTTAATGCTGCAGCCAAGACTACTCCAACATCCCAACCTCAACAAAAGCAAAATAATGAAGGAGTAAAATGCTATAACTGCAATCAAGTAGGACATTATTCCAGGGAGTGTCCTAAGCCCAGGAAGAAGCTACAACAAGGAAAGGTTTATGCAGTTACATCTGAGGATGCTGCCGTATCGCCTGTTGTGGTCACAGGTATGACCTGAACCTTTCATTTTGTATTACCTTATGTGAGCATGTAGACTAAATTAAAACAAATCACAGGTATCGTACCTATTAACGGCATACCTACCAGAGTACTCTTTGATTCTGGAGCTACTCATTCTTTTATATCTGTGTCATTTGGAAAGAAGTTAAATCTACCCCTCAGATCGTTAGACTACAAATTGCTTGTACGATCACCTATGGGATTAGAAGTGGAATTAGGAAAAGGTTATGGACCATGTCCAGTTCTTATCGATGAAAAGATTTTAGATGCAACCCTGATTCAACTTGAGATGACAGACTTTGACGTTATCTTGGGAATGGATCTGTTAGCTCAGCATTCTGCAAACCTATTATGTGCAGAAAAGAAGCTGACATTTAAAGACAAGGAAGGAGCAAAGTTTAGTTTTGTTGGAACCAAACTACCCCGTAAACGAAAACTCATCCTCTCTGCATTAAAGGCTAGAAAATGCCTCGAGAAATGAGGAGTTGGGTATCTAGTATCCGTAGTCTACCTCACCAAGGAAGTACCACAAATGGAGGATATTGATGTTGTGCGTGACTTTCCAGATATATTTTCTGAGGAACTACTAGGACTACCACCCGACTGAGTGACAGAGTTCGTTATAGATCTGATACCCAGAGCCGCACCAGTATCTAAAGCACCCTATCGAATGGCTCCTACTGAACTGAAGGAACTAAAGGTACAGTTACAGGAATTACTGACAAGGATTATATCAAACCCAGCATATCACCATGGGGAGCGCTAGTATTGTTTGTGAAGAAGAAAGATGGTAGCGTTCGACTGTGTATAGACTATCGGGAGTTGAATAAGCTTACAATCAAGAATCGATACCCGTTGCCTCGGATTGATGACCTGTTTGATCAGTTGCAAGGTGCCAAGGTGTTCTCTAAGATTGATCTTCAGTCAGGATACCATCTTGAAGATTAAGGAAGGTGATATTCCAAAAACAGCATTCAGGACAAGATATATGAATTTTTAGTCATGTCTTTTGGATTAACTAACGCACCTACAAATTTTAGGGAACTCATGAATCGGGTATTCCATGATATGTTGGATACGTCAGTTATTGTGTTTATTAATGATATATTGGTCTACTCCAAAGACAAGGAAACTCATGTCATGAATCTAAGAGCCGCTCTGCAGCGACTAAGGAAATAGAAGCTTTACGCCAAATTTACAAAGTATGAGTTTTGGCTAAATGAGGTCACTTTCTTAGGCCATGTTGTATCCGCTCAAGGAATCAAAGTGGATCCTAGCAAGATTGAAGCCATTGTGAAATGGGAAGCACCCAAGAGTGTTGCAGAAATCAAAAGTTTCCTAGGTCTAGCTGGATATTATCGACAATTCGTGGAAGATTACTCTAGGATCGCCGTACCTCTCACCAGTTTGACTAAGAAAGGAGAAAAGTTTGTTTGGACCGACAAATGTGAGAAAAGTTTCCAAACATTGAAGGCCAGATTGATATTTGCTCCCATCTTGACTATTCCTATTTTAGGACAACCATTTACCTTGTACACTAATGCGTCTGGATTGGTTTTAGGATGTGTACTTATGCAAGGAGAACAAGTGGTTGCGTATGCCTCAAGACAACTGAAGACACATGAGAAGAACTATTACACTCATGACTTGGAATTAGTAGCAGTAGTACATGCTGTCAATATGGAGACATTATTTGTATGAAGATAAATTTCAGATTAAATCAGATCATAAGAGTCTCACTTATCTTTTTAATCAGAAAGAGTTGAACATGAAACAAAGAAGATGACTGAAATTATTGAAGGATTATGATTGCGATATTCAGTATCATCCAGGGAAAACTAATGTAGTTGCTGATGCGCTAAGCAGAAAAACAATGATAAAATCTCAAGGAGAAGTTAACACGACTGCGGCAATGTATGTTACAGGAAAAGTATTTCATCATGGTAATGAGCAGTTCATGATAGATGCACCGGGTGGATCCACCAACCAAGGGTTTATTCATCGATTTTCAAATATATTTGCCACATTGAATATTGTACCTGATATTATAGATGAAGTGAAAGCCGCTATTAAATCAGACCCTTATCTGAGAACGGTACAAGAAGACATCGAAAAAGGTAGGACTATTCCTGAGTTCACCTTGGACGATGAGAAGGTACTGAAGTACAAAGTTGTAATAAGAACACACCATAAGCACTTGTGTTGTATGAGACATAAACTAAGAAAGAGAATAATGCATATATGTAAAGGAAAACCAATTTTATATATATATGGAAACAAGACAAATGTACATCAAATCAGAGTACAGTCCACAATCTGGATAGTTACTCTGTAATATAAAAGGAAAAAGATATAAAGGGCAATCATGGAGCTGGAGGTGCTGGAGGATGAGGAGCCTCATGATCTCTATCATAGTCCTTAGCATATACTCATGCTAGCTAGGCCACCTGAGTCTGAGTCGCTCGGAGACTAGCTGCCAGATCCGCTACCCGCTGGTCTGTAGAGCACCGGGCATCTAGAAGCTCTCCTAGTCTCCCATCAGTCACGCGCTGAGCCTTTATAATCTCACATAACAGCCCCATCTTGTCATCTGGTGGTGGGCGTGAAGGGCCAGTTGAATGAGAAGCCCTAGAAGGGCCAACTCCAGTAGAATGCTGTGGCGATGGGGGAGGGATGACATTCACTTCCATGTACATCCGATCATCATCCTCCTCATCACCACCCTCGTGTGCCTCTGCTGCTACCTCTGCTGCTGCTACTGCTGCTGTCGCTGCCTCTGCATCTACTGCGGCTACCCGAGTGAGAGGACGACTCGTAGCATTCCTCTCATTATCACTGACCTGTATCTCTCGCATGCCCATCCTGCTGATGGCCTCCCAGTCAAGGTCAACTGAGAAGGTGTCCTCAACGATCCTCTCATCTACTAGGTCCACCTGTAAACGAGCGAACAAGGTGGAGATCAGCCGCCAATAGGGTAAGTTGCCTCTCGAGTCAGGCAATGTAGCTCGGTGCAAAGTCCAGAGAATAATATATGGGAGGCAAACAGACTGCCTAGTACAGATAAACCTAGTACAAATAAAGTATAGCAGGTACTGAGTCAGCTGAGAGATCATCTCATAATGTCTGCCCTGGGGAATCAGATTATGCTGGATAATCTTACAGTAGACACATGGCTCAGGACGCAGGTTGACTGCTTTTACCTCCCAATGGTCATCCCAAAGAATCTGACTATCGATCTCTGCACGCATCTATGTGGAAAGAAACTGTGGCTCTTTAGGTGCACAGTAAACCAACTGCCCATCATTGGAGATACCTAGGAGATCAGCCAACTCCTGACAGTTGAAAGAAATCGAAAACCCTTTCACCCAGCTGGTGATCCAAAGCTCTCTGCCCCTCTCTACATCTAGGTCACCCTCCACCTGAAGGTGACAGTAGAACTGCTTAACTAGGTTCGGGCGAGTGCAAGCCTCGTATAGGATCACTGGAAGCCAGCCCATATCACCAAATGCCCTTTCCAAATCAAACAGGGCCAAGTGGGCTAGGTTCATACATCTACCCCCTTCAACCTTCTTTCGGTCAAACCAAGGGTATCGCACTTCTGCTTCCACAAACCTAAAGCGAAATGGGTCATGAACTCGAGGAATCTTTGTGCGAACCATGATAGCTGTAAGAAAAGAAAACAAGAAAACAAGTTAGAAAATTTGGAAAAATTTGACAGCATAACTACGTAAAATGAGAAAAAACCTCACTTTTCACCCAAACACTGGGCAGGAGGACTTACATAGGTCCCAAACCATCCTCCAATGCATATCCAATCGAAAATTTTAACTAGGTAGGTCGAATTTGAAAAATTTTGATAATTGGGCAAAAACCCCAAATTTTAGGTCAAAATTGGGATTTTTGAAATTTTTACCAAACCAACTGATGAAACTCAAATTTTCTTGAGGGCTTTCTTCCATTGGGTGTCCAATAGTAAAAGCCCCCAATAAAAATTAAATTTTTACGATTAGAAAAATATTGATTCGAAGAAAATCCTATAATTGACAAAAAACCCTAGGTATGAAAGCCTAAAAATGAAAGAGAGTAGAGAACATACCTTGTGGAATGGAATGTAGGTCGTAGATTGAAGTAAAAATCACCAAGTATGTATGGTTGACACTGTAGAAACTCACTGGAGGCGAGTTGAGTAGAGACCGTAGGAGGAAGAAGAAGAAATAAGAGGGAAACTCTCGAAAATAGGTTTTTAAAACTGATTTTGGATCTTACGGTCGCATAATTCGACCAAAACCATCGACCATAGCATCGATCGTATGATCGACCATAGGGTCTCGGTAAGTTGCCAGGGATGTGATGGTCGCACCTATGGTCGCACAACATGCGACCGTATGACCTACTGTTGTTTGCATTTTGATTCTGATTAAACTTTTGCCTATTGATTTTGTTTTTCTCTTGCTTTCCATTGTGAGACTAACCCATACTACCATCATATCTTGTCTCACATGTACAGCCTTTCCAAATACCATTCAACCAAGAGTTTAAATGGCAGGACGTAGAGTAAGTAGAAGGAGACAAAATGCAAACCCATCTCCACCACCTATGGAGACTAATGATAATGAAGGTTAGTAAGGACAGGAAGGGAATATTAGAACTCAAAATGCTGCACCTCAGAATGTGCACACCTAAGCCAAACCAACCAACCTACCTGAACCACCTACAGATTTGGCTATTGCGGTGATGAATTTAGCACAACAATTGCAGCAAATACAACAAGTACAAGCCAATATGCAAGCTGCTATGGAAATGGCTTTCCCAGCCGCAAACGCGACACCTCTACCTGCAGGACAAGCTAGTACTGCACCTGGTGGTAGCAATACCGTACCCCAAGCACCACAAACACTAGCAGTACAAGGCCAAGTGCAAAACCCTGAAGCACCGCAAGGCGGGTATAACCAAGGAATTATCAGTACCAGCTGCCTATGTATGGAGTATATGCACAGTATCAGCTTGATCACTCCAGACTGATCGAGCGTTTTCTGAAGTTGAAGCCGAAGGAATTTACAGGTAAGCCATTAGATCCGTTATGGCCAGCTCATTGGATCGATGAGATGGAAAAAAACTTTATGATAATGACGATAAATGAAGAAGAGAAGGTGTTATGTGCCACTTTTATGCTGAAAGGTGCTGCGCACCATTGGTGGAAATCTACTTTTTTTATCTATTGACCAAGCACTCCCAACTGACCTAGGTTATTTATAAAGAAGCTTTCTTCGAGAAGTATTTTCCCAGGAGTTTCAGAGATCAAATGAAAAAGGAGTTTCTAAGTCTGAATCAGGGAAAGATGACTGTAGACACATATCAACAGCGTTATAAAGAACTATTTTTCTTGACTCCCTCTAGCATGCAGGAGGAAAATACCAAAACCCGAAGGTTTGTCATGGAACTTAGGGGAAGCATCCGTGTGCATGTATTGGGAATGGAAAAAAAGATTTATAATGAAGTTGTACAGATTGCTCAAGTACTGGAATCGAGCCAGTGGGAAAGTTATTTTGCTCAAAATAGAGGTATTAAAAGGCTTAATGGAAATTCATACAACGGAGGGAACTCAAAGACGTTTAAACCCTTCCATACTCAATGCTTCAATGCTGCAGCCAAGACTACTCCGACAGCCCAACCTCAACAAAAGCAAAGTAGTGATGGAGTTAAATGCTTTAACTGTAATCAAGTAGGACATTATTCAAGGGAGTGTCCTAAGCCAAGGAAGCAGCTATAACAAGGAAAGGTTTATGCAATTACATCTGAGGATGCTGCCTCATCGCCTGATGTGGTCACAGGTATGACCTGAACCTTTTATTTTGTAATACCTTGTGTGAGCATATAGATTAATATAAGAAGAAAATCACAGGTATATACCTATTATTGGCATACCCGCCAGAGTACTCTTTGACTCGGGGGCTACTCATTCTTTTATAACTGTGTTGTTTGGAAAGAAGTTAAATCTACCCCTCAGACCTTTAGACTGCAACCTGCTTGTACGATCACCTATGGGATTAGAAGTGGAAATAGACAAGGGTTATGGACCATGTTCAGTTCTTATCGATGAGAAAATTTTGGATGCAACCTTAATTCAACTCGAGATGGCAGACTTTGACGTCATCTTGGGAATGGATTGGTTAGCTCGGCACTCTACAAACCTATTATGTGCAGAAAAGAAATTGACATTTAAAGACAAGGAAGGAGCAGAGTTTAGTTTTGCGAGAACCAAACTTTCCCGTAAACGAAAACTCATTTTCTCTGCATTGAAGGCTAAAAAATACCTCGAGAAAGGAGGAATTGGGTATCTAGTATCCGTGGTCGACCTCACCAAGGAAGCACCACGAATGGAGGATATTGAAATTGTGTGTGAATTTTCAGATGTATTTTCTGAGGAACTACCAGGACTACCACCGGATCGAGCGACAGAGTTCGTTATAGATCTTATACCCGGAGCCGCACCAGTATCGAAAGCACCCTATCGAATGGCTCCTACTGAACTGAAGGAACTGAAGGTACAATTACAGGAATTACTGGACAAGGGTTATAAGACCCAGCATATCATCATGGGGAGTGCCAGTATTGTTCGTGAAAAAGAAGGACGGTAGCATTCAACTGTGTATAGACTATCAGGAATTGAATAAGCTTACAATCAAGAATCGATACCCGTTGCCTCGGATCGATGACTTGTTCGATCAGTTGCAAGGTGCAAAAGTGTTCTCCAAAATTGATCTTCGATCAGGATACCATCAGTTGAAGATTAAGGAAGGTGATATTCTGAAGACAGCATTCAGAACCAGATATAGACATTATAAATTTTTAGTCATGTCTTTTGGATTAACTAATGCACTAGCAACTTTTATGGAACTCATGAATCGGGTATTCCATGATATGTTGGATACGTCAGTCATTGTATTTATTGACGACATACTAGTCTACTCCAAGGACAAAGAAATTCATGTCACAAATCTAAGAGCCGCACTGCAGCGACTAAGAAAAGAGAAGCTTTATGCCAAATTTACGAAGTGTGAGTTTTGGCTAAATGAAGTCACTTTCTTAGGCCATGTTGTATTCGCTGAAGGAATTAAAGTGGATCCTAACAAGATTAAAGCCATTGTGAAATGAGAAGCACATAAGAATGTTGCAGAAATCAGAAGTTTCTTAGGTTTAGCTGGTTACTATCGACAATTCGTGAAAGATTACTCTAAAATCACCGTACCTCTCACCAGTCTCACAAAGAAAGGAGAAAAGTTTGTTCGGACCTATAAATGTGAAGAGTGTTTTCAAACATTGAAGGCTAAATTGATATCAACTCCCATCTTGACTATTTCGATCCCAGGACAACCATTTACCTCATATAATGATGCGTCTAGGTTAGGTTTAAGATGTGTACTTATGCAAGGAGAACAAGTAGTTGCATATGCCTTAAGACAACTGAAGACACATGAGAAGAACTATCCCACTCACGACTTGGAATTAGTAGCAGTAGTACATGCTGTTAAGATATAGAGACATTATTTGTATGGAGAAAAATTTCAGATTAAATCAAATCATAAGAGTCTCACTCATCTTTTTAATTAGAAGGAGTTGAATATGAGACAAAGAAGATGGCTGGAATTACTAAAGGATTATGATTGCGATATCCAGTATCATCCAAGAAAAGCTAATGTAGTTGCTGACGCACTGAGTAGGAAAGCTATGACAGAATCCCAAGAAGAAGTTAGTGCAAATGCTGTGGCGTATGTCACAGGAAGAGTATTTAATTAAGATAAAGAGCAGTTCATGATTGATATTTCGAATGAATCAACTGACCAAAGATTTATTCATTTATTCTCAAACATGTTTGCTACATTGAAGATTGTACCTGATCTATTAGATGAAGTAAAAGCCGCTATTAAATCAGACCCTTATCTGAGAATAGTACAAGAAGACCTCAAAAAAGGTAGGACTACTCCTGAGTTCACCTTGGACGTTGAAAATGTACTAAGATACAAAGGAAGGATATGTGTTCCTGAAAATGAAGACTTGGATATTAGACACAGACTAATGAAGGAAGCTCATACCACTGCTTATTTGGTATATCCTGAAAGTACGAACATGTATTGTGATCTAAAGAAACTATATTGGTGGAGAGGAATAAAAGCAGATGTAGCTAAATTTGTGTCTCAATGCTTGAATTGTCAGCAAGTAAAGGCTGAAAGGCAAAGACCTGTAGGATTGTTGCAACCACTGTCAGAACCAGCATGGAAATGAGACTGCATTACTATGGACTTCATCATTGGGTTATCATTGACTCCCCTACTAGTTGACTCAGTCTGGGTGATTGTGGATTGTTTGACTAAGACAGCTCGTTTCATAGCTATACGACCTTAGTATACCCTAGAGAGGTTAGCTAAGCTTTATGTAGATAATATTGTCCGATTACATGGTGTACCTGAAAGCATTGTATTCGACAGAGACCCATGCTTTACCTCAAAGTTTTGGAAAGGATTACAGAAGGCTATGAGTACAACATTGAAGTTTAGTAATATATTCCATCCTCAGACAAATGGACAGTTGGAGCATACTATTCAGATTTTAGAAGACATGCTTTGAGCTTGTGTCATTGATTTCAAAGGATCAAAATTACCATTGATAGAGTTTGCTTATAACAACAGCTATCAAGCGACCATACAGATGTCACCCTATGAAGCATTGTATGGTAGGAAATGTCGAACTCCTTTGTTTTGGAATGAAATTGGAGAACGGAGTATTGTTGGACCAGAGTTTGTTGAAGAGACTTGTCGAGTAGTCGACATTATCAAGGAAAGAGTCTGAATAGCTCAGAACCGTCAGAAGCAATATGCAGATAATTGACGCAGAGATCTCGAATTCACCATAGGTGATAAGGTATTTCTAAAAATATCTCCTATGCATGGTTTGAAAAGGTTTGGACAGAAGAAAAAACTGTGTCCCAGATATATTGGACCTTATGAAGTTCTAGATAGACGTGGAAAGGTAGCATATCAGTTAGCACTACCACCATCAATGTCAAGTGTGCATGATGTATTTCATATCTCATTACTAAAGAAGTACGTCAGAGATCCAACACACGTGTTAACAACTGATCCATCGGATTTGACTGAAGATTTGACATTCGAAGTAGTACCTTTTGAGATCACTAGTCGGAAGGTACAATGTATTCGCAACCGTGACATTTATTACATTAAGGTTACTTGGAGAAGCCAAAATGTAGAAGAAGTTACAGGGGAAGAAGAGAACGCTATGCGGAAGCAATATCCTCACCTATTCGACTCGGAAGGTATGTGTAAATTTCGAAGACCAAATTTATATAAGCGGGGGAGAGTTGTAAGACCCGCACTCCACTTACTTGGTCTAACCGTGTCGTACTAGGTCTTCCTATCATTCCTGGACCAAGTGGACCGAGCGTGTGAAGATAGATCACAAACTAGGTATGAGAATCGAGTTAAAAACACTAAAAACATACCTAAGGTCGCATGCCTGGGTAGGTATGGTCGACCATAAGGAAGGGAACCAAAAATCTAAAATCCAGAATCCCACGGTCAATGATTTTGACTTTACAGTCGACGGTTTATGTGACCGTATGATCGGCCGTGAGAACCCAGATTAGACTCCGAGTTTTGGAAACTTTCCTAAACTAAGGGATTGCTTTCCTAATGGAAAGAGAACTCTATATGGAGAGTTTCATTCTATATAAAGGACGTCCCTCAACCCTTTTTCACTCTTTTAGAACATTAGTAAACCCTAGAGAAAGAAAAAGAAGAGAAGGAAGAGAAGGAGAAGAAGAAAAAACTAAGGAGAAGAGTTTGCTGAGAAGGGATTGACTCTCTATCACAGACAAAGGTATGAAACGAATCTCTGGAGATGTAAACTCTAAGGAATAAGACTTTTATGAAGAATAGGCAATATCAACCTATTATGATCTATGTGATTTCCTTGAGAAAATCCCAAGGAGAACCATGAGGAGTGAATTTGATGATTAGGGTTGATAAGAAATTACTAATGATGGCCATAAGATGACCTTAGGATAAACCCCATTGAAGAACATAAGAATTGATTCAGGAAGAACTCGAATTTCAGGTAGATTATGACCAGAAATCTCAAGGTCGTAGCTACGATTGACCATAGCATGACCAGTATGACCAGAAGATCAACCATAGGCATTCGGAAAGATTTCAAAAATCATATGGTGGCAGCTATGGTCGCACCATATGCGACTGTAGGGTATCGACCGTAGACAGTAAGGTCGATACAACATGAGACCATAGGACCAATCAGGCACCTATCAGTGCTCTGTATTGATTTTCGACTATTGTAACATGTCACATATGAACCCTAACTTAAATTCATATAACTTTTAGGTTGTTAAATGAATTCAAAGAGAATTTCAAGGCTTGGAAGGACATCGAGAATTGCTAACAGGTGAGGGAACAATGCCTAAACTAATTGGATAATAACAAACTGTTTATTTTTATTGAGTAAAATGTCATGATTCATTCTATGTTTGTATGCTTGTAATGTACATCTCACATGTCATCCAATATTTCTGCTATTACTGTTCATGCATATTTAATTCCATTTATTTATAACATGATGATGATGATGATGCTAAGAATAGGCATGTGAATGTATGTGTGTGGTTGGTGTGTTGGATGCGAGTCGAGCATCAGGGGGAGGACGTGGCATGGTGGTCTTTGACCTCGTCACCAGACTCTAGCTCTATCTCTACTCAAGTTTTGCCCACTAACATCGTCGTATCGCCATTACCTTAGCAGAACTATTACGCCGTAGGGCATCAGGGGAGGTGGTCTAGGACCGTGTGGTCTCTGACTCTATCGGGGGGGGGGCCTTAGCTCTATCTCTATGGACATATTGAGGGATGCTGGGGTGAGGCCTTGGATACATTGTTTGGTATTATGATTGGTTAGTTGTGAGCCCAGTTTGTAAGCCCTCGCCAATAGGGGCTTACGTGTTGGTATGGGTAAGGCATAAGGGGAAGTGTTATGCGGTGTTTGATCCAGACATTTTAGCTCTATCTCTATTCCATGATGGGTGCATGTGGGATGGTAATGGTGTTTGATCCATTGGACGGATTTACACACTCGTATATAGAGGTGCGGCGACCACCAAACCTTTCTATAGCACATTGCAAACTTAAAAATCAGACCGAAGATATGAATTAAATGCATGCATATGTTTATTGCATTGTTTTGTTTGCTCATTGAGCCGTGATGTGTGCTCACCCTTTCGATGTCGAATATTTTTAGTTGATGATGCGGGTCCTACCGTTGAAGAATATATGAATGTGCCTACGTATGGACACGTTGCTACGATGGACGTAGAAGCTGATGAAGATGCGCATAATTCATCATGCGAGTGCAACCAATATGTTTTTGCTTAGGTTTAGTTATAGTTTAAACATCGGATATGTAATTTGATTATTTATTTTTATGTCTTGTGGTTTTGAGAAAATTAGATTAAATATTTATTTATAACTGTTAGACTCTCAGTTCATTATCTATAAGACTTTCGCTTATTTGTTTATTATCTCTAATTATTAATGTGAAATGTGTGTGTGGTTTGATATGGTGGTACGACCTATGCGAGATCCTGGGTGAACCGTTGGTTTATTGGTAGTTTATCACACCGTTTTGGTTAGACCAAAATTGGGGTGTGACATGTTTAGTTCTCAGTAATCAACGCAGAGACTTACACTGCCATTCTTCACTGAGCACCCCAAAAAGAAATGCTAGGCCTTATGAAACCTTTATTTAATAGTTTCTGCAGTTGTACTTTCAACTCCTTGAGTTCGGTAGGTGCCATCCTATATGGAGCTTTTGACACTGGTGCTGCATTAGGTAGTAAATGTAAGACCCGTATCGAACTAACTGGTCTTACCACCTTGTACTAGGTCTACCTATCATGGTCGAGCCCAGTGGACCAAGTGCGTGAGAAACCACAATACCAAGTATGAAGTCTAACCCAAAAACAGCAAATGTGAGGGTAGGATTGCATGCCTAAATAGGTGTGATCGATCCCACCTTAAAAGAATTCCAACCCATGACTTTTTAGTCATGGGGTCGCATGACTAAGAAGGCGTAGGGTCGATGGACTCTGCGACCCTACGTTCGACCCTACGAATACAGTCAGAACCCAGAAATTAGGAAACCTTCCTAATTCAAAAGGGAGTCTTTCCTAAACTCATTGGGACTTATTATGGGGGGTTTTCCTCTATAAATAGGACGTCCCTTAGCCTCTTTCACTCCTTTAGAACCCTAATTGAAAGTGAGAGAAAGAGAAAGAGAAGGAGGAGAAGAAGAGAAGGAAACTTAAAGAAGAAGACTAAGGAAGAGGAGGAAGTTCAGAGAAACCTCTGAATAAAGGTATGAACCTAATTCTCTACCTGAATAAGAGAGCTTAGAATAGTTATGAAAGAATTTAGGATTAGGAGAAACCCAAATCATCCATCCATGGATGAGTTTCAAGAGGTTCCATGGAGGAAATCATTATGGACAATGAATAGTGTGTAATTTATAGTTTTGAGCCATAGAACAATCATAGAATGGACCATGAAAGTAAGCTAAAGGATCCAAACATGAAGGGATGGACTTTAGAATGAAAGGTCGACTCAGAATATGTGTGGTCGCACGTAGGGTCGAATGATATCCGACCCTACAAGCCCACATGATCGACCACATGCCCTCGGGAAGTTCCAGGGAGGGTGTGATTGCACGTAGGGCCGAATGGTATCCGACCCCACCTGTGACCCTACACCTTAGGGTCGTAGAAATTGCTACCCTAGGTGCTACCCTACCTGCGACCATACAGGTTCTGTTAGTTTAAACATGTTGGAACTAATTCTAATTAAAATCTATCGACTTGTTAGGTCTTTCTAGTGATTTAAAAGTGATTCATAAAGCTTGAACGAGGATCTACGCTCAATCAAAGGTGAGGGAACAAGACCTAAACTAATTGGCTAATAATAAACGGTTTTCGTTTATTGAGTTCAATACTATGAATGATTCTATGCTTGTATGATTGTAATATGCATATCACATGTCATCCACTATTCCTGTTATTACTGTTCATGCATATGTAATTTCGTTTATTATAACATGATGATGATGATGATGCTAGGAATAGGCATGTGAATGTATGTGTGTGGTTAGTGTACTTGATGCGAGTGGAGCATCAGGGGGAGGACGTGACACTGTGGTTCATCCTGGTCACCAGACTCTAGCTCTATCTCTACTCAAGTCTTGTCCACTAACATCGTCGTATCGCTATTACCTTAGCAGAACTATTATGTCGTAGGGCATTAGGGGAGGTGGTCTCGGACCGTGTAGTCTCTGACTCTGTCAGGGGGCCTTAGCTCTATCTCTATGGACGTATTGAGGGATGCTGGGGTGAGGCCTTGGATACACTGTTTGACATTAGGATTGGTTAGTTGCGAGCCCAGTTTGCAAGCCCTCGCTAACAGGGGCTTACGTGTTGGTATGGGTAGAGCATCAGGGGAAGTGTGATGCGGTGCGATCCTAAGCACTTTAGCTCTATCTCTATTCCATGGTGGGTGCATGTAGGAGCGGCAATGGTGTTTGATCCATTAGGCGGTTCCACACATTCGTATATAGAGGTGCGGCGGCCACCTATCCTTTCTATTGCACATTGCAAACTTATGAACCAGACCAAAGATATGAATTGAATGCATGCATATATTTGTTGCATTGTTTTGTTTTCTCACTGAGCCATGATGTGTGCTCACCCTTTTCGAATTCGAATATTTTTAGTTGATGATGCAAGTACAACAGTGGAAGATTATATGAATGCTCCAACATATGGGCATGCGGCGGCAATAGAAGCATAAGTGGTGATTGAGTCGCATGATTCATCATGCGAGTGCAACTCCTGTGTTTTTTATTAGATTTTGTTTAAGTTATACAGACAATGTAATTGATTTAATTATTTTAATTTATGTCTTAGTCCTTTTTGAAGATAATTGGATAATTTATTTACTTTATCACAGTTAGACTCTCAGTTCATTTAATATATAAGACTTCTGCTATTGTTTATTTACTCTGATTATGGTTGTGGATGTCTATGATTTAAGCAAATGGACACAGCCTATTCGAGATCCTGGTTGAACCGTTGATTTATTAGCAGTTCATCACACCATTCTGAATAGTGCGGAATTGGGGTGTGACAGTAAATCTATCACAAATTCAGTTATGCGTTCCAGTGGTAGTCCTGGTAAATCCTCTAGAAACACATCTAAAAAATCCTTCACTAACTCCAAATCTTCTAGACACAGTCGCTCTGTTGTCATATCTTGAATTGACACCAAAAATCTTAGATCTCCATTTTGAAGACATTTGATTGCCTTGAGTGTTGAAAGGAACATCTTCCTTTTCTTTATCCTCTTTTCTCCCTGAATATTTCCCTGCAATCACCTTCAAATTTCAACTTCTTCTCTACACACTAGAGACTGGCTTTATGTTGTGACAACCAGTCCATGCCTAATTTCACGTTGAAGTCTGACATCTCTAGATCGATCAGGTTTGCTTTCAGGCTTTTACCTTCAGCAAGAACTGGACATGGTCCATGGTATTTGTTAAGTACTACCTCTACATTGAGGGGTGATCTCATGATCAATAATGTCTCTAGGGTCTTGGTATCACCTCCTATCTTTTCCCCAAAAGATGGAGATACAAAGGAATGGGTGCCTTTTAAATTGAAAAGTACCTGGTATTCTTGCTACATTTATAGTACCTAATAATAATACCATGTTTTAGTTGCATGCTCACACATTAAAATATAATTAATTTGAGAAGCGTACCTTTCACTGTAAGACCCATGCCCAAATCTTGTTATGATCTTACCATTTTGGGTATGTATCGGGTCTTGCCATGTACGAACGTATTGTATCGACATGACCAAAAGGAATAATGTACGTGTGAGGTGATACCGAACCACATTCTTGAGCCTCTCACGTCATCATAGCACACAAAATTCATTGGGAAAAACCTTGGAACCAATCAAGGCGATCCCCAAGAGCTTGGAATGCATGAACCTAGGCTGGCTAGCCAAACAGAAGGTCTGGCTCGTAACCAAGGAGGTGCGGTTGAACACTAGCCGCACCCCCCCAAAAATGCGAACTGGATTGGCGACTGATTTGAATATGGGCCCCATTGATTGGATTTGAACCTGGACTCTTTCTCTCTCCATGACCGACTATAATGGACTCTATTCATGGTAGGTTGACCATGATTGAGCCAAACAAGGAAGGAGAATGGAGGAAGTTTTCCTCATTACCAAATTGGTGATCCTTCTTACCGATTTTGGGAGAAGGAGATCTCTATCCCTTTCCATTCTCCCATTCAATCTATCTAACCAAAAGAAAAGGTTTGGGAGAGGATTCTGACATACGAAATTGAGAGGAGAGAAAGAGAAGAGAAAGGAAGAAAGAAGAAGGAGAGAGTGAGAGAGCTCTTCTCTGAGTACCGCCCAACACAGAGAAAACGAAAGAAAGAGAAGGACATACCTCTGGATCGTCAACTCCATTGCTGAGAGCTCGAAAGGGAATTAAATCCTCTATAAGTACCCCTTTCTACTTTAAGATCTGATTTGGTTAATGAGCATACGAGTAATGAGAGATTAAATGATTCAAAGAGACGACTTCTCTTGTATGAAAATTGTGCCATCATAATGAGATCTCTGTAGTCAAATTTAAAAGAAGAAATAGTGATGGAGATCCATCCATGGTGGAGCCATGAACCTGTTGGCCACTGTTCACATAGACGGAATGTGGACAGTAGCATGCATGGTATATTAGAATGGTGAGATCGGATCATCGAAAATATACATAAAGGATATGTGGATGGTCGGAGACTGTAAGGAGACTGTTGGGAACTTTGGATTGACTAGAGGAGACTCGAATCATGGATTGATGATGGGATCCAAATGTTTGGAAATCAGATCTAGAAGAAATAAGCCAAATATGAGATTTTGGCAATTTGTCCAATCAAAACGGTATCTAAAACCTAGCGTAGAATTTGAGTATGGAGCTCAAACTCCATAGTCGGATTAAGAAAAATATGGGAATCACGTCGAAAAAGTTTGGTAACCATCGGACTGTAACACCCCGGCTCTGCCAGGTTGTTAAATTACTTATGCCTTGGTTTGGATAGGTGAATGAAATTCAAGAGACTAATAAGGGTATTTTGGTAATTTTCCATCATGCTCTTAAAGGTAAATAAAATTTACCTATTATTGGTTGTTATTCTTAAGTTTATAGAATATAGAAATAAGGGTTGAATGATTAAATGGTCATGAATTATATATATAAATAAATATATAGATATACACACACCCACACACACACACACACACACACATATATATATATATATATATATATTATTGGCTTACTTGAGAATAATGAGTAGTGCATAGATATTTTATTTGTAATTATTTAGTTGTTGACACATGCTAGACTAATGAATCTTTTTTCAATCAAAGTATAATGCCAACCATAGGTCTAGTGTTCAAAATTCAAAGGAGACAAATAAAGAATTGGTATCAATATGAGTGTCTATGTGTGGGACTCACAACATGTGGTTGATCCCTATTGGTGGAGGATGATTAAGTTTATTTCTAAATTGAAATGGCATGGTTGTAAATCTGAAATAATGATAAGGGCTTTTTTGGTCCTTGAAATAAAAGGATACCTAAAGTAGGCAAAATTGAGTTATGTGCATGTGCTTTAAATGGAATCT
Source organism: Protea cynaroides (assembly GCA_028583415.1). Classification (NCBI taxonomy): domain Eukaryota; kingdom Viridiplantae; phylum Streptophyta; class Magnoliopsida; order Proteales; family Proteaceae; genus Protea; species Protea cynaroides. The sequence goes on from CM053269.1 coordinate 93,103,365, forward strand.
AAGAAGGGCAATCTTGACATTATACATTTTAGGGGTACCCTATAAGTATGAGCTTACTCTACATGCATTGGTGATGTGAGAAGGACATGTTAGAGATTTCACAAAATGAGTTAATTAGAGAAAAAGGAATGAATGGGAAAGTATAAAAATGAAATTTTGGAATTCAAGCAATTTTTCACTAACCTGGAAAATTCGTTGACATGGGAGGAGAGTTGTTCTTGAGAGTTTGTAAATGAATTTGTAAGAAACTCTTGGAGAAATGGAGTTTGAGGGTTCAATGAGCAAGAAGGTTGCTGATTTCAGTGGAGTGAAGAAATCTTGAGAAGAAATGGAGTATAAACAAGATAAAAGGAGAGAGTTGCAGAAATCGTAGGAAGCTTGAGAAGTTTTCAACTTTAGTTTTGGGTAGTGAGGGTCTGGTCTTTGGTGGACAGCAAACCACATTAAAGGTGAGTTTTTAATCTTTCCCATGTTGGTGGTAGAGTTACATGTAAGTTTAAAATGTATTTACAGACCTTAAGAATGAGTTAATGGCAAGGAAGAAGATGAACAGTAAATTGCTTTATTTGTACTTAAAATTGGATTTAGTATTGATGTTTATGTATTGCTATTAAGGGGATAATGTATTAATCTGTAATGGACTCAAGTAGGAAACATTAATATACTCTATAGGAAGATTTATGAGTCCTTATATGCCATTACAGTGACCTTGAAGCTCAGTTTGAAGGTTGGACTCAAAACTGAAAATTTTGTTAAGAAATGTTAATGTGTTTGGATTTGGACCGTGTAATGATGTTTATAATAGTATATGGATGGTTAGAAGTGCCTTGGTATGGTTTAAAAGCAATTTAAGATAATTTTTGAGTATTGCGCATGGACCTAAAGGGCTGGAAAGCTAAAAGCTGCGAACCAGAAGCTCATTTCAAGCTTCTGGAAGCAGGTGGTCAATCAGCCTGCCAGGCTGTTGATCACCCTCATTTGATCCACCGCCTAGCCCCTGTTGATCAGCTGCCAAGCTTATTTTGGGGGTTTTTGGTTAGTTTTCTTCTGGGGTTTCTTCCTAAGACCCTAGGGGATGATGTTAAGATGATTTTGGATCATATTTCGGTCATTTCCATATAGGTATGATTACCTATATGCTTGTTTATTGACCTTATATAGAATTTCATAGGTGCACTCAAGGACAGTTTTGATTGAAGTGTTTCAAGAGAAGTATTACAAGTATATCTTGGGTAGTGAAAAGTAAGTTACCTATGATCTATTGAAGGCCTAATGAGTATGTAATGGTTATGTTTAATTAAGGTTAGGATGATGCTTTACTTATTGCTTTCTTACAAGCTAATTACTATGGTAAGAAGTTTTTCCTTAAAAAGCTAACACTTGGAGACATTTAAAAGAGGACCTATGGACAAGCTTGGGGAGTAGGGTATGTATTAAAAGCTTATAATATTTACCTTATGTGTAGACTTGTAGAAGTACACTACACTGATATTATTTTAGTTTTCCTTATTGGTGGCTTAGAAGACAAATTGCTGAAATTTTTCATAGCGAGTTCTCAAGTTATTGTGAAGCCAACCTTTGGATATTAAGGTGAGGAACTCCTCCCCCTGTAGCAGAGTATTATGTTATAATGTATGCTTGTTTTGTACTAGACTATGATGATTGGTGCTATGGTGTACTGCTATGTACTTAAAAGTTCAATGTTGGCTCAGTATTGGTATGTTTACGTAATGAAGTGACAGTATTAATGACATGTGATGTAACATGCTTATGTTCTGATGATAAGTTTATGATATGGTTGGTTGAAGCATGAGTTATGAGTGGTGTGGTAAATGTATATCTAAATTTAGAATAGATAAGAGAATTATGAAGAACAAATGCTTATGTCAACTAGAATGTGAAATATAGTAACTGAAACCACTCATGAAATGAATGAAAGACATGAAAGATACCACTGGTGAAGCAACAGTCTTGTGTATAACGTCACCAAGTAAGTGAACCAATGGAATGTGCAAGGGCAAGATATGTATTTAAACTCAATGAGCCCAAAACATTGTATGACATGATCAAAGAAGCAAAATAAGATGATAATGAGACTAAGAAGATTAAATTTGATATGGTACCAATGGTGTAGCAACAGTCTTGTGTGTAATGCCATCAAGTGAGTTAGCCATTGGAATGTATTTGAGCAAGATATGTACTTATACTCGGTGAGCTCAATACATAGAAAGGATAGAGAATAAGAGATAAGGCCTAAATGGCGATGATTGAAAAATCGTTGGTGTAGAAACAGTCTTGTGTGTGATGCTACCAAGTTAGCTAATCAATGGGTGTTTTGAGCAAGATATGTATTTATACTCGGTGAGCTCATGCACTGCCTAAGAAAGGAAAATGGTAAATAGGAATGGGCAAGATACGTAGTAAACCCGGTGAGCCCAAAAAGCCTACGTTGACATGAAAAATGTGAAATGCATAAGAAAATAAGAAAAAGTGTATCGCTGTAAAGTCATGACTTTGATATGTTGATTATGTGATGGATGTGAATGTAACAACTCTAGTTAGACATGTTTATGGATTTTCATATGATGTAATATTACAAATGATTGTTCAAAAATTTTCTTGTAGCCTATGTCTTATGTATGGAGTATTTGCATGTAAATCTGCTCGAATAGGTTTTCTTTATTGAGCTTTGGCTCACCTTTTCATATATTGACATTGTTACAGATGAGGATAGTAATGGAAAAGATGAGGTTGCTGCTATGTGAGAGACCAAGTGGGATTTCATCACCCCTTGGCAGCAATGGACTTGTATGATGTTTTTGTTTAATCTTTTTGTATGTGGTTGTAATATTTTGTAATTAAAAACTTGTAAGTTTTTGTACCGCTACCAAGAGTTGTTATGTATTAAGCTTTCGTCTGTGTTACTTATTAGATCTATATTTTGTGATGTATTGGAACGGTTTTCAATTAAGTGAAAAATTATATTGGGTTTTCTATGCATGATTATTTGTATGGGATATTTTAAAGCTTGTTGGATCATCAATACGATATTCGATGCCTGTGGTTGAGGGTGTTACACAGACCACGTTCTGATGTGCGGTCAATGGGACGAGCCGCACGACCCAATCGTCATGATGTGCAGTCGAACATCAGCTGCACGCCATTTTAATGATGGATCTCGGCTAAACTTGGCCGGTGACTTCCTAGAATTTATTGTGAATTTATTAAGGGCTTGGAACCTAGGAATGGTATTTTCTTGATGTGAAATCCATTGTGCATCGTTTATACCTGAGGTAAGTTTTGGTTTACATTGTGAAACGACCAACTGTGCTTTGCCTCTGTTATGTGAGACCTTAGACCAACCCTACAGGAGCTAGACAACCCTTTTGGGGTTCCAGCACTGTCATATGATCATGTTTTGACGCTGTTGGTGACACGTGCAACATGCCTGGTGGTTAGACCTTGTGGTCGACTACGTGCCGCACGTGATGTGAACCTCTATTGTTGACCACTTTTCGTCAGTGGCTTTATATAATTTTTATAAGCCTGCTTATGGGTTTAGATCTCTAAAATCGAATGTTTATGAGCATTATTTATGTTGGTTTAACTAAAGGCCCTTTAATTTATCTAGGTAGCTTGTTGTTCATCATGTTAAAAGACAAAAATCCTTGGACAACAAGTGTGGAACCCTAGGAACTAGTAACTTAACTCTTGTACGATGCTAGAACCCTGACTTCGTGATAAGAAGTCCTTCTTAGTATTAAGACTCTTAGAAGGTGACTTTTGACTAATGAATGGAATTAATAACGAACCCTTGATGCTATGTCATGACAAATAAACAGCAAGCAATAGGCATAAGTTATTAGACAGGTTTATAACATTGTAAACATAGAAATAATAATGCGAGTAATAAAGAGAAACTAAGATAAACTATTGGATAATACGTTAATGAAATTATATTGGTTATGATTTTGATAGAGATACGAGGACATTGGTAGGAGGCTATCGGATCGGGTTATTGTAGTTACTCTCTATCTTGGTAAGGAAACTAAACCCTTATTTGGTAGAATTAGTTATATTAAATTATGTTGTGTGATGGATGCGATTGATAACATGCTCTTGTATGATAACATGCCATCCAATAAACTGCTTTGTATGATCATGCATATGCATTTTTGTGTTTGGGATCAGCAGTGCTAGTAAGGATTGGAGGATGGGTGGACTAGGACACTTGCTACTTTTCCACAAAATCGACTGATCCATGTTTGATTCATGACGTTTGGTTAAGTTGGTAAGGAGAAAGGTGGATGGAATGAGACGCTTGCACCACTTTTTACTGACGTTGCTTTGCATTGACCATATGTAACCTAGCTAAGTTATGATGTTCTAGGTGGGAGGATGGACGGGGTTGAAAGCTTGGTGACATTACGGTCCAGTAATATGATTAATTAGGTGGACATGGCTAATTGAACATAATTACCCGTATAACTGTACCCCTAGCCATTAGGGGGTTATGTAGTGGCATAAGTTCAATAAAGGGTGGTATGATCATAGCTGTGATGCTCCCCATACCCAACGTAATGTGGATGGGTGGGCGAGTCGACTAGTGGGATTACCATCTCCTCAAGTGCCCGACGTAGTGTGGACTTGGGATGAGTTGCAGTCATGTGCAGACCAAAACGATGGACTAATACATGGGGGTGTTGTTGTAACACCCCAAGTGTTCTAGTGATTTAAAAAAAAAATCTTGTTGAATTGGTTTTGACAGGTGGTGAAGACTGATAAAGTGCAGCCCGGATGCATTGGAGGATTAATTAAGAGGAGATAGGGGCAAACTAGGTAAATAAAATAGTATTTTTTTAATTAAATGCATATGGTTTCCTCTGAAAATTAAGTATTACAAATTATATTAGGGTGTGTGAGATTAATGCTTTATTGGTGGTTATGAATATATATGTATATGCTATAATATGATTATAAATGTATATGCTTTAATGTACATATATGTATATGTAAATGTATAGAAATAGTAGGGCATGTACTAAAATGTAATGTTGATATAAAAATTAAAAGACTAGTAGTGGAGACTAAGATATGGGGAAAATATAGGAATAGTGGGGGGTATAGTAGGAAATGCTTAAGTCAATATTGAAAAAAAAAGAAAAAGAAAAAGAAAAAGAAATTAAAGTAGGAAAATATATATAAGCTGGACCAACTCTAACCAATTCATTTTGGTTAGAGTTGAGAAACATATGAAGAGGAGAGGAGGAGCTTTAGAGTAGAGTTGGGGGGGGATTTCGTTTTTTTCCCTCTAAGTGGTGATTTGTGTGTGAGATGTTGGGTTTAGCAGGAATGTTATGTAAGATATCCCATTACTGTAGAGGTAAAGCTAAATGAGAAAAATCATAAGTACCTCCCATTACTTGACCATTCACCGCCATCTCTGATCCAACCGGCGCACAAGCTCTTTGCCTCCTCTCCTGTGTACGCAAATGAAGAAGATAGAGAAGAAGGGGATTCTGTGTACTCCTTATTCTCAGACAAAGAGAACGTAATGGAAATTCTCAGATTGCATAAGTGTACATAGGACCCCACCCTTGGATTATTTATAGATCAATCGTCTCCTCCCATTAAGGATCGACGGTGATCTGCGTGCCACATGTCACAGGATCCTAATGTTAATCATCCAACTTAGGTGGGGCTAGGTGGCATGTGGGCCACCCAACTTACATTCTCCCACTTGGCCCATATTGCCACACGGCAAGCCACTTTATGATTATTAACATGATGTATGGCCATACAATAATTTTTGGATCCTTCTTTATGGACTTATTTTTTATGTTCATAATAAAACTCCCAACCCACGAATCATGGCGGTGCATGTCCCAGTATTAGATTACAATGGAAACACTTCCTTCCATGTATTACAATAGATTGTTTATTTTACAATGAACCTCAATTGTGACTACCCTACTTTATAGAACCAATTCAACAATCGATTCAAAAGTCAAACTTTATTGCCTAGAAACTTTATAGGCATCTATCATTACAAAACTTTATGTATACAACAAAATAAATGACAGAAAATAACTTTATTTCGAGTCGTCAAAACTTTATATTGCAATATCATAAATAAAACATTCAAAAAAACTTAATGATTTACGTAGTCCCTTATGATCCATGTGAACTACATACACCTTGGGCAGAAGCCCTTTAGAGGATCAACTATCATATCATTAGTGTCAATATGTTCTATTTGAACGCAACGAACTCGAATGTCTTCTTTAACAACAAAATACTTTATCTCAATGTGTCGACAGCGACTCACTAAGCATGTGTTGTTAGAGAGACGTACTGCTACAGTATTATCACAGTAGATTCTTATAGGTCTTTTAATAAAACTTATGACTTCAAAACTATGATAAACTACCTCAACCATAATGCCTGAGAAATTGCTTTATAGCACGCCACCACTTCCGCTTCAATAGTAGAAGAAGCTGTCTTAGGTTGCTTTACGCTGCGCCAAGACACTACTCCTCTAACAAACAAATATGAAGCCAGAAGTATACTTCCTTGTATCTCCACATTTAGCAAAATCTGAATCTGAGTAACTGATTAGCTTCAAAACATCAATATGTCTATATATGAGCATGTGATCCTTGATGCCCTGTAGGTACCTCAGTACTTTCTTTGCTATTGTCCAATGTGGCAAACCAGGGTTCTTTCGAAACCTACCTAATACTCCCACTGAATATGAGATGTCAGGTCTGGTACAAACCTGAACATACATCAAGCTGCCTACTACTGATGCATAAGGGATATTTTGCATTGTCTGCTATTTCAGATTGGTCTTCGGACATTGCTCCAGACTAAGTCTGTCGCCTTTAACAAGAGGTGCTATACTTGATGAATATTGCTTCATCTTGAACCATTCCAAAACTTTGTCAATATAACCATTCTAAGACAGTTCTAAGGTCTTAAGAAACTTGTCCATGTGAATCTCTATGCCTAAGACATTGGAGGCTTTGTCAAAGTTTTGGGTCAAGAAATATTTGGTCTCATGAAGCATCCCTAGATCATTGTTAGCTATAAGAATGCCATCCACATATAACACTAGTATGGTGAAACTAGTTCCCTTGATGTTTATGTAAATGTATTGATCAGCTCGATTCTCTACAAAACCATAGGAAGTAATCATGCTATCAAATTTCAAATACCACTATCGGGAAGCTTGTTTCAATCCATATATGGATCTCTTAAGCTTGCATACAAGATGACCACCTTTATCCGAAGTAAAAACCTTCAAGTTGATCCATGTATACCTCCTCAATCAGATCACCATTCAAAAATGCCATCTTGACATCCATCTGGTGCAGCTCAAGATCATAGTGAGCCACCAGTGCCATAATGATCCCCAAAGAATCTTTTCTAGACACGGACGAAAAGGTTTCTATATAATCAATGTTAGCCTTCTGATTATAACCTTCTGTCACAAGTCGAATCTTGTATCTTTCAATATTGCTATGTGGGTCCCTTTCATTTACACCCTACAGTAGAGGTGTCCTTAGGCAATTCTACAAGTTCCCATACTATATTCTTTGACATAGATTCTATTTCATCCTTCATGGCATTATTCCATAAAATGGTATCTATACAACCCATAGCCTGTGAAAATAATATCGGATCATCACTTATTCCAATATTAGTTTCACAGTTTTAGATATACACTTCATAATATGAAGGGATTGTCGATTTTCTCTCTTTTGATGATCTCCTTAAAACTTGTGGTTCAGGATTGGTTTCTTGATTCTGGACTACAGGTTCAAGCGACAACTGGTTCCTGATGTGGTGTATCCTAATGTGGTAATTCATCATAAACAGGTAGTGTTGTTCATGAACCACATGTACCACTGGTAAAGGGATAAATCCCTGACCACCAGATGTAGAAGGAATTGTCGATACATCTTGTTCTTTGGACTCAATGTTTTGACTCTGTATACTCCCACTGTTGTCGTCATCCTCTAGAAATTTTGCAACTTTCGACTCTACAATGGTAAGACTATATGAGGGACAATAAAACTTACAACCCTTAGATCTTTTAGAATAATCAATGAAATATCCATTGACTGTTCTAGGGTCCAACTTCTGAAGAAGTGGATTATAGACTCTTATTTTGGCTTGACAACTTCATATGCGAGTATGCTTCAAACTAGGTTTTCATCCATTCCACAACTCAAAAGGAGTTTTAAGAACCGACTTGGATGGTACCCTGTACAAGATATATACCACTATTTAAGAGCTTCACTCCACAATTTCAGAAGTAGATTAGAGTTACTAATCATACTCCTGACCATATCCATAAGTGTACGATTTCTTCTTTTAGCAATGCCATTTTGATCTGGAGATCCTGGCATAGTATATTGTGGTACAATACCTTATTCTTGAAGATACTGTACAAATGGGTCAGGTCTTTGACCATATTCTGTGATTCTACCGTAGTATTCCCCTCCTTTATCTGATCTCACGATCTTGATCACTTTTCCAGTCTGTTTCTCTACTTCTGTCTTGAAGTTCTTAAAGGCTTCTAATGCCTTATATTTATGAACTAAAAGATAGAGATACATGAATCTAGAATGGTCATCAATGAAGGAGATAAAGTATCTTTGACCATTCAGACAGGGAGTGGAAAATGGGCCACAGATATCTGTATGTATGATTTCTAGTAGTTCAGTTGACCTTCTGTCACCTTTCTTTATTTTGTTAGTTTGCTTTCCCTTGATGCAGTCCACACATAACCCTAGATCAGTGAAATCAAGAGTCTCAAGGATTCCATCATTCATTAATCTTTTAATTCTGTCACTAGATATGTGACATAATCTAAGATGCCACAACTGAGAGGATTTCTCATTCACATTCATTCTATTTATGCCAATATTATTTACAGAGAGTAAACTACTTTCATATGTTGGATCTAGATTTAAGAGAAATAAACCATCAACTAAAGAACCTGAACCGATGAATACATCATTTTTTTTAAATCCTTATTTCTGTACTAGAAAAATTAAACACATAACCCAAAGGTGTTAATCTAGAAACAGAAATCAGATTCTTTGCAAAAGATGGAATATAAATGGTTTCTCCTAAATCCAACACATATCCGGATTGCAATATCAATCTATAGACGCCTATAGCTTCCACTTGAGATTTCATTCGATTTCCTGAATGGATATGTCTCTCAGTTTCTTTCGGAAGTATTGTTTGCAGAAAGCCTTGCATGGTATTGGCCACATGGATTGATGATCTAGAATCAATCCACTAGTTATTTGAATGAGAATCAACTAAATTTGATTTATAACAAACCAAAATTCTCTGAGCTGAGATGTCCCTCATGTGCATGATGTAGTAACACACATCATCCTTACCATTGTTACTTAATGAGTTTGATTTTCCCATTAGAGTGCTTACTAACATCTTGTTTGAACTCATAAACTGAGCATCAATTTCCTTCATGTAGTCAATGACTTTCTTACATTCAGGAATTGATCCTTTAATGCTCTTGTCGATATTGTTCATGACAAGCATTAGGCTCAAGTGGTTAGACCGCTCCCACTTATCATAATGAGCAATTTGGACTAGCATACTGGAATCCGTAAGAGCAGCGGGCTCTTCTATACGGAGCGCCATATCCAAATCCATGCACTCTAAGGTTAAATAAATCTTCCATCTCCCATCTGAATAATTTTCCCTAGTAAGCATTTGGGAGACTAATCTGGTTATAAACTGCAAACAACAATAAGGAAGTTTAGATTTATTGGCGTACAACTTTATACTGATATCAACCCACGTCAATAATCAGTAACACACTAAAATTAATTATAATCTACCTGTGGGCTAAACTTATAATCAATTTTTGTATGTGAAACTTTACACTAAGTTGATTGACATCAAACTTAAGTGACAGACTGATGTATCCTACAAAATTACCTGTGGGCTAAGATTATAGTCTACATCTGTCTAGGTTTGTATTAATAAGATTAGAATGCTACACTACAATTCAGAAGGTTGTTCCACACCTTTAGGCAGAAGAAGGCTCCCACTATCTTGTAGTTTCACATTCTACCTTATTCTATCTTCTCACATAAGAAAAGAATATTTCCCTATGGGGATATATCCAGTCCCAATGCAAAAGATGCAATTTTCTGATGCCTACCACTAGAAAAGTATTTCATTCTTTTATGAGATCTTTAAATAAGCACTTATATGTGTTAAAAAAAAATAAAACTAATTATTTCCTTGATTTTAACACAAAACTTTATTATAAGGGCATATTTGTCATCTATGACATCTTGAAAAACACACTTATATGTGTTAAAAATAAACCTAATGGTTTTCTTGATTTTTAACACAAAACTTTATTATAAGGGTATTTTAGTTATTTATGGAATCCTTTAAACAAACATTCATTTGTGTTAACATAAGCCTAATAATCTTAAAGAGTTTTTAATGGCTTATTTTTTAATTATTTAACACTAACTTTTAATGACGTTTGTTACTGTCACTAAAACAGTGACATAAAAAACCTCATTCATTGTATTCATATATTTAGTGGTTTATTCTGTAATGTCACTAAACAGTAAGATAAAACATTCTGTTTTGTATATCTATATACAGTGGCGTTCTGTCTACAAATGTCGCTAAAACAGTGCTTAATTCATTCTGCTATGTACATAGATACAGTGACGTTCTATCTGTAAATGTCACTAAAGGAAACTGGGACTTTTAGCGACGTTCAGAACACACTGTCATAACAAATACAGTCACTGTTCTTTTGACTTTTAGCGACGTACAGAACGAACTGTCATAAAAAGTGCAGTCACTAAATAGTGACGTTCGGTTCATAACTATAATATGGTGATATATAACAAAGATAGTCCAAAAATATTAAACGTCGCCATCTGTATAACAGAATCATTTGGTTTTAAATGGTCTGGGTCAAAACAGAAACAAACCCAACCAAAATTGTTTTTACCGGTTCAAACATTCCGGTCCACCCAATACTTACCATGGGCCAGTTTCGGGTCAACCCAAGAATCCATTTTAGCAGGTCTCGGGTAAACCCAGAATTTAAATAAAAGGTATTTTTTTTTATTTCTTTTAAAACAATTAATGGGCCAGTCATGTGGCCCATAACTTAACAAAATCAATTGGGCCGGTTATGAAAGCCCATAACTTAATAAAATCAAAGGGCTTTAAATAAAATAAACACAAAACCCCATCAACGCATGTTTTTAAAAATATAACTACTTTCCAAACAAAACCTCTAAAGCATATTCTATTTTCAAAAAACATGCCATCACATATTCTTAACCGAACCTTTATTGATTCAATGTGTTCGATTGAATACATTACAACCCAAAAATGTACGTTACAACCCAAAGACATAACGGCTTCTAATGCGTGCCGAAGCTTTCGGCACTCCCCTTGTAAAACGGAAAGCACCACGGCGCCGCCGCAACCAAGAAAATTGCCGCCACCATTACCAACCAGCAACACAACAGCTTATGCAAACTGTTGCTGGCCGCGCAAGGCTGCGGTAGGCTGGCCGTTGCGGGCTGGCCTGCTGCAGCTAGCGCCACCGGCAGCAGTCGCTACTGGCTGTTGCTGGTTGGCTGTCGTGGGCCTGCTGGTGTGTACCTGCTGGCCTGCTGGCCTGTGGGCCGGCAGCCATGCGGATGCACACTTGCAGATTTCTGTTGGTGTCGATTCTTTAATAAATATATATATATATATGCTTTCCTTGCTTGGGTCTGCCAGAAATATTAAAAGGGAAAACTACATATTCTTTAAGGTGGACAGAGGGTGGGAATACCTGCTCTGATACCATAATGTAAGATATCCCATTACTGTAGAGGTAAAGCTAAATGCGAAAAATCATAAGTACCTCCCATTACTTGACCGTTCACCGCCATCTCTGATCCAACCGGCGCACAAGCTCTTTGCCTCCTCTCCTGTGTACACAAATGAAGAAGATAGAGAAGAAGGAGATAAGGTTTCTGCGTACTCCTTATTCTCAGACAAAGAGAACGTAATGGAAATTCTCAGATTGCATAAGTGTACACAAGACCCCACCCTTGGATTATTTATAGATCAATCGTCTCCTCCCATTAAGGATCGACGGTGATCTGGGTGCCACATGTCACAGGATCCTAATGTTAATCATCCAACTTAGGTGGGGCCAGGTGGCATGTGGGCCACCCAACTTACATGTTGGAGGGCTCTTGGAATGGTAGAGACAATTTCATCAAGAGGGATCAAAGATTGGAGGAAGAAAGGGAGTTTTAGTTGCAGCCAAGCACAATGGGCATGCAAGCTAAGAAGTTACAGAAAAATTCGAAAGTTCAGCTAGAATTCCTCTTGAATTAAGCCATTTCAACTCCAGGTATGTCTTAAATTCATTACTGAGCATGGGATGGTGTTTTCATGTTGGGTTAATGAATGGGAGAGGAAGTTTCAGGCCTAGTTAAGTTTCTAAATGTTGAAGAAGATGAACAGTAACTATTCATCAAGGATTTTAGCAAAGTATGCAAAGAAGTAATGCATGCATGAATAGAATGGGGACAAAGGGGTCTTGTTAGAAGTACACAATTTCAACAGCTACATTGGAGCCTAACAGATGAGTTAGGAGTGGTGGTTAGTGAAAATCTATAGAAACAAGAAGGAGAAGGGAAAAATTTCAGAATTTACTTTGTCATTTCTTAGAAGATGAAAAAAAAAATTACAATGGAGGTTAGTATTAATGTACAGATGGTTTTGGGGGAATGAAAATATTTCTAACATACTATTCTTATGCTTAATGAGGTGTTGGAAGTAGGAATTACAACCCAAAAAAGGGCTGGGAAACAATGCCAATCAAAACTAGGAGTTGAGGGTGTTTTTCTGCCTACATGATGTTTGATGAAATACCCGGCTAGCAACCAGCTCTATTTTCAATTATTTTTGGTGTGGTTTTTTTTATAAGTTTTTATTAACCTTTAGAGTACATGTGATTCAAATTGGGGATTTTTCATGGGGTTTTGGCTTTCAAATGCATTTTTCATCGATTAAAAGTAAATTTTACAGCAATTTTTTGTTACAACAAGATAGGTAAAAATATAGGGCTATTTTTTGGCCAATCTAAAATATTTTTTAATGAATTTTTTTTTCAGGGACTGCTATTAGCCAGTAAGATAGAAGTGGTCCAAATTTGGTAATTTTACATGAAGTTTTGGACACTCTAATGCAACCATTTTTGAATTAAGGTCTATCATACCGAAGTTGCTGTTACAGCAGGTTTTGGGGTTTAAGTGTTGGGGTTTCCTATCTAAGGGACCTAAATGGATTGGAAAACTAAACCAAGGTTTAGAGAGATTTTATGATGCATGGTAAGGGGTTAAAAGATGATTCCTACATTGGTTAAAGCTTCGTATGTTCAGGTATTCGAAATAAGATAGCATAGTAGGGAGTTTCTAACTTAAGCCAAGCAGGGGTCATTTTTGGCCAAGAGGTTCAGATAAGCAAACCGGCATCCCAATAATTTTAATATCATATTTGGGGCTTGCTGATGCATTTTATAAGTGGGGAATATGGTTCTATGGTTGTAGGTGGTGAATAGCTCTTTCATTGTATTCAAACCTTACTCTAAGTTCAAGAGACTGAAACCAAGGATCTTGTGGAGATCAAGTGAGTAAATGACTTCTTGTAGTAGGTTAGTAATTTGTATATATTTATGTGCTTGTTGTGGTGATGGTTTTTCTTGAATGTTATTGTTATGAACACCTTTGTGTATGAATATGATGTTATACTATGTTGAAAAAATCGGATTATGGACTATATTGGATCACATTGATAGAGGTTGCAAATTCTATGAAATTATTTAAGGTGAACTGTAGTTTAAATGCTGCTACTAACTAAGAAGTAAAAGTTTACGATTTTTATAAAGGTTTATGTGTAAATCGTGACCATGTAGGCCAACAAACCAAACTAATGAACGAAGTAGGGGACAACATGTTTCACTGAGGGATACCTTGTGTGTTTTCCATGGGGTGGTAAGTTGTACACCTTTAGTAAAACTGTTGTAGGTTTTGTAAGAACATTACACTAACAAGGAAATGTGAGAATAGAGTTTCTACTAGCGTAACCAAGAGTAGGAATGAAGTAAGTTTATACTATAGCAGAGAATGTTATTTTCTCCTAACATGTTATGCAAGTATGGATAGCAAGGGGTTTCATAATGACTTCAAAGACTTGTATTAGATGTCTATGAATGACTAATGGTCATTCTGTACAATCAGTTGCTTCTTATACAGAACAAAGTAAGTGGACAGCATGCGTAAGTAAATGTGCAACAGAAAATTTAAAACCTAAAACTCAGTCTAGGTGATCATGAACATCATGGTAAATGGCAAGAAACGGAAGCATCCAGTGAGCCAAGCATGAGGCAAGAAACGAGAGCATCCGGTGAGCCGAATGAGTGACAAGAGATGGGAACATCCGGTGATTCAATCATGTGGTAAGAAACGGAAGTATCTGATGAGCCAGCCAAGTGACAAGAAACGAAAGCATCCAGTGAGTGAATCATGGGACAAGAAATGAGAGCATCTAGTGAGTCCAAGATTCAAAGTTTACCTGATGTACATAAATCAGTAGCTTGAAGTTAAGCTAAGCAAGAATAGAGAAAGTAAGATGAAGAGGAATGTTAAACCAGTAGGTTATGAAAATGAAAACGAATAGTAGGCACACGGTTCTACAGGTGATATCATAGAATTTAGACAAAGTAGAAGATCAGCTTATTTGTCAACAACAACATGATAGGATGATGTGAGAATACAACTAAATGTGAGATTTAAAATGTGTAAGATATTTTATACACTCGTATCATTGTAGGACTAGCATGGTTGTTTTCTGAGATACTTGATACAATGTCTAATGCATGTATTTCCTACCAAGCTGTTATTTATTCACTAACCCTTGCTTACTCCAGTTGTGGATATTTTTACAGAAGAACAACGGAAAACTATGGGTGTAGAAGACCAAGTTGGCCACTAAACCACTTGGCACTTGAATTACATTTTGTGGGTGGTTTTGAATTGCAACTTGTAAATAGTTGCCATTTTTGGAGTACTTGCGGCAGTAGATTTTTGATGGTTAGCCACACCTTTTGTTGTATAACTTGGTATTTAGAATGCTTATTGGGATGTAATTAATTTGGCCACCAAATATGTAATTATTAACTACTTTTGTTCCGCTGCCAAGTAAATGTTATTGGACTAGGTTGATGATTTTGGACTGTTTTATGATGTTTGAATGATGAAGTTATTTATGACATCATGTTAGAACAAATTTTTTTTTCAGGTCTTCTTTGTTTCTGTGTTGTAATTGCCAACCAATGGTTCCTTTCTCCCACCCCTGGGAAGGGGATCTTATAGTTGCTATACACCGAGGGAGGTGGCATCATCTTTTGGGAGTGACCCATGCAACCCAGGGATGTTTACTATACACCAAGGGAGGCTGCATTCATCATAGAGACCCGCGAGTTGGCACATATAGTTATCATACATGACTGTAATTGATAGTTGCATGCATTTGTTTGTTACACATTTGATTTTCTTGCTAAGCTCGGTGGTTGAGCTTACCTTGTGCGCATAAATTATTTTAAATGTTTCAAGTTCTTTGCGTGATGCTTCGGGTTGCAGTCCATCTGGTGTGAAGGATGAGGACTATGAACCTAAAGGAGATCTCTCTCATTTTTTATGTGATGTGTAGTGCTGTGCATGGGTTTAGGCTGTGCCCATGTTTTTTTTTCTTTAGTTGGGATTATCTATTTTTATTTTGGGT
This sequence comes from Protea cynaroides, assembly GCA_028583415.1. Taxonomy (NCBI): domain Eukaryota; kingdom Viridiplantae; phylum Streptophyta; class Magnoliopsida; order Proteales; family Proteaceae; genus Protea; species Protea cynaroides. The sequence continues at coordinate 93,119,238 of CM053269.1, forward strand.
TTATGCTGGAGATAAATTTTAAACAATAATTTATTTTATTTTGATTTATTTATTTATTCTAGATAATGGGATAATTGGTTTCATTTATGGATTTGGAATTAAATATTAATTTAAGTTAGTAATATGTCAGCTCTTAAATAATTGAATTTAAGTTTTAAGTCTTTCGCTAATTTACTTTATTTCATTTGAATAATTTGTTTAATAAATAAATAAATAAATAAATAAGATTGTATATCTACTCTAATATTTCTTATTGGGTGTGATTGCTGAAATACTATGATGTGTGGTCTTAGAAGAGATTTCTTATACCCTGATAAGATAGAGAGATCCCGTTGGATTGCCTAGTACTGATACATCAAGAACGGGGTGTGACAGTCACCACATCTGGTGATGCTTCAGCTTCCTTTGTAGAAACAACATAGACCTTCCCAGGCTGCATTGCTTTAGGCAGGAGTAGACAGGTCTTAGCATAGTATCCCATCTATCCATTATTGTAGCATTTCAGGTTTGTAGGTGTTGGGACTACTGTACAATTATCTGTAGGCGCGGCCTTGATTGCTACTAGTTTGGCTGTGGTTTGATTAGTTCTGAAAGTCATGCTCGTCGCTCTACCACTAGCGAAATTTGCTGTCCTTTTGTTACCTCCCTTCTGGGTGAAGTAACTATCTCTCAAACTAGCTTCAATGACCTTGGTTGTTTGGATAACCTCTGAGTAAAGCTCCTTTCCAAGGACATCCATTGTAGCTTGTATGTTACCCGTTAATCCCTTGGTAAATCTTTGAGCCTTAACATATTCCTCCTTTATGCTCAATGAAGTAAAGTAGAAGAATTCTTCAAACTTGTGGTGGTACTCATCTACTATTTTCTGTCATTGCGAAACATTAAGGTATTCCACCTCTATTCTGTCCTTAAAACTTCTGGGAAAATACCTATCAAAGAAAGCCTCTTTGAAGATTTCCCAAGTGATCTGTGGGTGCTTTACAGTTAAGAGTGGCATGGTGGACTCCCACAAAGTGTTAGGTTTTCCTTCCAGATTATAAGTTGCACGTAGGATCTTCTCATCTTCAGTGCATACCATCATTCGAAGTGTCTTCTCTGTGGACTTGATCCATATGGCGCGCTGCAATGGGTTGGTCCCTACTCTAGTAAACTTTAGAGGTTTCATTTTCATGAACCTCTTAATGGTTCGAGACTTCTTGTAATGTGGCACTGGAGGAAGTAGTGGTGGATCCTACTCTATTCGATTCTGTAGAAGACTAACCTAGTTCACCGTGTTTCCCCTAGGTAATGGTACATTATTGTTTCTATTTCCTTGCTGTCCAGCTTCCTGGGCTATGAATACTAGGGTTAAAAGGGTTTTCAGATCATCTAGAAACTTCTGCTAACTAGCCTTGGCTGTCCTTTGTTGCTCTTGGCTCAATGTGAGGGCCACATTCCTTATAATAGCAGGGGGGTTGTCAAGGATGACTTCAGGTGGTGGGGGAACACTTTCTAGTTGAGTTGATCCTCCCACATTAGTAGTGGGTGGTTGAGTTCCACCCAAATTAGCCATGTCATTCAATCCATCTCCAGGTGGAGGATTCTCATCATCGCTATCATACGGGTTATTATGTCTATGTGGGGCCATTTCATCCTATTCGTCCCCTGAAAATGGGCATCAATATGGTTAGTAACATGTCCTACAACAACGATACAAGTGATGGTAATAGACATGCACAAAATTGGCACCAAACACATTCAAGAAGGAATCATATATGATATTTATAATTTATCCCGTCGCTATACCTAGATTTGAATAGTTCCGACTGATACTGTGTTCGAGGGTTTTTCTAAGCTTTCTAGAACTTGTTGGTCGATGGGTTGGTCGTTATGCTAAAAATTTGCGACTGCACTTATAGCCATGGTATAGCGACGGTTATTGCTGCCGTTGTTGGATTTTTTAGCTACGAAAATACATCTTTGGCGACATTAATATACCGTCGCTAAAAATAGGAATTGTTGTAATGATAACCTCTATGCACAGGAGTGTTTGGACACTTACCAGCCTACTGCAATAGCCCTGGTAAAGCCATGTTACATCCCAATCAAAATGGTGATTGGACAACAAGTCTGACCAATGACGCTCTAACGAACATTGCCGACCCTTTCCCCTTATCACTTCATTCTACCAGTACCTGACCCCCTACTGACCAGGGTTACACACATGGGTTCTGTCACTAACCAATCCTATATGACATCCTATGTACTCTCTCAATACCCTAGTAAGATTCCCAGACCATCCGTTTTGCCCCCCCCCCCCAAGATGTTGTCCTCCCCTAGGATATTGGACAATATATAGCAAATAGTTTGCTTAGCAGATCGGATCCAACGGTCCTTGACCCTTTCACCACTGCTTACTAAGCATTCACACATACAACCACAGTCAATCATAGTATTGATGCAATACATGCATAAAGACAGTTATTGGATGACATGTTATAAGCATAAGCATGTACCATCTATGTCATCATATACCAAAATACACCAAAATTAGGTTAGGGTTTTGTTCCTCACCTAAAATCTTGTAATTGCGGTTACCCATGCTAGAATAATCAATGTTCCTGGTGTGCTCTACACCTATGCAGAGTGTGAAATTATTGGTTACAGATTCTAGATCATTTATTATCAAATTATGAAAGTTTAGGGGTTAATCGGTTGATGCCTCGGTGGCACATATCAAGACCGGCATAGCATCTGATTGAGATCTGAACCTTATGCCAAGGGTCGGTCGCAACGTCGGTTGGAAAAGTCTCAACGACCACCACTACTTCCAATCACTTCCAATGACCTACTGAAATTGCCCGGTCGTTAGGCTAGATCTTAGGGTCCATATTGTTCGAGGTAACATCCGGACTCTGCCAAAAAGGTTGGCCTGCACAGATTGGCTTGGCTGGACGCTAGGATTTCGCAACTGGCGTATAATCCGGCCCTGCTTTCAGGCTTCTCCTTCTGGAATTCCTGACATTCCCTTGGATGGAGACTTCGGTATTGGCTTCACGACCTTGTACACCATCATTACCTTTAGCAAGAGGTTTCCCCTTACTACTTGGTCTATGGGTTTTAATGCTAACGTAATGCATCGACATTATTTAGGTTCCATGGAATTATTCTTACTTCCATTATTCATTTGTGATTATCATTAATGGATTTCCATGTTTGTCTGCCATTATATTATTTAACATTATTTAACTACATGGGTTCCATTTAATAATGTTCCTACAGCATAAGATACGAGGTATTACCTGCAATGAGAGCTTAATGATGCTAACGGCTCTTGCATACTCCTTCTTTCCTTTTCTTCCTTCTTCCTTTCACTTTCCTCTCTTCCAACAACACTCTTTCTCTGAAAACACTTCAGAGGTTCTATAATGAGAATTACATCCTTAGGAGAGAGAGGTCTAGTAGGGTTCATCTCCCAAGTCTCCTTCTTGAGGTAGGACTCTACCAGAAATGGGAAACAATAGATGAAGGCCATGTGGCGGGAGGTTGAGATAAATTAAGAGTTCTTACTGCCTAGAGGGTTCTAAGGCAGTTACACACAAGATGGGACTCTAATGAGTCGTCCAAGGCTAAAGGAATATTCCTAACCGCCTCTGGAATCGATTTTACTTAGTCCAATCTTGCAGACAGGTTATATACCTTGTCAGGTCGGAGCTAGTTGGATCTTATTGGCTCGGATTTCCCGATCGACTCTAGCGACCAATGCCAGTAACGAAGGACTTAATTGTAACTTTTGTTTCATTTTTGGTTTGGTCCACCATTGGTGCAACCGAATTCTTTGTTAATGACTGGGGAACCCATTCGATTGACGGTGGAAAACCCGTAGTGCAACAAAAATCCGAGTTAGGCCTAGTTTTCTAGGTCCGGATTTTACAAGTTCATCACAGGGTAGAGATAGACAATCCTATTCAGTGTTGGATTGATTAGGATTTATGGTAGTATTATAAATATTAGGTCACAAGTCCTTGTAAACCTAGTTTTTTTTTCTCTCTTTGTACTTGTAATTACCCCATTTTTGTCACTCATTTCTATAAGCTTAAGTTCTCTCAATAAGAAGAAAAGGAAGAAAAACAAGGGATTGTGTGGGATCAACCCCAATATCACCCCGCCCCCTTGGCGTATCATTTTCCTCCTTAGGTTATAAGCCTGCTATATATAGATCCCCTTATCCCCCCCCCCCATGTTAGTTCTCCCTTATGTTTAGAAATTTTTCATAAATATCCCTCCTAGTATCCAAATTCTAGGTTAGGTAAAAAATTTTCATAAATACCCCAACTAGTGCCCAAATCCTAGGTTAGTTCAAAAGTTTTCTTAAATACCCCTATTAATGCCCAAATCCTAGGTTAGATTAAAAGTCTCCATAAATACCTCTCCTAATGTTCAAACTCTAGGTTAGGTCAGTCAAAATCTACCATAAATACCCCTCCTAGTGCCCAAATCTTAGGTTAGGTCAAAAGTCTTCATAAATACCCATTCTGGTGCCCAAATCCTAAGTTAGGCCAAAAGTTTCCATAAATACTCCGTGTGTCACCTTCCCTTTTAGGAGGTAAAAAACTGTCTTATTTAGACCATCTAGAGACATTCTTATACTTAAAACTCTCATTTACCACTTTTGGGGGCATTTTGGTTATTTTGATCAAAGTTGGTCATTTTGGTCAAAGTTGATCAAAATTAATCACACTTAATCAAAGTTGGTTAAAATAATCAAACCTAATCAACCTAGAACATATAAAGTCAACCTAATCAACCTAAAATCACCCTAGACAAAGCCTAATCAAAACCCTTCTAGCACCCTCATAATTATCATTTAACCCTAGGTATCATTTAGGGTAATCCACATAGTCCAAACCCCCCCCCCCCCCTCTTGAATGGTCCTTATTGAAAGTGTAGAGGGAGAAGAGAGAGAGAGAGAAAAGAACTGAGAAAGAGAAAGAGGAGAGAGAGTGATAGTGGGTTAGACCACTTAGGATAGACCCAAACCCTAATCCTGGGACACTCATCCGCCTCCCACATTACTAGTATTAGTGAATTAAAAAAATGCTCACCATTTACTGTAGAAGCTGTTAGGCTTAAAGTTTTTGCCACTTTAATTGAAGTTTTCAAAATCATATCTTTTTTGCCTTCCCATTTTTTCCATCAATAGAATTTGTCACGGCACCACCTAACTTTAGACCGTGCAGACTTCCTTCATTTCTAAACCAACAGCCCATGTAATTGCACCAGTGGCCACAAGTCATTTTTCTGCACGTGGGCATTCTTCAATTGTTATGATTTAATTACCATTTCATATTTAACGAATCTCACATTTTAAAAGTAGATCTCACATCCATGGGCCATGGTGATGGTCATAGGAGGGTACCCATGTGGGAACTAACCCAACTCGTCACTTAAAAAAATCATTTTTCATTAAGGTCATGAACTCAATTATATACGTAATTTTCAGATAATATCTAATTAACATGGATCACAACTTTGCTATGAAGTTATTTTCCAAAAACCCCAAGAGTTTAGTTTAATTGGGCTAGTAAAGGCAAACACGGACATGGAAATCTTGAGTACAACCCTCTTTTAGTTTATCGGAAAAAAAAAAAGTTAGACATGAAAAGTACGAGATAGTAGTTTTGACTACCTTTTGGTGAAGTGGGGTATCCTCTCTCCTTTTTAATCAGCCACCGTTGGAGGTCTAATATTTTAATTCAAGATATCTTTTACCTCTGTTCTTACTTCTACATGTGCTCTTCATTCATATTCTAAGGAATTGTACCACCTTAGAAGACATCTTGACCCAAAAAGTCTTGTTTACAACATGGTATAGAAATCGTCTCATGCTTGAGTTTGGGCGGAAGACTTGGTTGCCTGGATGGATGGTCGCCACCTACCTCTTAGGCGGATCTGAGCCCTCCATCCGAGCCGACACCCCTGTCGGCTCATCTTGTCGACTCTCTCAACTAACTTATTTGAAATCACAAGTCCATGTGCAACCACGTGCAATTTAATGCATATTTTCTTTTCTACCACAAAAATGGGGGAAATTTTTTTAAAAAAAATCAAGGTTTGTGTGTTTCTTTCCATTTCTATCTTCTTTTGATCAAAGTTTGTATTCTCCCCTCAAAGAAATAACGAAAAATTTCTCCCACCTCTTCTCTAGAAATCTTAAAAAATTATCACCTTTAACTTGATTGAAAATGTCTCTCATCACTCGCTTTTGAAAATAATCTTTCCCACAACATGTATGATAAATTTCTGACATTATACTTCTCATACTTAAGGTTTTTCAAAAATTTTAATTAAGAAAAGAAAATGAGATTTTAATTTACACAAGTCCATGTGCAACCACGTGCAATTTAATGCATATTTTCTTTTCTACCACAAAAAGACAGTGGTCAAACAGTACAACCATCAAAAGCGATAAAGGGGGGGCAATTTAATGCGATATTTTTTATTTAAGAAGCATCGTTTTGACTGCTCCGTTATTGATTTGGATTTTCAGGGTTGAAATGGAGTTTAATCTGACATGTTCTAAAACAATTAAGCCCTAAATTTTATTTTTGGGGAATTCCAAGGTCCCTTTTTGATTGATTTTTCTTGTTTTCTATGTGTTTGATAATTTGTGTCAACGGAACATGATTTTATACCTAGCTTTCAGAATCAAAGAACAGCATTTTGCCATCTTTCAACTCATTCGACATCCTTTTCAATCCATGTGTTCCCATCCAATTTGAGATCAAGATGAACTCAGGTCAGTTTTTTTTTTAATCCACGAACAATGAAAAGAAAAAGAAAAAAAAATTGAAGAACAGGGAGCTAGGGAGCTGCGGCGGGAAAGAAATAGGGATAGAGAAAGAGAAAGAGATAGAAATAGAGAGAGAGGGGGAGAGAAAGAAGATAGCTGCGGTTAATGGTCTCTGCGATTTAGGGTTTCTCAAGTTGAAGAACAAAGAGCAGTGGTGAGAGCAGCCGTAGAGAAATAAGGAAGAAAGTAAAGAATCGAAAGAGAGAGAGAGAGAGAGTTCGTTGGGAGAGTTTTAGTAAATCCGTAAATCTCACGTTTTGTTTTTTGGGATTCTAGTTAATTAAATTTGATTACCTTAAATATTAAAATTTCACGTTTTCTTTTCTTAATTTTTTAAAATTAAATTCGATTAAAATTTTTTTGATAAACTTTTAAGTCCATCCGAGGGTATAATAGTCTAAAAAAATTAGCGATGATGAATATTATCACCAAATTGAATGGGGAAGATTATTTTCAAAAACAGGGGAAGTGAAAGACATTTTCAATCAAATTGAGGGTGGTAGCCTTTTAGGAATTCTAGAGGGGAGGTGGGAGAAATTTTCCCAAGAAATAATAATCGTCTTATATAGTGGACCTCTCTTCTTCACTTCATGCATCCATCGTTTACACAAGATTTTTTTTTTGGGTACACATTGCTTACACAAGATTTGATCAATATGTAGAAATTACATCCATTTAAATTTGATTAAGATATCTCTAACTAATAGCGATATTCTTAGTGAGTGATGGGATACATGCTTCTTTTGATAGACGGTATGGGAATGGATATCGGTATCGGATATGGGTACCTTTTAACCATTGATTGATAAAAGAAACCAAGTAAAACCGATTAGAAAACCAATTAAAATCAGTTAACTAACTACATGTATTATCTTTTATTATTAACATTATATAATTTACTAAGGCTGCAAGTTTGACCCTGACAACCCAAACCCGCCCTGAGCCAGGACAGGGTCAAACCTACCCTGAACCTGGATGGAGCAGGGTTTGGACCCAAGCTTTAGAAAACCCTCGTAGCGTCAGGCTAGGCCTGAGTTGAAACCTGGGGCTGAGCTTGGCCAGGCCCAACCCGACCGAGAATAGATTATAATACATAATATTATAACAATGATACCCTAATCCTTATCTTCTATACCCTATTTCCCCGCTGAAAAAGATACCCTAGTCGAATAATCCATTCTTCTCCTCTGACCTCTAAGGCCCACCATTCTCTGGCGTAGAAATCCGGCTTACGGCCTCTACTCCAACATCTTCGTCTATATTAGTTTCATAAAAATTTCTTCAATCTCTATGTCAAATGCGGCTGGATTGGGTCTGCTCGCTCCAAATTTGATTTCTCTTTTAACTTGGATTTCACTTCTTGCAACATGATGCTTGGTGGTTAAATGAATAGTAACCTTGATGATGCAGTCTGATTGAGATAATGCCCGTGCGAGAGTGTATCTCTCTCCATTCTCCAAAGGAAAGCTTGCATGAAAATGTTGCTTCCAAAATCCAAATAGATGTTGTGAGTATTAAAAGCCACTCCTGCATTGCGGCTTTCCTGCATTGCGGCTTCCAACATATCCAAGATTTGTGTTCAACAGAAGCTCTTCCGAAAATATGGGCTTTACAGACCAATGAGACATTCATGGATGACTGATGATGGATTAGTTTCCCACTTCTTGCAAAACCGCAACTCTCACAAAACTCTTTACAGTTTTTTTTTCTTCTCGTTTCTTATGATATCATCTATATCGTGATTGTCATTGAATTTGAATTGATGACAACAATGAAGGGTGTAGAGGAGTGGAAGGTTGATAGAGCATGAGTTTTCTGTGAAGATCACAATTAATGGATAGATTTCCTCCTTTGTTCTCTTGTTAAGCCACATGAAACACAGGGTCAGGATCGATCATGCTTGGACCAGAGCCATACCGCTAGATTTCCTCCTTTGTCTTCATGTTAAGCAACATGAAACACAGGGTTAGGGTCGATCATGCTTGGACCAGAGTTAGACCGGCCCAGACTAATGAGGGTTGGGCCGGGTTAGGCTGAACCCTGACAAGGTTGGGCTTGGTTGAAGATTTTCCTGGCCCTGACAGGGTAAGGCTGGGCCTGAACTAGCTTTAAGGGACTTAGGGTAAGGTTTGGGTTTCTAAATACCCAGCCCAACCCAGTCCTATTGCAGCCCTACATTTTACTACTAACTTTTAAACATGGGGAGAATCTTCCCCTTCAAGATTGAGGCTCTCTTTGGTTTATATTATATGATGTATTATATAATATATTATAAAATTTATAGTTATTTGGTATGATTTATAATGTCTATTTATAATTAAAATAAATTGATATAATTCATAATCTACAAATAGGTTAGAAGTTGTTTATCATTATTAATAGGATAATCTATTATTGATTGTTTATATGAATTAGGAATGAAACCCAATAAAGCTTAACGAACTGTTGCTCACTCTCATCTCTCTTCCTTGCGACGCATAGGTATGTCTTCTTTTTCCTCTTTTCCTCCTTTTCTTCTCTCTTTCTACAATTTCACTCTTGGGTATATTATTATGTGTTGGTTAAAATAAAAAGCTATGTGTCTAGTGGGATTGTGGCTTAGGACTCTTAGTAGTGGGTTGAGTTGTGGCTTAGGACTCTTAGTAGTGGGATGAGTTTTACCGAGTCTTTAGGGATCATTTTCTCTTGGAGTAATTTTAGGATTTATTGAGTCGTTGTAACTTCTCCTACAAGGGGAGTTAGTAGTGTATGTGGGGTTGTGGGTTGTGGGTTGTGGGCTGTGGTTAAGTTGTTACTTAATCAAAAATATAGACTAACGTCTATTTGGGAGGTTGGTTATTCCTCGAAAATAACTACTAGTTTCTCTTTCTCTCTCCTTATGAATTATTCTCTTCTTAATTTTCCCTATCAAAATAGGTAAGTCAAGGAAGAGTCAGTGGGCTAATCGGTACCAGTCCGAGGCTATTTTAGGAGACCATATCAATTTGGTATCAGAGCCAGGCATGGCGGATCAATGGCTGGATCGTTTGGAATCGAAGATGGGAAGCTTAAAGGTGGATCAGGAACGCGGATTCAAAGAGGTGATGGAGTCTATGGAACATATGTTTGTGGCGATGAATACTCGACTCGACAAGGGAAGAACCACCGTGATAATGGTGAATCTTCAAACAATTAGGGACCAATTCTAAATGGGAGCACGGGATCCACAGGAACCTACCTTCCACGAATGGTCAAATTGGATTTTCCCAAGTTCAATGGGGATGAGGATAGCACCGGTTGGGTTTGCAGGGCAGACTAGTTTTTCGAATTCCATCGAACGCCAGAAGAAGATCGAGTTCCTTTTGCCTCCTTCAATTTAGAGGGATATGCATAACTCTGGTTCCAATTAATGAAGGATGAATATGAGACCGTCACTTGACGGGATTTCAAACGTGGCCTCCACTCACGTTATGATCCAACCCAGTATCAAGATTTCTTCGGAGATCTAACAAAGTTGCAACAAAAGGGGACGGTGAGAGACTATCAAACCCAATTTGAATGTTTGTTGATACGTGCAGGTCGATTGACCACAGAGCAGTAGGTTGGGTGCTTCATAAGTGGGCTCAAGGAGATTGTGAAGGTGGACGTCCAAGCATGTAAACTCACAAGTTTATATGTAGCAATTGGGCTTGCACGCCTTTATGAAGCTAGAAACCAATCCATGAGGGTCAAAGAAGACCTTTACTACCCAACTCAGTTCGATTCGCTCAACTATGCCAGTCAAAAAGATGGACCCGGCTGAATTAAGCGAGCATCGTGCCAAGGGATTGTTCTTCAATTGTAATAAAAAATGAAACCCGGGACATCGGTGTAAAAAACTATTTTTAATTGAAGGTATGGAACCAGAAGATGTGGAGGATGAAGTTGTTGAAGGTGAATTATCATAAGAAGAAGAGATACCAGAAATCTCTATTCATGCCATCTCAAGAGCAAGAAATCCTCAGACAATGTGAATCCAAGGGAGACTAGGCCATAAAAGGATAATTTTTTTTAATTGATTTAGGTAGCAGTCATAGTTTTTTAAATGCTACTATTGCTAGGAAAATGGGACTGGTCCCTAATGGTGGTGGAAAATTCGAAGTTGCCATGGCCAATGGTGAGAAATTAACTACCTCGGGACATTGCAACGGAGTTTATATGGCATTACAGGAAGTCCCCATTATAGCAGATCTCCATTTACTTCCCTTAAGGGGGTATGATGCTGTTTTGGGTGCTCAATGGTCAAGCACATTGGGTCCCATCGTTTGGGATTTTTTAAAATTCTTATGTCATTCAATATGAATGGGAAGAAAGTGGAATTACAAGGCTTGGAATCTCTTACAGATAAAGTGGTGGATGCTGGTGAGTTCAACAAGGAGTTGTCAAAAGGAAAGAAGGGGCACTTACTCCATATTTTTTACCTATCCATGCAAGACAACTCAGGTACGTTTACTGATAATAAAAAATTCCATGACTTGTTGCAGTCCTTTGAGGATGTCTTCGATGAACCCCAAGGGCAATATGGGCCAAGTGGGAGAATGTGAGTAAGTGGCCCACATGCCACTATCCATTTAGGTATCCCCTATTAGGAGAGTTATGAGCGTCGGATCTGAGGGACATGTGGCATCCAAATCACCGTCCATCCTTGATGGAAGGAGACGGTTGGTCTATAAATACTAATGGGTAGGATCCTGTGCACACTGATAGAAATTTGAGAACTCCATCACGTTCTTTGGCTGGGAAGACAGTTAGTGCATAGAAATCCTTCCCCCTCTCTTCTCTTTTTGTTCGTGCAGTAGGATGTATCAAAGTGAATCAGAAGAGGACACATCGGTTGGACGGACACCGGTTGGAATAGATCCCTACACTACGGGTATGTCGAATCTTATTCCGCATAGACATACATATGGATTGTAGTTTTCTTACATTATGATATCAGAGCGGTGTTTCCGCCGCCCGTCCACCCTGACTGGATGCTGTGGGGCATCGATTTTAATAAAAATAATTTTTATTATATGACTCTGTCGGCCAATATCCCCTAAAGTAGCCGCAGGTGCATACTCTCGCATGGCTGCCAGCCCACAGGCCGGCAAGCCAGTAGGCGTGCACCGGCAGGCATAAGGAGGCTAGCTGTAGCAAGACTGCCGGCCGCGCTAGGCGCAGCAGGCCAGCCCGCAGGGGCCTGCCAGTCGCGGGCATGCGCAGCTAGCAGGTTGCCGCAAGCCAACATGCTGTTTTGCCATGGGATTTTAATCCCTCTTTTCTCTCTTTATCTCTCCAACCGTTTGGAGGTGTTCTAGCCGTGACCGGTGTCTTCACCGGATTCGTTTGGGGAGTGCCGGATATTCTGGCATGTCCCTGGCGCCGCCGTTGCTAGGTTCGGTGGTCTGATAAGAGAGAAAGATTAAAATCATAGGGATGGCATTATTGGTAAATTTGAAAGAATCTTTGGTTAAATCTAAAGGAATTAGGGTTTCTTAAGTGCTCTCGGTTCAACCCGGTTCTAGAAAATGAACCAGATAGAGAAAACCCGGTTACGGGTTGAACCGAACCAACCCATGACCCGAACCAATACCCATACGGGTTGACTCGAAACCCCATTTATGTTCGGGATATGGACCCATTATGGTTGGGCCGGATTGGTTGAACCGGTACGAACCTTTTTGGTTGGGTTTGTTTTCGATTTGACCCAGGCCTTTGAACCAGGTGATTCTGTTATACAGATGGTGACGTTTAATAATTTTGGACTATCTTTATTATATATCACCATATTATAGTTATGAACCGAATGTCAATGTCTATGTGACTGCACTTTTGATGACAGTTCGTTCTGTACGTCGCTAAAAGTCAAAAGAACTGTGACTGTATTTGTTATGACAGTGTGTTCTGAACGTCGCTAAAAGTCTTAGTTTTCTTTTAATGACATTTACAGACAGAACGTCACTGTATCTATGTACGTAGCAGAATGAATTAAGCACTGTTTTAGCGACATTTGTAGACAGAACGCTACTGTATATAGATATACATAACAGAATGATTTATCTTACTGTTTAGTGACATTACAGAATAAACGCCACTAAATATATGAATACAGTAAGGTTGTTATGTCACTGTTTTAGTGACAGTAACAAACGCCATTAAGAGTTAGTGTTACATAAAGTAAAGAATAAGCCATTAAGGACTCTTTAAGATTATTAGGATTATGTTAACACTTATGAATGGTTGTTTAAAGGATGTCATAAATGACTAAAATGCCCTTATAATAAAGTTGTATTAAAAAAAATCAAGAAAACCATTAGGTTTATTTTTAACACATATAAGTGTATTTTTCAGGATGTCATAGATGGCAAATATGCCCTTATAATAAAGTTTTTGTGTTAAAATCAAGGAAATAATTAGTTTTATTTTTTAACACATATAAGTGCTTATTTAAGGATGTCATAAAAGAATGAAATACCCTTCTAGTGGTAGGCATCAGAAAATTGCATCTTTTGCATTGGGACTGGATATTATCCCCACAGGGAAATATTCTTTTCTTATGTGAGAAGATGGAATAAGGTAGAATGTGAAACTACAAGACAGTGGGAGCCTTCTTCTGCCTACAGGTGTGGAACAACCTTCTGAATTGTAGTGTAGCATTTTAGTCTTATTAATACAGACCTAGACAGATGTAGACTATAATCTTAGCCCACAGGTAATTTTGTAGGATACATCAGTCTGTCACTTAAGTTTGATGTCAATCAACTTAGTGTAAAGTTTCACATGCTAAAATTGATTATAAGTTTGCCCACAGGTAGATTATAATTAATTTTAGTGTGTTACTGATTATTGACGTGGGTTGATATCAGTATAAAGTTGTACGCCAATAAATCTAAACTTCCTTATTGTTGTTTGCAGTTTATAACTAGATTAGTCTCCCAATGCTTACTAGGGAAAATTATTCAGATTGGAAATAGAAGATTTATTTAACCTTAGAGTGCATGGATTTGGATATGGCTCTCCGTATAGAAGAGCCCGTTGCTCTTACGGATTCTAGTACGCTAGTCTAAATTGTTCATTATGATAAGTGGGAGCAGTCTAACCACTTGAGCCTAATGCTTGTCATGAACAATATCGACAAGAACATTAAAGGATTAATTCCTAAATGTAAAAAGGTCATTGTCTACATGAAGGCAATTGATGCTCAATTTGTGAGTTCAATCAAGATGTTAGTAAGCACTCTAATGGAAAAATCAGACTCATTAAGTTACAATGGTAAGGATGATGTGTGTAACTACATCATGCACATGAGGGACATTTCAGTTCAGAGAATTTTGTTTTGTTATGAATCAAATTTAGTTGATTCTCATTCAAATAATCGGTGGATTGATTCTAGATCATGAATTCATGTGGCCAATACCATGCAAGGCTTTCTGCAGATAATACTTCCGAAAGAAACTGAGAGACATATCCATTCAAGAAATTGGATGAAATCTTAAGTGGAGGCTATAGGTGTCTATAGATTGATATTGCAATCCAGATATGTGTTGGATTTAGGAGAAACCATTTATGTTCCATCTTTTGCAAAGAATTTGATTTCTATTTCTAGATTAACACCTTTGGGTTATGTGTTTAATTTTTCTAGTACAGAAATAAGGTTTAAAAAAATGATGTATTGATCGATTCAGGTTCTTTAGTTGATGGTTTATTTCTCTTAAATCTAGATCCAACATATGAAAGTAGTTTACTCTCTATAAATAATATTGGCATAAAGAGAATGAATGTGAATGAGAAATCCTCTCAGTTGTGGCATCTTAAATTAGGTCACATATCTAGTGACAGAATTAAAAGATTAGTGAATGATGGAATATTTGAAACTCTTGATTTTACTGACCTAGGTTCTTGTATAAACTGCATCAAGGGAAAGCAGATCAACAAAACCAAGAGAGGTGCCAGAAGGGCAACTGAGAATTTAAAAATCATACATACAGATATCTGCGAACCATTTCCCACTCCTTGTCTGAATGGTTAGAGATACTTTATCTCCTTCATTGATGACCATTTTAGATTTATGTATCTCTATCTTTTAATTCATAAAGATGAGGCATTAGAAGCCTATAAGAGCTTCAAGACAGAAGTAGAGAAATAGACTGGAAAAGTGATCAAGATCGTGAGATCAGATAGAGGAGGGGAAGGGTCTGTTTGATAACACTCCCATCTCCTACTTCTTAACTCCGGAGCCAATCCGGAGTAGAATGCTGATTGATAACTTCGGTTCAATATTTGACTCCCACGGAGTGAACCGGTGAGAAAACATCTCTCGGAGTTAAAAAAATGGAGTGAAAATTTGTAGCTTCTTCACTCCTGGAGTTGTTTGATGGGAGATATTTGAGGGAATCTCTGTAAGTAACTCCTGATAAAACACGATTGCAGAGAGGGAGATATTTGCTGGAACGAAGCTGCAGGGAGACCTTCGACTGGTGAGGTTCGACAAGATTGCAGAGACCTGGTAAGCTTCTTCTTCCCTTCTCCTTCTTCCCCTCTCCTTCTTCCCCTATTCTTCCATTCTCCTTCTTCCCGCCTCCTTCCTCCCATCTCCTTCCTGTATCCTTCCCATCTCCTTCTTCCCTCCTCCTTTCCCCCGTCTCCTTCCTGTCTCCTTCCCATCTCCTTCTTCCCCTCTTCTTCCATTCTCCTTCTTCCAGCCTCCTTCCTCCCGTCTCCTTCCTATCTCCTTCCCATCTCCTTCTTCCCCTCTTCTTCCATTCTCCTTCTTCCCGCCTCCTTCCTCCCGTCTCCTTCCTGTCTCCTTCCCATCTCCTTCTTCCCCTCTTCTTCCATTCTCCTTCTTCCCGCCTCCTTCCTCCCGTCTCCTTCCTGTCTCCTTCCCATCTCCTTCTTCCCGTTTCCTTCCTCCCGTCTCCTTCCTGTCTCCTTCCCATCTCCTTCTTCCCTTCTTCTTCCCTAGTCCTTCTTCACTTCTTTGATTCTCGTTCTCATTCTAACGATCGATTGGGGTTAGGGCAATCGATCGATTGATGGATTGAGGTTTGCAAGTTCGATTATGGTTAGGGCAATCGATCGATTGGAGGGTTTTACAACAAAAGTTTACCCATGAATTGGGAAGGGGAAAAAATTGCAGAGCTTTCTGAAGATAGACCCAACCTTCCCATGGATTTCTCTAGCTCTGCCCAGATTTCTCTACTCAGACTGATGGCAGTAGCTAGAGATTGAGAAAAAATGGTAAAGTCGGTCCATTCCTTATTTTTGCTGGCTTCTCTCCTTCAATGTACAATCAAGTCCGACCTCAACTCTTCCCCATTGTGTTGATCAAAACCCCAGCAGCTCCTGCTGCTTCTCCATCATCTTCGACTGAAATTCGAGAAGACACCCTTCTTTGATACTTTTTCCAAATATTGTCCTATTCCC
This sequence comes from Protea cynaroides, assembly GCA_028583415.1. NCBI lineage: Eukaryota > Viridiplantae > Streptophyta > Magnoliopsida > Proteales > Proteaceae > Protea > Protea cynaroides. The sequence goes on from CM053269.1 coordinate 93,135,496, forward strand.
AGTGTTCTTCCATGCCACCATAACTGTATTTGTGCATGTTTATCTAGGAATATTTTTGACATAATAGACATTGTAAGTTATGTAGAGGCTATATTTAGAAGCCACTCCAATTTCTTAACTTAGAGTTGACTCTTGAAGTTGATGTAATTTGTGTGGATGATCATTTCATATAAGATGCGTATACTAGTTTGCCTTTCAATAGAGGGGTTTTCCTTTGCCAATAAGTGTTGTTCTGGGAAATTTTGTGAATACCTATAGAAATGCCAATGATCTAAATGAGCTAGCCATTGCTCTAAGTTACTCTGAGTAAGAGATGGTGCAACCGTCATATACTTTTGAAGAAAAGTTTTTGAATCTAATTTAATCCTTATTATTTTCTTTCCATTGGAGTCAAAGATGTGGTGGTTTTTTGTTTAGAAAATGCATTAAGTTGCATTGAATTGAAGTACTTAATTTTCCCACTTCATTATTTTCAGATCAATTACTTTCCAACTGAATATGCTTTCACCTACCTGTTTAGTAGCCATGGTAGCTTTGTCTCTAAATTATTATTGGTAAAATGAAAATTTTCTGAACTTTGTGACATTTTTAATCTAGGATGTTTGCCCCACTGAAGATTCACCAAAGTATTGGCAGATCTATTAGCATCGTTTATGATGAAATGCAAGAAATATTGATTGATTTTTTATGTTAAATAAAACATTGGTTGATTTTCTAGTTGCAGATGCTCGGGTATCTTGTAAAAAAAATGTCACTTTTTTTTATCATCAATATAAGCATGATGACCATTGCTGCTGCTGCTACAATAAAGATATGCTGATGGTTAGCAATCCTTGATCTGCTTTTATTTTTGGGTTGGAACCTTATCTAGTTCTATTTTTATAGATGTGCAGATGGCTGATGGGGGAGACACAAATCATCCGAACCTGGGCTCTTTAAAACCTGTTGGTGGTGTAGGGAAGAGATGGAATAAGAAATTGAAAATGCGTAAGGGCAAGCGTCATGGAAAGGGGAAGATCAGGAGGAAGGCCAATATATGAGTGTCTAATATGATGACAATACCGATTATGTTTCTTTCTTTTTGTTCAGGCTCTATTGTAGGATTTGACATGTTTAAAAGTGTCCAAATATTCTGTTTGTGATGTTAATAGGTAGTGGGTCATTTTGTCCTTGAAGAGAGGCTACTTAAAATCTTTGGATGGAGTGAGTTGATTAGTTATACGGATCTTCTACTTGGTTACATCTTCGGAATCATTCTTGACTAACTGGATAGCGTAGTTGGGAGGAATGAATATGTTTTACAAAAAGAAGAAATTATGCTTGCGTATGGCTTCCATTGAGGCATTACCCAAACTAGATTCTAGGGTAAAACGTATGCATATCCCATTTGATTGTGTCATAGGTTGTCTCCATACATTGATTTAGATACTTAACCAGGACAAATGAAGAAACAGTAATATATGGAGGGGCAAGATTTGGATTCAATTCAGAGTAAATTTTATCAAACAACATTCTACTCCCAATCAGCTTTGGAATTCATTCTGGAGTAGCGTTATCAATCATCATTCTACTCCAAAAATTCTGACTCCAGAGAAGAAGTAGAAAACGACTCCGGACCAGAAGCATGGGAGATGGAGTGTTATCAAACGGGCCCGAATACTACAGTAGAATCGTAGAATATGGTCAAAGACCTGGCCCATTTACACGGTATCTTCAAGAGCAAGGTATTGTACCACAATATACCATGCCTGGATCTCCGGATCAAAATGGTGTTGCTGAAAGAAGGAACCGTACATTTATGGATATGGTCAGGAGTATGATTAGTAACTTTAATCTACCTCTGAAATTGTGGAGTGAAGCTCTTAAAACAGTGGTATATATCTTGAATAGGATACCATCCAAGTCGGTTCCCAAAACTCCTTTTGAGTTATGGAATGGATGGAAACCTAGTTTGAAGCATACTCGCATATGGGGCTGTCAAGCCAAAATAAGAGTCTACAATCCACATCTTCAGAAGTTGGACCCTAGAACAGTCAGTGGATATTTCATTGACTATTCTGAAATATCTAAGGGTTGTAAGTTTTATTGTCCCTCATATAGTCTTACCATTGTAGAGTCTACAGTTGCCAAGTTTCTAGAGGATGGCGACAACAGTGGGAGTATATAGAGTCGAAACATTGAGTCCAATGAACAAGATGTATCGATAATTCCTTCTACATATGGTGGTCAGGGATTTATCCCTTTACCAGTGGTACTTGTGGTTCATGAACAACATTACCTGTTCATGATGAATTACCACATCAAGATACACCACATCAGGAACTAGTTGTCGTTTGAACCTGTGGTCCAGAATCAAGAAACCAATCCTGAGCCACAAGTTTTAAGGAAATCCTCGAGAGAGAGAAAATCGATAATCCCCTCAGATTATGAAGAGTATCTCCAAAACTGTGAAACTAATATTGGAATAAGTAATGATCCGATATTATTTTCACAAGCTATGGGTTGTATAGATACCATTTTATGGCATAATGCCATGAAAGATGAAATGGAATCTATGTCAAAGAATCTAGTATGGGAACTTGTAGAATTGTCTAAGGACACCTTTACTGTAGGGTGTAAATGGGTTTTCAAAACTAAAAGAGACCCACATAGCAATATTGAAAGATACAAGGTTCAACTTGTGACAGAAGGTTATAATCAGAAGGTTAACATTGATTATAAAGAAACCTTTTCGTCCTTGTCTAGAAAAGATTCTTTGAGGATCATTATGGCACTGGTGGCTCACTATGATCTTGAGCTGCACCAGATGGATGTCAAGGCGGTATTTTTGAATGGTGATCTGATTGAGGAGGTATACATGGATCAACTTGAAGGTTTTTACTTCGGATAAATGTGATCATCTAGTATGCAAGCTTAAGAGATCCATATATGGATTGAAACAAGTTTCCCGATAATGGTATTTGAAATTTGATAGCACGATTACTTCCTACGATTTTGTAGAGAATTGAGCTGATCAATGCATTTACATAAAGATCAAGGGAACTAGTTTCACCATACTAGCGTTATATGTGGATGACATTCTTATAGCTAGCAATGATCTAGGGATGCTACACGAGACTAAATATTTCTTGACCCAAAACTTTGACATAAATGATATGGGTGAAGCCTTCAATGTCTTAGGCATAGAGATTCACATAGACAAGTCTCTTAAGACCTTAGGACTGTCCTAGAAGGGTTATATTGACAAAGTTTTGGAATGGTTCAAGATGAAGCAATATTCATCAAGTGTAGCACCTCTTGTTAAAGGCGACAGACTTAGTCTAGAGCAATGTCCGAAGACCAATCTAAAATATCTGACAATACAAAATATCCCTTATGCATCAGTAGTAAGCAATTTGATGTATGTTCAGGTTTGTACCGGACCTGACATCTCATATTCAGTGGGAGTATTAGGTAGGTTTCGAAAGAACCCTGGTTTGCCACATTGGACAATAGCAAAGAAAGTACTGAGGTACCTACAGGGCATCAAGGATCACATGCTCATATATAGACATGTTGATGTTTTGAAGCTAATTAGTTACTCAGATTCAGATTTTGCTAAATGTGGAGATACAAGAAAGTACACTTCTGGCTTCATTTTGTTTGTTAGAGGAATAGTGTCTTGGCGCAGCGTAAAGCAATCAAAGACAACTTCTTCTATTATTGAAGCAAAAGTGGTGGCGTGTTATAAAGCAATTTCTCAGGCATTATGGTTGAGGTAGTTTATCACAGTTTTGAGGTCATAAGTTTTATTGAAAGACCTATAAGGATCTACTATGACAATACTGCAGCAGTACGTCTCTCTAACAACACATGCTCAGTGAGTCGTTGCCGACACATTGAGATAAAGTATTTTGCTGTTAAAGAAGACATTCGAGTTCGTCGCGTTTAGATAAAACATATAGACACTGATGATATGATAGTTGATCCTTTCACCAAATGGCTACCGCCCAAGGTGTATGTAGTTCACGTGGATCATAAGGAACTATGTAAATCATTACGTTTTTTGAATGTTTTATTTATGATATTGCAATATAAAGTTTTGACGACTCGAAATAAAGTTATTTTATGTCATTTATTTTGTTGTATACATAAAGTTTTGTAATGATAGATGCCTATAAAGTTTTCAAGGCAATAAAGTTGACCCTTGAATCGATTGTTGAATTGATTCTATAAAGTAGGTTGTCACAATTGAGGTTCATCTTAAAATGAACAGTCTATTGTAATACATGGAAGGCAATGTTCTTGTGTGTAGACATGTACCGCCATAATTCATGGGTTGGGAGTTTTATTATGAACATAAAGAACAAGTCCATAAGGAAAGATCCAAAAGTTAATGTATGGCTATACATCAGGTTATAACTCTAAAATGGCTTGCCAAGTGACAATATGGGCCAAGTGGGAGAATGTGAGTAAGTGGCCCACATACCACTATCCATTTAGGTATCCCCTATTAGGAGAGTTATGAGCGTCGGATTTGAGGGACATGTGGCACCCAGATCACCGTCCATCTTTGATGGAAGGAGACGGTTGGTCTATAAATACTAATGGGTAGGGTCCTGTGCACACTGATAGAAATTTGAGAACTCCATCACGTTCTCTGTCTGGGAATACAGTTAGTGCATAGAAATCCTTCCCCTCTCTCTTCTCTTTTTGTTCGTGCAGTAGGACGTATCAAAGTGAATCAGAAGAGGACACATCGGTTGGACGGACACCGACTGGAACAGGTCCCTATACTACGGGTATGTCGAATCTTATTCCGCATAGACATACATATGGATTGTAATTTTCTTACAGTCCCCATTATAGCAGATCTCCATTTACTTCCCTTAGGGGGGTATGATGTTGTTTTGGGTGCTCAATGGTTGAGCACATTGGGTCCCATCGTTTGGGATTTTTTTAAACTTCTTATGTCATTCAATATGAATGGGAAGAAAGTGGAATTACAAGGCTTGGAATCTCCTATAGATAAAGTGGTGGACGCTGGTGAGTTCAACAAGGAGTTGTCAAAAGGAAAGAAGGGGAACTTACTCCATATTTTTTACCTATCCATACAAGACAACTTAGGTACGTTTACTGGTAATAAAAAATTCCATGACTTGTTGCAGTCCTTTGAGGATGTCTTCGATGAACCCCAAGGACTCCCTCAACGAGATCAAGACCATCGGATCATATTAAAAGAAGGAAGTGGCCAACCGATTACAGTTCGTCCCTATCGTTATCCTCATTATCAAAAGAGTGAGCTTGAGAAGATGGTGATGGAACTATTGAAATCAGGCGTGATTAAACCAAGCACCCGCTCCTATTCCTCGCCAGTGTTGCTCGTGAAGAAATATCATAACTCGTGGCAAATGTGCGTGGACTATAGGGCACTCAATCGGTTAACTGTGAAAGATAAATTTCCTATGCCGATGATTGACGAATTGCTGGACGGGCTTCATGGGGCTCACTATTTCACAAAACATGATTTAAGATCGGGTTATCACCTGATTCGAATGCAGCCTCAAGACATTGAAAAGACAGCATTCCGCAAACACTAACGAACGTTTCATCAACCTTCCAAGCTGTAATGAATTCTGTCTTGAAGGATTACTTATGTAAGTTTTTATTGGTGTTCTTTGATGATATTTTAATTTATAGTAAGACTCTGAAAGAGCATTTGGAACATGTCCGTGATGTTTTGTCTATTTTAAGATCTCATCAATTATATGCCAAAAAGGAAAAATGTAGCTTTTGTCAACAAAAGGTGAAGTACTTGGGGCATGTCATTAGCAATGAAGGAGTGACGGTAGATCAAGAGAAAATAGCAGCCATGCTTGGGTGGCCAAAACAGCAATCCGTGAAGGCCTTACGAGGATTTCTGGGATTGACCGGATACTACCGTAAATTCATTCAGAATTACAGTAAGATTGCAGCTCCATTCACCAACATGTTGAAGAAAGGAGGTTTTAGATGGGAGCCATAGTCTGAAGAAGCAATTGAAACACTCAAACAAATAATGACACAGGCCCCTGTCTTAGCACTTCCCAATTTTTCTGAACCATTTGTGATCGAGTGTGATGCTTCTGGGTCGGATATTGGAGGAATGTTGATGCAAGAAAATCAACCAATAGCTTTCTTTAGTCATGCATTGCAAGGTAAAAATTTATTTTTATCTACTTACGAAAAGGAAATGCTAGCATTGGTTTTAGCCGTTCAACAGTGGTGACATTATCTATTGGGACACCAATTTGTTATGAGAACGGACCAAAGAAGTTTGAAATATTTATAGGATCAGAAGATTACTATGCCGGCTCAGCCAAAGGTGGTTAGTCAAATTAATGGGTTATGATTTTGTAATCGCCTATAAATTAGGAAAAGAAAATTTGGTCACAGACCCATCATCAAGGAGAAACGAAAAAGAAGAGAATTTCGCTATCTCCAAAAAGGGAGAGAATTTTGCTATCTCCAACCCCATTCCAAGTTGGCTCGATCCAATCCGGGAAGAAGTAGGAAGTAATCCAACGTTAGAAGAAATTGTAAATCGGATACAACAAGGGGAAGCCGTTGGGCCATGGAGCTACAAAGAAGGACTTCCGTTTTTCAAAAATAGAATTTATTTATTGGAGGACTCTCCATTAGTTCCTATTATTGTGGAAGAGTTACATTCAAGCACTCATGAAGGCTATCACAAAACTCTTCTACGGATACAATCAGTTTTCTATTGGAGGGGAATGAGAAGAAAAATCAGGGACACATTAAGCAATGTGACATATGTCAACGACATAAAGGGGAGAATACTTCGCCTGCGGGCCTACTCCATCCACTCCCAATTCCTACTCAGGTATGGATGGATATAGCCAAGGATTTTATAGATGGACTCCCAAAGTCTAGGGGTAAATCTACTATTTTTGTGGTTGTAGATCGCCTATCAAAGTTGGCCCATTTTATTCCCATTTTTCACACATATTCGTCAACATTAGTGATGAACTTGATATGACACTGAGAGGGGGGGGGAATCGGTGTCCGAATTATTTCTTGCTGCCCCCGGAGCGTGGAGATATATTCTTTTACACAGACACAAGCGTATGTAAATCTACCTTGCTACCACTCAGTGGCCAGGTCTACCAGATTTGCACACCCATCCTGCAAGTCATTCCGTACTCCAAAACATATAGGAAAATAAAGACAGTTCACAACACAGGATATACGTGGTTCACCAACACAGTGTGTGATGGCTAGTCCACGGAATAATGCCCAACGGGCTCCGTATATATTCAATACACTTTTTTTTGCTGTCTACACTGCAGGGAGTACATACAACCAATTTACCCAGCATAAAACTAGGAGGGCACACATGTGTCAAGAATTCAGGTATCAAGTACAGTGTTCAGCACACGCTGCACACCACGCTTAACCCGCACCCACGGGAAGCAAATAATAATTTTTTTAGGCTTATAAATTTGCCTTATAGTTTTCCCCACTAGCTAGGTATTCAACAATTTGCACCTACGCTAGCATATAATAAATTGAAAGCATAAATAGATAAGGAATTGAGAATCTCACAAACAATGCTTTCGAATGGCCAACAATCTCTCTGAACCTTCACACTGCCCTCAGGTACTCTCTAACAGTCTTCAATGATGATAAAAATCGATTCACAGAGCACACCTCGCTCACAGGCTTCTAATCTCTTCCACATAACCCATAATCACCATGAATATAAAAATAAACGCTCTATTGACCTCTCACAGGGCTTTAGAACTCCATTGATGCACAGAGAAGAGGTAGTTGGTGATCCATCACTCCCACATGGCACAAAACCCTAGAAAAACCCTTTGTTAAGTTTTAAAATCCTATTTTCGATTTTTCTCTGCTCTATTACGACTCCCAATGGTGCCCAATGTATAGAGCATCAAAAAATATGGAAACTGCAACTTGAACGGACCGATTTGGAGCTCGGATGAAGAAGTTATGGCGGTTTCAAGTTCGGCCAATCAGAAAATTCAAACAGAATCTTTCGGAGGCATACCGTACACCTGCGCTACACGGAATCGCTGCCCGCTCCTGCGCGTTGTCCAACGATGATTGGGTGATGTGGAATCTCCTCTACCAGTCGTCGGATAACCTTAAAAAGGCGGGATTGTCTTATGTCCGTTGGATTGGCACAAATCACATCAGGCGCGATCGAGTCCACTTGTGACTCTTCGATTTGGATCTTCTCAGCCGCCGTACCTGTACGTGCGTCACACAGAACCAAGAAACCTGTTTCATGTAACAAGAATCATCATATTAACTTGCGTTTGCCCAACCAAAAGCCTCCCGATGAAATCTCGACGTTGTTGCCGCATTACACTCGAGCCCGCCTTGATCTAATCCATTCAAAGTGGATCTGAGCATCGTGGCTCAAATCCAGCCACTGATCTTGCATCTTCTCCTCTTTTTATTCCGAAATTGCCCCTAAACAACTTGTGAAATGCCGAAATTGCCCTTAAACAACTTGTGAAATGACTTTTTCGAGCGATCCGACAGAAACTGTGATATCTCTCTCATCCGACGTCGGAATTGAGTGATTCAAGTTGCGTTGGAAAGATAACTCGACTCTCTACATCTTTCCACTATCAGATTTCCATGAACCTACTGTGGGACCCACCAAAAATAGGCCCAAAGTTAAAACTCTGTTAAACCTTGGAATTTGAACCCGAAACTTTGCGTGCATGCATGCCAAGTGCCGTGGGCTGCTGTATTGACATGTCACCTTGCCACCACACCTGTGGGTCCCACTCACAATTTTTTTTCTCTCTCCTCTTTCTCTATCTTTTGATTCTCTCTCTTCTTTCTCTCTCTTGAATTTCTCTCTTGAATGCCACAACACCAGAAACATGAGAAACATGAACATGATCAGAAAAGCTTCAGGAACACTGTCGCATCATCAGAAACTCGGACACATCACCAGAGAAGCTGTGCCACATCACCAGTGGGGTCCATAGACACTCTCTCTCATCAAACTTGATGTAGAATACCATTTAACTCGCAGCAAGCCATCTGAGACACATGTAGAACACTATAGAACATACATGCGAGGTTGCTCCATCTTTGCCATTGCACTGATACTCTCTCTCCTGCACTGACACTCTCTCTCTTGATTCTTTGACTATATGCTCACAAACACTGTCACATCAGCCAAGTTGCCAACAATGACAATATAAAGTCCAACAATTAGTGGCTTAGGTATTCTTTGGCAACATATTTAAATTGTATGGATGCCTAAGACAATTGTCTGTGATAGGGATCCTACTTTCACAAGGGAATTTTGGAAAGATTTGTTCTGTTTGCAAGGTACAACTTTTAATTTCTCATCAGCTTACCACCCCCAAACCGATGGGCAAACGGAGGTGGTCAATCGCACCATTGAAATGTATCTGAGGTGTTTTACTAGTAACAAGCCTATGGAATGGGCTCGTTGGCTTTCATGGGTTGAGCACTATTACAATGCCAGCATGCACACGACTACCAATAAGACCCCGTACGAGGTGGTTTATGGTCGCACCCCACCCACACTTTTATCTTACATCCCAGTCACAACTCAAGTGGAGGCAGTGGATAGGGAGCTCAAAGCCAAGGATCAAGTTCTCAAACAGCTACAGGAGCAATTGCAGGTGGCTCAAAACCGAATGAAGACGGTGTATGATAAGAGTCATATTGATCAAAGTTTTGAGGTAGGTGATTTTGTCTACTTGCTCCTTCAACCCTATCGACAAGTCTCAGTGGTGCTTCGAAAGAATCTCAAGCTATCACCTCGTTACTATGGACCGTTTGAAGTCATTCAAAATATTGGCCAAGTAGCCTACAAGCTCCAGTTACCCAATGGATCAAAAATACATCCAGTGTTTCATGTAGCATGCCTTAAAAGCAGTTAGGAAGAAAGGTTCAAGTGCAAGGGGAGCTGCCCATTGTGCAAGAGGAGGAAGATGCTGTCATCATCCAACCACAAGTTTTGTTGGATCACCGCATAAGAAAAAACAAAAAGAAGTCCTGGTCTATTGGAAAGGGCTTACGGCTATGGACGCTACTTGGGAGAATTTTGACGAATCAAAGATGCGATTCCAACCCTTGAGGACAAGGTGAAAGTTAGGGGATGTAATGTTATGTGTTAGTTAAAATAAAAAGCTACGTGTCTAGTGGGATTGTGGCTTAGGACTCTTAGTAGTGGGTTGAGTTTTATCGAGTCTTTAGGGATCATTTCTCTTGGAGTAATTTTAGGATTTAGTGAGTCGTTGTAACTTCTCCTATGAGGGGAGTTAGTAGTGTACTTGGGGTTGTGGGTTGTGGTTAAGTTGTTACTTATTTAAATGTAGAAGTATGGATAATGAAGGATATCTGAAATTAATCAAAATCTAGACTAACGTCTATTTGGGAGGTTGGTTATTCCTCGAAAATAACTACTGGTTTCTCTTTCTCTCTCCTTATGAATTATTCTCTTCTTAATTTTCCCTATCAAAATAGATAAGTTAAGGAAGAGTCAGTGGGCTAATCGGTACTAGTCCGAGGCTTTTTTAGGAGACCATATCATATATTACTAGAACCAGGTGAAGATTCAAATTCAGATTCTACAGAAAGCGTTCAACTAGTCTTGTGGAAGGATTTCATAGACAAAGTTTTCAGCACTGCCATGAGATGCAAGAAAACAAGTGGTTTGATTTCTAAATTATCAGGAGGAGAAGATGAGGAGAGCCTTATTGTTCCTGACATGAGTCTCTTTAGGCCTGAAACAGGAGAGATCTTCTTTTCCGATGAGAAGGTCGATGACATGGGTAGGCTCTTGAACGTATTGGATGTGAATTTTCTAACGGAGGGTGCAATTTCAACTAATGTTCTAGGTAAGAATTGCAATTACGATGGTGTTGGGTTATGGATCTTGGCTTCCTTTATCAATCACTCTTGTGATCCGAATGCAAGACGGTTGCACATTGGGGATCATTTGGTAATACATGCTTCCAAAGACATCAAAGCAGGGGATGAGATCACATTTGCCTATTTCGATGCCTTCTTGCCATTTAACAAGCGCAGAGAGATGTCCAAGACATGGGGCTTTCGCTGTAAATGCAAGTGATGCCGATTTGAGGAAGAGATTAGTAGCAGAGGAGAGATCAAAGAGATAAAAATGGCGCTTGAAAGAGGATCAGACATGGGCAGCGTCATGGTCAGATTGGAGGAAGGAATAAGGAGACAAATGATGAAGGGGAAGGAAAAAGGATACTTAAGAGCATCCTATTGGGTTGCTTTTTGTGGTGCTTATGGATTGGACAAGTCCATGAAGAGGTGGGGTAGGCGGATTCGAGCCATGAGGGTTTTTTGCACGCGGGTGCTGCTGCTGTCCTGCTGACTTGCTGCATAGCAGTGTGCATGGCCTTGCTAGGCTAGCTGCGTGCTGGCCTTGTGAGGCTAGCTGCTGGCTGGCCTTACGAGGCTTGCTGCTGGCTTGGTGCAACGGGCATCGGCCATGCTGGCCCGGGCTAGCTGCCATGCTGGCCTGGGCTGGCTGCCATGCTGACCTGGCCACCCCAGGTGGGACACACCTGGTCCCCACCCACTCTCTCTCTTCATATTCTCTCTCCTCATATTCTCTCTCTTCTTTCTCTCTCCTCTTTCTAGTCTTCATTCTCTTTCTTCTACTGGTCTCTCTCATCAACTGCTGTCAATGCACCAACCGAGTCACCATGTCTATCAGTGAGACTTCAGTGGGACCCAACCGAGTCACCATGTCTGTTAGTGAGACTTCAGTGGGACCCACAGACACTCTCTTTCCTCCATTTCACTCTGCTGAGATTGCTAACAATGACAACTCACTTTGTACTGTCTGAGCAAGGTTTCAACAGAAGTAATCCAACGTTACAAGAAATTCTAAATCGGATACAACAAGGGGAAACCATTGGGCCATGGAGCTATAAAGAAGGAGTTCTGTTTTTCAAAAATAGAATTTATTATTGGAGGACTCCTCATTAGTTCCTATTATTGTGGAAGAGTCACATTCAAGCACTCATGCAGGCTATCAAAAAACTCTCCAATGGATACAATCAGTTCACTATGATGTTCGCCGCATTGAAGATCTCACCGGGTCTAATTGATGAAGTCAAGGTAGCAATCCTACAGGATCCATATCTCAAGACAGTGCAGAAAGACTTAGAGAAGGGAACGTGCAATCCTGACTTTACCTTGGATTCAGACAAGGTACTCAAGTATCGTGGACGGTTATGTATACCTGAGAGCGAAGACTGTGATATCAGAGACCGAGTTATGACTGAAGCTCATTACACTCCATATTTGGTACATCCAGGAAGTAACAAAATGTACCATGACTTGAGAAGACTATATTGGTGGAGGGGTATGAAAGCAGATATAGCTCGTTTCGTGTTCCAATGTCTGAATTGTCAACGTTAAAGCGGAAAGGCAAAGACCCGCGGGTTTATTACAGCCGTTACCGGAACCTACGTGGAAGTGGGATTGTATCACCATGGATTTCGTCACTGGCCTACCTTTGACACCAAGGTCAGTGGATGCAGTTTGGGTTATAGTAGATCGACTCACCAAGACAGCTCGATTTATTGCGGTCAGACCTCAGCATACCATGGAGAAACTGACCAAGTTATATGTTGATAATATAGTCAGACTTCATGGCGTTCCAGAGAGTATAGTATCTGACAGAGATCCCCGTTTTACATCAAAGTTCTGGGAAGGATTACAGAAAGCTATGGGAACAAAGTTGAAGTTCAGTACAGCTTTCCATCCTCAGACGGACGGACAGTTAGAGCGAACCATTCAAATTTTAGAAGATATGCTCCGAGCTTGTGCATTAGATTTCAAAGGAGCTTGGGATGAGAAGCTATCACTTATCGAGTTTGCTTACAACAACAGTTATCAGGCTACAATTCAGATGGCCCCATATGAAGCACTCTATGGGAAGAAGTGTCGTACACATCTGTTATGGAATGAAGTGGGGGAAAGAAGAATTGTAGGACCGGAGTTTGTTGAAAAAACTTACCGAGTGATTGATCAGATCAAAGAGAGAGTAAAGACGGCTCAAGTCCGACAGAAGCATTATGCGGATAATCGACGTCGAGATCTGGAGTTTGCAGTGGGTGAAAAAGTATTCTTGAAGGTGTCACCGGTGCGAGGTCTGAAACGGTTTGGTAAAAAGGGGAAGCTATGCCCCAGGTATGTGGGACCGTATGAGATATTAAATCGACGTGGTAATGTAGCATATCAATTGGCTCTACCACCATCTATGTCTAGCGTTCATAATGTGTTCCATGTATCATTACTGAAGAAGTATGTCAGAGATCCATCGCATATCTTGATCACTGATCCTCCAGACTTGACTGAAGACTTAACTTTCGAAGTGGTGCCTGTAATGCTCTCAAGCCAAAAAGTTTAGCAACTTCGAACCAAGGATATCCACTATGTGAAGGTGCATTGGAGAAGCCAAAATGTGGAGGAAATTACTTGGGAAGAAGAGAGCGCGATGAGGAAGGAGTACCCTAACCTTTTTGACGATCAAGGTACGTTCAAATTTTGAGGTCGAAATTTCTTTTAAGGGTGGGGGAGTTGTAGAACCTACATGTAAATTTTGGGGACGGAATTTCTTTTAAGGGTGGTGGAGTTGTAAGACCCGCACTCTGAAAACCCGGTCTAAACCTTGGTTTTGTGTCATGACAGGTCTTCCGATCATCACCGGGCCAGACGGGGCAAGCGGATAACAAACAGGTACAAAATCGGACCGAAGTCGACCAATTATACCTGATTTTAGGTATACCGGCCGATGGTACCGGTCTTGGTACCGGTCGACCGGTATGGCCTGCGCAGCTATGTGCGGGAATCTGGAAATTGGTCTCTACGGGTCCCGCTTTCCTGATTTCGAATCCTAGAAGTTTCCTAATCCTAGTAGGGTTACTAAACCCTATTTCTAGCCTATAAATACACCCTTAAGCCTCCTCAAATCCTTTCCATTGTCTCTCACAAACCCTAGAGAAGAGAAATAGCTTGGAAAGGAGAAGGAGCTAGGAAGAAGAAGGAGGTGCCGCCATTACCGTTTGCTGAAGCTCACGCTACGCCTGTCAACGGTAAGTGCTTGAATCTATCTTCTTATTCTGTGTTAGTTGTGTGGGTGGATCAATACCATGCAAAGTATGTATTGATCTAAAACCCTAATTTGGCCAATAAACCCTAAGTTGTCGTCAAACCCTAGATTCAAGTTTCGAGATGATATTCATCGAAACGAGACTTGAATGAGTTGGGGATAACTCTAACTCAAATCCTAGACTTAGAATGGATAGGAGAAACCCTAAAAATTCATGGAGGATGGTCGACGGCAGTCGAAAAACCCATGTATGGTCTTCTAGAGACATACCGGTCGACTATACCGGTTGCACATAGTGCGACCGGTATGTTGCGACCGCTACCTCTCGGGAGGTTGTCTGTGGGGACCGGCTGACCATACCGGTCGCCAGTCTTCCCCACAGAGCTGCGACCGGTACATGCCACCGGTCAGTTCTGTGAGGGTATTTTGTAATCCATGTTGGTTTCCGACCAACATGAAACTCTAAGAATGTTATTTTAATGAAACCCTAATAATATTGTAGGACTTTGTGACTTGTCGTTTGGATCTTGCGACGTGGAGTAAGTTATCGAACGAGCGTCAGGTAAGGGAATCTGACCTAAACCTAATAATTAATGGACAGTAAATCTTTGTTAATCATTGAATATCTATGATGTGATGTTTGTGCATATTCACATGCCATCCTTTACTTTCAGTTATTATTACTGTTCATGCATTGATAGGATGTGATTGTTAGGCATGTGATTGTTTTCGTTAGTGTGTGGAGTGGGGCATGGGCCTGGAATCGCTCTTCACATTAGCACCTTTTTGTAGTATTCTGTCTTAACATGCTCGGTACGGGTGGGGTATCAGGGGAAGATCGTGGTACGGTGGTTTCCGATATTGATGTTGTCCCAGCCATTGTTATGTGGTACTGTAGATTCCGAGTCGACGCTGGCTTGTCCACTATGCTTTAGCTCTATCTCTATGCCGTAGGGAGTTATGTTGGGATAGGGTCTACCTGCGTATTGTTTCTATCCTAGTGGGTTAGTTGCGGATAGGGCATCAGGGGAGGTGTGGGAATGCCTTAGCTCTATCTCTATGCCGTAGACGGCTGTGCTGGGATAGAGAATACATTGATGACATATAGGATTGGTTAGATGCGAGCCCAGTTTGCGAGCCCTGGCCAGTAGGGGCTTAGGTACTGGTATGGGTAGAGTATCAGGGGAGGTGCGGGTATACCTTAGCTCTATCTCTATCCCATGATGGGTGCATGTGGGTTGGTGGTAGTGTGATCTACTATGCGATGCCACACACTCGTGTATAGAGGTGCGGGGGCCACCAAACCTTTCTATAGCACATTTACAAACTTAAACCAGATCATAGCATAAAATTGATTGTTACTCATGCATAATATTGTGAAACTATCTGATTGTCTTACTGAGCTGTGTTGTGAGCTCACCCTTTGTGTACACATTGTTTTAGATGTTGATGCAGGTTACACTGTGGATGATTACGTGAACGCTCCGGCGTACGGTGGTGTGGCTGCTCTGGATGTACAAGCAGGAGAGGACGAGCATGACGATTCATGCGAGTGCCCTTTCTGCGTGTACCTTTGATTTGTTTATTTATTTATTTCAGTTATTTTCGATTGGATTAAAGGGAGGTAATGATATTATTTTATGAGTTTGATTTTAGATAATTGGATATTATTTAAGTTATCAATAGATACTCAGTTCATTCTATTTAAAGTCTTCCGCTGTATATTTATATTTTGATTGTGATTATGTGTAATGGTTTGTATGGGTGGACACGGCCTATTCGAGATCCTGGTGTGAACCGTTGGTTCAATGATGGTTCACTCACACCATTCTGGTTGGATCAGAATTGGGGTGTGAAAAACACTGTTATAATGCCAGCATGCACACGACTACCAAGAAGACCCCGTACGAGGTGGTTTATGGTCGCACCCCATCCACACTTTTATTTTACATCCCAGTCACAACTCAAGTGGAGGCAGTGGATAGGGAGCTCAAAGCCAAGGATCAAGTTCTCAAACAGCTACGGGAGCAATTGCAGGTGGCTTAAAACCGAATGAAGAAGGTGTATGATAAGAGTCATACTGATCGAAGTTTTGAGGTAGGTGATTTTGTCTACTTGCGCCTTCAACCCTATCGGCAAGTCTCAGTGGTGCTTCGAAAGAATCTCAAGCTATCACCTCGTTACTATGGACCGTTTGAAGTCATTCAAAAGATTGGTCAGTAGCCTACAAGCTCCAGTTACCCAGTGGATAAAAAATACATCCAGTTTTTCATGTATCATGCTTTAAAAGCAGTTAGGAGGAACGGTTCAAGTGCAAGGGGAGCTGCCCATTGTCCAAGAGGAGGAAGATGCTGTCATCGTCCAACCACAAGCTCTGTTGGATCGCCGCATAAGAAAAAACAAAGAAGAAGTCCTGGTCTATTGGAAAGAGCTTACGACAGCGGATGCTACTTGGGAGAATTTTGATGAATTAAAGATGTGATTCCCAACCCTTGAGGACAAGGGTGAAAGTTAGGGGGGGTGGAATGATATGTGTTAGTTAAAATAAAAAGCTACGTGTCTAGTGGAATTGTGGCTTAGGACTCTTAGTAGTGGGTTGAATTTTACCGAGTCTTTAGGGATCATTTTCTCTTGGAGTAATTTTAGGATTTAGTGAGTCATTGTAACTTCTCCTATGAGGGGAATTAGTAGTGTACGTAGGGTTGTGGATATTGGTTAAGTTGTTACTTATTTAAATGTAGAAGTATGGATAATGAAGGATATTTGAAATTAATCAAAATCTAGACTAACGTCTATTTGGGAGGTTGGTTGTTCCTAAAAAATAACTATTGGTTTCTCTTTCTCTCTCCTTACGAATTATTCTTTTCTTAATTTTTCCTATCAAAATAGGTAAGTCAAGGAAGAGTTAGTGGGCTAATCGGTACCTGTCCGAGGCTTTTTTAGGAAACCATATCATATATACTAGAACCCGGTGAAGATTCAAATTCAGATTCGACAAAAAGCGCTCGACTGGTCTTGTGGAAGGATTTCATAGACAAAGTTTTCGCCACTGCCACGAGATGCAAGAGAAAACAAGTGGTTTGATTTCTACATTATCTGGAGGAGAAGATGAGGAGAGCCTTATTGTTCCTGAGATGAGTCTCTTTAGGCTTGAGACAGGAGAGATCTTCTTTTCCGATGAGAAGGTTGATGACTTGGGTAGGCTCTTGAACGTATTGGATGTGAATTTTCTAACGAAGGATGCAATTTCAGCTAATGTTCTAGGTAAGAATTGCAATTACGATGGTGTTGGGTTATGGATCTTGGCTTCCTTTATCAATCACTCTTGTGATCCGAATGCAAGACGGTTGCACATTGGGGATCATTTGGTAATACATGCTTCCAAAGACATCAAAGCAGGGGATGAGATCACATTTGCCTATTTCGATGTCTTCTTGCCATTTAACAAGCGCAGAGAGATGTCCAAGACATGGGGCTTTCGCTGTAAATGCAAGTGATGCAGATTTGAGGAAGAGATTAGTAGCAGAGGAGAGATCAAAGAGATAAAAATGGCGCTTGAAAGAGGATCAGACATGGGCAGCGTCGTGGACAGATTGGAGGAAGGAATAAGGAGACAAATGATGAAGGGGAAGGAAAAAGGATACTTAAGAGCATCCTATTGGGTTGCTTTTTGTGGTGCTTATGGATTGGACAAGTCCATGAAGAGGTGGGGTAGGCTGACTCTTTGATTGATTGTTGTGATGTGGGGAAGATGATTCTAGTTTCTATTTGATCGATTGCTGTGATATGGGGAAGATTTGGGTATCATTTGATTGATTGTTGTTATATGCTGGAAGATGATTCTAGTTTCTATTTGATCGATGCTGTGATGTGTAGAAGATGATTTTGGTTTTTTGATCGATTGATGTGATATGATGGAAGATGAATTTGGCTTCGATTAGGATTTCATGTACGATTATTCTTTCTTCTTCCACGCCCAGATTGTGAATCTTGGTATTTTGAACTGGGATAGGAAGAGCTTGATGGAAAGGGGATCTTGATTAGATATTGATTGGATTTATCTCTGATTTAAAAATCTTTGAATTAGTGAATGATAAATTGCACATTAAAGCATACCAAACCTATTTTTCATTATATAATATATTTGTTTAGTGGTACCAAACGATCATTATTTATTACTCATAATCTATTGTCATAATTGATTTATCACAAATAGCTTATAATACATTATATAATACAAACCAAAGAGAGCCTGAATGGTTGATCACCTTTAATTCCTAGGTTCCCGCTCTCATGACTAGACTGGGTGACCACCCATCTAGTTATGGGGTTTTGTTACTTTATAAATTATCCAATGTATTTGATGTGGGACTAAAATGTCTCTCTCATGTTAGAGTTAAACCACTCTTTAATCATAAGTAATCACATAAGAACCGTTTATGAATCAATTAATCAAAACCGATAAAGCGATTGTTAATCAGTTTGATTTTGATTTGAAAAATAAGAACCAATTGCTAATCAATTTGATTTTATTTTATACTAATAACAATCTTGAATCGCACTGAATTGATTCGTTGAACCGATTTACAACTTAGTTATAAAGAGAACTCATTAGGGATTGATGGTGCCATAGATATCCCCAAGTACATGAGAGAGGGAAGTGAGACAAATATCATGCACACTAAAGGTTTAACCTGAGAACTCATTAGGAATTGATGGATCCCATTGACATTCCCTTACATACATGAGACATGGACATGAGAGAGGGAAAGTGAGACAAATATCATGCAATCTAAAGGTTAAACATGAGAACTCATTAGGGATTGATGGGTCCCACTGACATCCCCTTAAATATAGGGAAGTGAGACAAATATCATGCATACCTAAGAACTCATTAGGGATTGATGGATCCTAGTGACATCCCCTTCAATAGATGAGAGAGGGAAGTGAGACAAATATCATGCACACTTAAGGTTAAACCTGGCCGTGAAGACTACAGATAATACTAGTATTCAAACCTGAACTATTTTTCGGCTTTGCATGTAACTAGAATTTTGGCAACAGTGGTGGATTCATTGAATTGCTTGCTTTCACAGTTTTGTCTGTTTGTTGCAGCCGCTTTTGACATATGTTGGCTGGTCTTCATACTTATCCACCAAAACCTATCATAGATATCCCCAAGTACATGAGAGAGGGAAGTGAGACAAATATCATGCACACTAAAGATTAAACCTGAGAATTCATTAGGAATTGATGGGTCCCATTGAAATCCCCTTAAATACATGAGAGATGGACATGAGAGAGGGAAAGTGAGACAAATATCATGCACACTACTAGAGGTTAAACCTAAGAACTCATTAGGGATTGATGGGTCTCACTGACATCCCCTTAAATATAGGGAAGTGAGACAAATATCATGCATACCTGAGAATAAGGGTGTCAAAAATGGGCCTGGCCTGGTAGCACGGATCGAGTCGGTCCGATATAACCCAAACTCTGCCCGGACCGAATCTTAATGGACAAGTTTCGGTCTCAGCTTGTAAAGTCCGACACCGTTTCAGTCTAAATCGAAACCAGATCGGACCAGATCGTTAATAAGCCCGAACTAGCCCGAACCAATAATACCTAACCTGAACACCGGTATGGTCCATACGGGCCCAATTTCTTAATTTTAATGGTTTTAAATTTTGATGGATTATATTACACTGTTATAGTTCACTTCTTGATCCGAAAGATTATATGAATCTATAGTTGAAAAGAGTATGTTAATTGTTACAATTTACTGAATTACATAGAAGGAATGATGCTAATTTTATAGATAGAAATAATAAATATGCTATATATCTTACATATAAAATAGGCCCGATAAGTTTGATAAGCACGGTCCGGACCGAATCAGTCCGAAATCACCTCAATAAGCCCAGTCTGATAACAAACCGACATCGGATCAGTCCAATAGTTATTGTGTCTAGCGCAGTCCAATCTAGCCCGAACTCTTAATGGACATGTTTTGGCTTGGGCTTATAAAAATCGACATCGATTCAACCCTGACCGATATCGGCCCTGACCAACCCGATGACACCCTTACCGGAGAACTCATTAGGGATTAATGGATCCCAATGACATCCCCCTTAAGTAGACGCGAGAAGGAAGTGAGACAAATACCATGCACACCTAAGGTTAAACCTGGCCGTGAGGACCACAAATAATACCAGTATATTCAAACTTGAACTGTTTTTCGGCTTTGCACGTAACTATGATTCTGACAACAGCCGTGGATTCATTGAATTGCTTGCTTTCACAGTTTCGTCTGTTTGTGCCAGCCACTTTGACATATGTTGGCTGGTCTTCATGCTTATCCATCAAAACCTAGACAGAAAAAGAAAGAACTTCAGTTACCCAATAAAAAAAAATTTTAAATAAAGAAATAACTTCTCTATATAAGAACGTTGGAACCTTCAGTTTTATCATACCATGCTCAAGTGATTGTAGAGATCAATCCAGTTGTTATGGATTATCATCTTCAGTTACTTGTTGGTTTCTTCCTCCCTTCGTTTCTATTTCTTTACTACCTCCGACTATGCAAACCAAAAATCAAGTCATCCCTTCCTAGTGCACCTGAAGCAGCTGGGGCATGGCCGATTATTGGTCACCTTCATCTAATAGGAGGAGACTCAGTTCCTCACATTACTTTGGCTAAAATGGCTGACAAATATGGTCCGGCATTCACCGTCCGACTCGGAATGCGTCGGGCATTGGTGGTGAGTAATTGGGAGGTGGCTAAGGAGTGTTTCACTGTAAATGATAGAACTCTAGCTACCAGACCCAAGTCCATTGCTATCAAATACTTGGGCTATGACTATGCCATATTTGGGTTCAGCCATTATGGACCATACTGGCGTGAAGTTCGCAAGATAGTTACCCTTGAGCTTCTTTCGAACCGCCGGCTTGAAATGTTCAGGCATGTCCGAATCTTAGAGGTTCAAACCTCCATGAAGGAGCTGTACCAGATGTGTGCAGCTAAAAATAAAGTGGATATGACGAAGTGGCTTGGAGACTTGACACTCAATATTATTGTCCGGATGGTGGCTGGAAATCGATTTTTTGTGACCGATACAGGCGAAAAATTGGTGTGTCAACAGGGAATTAGAGATTGCCTTTATTTTTTGGGGGTATTTATCATGTCTGATGCTCTTCCTTTTCTTGAGGGATTGGATGTGCAAGGGCATGAGAGACGTATGAAGAAGTCGGCCAAGAACATGGACACTATACTACAAAGGTGGTTGGAGGATCATCGGCGGGAGAGATCATCCATGAGCAGCAGCTACAAGACTAGGGTTGAACAAGACTTCATGGATGTGATGATATCCAGCATGGAAGAGACAAAGATTTCTGATTATGATGCGGATACTGTCATCAAGGCGACTTGTCTAGTAAGTATTATTGAGCCCTAATGGTTTACTTTGTACACTTCTTTTCTCCTGTTCATAAAGGTGGGTCCGTCTGGATGTCACCGATTACAATAGATTTTGCGTCTGATTTTTTTTTCCCAAAATTAATCCTCCGTTTTCAGGTTTTTCATGCACATTTGTCAAAACTCATGCAATTAAAGAGCGTAGTTTTGGTTTTAATTTTAAAGGAAATTTCTTTATTATGATCCAAAGGTTAAAAACCGGTGACAAATTTCGGATGTAACTCGGTTACAAACAGACAGGGCCCTTGAAGGTAGTAACCAAGCATGTTGGTGTCAGTTGACCTAGACTCGGCTCATAGCCTCCCAATTAAATTAGCAGGGTCTTGCATGACCTTTAAGTTGAAGAATAAAATAACTTTGAAACAGGAAGTTGTGATTATATGGTACAATGATGGTGGATTACATGAACAGTATGCCCTTCCTAGGTAGTGAGCCATGGAAAGTATTTTTGCCTAAATTAAATCATAAATAGTTAGTTACCTTAGTTTTAATTAAATAATGATATGCCAACTAGGCTTCATGTCTGAAATTTCTTCTTTGTCCTCCTAATATCAATTGGTATTTGCAGAATGTGATTCTTGGTGGAAATGACACTACTGTGGTGACTCTGACATGGGCCCTTTCACTATTACTCAACAATCGTCATGTACTGAAAAAAGCACAAGATGAGTTGGACGTGCATATTGGTAAGGACAGAAATGTAGAAGAATCAGATATCTACAGATTGGAATATCTCCAAGCCATTGTTAAGGAAACTTTGCGACTATACCCGGCAGCTCCATTATCGGGACCACATGAGGCCACGGAAGAGTGCACTATTGCTGGTTATCGGGTCCCGGCTGGAACCCGTATAGTGACGAATCTTTGGAAGATCCATCGAGATCCACGGGTATGGTCTGATCCATATGAGTTTCAGCCAGAGAGATTTCTTACGAGCCATGCAGGCTTCGATGTTCGTGGTCAGAATTTCGAGTTCATACCGTTTGGCTCCGGTAGGCGAATGTGCCCCGGGGTTTCTTTTGCTACTCAAGTTGTGCACTTGATTCTAGCTCGTTTGCTTCAGGGGTTTGAACTTGCAACCCCTTCAGATGAACCTGTTGATATGACAGAGAGCTCAGGGTTAACCAACCTGAAGGCAACCCCACTTGAAATCCTTCTCATCCCACGTCTTCCTTCAAAGCTTTACCAATGTTGAAGTCTTTATTTCTTATATAGCTCTATGAATCTTAAGTATCAAATCTAATGTAACTTGGGTTGGGCTCCACCTAAACCCACATGCTAGCCAACTCCATTTGCTGAATTGGGCCAAGTCGTTAGAACTTGCTAGGTCCACATGCCTTGGAATTTGATGAAGTCCCCATGTAACTGGTCCATTTATAGTATACTAGTAAAAGGTGAGACAATTTGATAAATAATGATTGCACATTTTTAAACAATTAATTTGATTCACATATATTGACTTTTAGGGAAATTAATTCATACCTTCCTTGTGGTTCACATTCAATCCAAATACCCCCAAAACTTTCAAACAATGACTCGCACTACCCATCCATGTATAACAGAACGACAAAAAAGTCCAGTTCCATTAACTTTCAACCGTTTTGTGATGACGTGTACATGACCTTAATAATGTAATGGCCAAAGTATCCTTTTGTAAAAGGTAAAGTGTTGGAAATACCCTCGAGGCGGTTAGTATTTACAAACTTGATGGTTAGGTTTCACCCACAAGGTTCCCATCTCGTGTTTTCCCCTTCTTACGATAGAGCTTTATCTTTTTATGTGCTCTGACGAAGATGATGATGGTGGTGACATCACTAACATATGATGGACATGGTGAGATTGTCGATCGAGTACTCTTCCGAGCGGGATGTGGATAAAGAACTCTCGAACGGTAAAGAGTGAGAAATTAAATGAGTTCCCGTCTAGATGCCACAGGACTCTGACAAGGAAACAGATTTTTACTCTCTTCCAGCCACATCGCATTCATTCCTACATCTCGCTCCCTTAGAAAGAAAACCACCAGAAGGTGTTCTAGGTTCTAGTTTTTCACAATTAAGTAAAATGAAACGCCACAGTAGACATTTTGAGAATGCAGCAGAAGTAGTCGGCGACGGATAGGACAGGAAGATGACCGTGGAGTTGGCGTTGCTTCCTCCAAAATGAAAACTGACTACGTCACCGTTTTTTATATAAACAACACGTTTTTTTTTTTTTATATTATTTTCATAAAACTTTCTTCAATCTCTATGTCAAATGCGGCTGGATTGGGTCTGGTCGCTCCAAATTTGATTTCTCTTCTAACTTGAATTTCACTTCTTGCAACATGATGCTGGGTGGTTACATGAATAGTAACCTTGATGATGCAGTCTGATTGTTTGAGATAATGCCCGTGCGAGAGTGTATCTCTCTCCATTCTCCAAAGGAAAGCTTGCATGAAAATGTTGCTTCCAAAATCCAAATAGATGTTCTGAGTATTAAAAGCCACTCCTGCAATGCGGTTTCCAACATCTCCAAGATTTGTGTTCAACAGAAGCTCTTCCGAAAATATGGGCTTTACAGACCAACGAGACATTCATGGATGACTGATGATGGATTTGTTTCCCACTTCTTGCAAAACCGCAACTCTCAAGAAACTCTTTACATTTTTTTCTTTCTTCTCGTTTCTTATGATATCATCTATATCGTGATTGTCATTGAATTTGAATTGATGACGGCAATGAAGGGTGTAGAAGACTGGAAGGTTGATAAAGCATGAGTTTTCGGTGAAGATCATAATTAATGGATAGATTTCCTCCTTTATTCTCTTGTTAAGCCACATGAAACACAGGGTCAGGGTCGATCATGCTTGGACCAGAGCGATACCGTTAGATTTCCTCTTTTGTTTTCATGTTAAGCCACATGAAACACAGGGTCAGGGTCGATCATGCTTGGACCAGAGCCATACCATTAGACCGGCCCAGACTAATGAGGGTTGGGCCGGGTTAGGCTGAACACTGACAAGGTTGGGCTTGGGTTGAATATTTGCCTGGCCCTAACAGGGTAAGGCTGGGCCTGAACTAGCTTTAAGGGACCTAGGGTAAGGTTTGGGTTTCTAAATACCCAGCCCCACCTGGTCGTATTGCAGCCCTACATTTTACTTCTAACATTTAAACATGGGGAAAATCTTCCCTTTCAAGATTGAGGCTCTCTTTGGTTTGTATTATATGATGTATTATATTACATATTATGAAATTTATGGTTATTTGGTATGATTTATAATGTCTATTTATAATTAAAATAAATTGATATAATCCATAATCTACAAATAGGTTAATAGTTGTTTATCATTATTAGGATAATCTATTATTGATTGTTTATATGAATTAGGAATAAAACCCAATAAAACTTAACGAACTGTTGCTTGCTCTCATTTCTCTTCCTTGCGATGCACAGGTATGTCTTCTTCTTCCTCCTTCCCTCCTTTTCTTCTCTCTTTCTACGATTTCACTTTGGGGTATATTATTATGTGTTAGTTAAAATAAAAAGCTACGTGTCTAGCAGGATTGTGGCTTAGGACTCTTAGTAGTGGGTTGAGTTGTGGCTTAGGACTCTTAGTAGTGGGTTGAGTTTTACCGAGTCTTTATGGATCATTTTCTCTTGGAGTAATTTTAGGATTTATTGAGTCGTTGTAACTTCTCCTACAAGGGGAGTTAGTAGTGTACGTGGGGTTGTGGGTTGTGGGTTGTGGTTAAGTTGTTACTTATTTGAATGTAGAAGTATGGATAATGAAGGATATTTGAAATTATCAAAATCTAGACTAAAGTCTATTTGGGAGGTTGGTTATTCCTCGAAAATAACTACTAGTTTCTCTTTCTCTCTCCTTATGAATTATTCTCTTCTTAATTTTCCCTATGAAAATAGGTAAGTCAAGGAAGAGTCAGTAGGCTAATTGATACCAGTCTGAGGCTTTTTTAGGAGACCATCTCAATTTGGTATCAGGGCCGGGCATGGCGGATCAATGGCTGGATCGTTTGGAATCGGAGATGGGAAGCTTAAAGGTGGATCAGGAACGCGGATTCAAAGAGGTGATAGAGTCTATGGAACATATGTTTGCAGCGATGAATACTCGACTCGACCAAGGGAAGAACCACCGTGATAATGGTGAATCTTCAAACAATTAGGGAGCAATTCTAAATGGGAGCACGGGATCCACAGGAACCTATGTCACACCCCAATTCTGAACCAACCAGAATGGTATGAGTGAACCGTCACTGAACCAACGGTTCACACCAGGATCTCAATAAGACTGTGTTCACTCATACAAACCATTGCACATAACCACAATCAGAATTTAATAAATACAGCGGAAGTCATTAAATAAATGAACTGAGTAATCTATTGATAAATTTAATAAAATATTTCATTATCCAAATTCTCAAAACATAAATAAATATCTTTACATTACTTTAATGTCAATCGAAAATAACTAAAACAAATAAAATAAAATCCTAGAGATACACGCAGAAAGGGCACTCGCATGAAGCGTCATGCTCGTCCTCTCCTGCCTGTACGTCCAGAGCAGCAACACCTCTATACGCCGAAGCGTTCATATAATCGTCCACCGTGTAACCTGCATCAACATCTAAAAACAATGTATATACAAAGGGTGAGCTCACAACTTAGTCCAGTAAGACAATCAGACAGTGTATCAATATTATATGCATGAGTAACAATCATTTTATGCTGTGGTCTGGTTTAAGTTTGCAATGTGCAATAGAAAGGTTCGGAGGCCGCCTCACCTCTATACGCGAGGGTGTGGAATCGCACAATAGATCACACCACCATCGACCCACATGCACCCATCATGGAATAGAGATAGAGCTAAGGCATCCACTACCTCCCTTGATACTCCACCCATACCAATACATAAGCCCCTACTGGTTAAGGCTTGCAACTAACCAATCCTATATGTCATCACTGTAGGCTCTATCCCAGCACAGCTCCCTACGGCATAGAAATAGAGCTAGAGCGTGGTGGCCAGGCCGGAGACCACAGTGCCATGATCTCCCCCTGATACCCTACCCGCACCAAGCATACTAAGAATGAACAATACGAAAGTAGACTCTATCCCAACATCACTCCCTACGACATAGAGATAGAGCTAGAGCGTGGTGGCCAGGCCGGAGACCACAGTGCCATAACCTCCCCCTGATACCCTACCCGCACCAAGTATGCTAAGATAGAATACTACAAAAAGGTTCCAGTGTGAGGAATGATCCCAGGCCCCAGGCCCTTCCATTCCACACACCAACGAAAATAATCACATGTCAGCAAACACATCCTAGCATTGCGAGTATGCATGAACAATAATAATAGCTGAAAGTAAAGGATGACATGAAATATGCACAAACACCAATCCACATATTCATTGTTATTTACAATAGTTTACTGTCCATTAATTATTAGGGTTTAGGTCCGATTCCCTTACCTGACGCTCGTTTGATAGCTTGCTCCACGTCACAAGACCCAAACATGCTATCACAAAGTCCTATACAATATCAGGGTTTAATTAGAATAGGTTTACGTTGGTCAGAAAACCAACGAGGTTACAAAAATATACTCACAGAGCTGACCGGTCACAGTACCGGTAGCGGCACTGTGGGGAAACCTACGACCGGTATGGTCAGCCGGTCCCCACAGGCCACTCCTCGAGATGTACCGGTCGCGGTACTGATCGCATGACCTGCGACCGGTATAGTCGACCGGTACGTCTCCGGAAGACCATACACTTGGTTTTTCGACTGCCGTCGATCATTCTCTATTGATTCCAGGGTTCCTCCTACACATTCTAAGTCTGAGCTTTGTGTTAGAGTTGTTTCCAACTCCATTTAAGTCTAGTTTTGATGGTATTCATCGTAGAACTCGAATCTAGGGTTTATCGATTAAATTAGGGTTTGACGGTAAAGTAGGGTTTAGGTCAGTACCTGCTTTGCTTGGTATTGATCCCAACAACCCAACCATCCTAGAGTCATAATGTGAGAGGAAGGGTTTAAACACATACTGTAGATTGGCGTAAGGTGTGCGTCGTCAAACGGCAATGGCGGCTCTTCCTTCTTCTTCCTAGCTCCTTTTCCTTCTCCAATCTCCTTCTCCTCTCTAGGGTTTGTGAGGATCAATGGAAGGGATTCTAGGAGGCTTAGATGGGTTTAAATAGGCTAAAAATTAGGTTTAGGAAGCCTCTTAGGATTAGGAAAGTCTTAGGATTCAGAATTGGGAAAGTGAGACCTGTAGAGATCTAATTTCGGATCTTGGTAGTCTACTGCGCAGACCATACCGGTCGACCGGTACCATAGACCGGTACCATCGACCGGTATGAATGAAATTCATACTTAAGTTGGTCTGTTTGGTCCGATTTCGTACCTGATTGTCATCTGCTCGTCCGGTCTGGCCCGGTGATGATCGGAAGACCTGTTACGACATGAAATCAAGGTTTAGATCGGGTTCACAGAGTGCGGGTCTTACAACTCTCCCACCCTTAAAAAAAATTTCGTCCCCGAAATTTGCATGTAGGTCTCACAACTCCCCCACCCTTAAAAGAAATTTTGGCCTCGAAATTTGAACGTACCTTGATCGTCGAAAAGATTAAGGTACTCCTTTGTCATCGCGCTCTCCTCCTCCCAAGTAATTTCTTCGACATCTTGGCTTTTCCAATGCACCTTCACATAGTGGATATCATTTCTTTGAAGTTGCTGTACCTTTCGGCTTGAGAGCATCACAGGTACCACTTCAAATGTTAAGTCCTCTGTCAAGTCTGGGAGGTCTGCTGTCAAGATGTGCGATGGATCCCTGACATACTTCTTCAATAATGATACATGGAACACATCATGAACGTTTGACATAGATGGTGGTAGAGCCAATTGATATGCCACATTACCACGTCTGGTCAATATCTCGTATGGTCCCATATACCTGGGGCATAACTTCCCCTTCTTACCAAACCGTTTCATCCCTCGTAGAGGTGATTTCTTCAAGAATACCTTGTGACCTACTGCAAACTCCAGATATCGATGTCGATTATCCGCATAGTGCTTCTGTCAAACTTGAGCTGTCTTCACTCTTTCCTTGATCTGATCAATCACTCGATAAGTTTCTTCGACGAACTCCAGTCCTATAATTCTTCTTTCTCCCACCTCATTCCATAACAGAGGTGTACGACACTTCTTCCCATAGAGTGCTTCATATGGAGCCATTTGGATTGTAGCCTGGTAGCTGTTGTTATAAGCAAACTAGATAAGCGATAGCTTCTCGTCCCAAGCTCCTTTGAAATCTAGGGCATAGGCTCGGAGCATATCTTCTAAAATTTGAATAGTTTGTTCTGACTGCCCGTCCGTCTGAGGGTGAAAAGCTGTACTAAACTTCAACTTTGTTCCCATAGCTTTCTGTAATCCTTCCCAGAACATTGATGTAAAATGGGGATCTCTATCAAATACTATACTCTTTGGGACGCCATGAAGCCTGACTATATTATCTACATATAGCTTGGCCAGCTTCTTCATGGTATACTGAGGTCTGACCGCAATGAATCGACCTGTCTTGGTAAGTCGATCGACTATAACCCAAACTGCATCCACCGACCTTGGTGACAAGGGTAGGCCAGTGACGAAATCCATTGTGATACAATCCCACTTCCAAGCAGGTTCCGGTAATGGCTGTAGTAAACCTGCGGGTCTCTGCCTTTCCGCTTTAACTTGCTGGCAATTCAGACATTGGAATACGAAATGAGCTATATCCGCTTCCATACCCCTCCACCAATATAATCTTCTTAAATCATGGTACATTTTGGTACTTCCTGGATGTAGCGAATATGGAGTGTAATGAGCTTCTGTCATAACTCGATCTCTGATATTTATGTTCTCACTCTCAGGTATACATAATTGTCCACGATACCTAAGTACCTTGTCTGAATCCAAGGTAAAGTCAGGATTGCTGTTACCCTTCTTTAGATCTTCTTGTACCGTCTTGAGATGTGGATCCTGTAGGATTGCTACTTTGACCTCATCTATGAAATCCGATGAGATCTTCAAGGCTGTGAACATCAATGTAAACTTATGAATTAAGCCCTGTTCCACTAGATCTCTTGTAGTCTCTATTATATACTCTTCATCATTCTCTGTTGAGCTTGAGGCTGCAGCACATAATGCAGCATTTGTACTTGGTCCTGCCTCCGGTTTCAATGCCCACTTTCTGCTTAAGGCGTCAGCCACAACATTTGCCTTACCCGGATGGTACTGGATATCACAATCATAATCTTTTAATAACTCCAGCCATCTCCTCTATCTCATATTCAGGTCCTTCTAAGTGAAAAGATAGGATAAGCTCTTGTGATCTGACTTGATCTGAAACTTATCACCGTAAAGGTAGTGTCTCCAAGTCTTGATTGCATGTATTACCGCTGTTAACTCCAAGTAATGTGTAGGATAATTCTTCTCATGCTCTTTCAACTGTCTTGGTGCATAGGCAATCACCTATTCTCCTTGCATCAATACACATCCAAGACCCAACCCTGAAGTGTCCGTATATAAGGTAAACGGTAAGCTTGGTGCTGGGATGGTCAAGATAGGTGCAGAGACTAGTTTTGACTTCAAAGTCTGAAAGCATTTCTCGCACTCATCTGACCATATAAATTTTTATCCCTTCTTGGTTAGTCTGGTAAGTGGAACGACGATCCTTGAGTAGTCTTCTACGAATCTTCTATAGTAACCAGCCAATCCAAGGAAACTATGAATCTCTGCAAATGATTTTGGTGCTTCCCATCCTACTATAGCAGCTATCTTGCTTGGATCTACCTTGATACCATCTTCAGATACTACGTGGCCCAAGAAAGCCACGTCCTTCAACCAAAATTCACACTTCTTGAACTTGGCATAAAACTTGTCCCTTCTCAGTCGTTGTAGGGCTGCCCTCAAATGTGTTGTATGAGCCTCCCTGTCCTTTGAGTAGACCAATATGTCATCGATGAATACGGTGACTGAAGTGTCCAACATATCATGAAACACTCAGTTCATCAGTTCAATGAACGACGCTAGGGCATTGGTCAACCCGAACGACATAACTAGAAACTCATAATGCCCATACCTTGTCCTGAAAGCAGTCTTTGAAATATCTCCGGCCTTGATCTTCAATTGGTGATACCCTGATCTGAGATCAATCTTCTAGAAAACCTTTACACCATGTAACTGATCGAACAGATCATCGATCCTAGGCAAAGGATACCGATTCTTGATGGTTAACTTGTTCAGCTCTCGGTAATCGATACATAGTCGTACACTACCGTCCTTCTTCTTGACGAACAATACAGGTGCTCCCCATGGCGATATGCTTGGTCGTATGAAACCCTTATCTAGCAATTCTTGTAATTGGGTCTTCAACTCCTTTAATTCTGTAGGGGCCATCCTATACGGTGCTTTAGACACTAGAGCTAACCCTGGCATTAGGTCTATCACGAACTCTGTAGCCCTGTCTGGAGGTAGACCTGGGAGATCCTATAAGACCCGTATAGAACTAATCCGGTCTTACTACCTTGAACCAGGTCTACCCATCATGGTCGAGCCAAATGGATCAAGTGCGTGAGGGAGATCACGATCCCAGGTATTAACTGACCCAAAAATACTAAAATAAGGGGGAGGGTCGCATACCCAGCAAGGCAGGGTCGGACCCCCCAGTATAAAAGTCAGACCCTGAGTTTTTAATCGGGGGTCGGACATTTTAGAACCAAGGGTCGACGGGATCTCCGACCCCCAGTCTGCCGACAGAAATCTTAAATTAGGAACTTTCCAAATTTCAATGGGTTCTTTCCTAATCTCAATGAGACTTATTTTGGGAGTTTCTACTCTATAAATAGGACGTCCCTAAGCCTCTTTCACTCCTTTTTGAACCCTAATTGGATTGAGAGAAAGAGAAGAGAATGAGAAGAGAAAGAGAAGAGAAGGAAAGTGGAGAAGAAGATCAAAGAGAAGGCTTCAGAGAAACAAGCCTAATTCTCAGGTATGGATACTATCTCCATGTAATTCTACAGACCTTAGAATAGATAGTGAAGAGGGAATGATCTAGGAGAAACCCAAATCATCCATCCATGGTTAGGTTTTCATGAAAAATCATGGGGGAGATCATAAAAATCATGTAGGTGAATAAACTATGGTTCTAAGCCATAGAATATGTATGTAATGGATTGTAGAAGCAAGCCATAGGACCCAAACACGAAGGAATGGACTGTAGGATGAAAATTCGACTAAACCCATGGGGGATCGCATGGGGGTCGATGGCCATTCGACCCTACCAGACCCTAACAATCGACCCCCAGTGTTCAGGAAGTCCAGAATCTGGGTGGTAGCACCCAGGGTCGATGGAACCTCCGACCCTAGCATCGACCCCCAGTTAACAACATGCTTTTTAAAATCAGAATTAATTCTAATTAAATTCTTTCGACTTGATTAGGTCTTCTAGTGATATAATATTGATATTTAGTTGATTCTTAAAGCTTGAAAGAGGATCTACGATCAAGCAAAGGTGAGGGAACAAGACCTAAACTAATTGGTTAATAATAAACTATTTTTATTTCTTGAGTCCAATACCATGATTGATTCTATGCGTGTATGCTTGTCATTTGCATTTAACATGTCATCCAATATTTCTATTATTACTATTCATGCATATTTAAATTTATTGTTTATAACATGATGATGATGATGATGATGATGATGATAGGAATAGGCATGTGAATGTATGTGTGTGGTTAGTGTGCTTGATGCGAGCGAGTATCAGGGGGGTGTCATAGGCCCGGCCTCAGCACTTTAGCTCTATCTCTAACTCAAATCTTGTCCACTGACATCGTCGTATCGCCATTACCTTAGCAGAACTATTATGTCGTAGAGTATCAGGGGAGGTGGTCTCGGACCGTGTAGTCTTTGACTTTGCCGGGGGGCCTTAATTCCTATCTCTATGGATGTATTGAGGGATGCTGGGGTGGGGCCTTGGATACACTGATTGGCATTAGGATTGGTTAGTTGTGAGCCCAGTTTGTGAGCCCTCGCCAGCAGGGGCTTACGTGTTGGTATGGGCAACTGGTACAACAATAAACGTAACCTTTGCGTGTACATTGTCCATGGTGGGTGCATGTGGGACGACAATAAACATTACCTTTAGGCGGCTTAACACATTCTTGTATAGAGGTGCGGCGTCAATAAACGTAACCTTTGGCCACCTATCCTTTTTATAGCACATTGCAAACTTATTTACCAGACCAAAGATATGAATTGAATGCATGCATATGTTTCTTGCATTGTTTTGTTTACTCACTGAGCCATGATGTGTGCTCACCCTCTCGACATCGAATATTTTTAGTTGATGATGCAGGTACTACGATCGAAGATTGTATGAGTGCTCCGGTGTATATGCGTGTTGCTGCAATGGAAGTCGAAGACTTAGTGGATACGCATGACTCCTCATGCGAGTGCAACTCATGCGTATTCGATTAGATTTTATTTGAATTTATAAAGAGATGTAATTGATATTCTATTTATTTATGTCTCAGTTGATACAACAATAACTTGATATTTTAATTATGATTATTATAGTTAAATTTCTCAGTTTAATTACTATAAGACTTCTGCTATTGTGTATTTATTCTGATTATGATTGTGGATGTGTATGGTTTTATTTTTAATGGACACAACCTATTAGAGATCCTGGTTGAACCATTGGTTTTTTAGCGGTTCATCACAACGTTCTGAGTGGTGCAGAATTAGGGTGTGACAACTTGGTATCAGAGCAACTCAAGCCCTGTCTGTGAAACCCGTATACTTCACAAAAGGTCGTGAACTGAGATAGGATAAATATTTAAAAGATGTAATAATAACACACCATAAGCATCTGTGTTATTTGAGACAAAACTGAAAGAGAATAATGCATCTATTAAATGAGAAACAAATTTTTATATACAACCAAAGGAAGAACAAACATTTATATATATATATATGATTAATGCAGAGTACAGTCCATAGTCCGGACAGTTACTCTGAAGTACAAAAAGAAAGATAAAAGAAATACATCAAGAAGCTGGAGGTGATGGGGGAGGCGGTGCCTCACGGTCTCTATCATAGTCCTCAGCGTAGACTCTAGTCAACCAAGCTATCTACGTTTGGGTCGTCTGGAGACTAGCTATGAGGTCAGCCACCCGCTGGTCAATCACACGCTGAGCATCCCGAAGCTCTCCCACCCGCTGATCCGATATGCGTTGAGCGGCCAGAAGCTCTCCCACCCGCTGATCGGACAAGCGATGAGCCTCTAGAAGCTCTCCCATCCTCAAGTCCGACATACGTTGAGCCTCTCGTATCTCGTGCAATATCCTCATCATGTCATCAGAAAGAGCATACGAAAGACCAGCTGCATGCGAAGGACCAGCTGAAGAAGACGGACCAGCTCCTGTAGTATGAGTAGGTGATGGAGGTGGTATGGCATCTACATCCATGTATAGTCGATCGTCATCATCCCCATGGACCCCTGCTCCAGCGGTTGCTGCTGCTGCCTCAGCGTCAGCCATCTCCACTCGAGTGCGAGGGTGCACCATCACGTTCCTCTCCTCATCGCTGACCTGGGCATCTCGCATGCCCATCTTGCAGATGGCCTCCCAATCCAGAGGCGATGAGAAATATTTCTCCTGAATCTTCTCATCCAACAAATCAACTCCAGGCGGGTAAACAAGGTAGTGATCATGCGTCCATAAGGAAGGTTGCCAGTGTAACTGAGCAACGTAGCACTGATCATCGTCCGCATGATGATATAGGGAAGGTGGGCGGGCTGCCTAGTGCATATGCAGTACAACAGATACTGGGTCAACTGGGAGACCCTCTCGTAATGTCCATTCTACGGGATCAGGTTATGTTGAATGATCTTGTAGTATACTCATGGATCTGAATGCAGATAACTCACTTTCATCTCCTAGCGATCAGGTCTGATGAGCTGACGGTCTATCTTAGCCCTCATCTATAATAAAAATAACTGGTGCTCTCCAGGGGCACAGAATACGAAGGAGCTGTCATAGGAGATACCCAGCAAGTCCGCTAGCTGTCAATAGTCGAAAGAAACATTAACCCCCTTGACATAGCTAGTGATCCGAAGCTCACCACCTCTCTCAACATCGTTGTAATCCCCACCACTTGGAGATTACAATAGAACTGGCGTACCAAGTCAGGACGGGTACAGGTGTCATAGGTGATGATAGGAAGCCATCCCATATCGCCAAAGGCCCCCTCCACATTGAACAAGGCTAAGCTAGCCAAGTCCACTTTGCGGCCTCTCTCTACCTTCTTGCGAGCATAGTGGGCATACTGCATCTCGGCTTCATTGGAACGGAAGTGAAGAAGGTCGTGAACCCTGGGTACCTTTGTACGAGCCATAGTATCTGCAAATAAGAAAGAAAAACAAATAATGGCTTAGTAGAGAGGAAAAACCCGGAATTTCGACATAATAACGACGTAAATTGGTCCAAAGCCTCAATTTTCACCCATACACATGGGCAGGAGGACTTACATAGATCCTAAACTACCCTGTGAGACTCATACAGTCAGAAATTTCAACTAATGAGATTGAATTGGAAGAAATTTCAAGAAATTCAAAATCTCAACAAAATTAGGGCAAAATGAGTAAATTTCAAGTTTCTCGATAACCAACCGATGAAACTCAAATATTTTTGAGGGCTTTCGTTCCTCGAGTCACCAACAACAAAAGCCCCCAATAAAAATCAAATTTTTATGGTTGGAAAAAGTTTAATTTGAAAAATTTGAGATATACGAGCAAAAACCTAGGTAAAGAAACCTAAAAACATGAAATTGTAGAAGACATACTTGTAGTGGAGGTGTAGACGACGAAACAAGGAGTGCAAACCACCAACAGATCGGAGTTGTGACTGTAGCAACTCAGAGGGACGAGATGAGTCGAAGCGGAGAAGAAAGAATGGGAAATGGACTTTGAATCGAAACTTAAAAATCTGATTTTTAGTCCGGGGGTCAGAAAATTCGATTAAAACAATCGACCCACCCATCGACCCCCGCATCGACCCTCGGCTCTCGGGAATCTGACAAAAAACCAGGGGTCGCACCCTGGGTCGGACATCCTCCGACCCCCCCATCGACCCCCGGCTCTCGGAAAGAATGGGTGATTTCCCAGGGTCGCATACTGAGGGTCGGACACCCATCGACCCCCACCATCCACCCTGCAGTGAAAACACAACATTTTCGACAGAATGATCTGAAAAATTTGAAATTTGCATTTGTTAGTGGTTTTAAAATATGAGAATGAAGTATTTAATGATTGTCTCTCGTGTTCAATGATTTCAAGCAATCCCAATATCAGATTAATTAATGGCGGGACGCAGAGTAATCAGACAGAGCCGTAACCCTATTCCACCACCACCACCTGTGGGGGAAGATAACCAGACACACCCGAAAACACAGGGGAACACGAACACGGCACTGTCCGTCATAAATGGGCAGACAAATCCTACAATTCTGCTAGCTCCACCTACAGACTTGGTGTCACACCCCAATTCTGTACCATTCAGAACGGTGTGATGAATCGCTAATAAACCAATGGTTCAACCAGGATCCCTAATAGGCGGTATCCATTAAAAATAAAACCATGCACATCCACAACCATAATCAGAATAAATACACAATAGCGGAAGTCTTATAATAAATGAACTGAGAACTCTAAATGTAATAATCATAATTAAAATATCAAGTTATTGTTGTATCAACTGAGACATAAATAAATAAAATATAAATTACATCTTTTTATAAATTCAAATAAAATTCTAATAGAATATGCATGAGTTGCACTCGCATGAGGGGTCATGCGTATCCTCCAAGTCTTCAGCTTCCATTGCAGCAATACGCGCATACACTGGAGCATTCATATAATCTTCAACAGTAGTATTTGCATCATCAACTAAAAATATTAGACGTCGAGAGGGTGAGCACACATCATGGCTCAGTGAGCAAATAAAACAATGCAACATACATATGCATGCATTCAATTCATATCTTTGGTCTGGTAAATAGTTTGCAATGTGCTATAGAAAGGATAGGTGGCCAAAGGTCACGTTTATTGATGCCACACCTCTATACATGAGTGTGTGAAGCCATCCAAAGGTAATGTTAATTGTCGACCCACATGCACCCACCATAGAAAATATACACGCAAAGGTCACATTTATTGCTGTACCCGTTGCCCATACCAACACGTAAGCCCCTGCTGGCGAGGGCTCGCAAACTGGGCTCGCAACTAACCAATCCTAATGCCAATCAGTGTATCCAAGGCCTCACCCTAGCATCCCTCAATACATCCATAGAGATAGGGCTAAAGCCCCCCGGCAGAGTTAGAGACTACACGGTCCGAGACCACTTCCCCTCATACCCTACGACGTAATAGTTCTGCTAAGGTAATGGCGATACGATGATGTCAGTGGACAAGACTTGAGTTAGAGATAGAGCTAGAGTGCTGAGGCCCCGCCTATGACACCTCCCCCTGATACTCGCTCGCATCAAGCACACCAACCACACACATACATCCACATGCCTATTCCTATCATCATCATCATCATCATCATGTTATAAATAATAATTAAATATGCATGAACAGTAATAATAGAAATATTAGATGACATGTTGAATGCACATAACAATCATACACGCATAAAATCAATCATGGCATTGGACTCAAGAGTAAAATAGTTTATTATTAACCAATTAGTTTAGGTCTTGTTCCCTCACCTTTACTTGATCGTAGGTCCTCTTTCAAGCTTTAAGAATCAACTATATATCGATATTATAACACTAGAAGACCTAATCAAGTCGATAGAATTTAATTAGAATTAATTCGAACTTTAAAAAGCATGCTGTTAACTGGGGGTCGATACCAGGGTCGGAGGTTCCATCGACCCTGGTGCGACCACCCATAATCTGGACTTCCCAAACACTGGGGGTCGATTGTTAGGGTCTGGTAGAGTCGATTAGCCATCGACCCCCGTGCGACCTCCTATGGGTTTCGTCAAATTTTCATCCTTCAGTCCATTCCTTCATGTTTGGGGTCCTATGGTTTGCTTCTACAATCCATTCCATACATGTTCCATGGTCTAGAACCGTAGTTCATTCACCTATATGGTTTTTATGATTTCCCCCATAGTTTTCCATGAAAACCTAACCATGGATGGATGATTTGGGTTTTTCCTAGATCATTCCCTCTTCACTATCCATTCTAAGGTCTGTAGAATTACATGGAGATAGTACCCATACCTGAGAATTAGGCTTATCTCTCTGAAGCCTTCTCTTTGATCTTCTTCTCCACTTTCTTCTCTTCTCTTTCTCTTCTCCTTCTCTTCTCCTTCTCTCAATACAATTAGGGTTCTAAAAGGAGTGGAAGAGGCATAGGGACGTCCTATTTATAGAGTAGAAACTCCAAAAATAAGTCCCATTGATATTAGGAAAGAATCCCATTGAAATTTAGAAAGTTTCCAAATCACGGTTTCTGTTGACAGACTGGGGGTCGATGAGGGGGTCGGAGATCCCGTCGACCCCTGGTTCTAAAATGTCCGACCCTCGGTTAAAAACTCAGGGTCTGATTTTTATACTGGGGGGTCCGACCCTACCTTGCAGGGTATGCGATCCTCCCCCTATTTTTAGTGTTTTTGGGTCAGTTTAATACTTGGGATCGTGATCTCCCTCACGCACTTGATCCATTTGGCTCGACCATGATGGGTAGACCTGGTTCAAGGTGGTAAGATTGGGTTAGTTTGATACGGGTTTTACACTTGGCCACAGTCGTAATGAACTTGGCCCAACAACTACACCAAATGCAACAGGCACAAACTACTATACAAGCTGCCATAGGCACAACTCTTCCAGCTGCACAGACTCCTCCAATGCCAGTAGGACAGGCAAGCACAACACCAGGGGGGAGTAACACAGTACCCCACGCACCTCAGACTCCTATTATGCAAGCTCAAGTACAAAATCCTGAGATAGCTCAAGGTGGATATCAACATCAACCACCTATGTATGGAGCGTATGCCCCACAGCAACTAGACCACTCCAGACTGGTGGAGCGTTTTCTGAAACTGAAGCCCAAAGAATTTAATGGCAAGCAAGCAGATCCTTTATGGCCAACACACTGGGTTGACGAAATGGAAAGAAACTTTATGATGATGACATTAAATGAAGAAGAAAAAGTGTTGTGTGCCACCTTTAGGCTGAAAGGAGATGCACACCATTGGTGGAGGTCTACCAGGATTTATTTATTAACAAAGCACGCCCAACTGACTTGGGATATTTATAGGGAGGCGTTCTTTGAGAAGTACTTTCCTAGAAGTTTCAGAGATTCTATGGAAAGAGAGTTCCTGAGTTTATATCAGGGGTAGATGACCGTGAATGCGTATCAACAGCGTTATGAAGTGTTGTTCTTCTTTGCACCCACCAGTATGAAAGAGGAAAACACAAAGACCCGAAGGTTCATCATGGGACTTAGGGGAAGCATCCGCGAGCACGTTCTGGGACATGAAAAGAAAATCTATAATGAAGTGGCACAAA
Source organism: Protea cynaroides (assembly GCA_028583415.1). Lineage (NCBI taxonomy): Eukaryota > Viridiplantae > Streptophyta > Magnoliopsida > Proteales > Proteaceae > Protea > Protea cynaroides. The sequence continues at coordinate 93,174,743 of CM053269.1, forward strand.
TTGCTCGAGTTATAGAATCGAACCAGAAGGAGAGTTATTTCATGCAAAACAGAGGTATAAAAAGGCTAGCTGGAAATTCTTATAATGGGGGAAATAACAAGACATTCAAACCCTTCCATGCTCAAGGCTTTACCGCTGCAACCCAGACCACTCCCGTAGCTCAACAACAACAAAAGCCAATTACTGAAGGGATAAAATATTTTAACTGCAACCAAGTGAGACATATAGCAAGGGAATGTCCTAAGCCCAAGAAACAGCTACATCAAGGACGAGTTTACGCGGTTACATCTGAGGATACTGCCGCATCGCCTGATGTGGTCACAGGTATGACTTAAATTTTTTTTAGTTAGTTGTATTACATTGTATGAGCATGTAAACTAAACCAAAACAAATCACAGGTATCGTACCTATTAATGGCATTTCCGCCAGAGTACTCTTTGATTCAGGAGCTACTCATTCCATTATATCTGTAACATTTGGAAAGAAGTTAAATCTACCCCTTAAATCCTTAGACTGCAAACTACTTGTATGATCACCGATGGGATTAAAAGTGGAGTTAGAAAAAGGTTATGGACCATGTCCAGTTCTTATTGATGAAAAGATCTTGGATGCAACCTTGATCTAACTTGAAATGGCAGACTTTGACGTCATCTTGGGAATGGACTGGTTAGTTTGGCATTCTGCAAACCTATTGTATGTTGAAAAGAAGCTGACATTTAAAGACAAAGAAGGAGCAGAGTTCAGTTTTTTAGGAACCAAACTTCCCCGTAAACAAAAGCTCATACTCTCGGCGCTAAAAGCTAAGAAGTGCCTTGAGAAAGGAGCAGTCGGGTATTTAGTATCTGTGGTCGATCTTACCAAGGAAGCACCACGAATGGAAGATATTGAGGTCGTGCGTGACTATCCAGACGTATTTCCTAAAGAATTACCAGGATTACCACCCGACCGAGCTACAGAGTTTGTTATAGATCTTATACTTGGAGCCGCACCAGTATCGAAAGCACCTTATCGAATGGCTCCTACTGAACTGAAGGAATTGAAAGTACAACTCCAAGAACTGCTGGACAAGGGTTACATTCGCCCTAGCATATCACCATGGGGAGCGCCAGTCTTATTCATAAAGAAGAAGGATGGTAGTGTTCGACTGTGTATAGACTACCGAGAACTGAATAAACTGACAATCAAGAATCGATATCCATTGCCTCGGATCGATGACCTATTCGATCAGTTGTAAGGTGCCAAAGTGTTCTCCAAGATCGATCTTCGGTCAGGCTACCATCAGCTGAAGATTAAAGATGGTGATATTCCCAAGACAGCATTCAGGACCAGATATGGACATTATGAATTTTTGGTTATGTCTTTCGGATTGACGAACGCACCAGCAACCTTTATGGAACTTATGAACCGGGTTTTCCATGACATGTTGGATACGTCGGTTATTGTATTCATTGATGATATATTAGTCTACTCCAAAGACGAGGAAACTCATATTAAGAATCTAAACGCCGCTCTGCAGTGACTACGGAAGGAAAAACTCTACGCCAAATTTACGAAGTGTGAGTTTTGGCTAAAGGAAGTCGCATTTCTAGGCCATGTAGTATCCACTGAAGGAATTAAAGTGGATCCCAGCAAGATCGAGGCTATTGTAAAGTGGGAAGCACAGAAGAGTGTTGCAGAAATTAGAAGTTTTCTGGGTCTAGCTGGGTATTATCGACGATTTGTGGAAGACTATTCCCGAATTGCCATACCTCTTACCAGTTTCACTAAGAAGGGCGAAAAGTTTGTTTGGACGGAGAAATACGAGACGAGTTTCCAAACCTTGAAGGCTAGATTAATATCAGCTCCAATCTTGACCATCCTGATTCCATGACAACCATTTATCTTGTATGCCGATGCGTCAGGACTGGGATTAGGATGTGTACTTATGCAAGGAGAACAAGTAATTGCTTATGCCTCAAGACAACTGAAGACACATGAGAAGAACTATCCCACTCATGATTTGGAACTAGCAGTAGCAGTACATGCTGTCAAAATATGGAGACATTATCTATACGGGGAGAAGTTTCAGATTAAATCAGACCACAAAAGTCTTACTTATCTATTTAATCAGAAGGAGCTGAATATGAGACAAAGAAGATGGCTGGAACTATTGAAAGACTATGATTGTGATATCCAGTATCATCCGGGGAAATCAAATGTAGTAGCCGATGTGTTGAGTAGAAAGACAATGATAAAATCTCAGGGAGAAGTTAGCACAACTACTGCAATGTGTACTACCAGAAAGGTATTCAAGCACGGTAATGAGCAGTTTGTAATAGATGCACCAGATGGATCAACCAACCAAGGGTTTATTCATCGGTTTTCAAATATGTTCGCCGCATTGAAGATTATACCGGATATAGTTGATGAAGTAAAGATAGCTATCAAATCAGACCCTTACCTAAAAACGGTACAAGAGGACATCGAAAAAGGTAGGACTAACCCTGAGTTCACCTTGGACGAAGAAAAGGTACTGAAGTACAAAGGAAGAATATGTGTACCCGAAACAGAAAGCTTGGACATTAGACACCGATTGATGAAAAAAGCCCATACCACCATCTATTCGATACATCCTGAAAGTAAAAAAATGTATCATGACCTAAAGAAATTATATTGGTGGAGAGGAATGAAAGCAGATATAGCTAAGTTCGTGTCTCAATGCCTAAATTGTCAGAAAGTAAAGGCTGAACGACAAAGACCGGCAGGACTGTTACAGTCGTTATCGGAACCAGCATGGAAATTGGACTGCATCACTATGGACTTCGTCACAGGATTACCATTGACTCCTCGAGTAGTTGACGCAGTTTGGGTGATTGTAGACCTCCTGACTAAAACAGCTCGCTTTATACCTATACGACCTTAGTATACATTGGAGAGGTTAGCTAAGCTGTATGTGGATAACATTATTCGATTACACGGTGTACCTGAAAGTATTGTGTTCGATAGAGATCCATGATTTACTTTAAAGTTTTGGGAAGGATTGCAAAAGGCTATGGGTACAACATTGAAGTTTAGTACTGCATTCCATCCACAGACAGATGGACAGTCAGAGCGTACAATTCAGATTCTAAAAGATATGCTTCAAGCATGTGTAATTGATTTTAAAGGATCATGGGATGAAAGGTTACCATTGATTGAGTTCGCTTATAATAATAGTTATCAGGCTACTATACAGATGTCACCCTATGAAGCACTGTATGGCAGAAAGTGTCGTACTCCTTTGTTCTGGAATGAATTTGGGAAAGTAGTATTGTTGGACCGGAATTTGTTGAAGAGACTTGTCGAGTGGTCGACATTATCAAAGAAAGAGAGAGAACAGCTCAGAATCGTCAGAAGCAATATGCCGATACCTGACCCCGAGACCTTGAGTTCATCGTGGGTGATAAAGTGTTCTTAAAAATATCGCCTATGCGAGGATTGAAATGGTTCAGACAGAAAGGGAAACTAAGTCCAAGATATGTCGGGCCATATGAGATTCTAACCAAACGTGGAAAAGTGGCTTACCAGTTAGCACTACCACCATCTATGTCAAGTGTGCATGACATATTTCATATTTCCTTATTGAAGAAGTATGTCAAGGATCCAACGCACGTTCTGACAGTAGATCTACCTGATTTGACTGATGATTTGACATTTGAAGTAACACCAACTGAAATCACCAGCCGAAAGGTTCAACGACTACGCAACCATGATATCTATTATGTTAAGGTCACATGGAGAAGTAGAGATATGGAAGAAATCACAAGGGAAGAAGAGAATGCTATGCGAAAGCAATATCCTCATTTATTTGACTCGGAAGGTATGTACAATTTTGAGGACGAAATTTTTATAAGTAGGGGGAGTTGTAGACCCATATCGAACTAACCCGGTCTTACCACCTTGAACCAGGTCTACCCATCATGGTTGAGCCAAATGGATCAAGTGCGTGAGGGAGATCTCGATCCCAGGTATTAAACTGACCCAAAAACACTAAAATAAGGGGGAGGGTCGCATACCCAGCAAGACAGGGTCGGACCCCCCCAGTATAAAAGTCAGACCCTGAGTTTTTAATCGGGGGTCAGACATTTTAGAACCAGGGGTCGACCTTATCTCCGACCCCCTCATCGACCCTCAGTCTACCAACAGAAATCGTGGATTGGGAACTTTCCAAATTTCAATGGGATTCTTTCTTAATCTCAATGAGACTTATTTTGGGAGTTTCTACTCTATAAATAGGACGTCCCTAAGCCTCTTTCACTCCTTTTTGAACCCTAATTGGATTGAGAGAAAGAGAAGAGAAGGAGAAGAGAAAGAGAAGAGAAGGAAAGTGAAGAAGAAGATCAAAGAGAAGGCTTCAGAGAAACAAGCCTAATTCTCAGGTATGGATACTATCTCCATGTAATTCTACAGACCTTAGAATAGATAGTGAAGAGGGAATGATCTTGGAGAAACCCAAATCATTCATCCATGGTTAGGTATTCATGGAAAACCATGGGGGAGATCATAAAACCATGTAGGTGAATAAACTATGGTTCTAAGCCATAGAATATGTACGTAATGGATTATAGAAGCAAGCCATAGGACCCAAACACTAAGGAATGTACTGTAGGATGAAAATTCGACTAAACCCACGGGGGGTCACACGGGGGGTCGATGGCCAATCGACCCTATCAGACCCTAACAATCGACCCCCAATGTTCAGGAAGTCCAGAATCTGGGTGGTAGCACCTAGGGTCGATGGAACCTCCGACCCTGGCATCGACCCCCAGTTAACAGCATGTTTTTTAAAATCAGAATTAATTCTAATTAAATTCTATCGACTTGATTAGGTCTTCTAGTGATATAATATTGATATTTAGTTGATTTTTAAAGCTTGAAAGAGGATATATGATCAAGCAAAGGTGAGGGAACAAGACCTAAACTAATTGATTAATAATAAACTGTTTTATTCTTGAGTCCAATGCCATGATTGATTCTATGCGTGTATGCTTGTTATGTGCATTCAACATGTCATCTAATATTTCTATTATTACTGTTCATGCATATTTAAATTATTGTTTATAACATGATGATGATGATGATGATGATAGGAATAGGCATGTGGATGTATGTGTGTGGTTGGTGTGCTTGATGCGAGCGAGTATCAGGGGGGTGTCATAGGCCGGGCCTCAGCACTCTAGCTCTATCTCTAACTCAAGTCTTGTCCACTGACATCGTCGTATCGCTATTACCTTAGGTGGTCTCGGACCGTGTAGTCTCTGACTCTGCCGGGGGGCCTTAGCCCTATCTCTATGGACGTATTAAGGGATGCTGGGGTGAGACCTTGGATACACTGATTGGCATTAGGATTGGTTAGTTGCGAGCCAAGTTTGTGAGCCCTCGCCAGCAAGGGCGTACGTGTTGGTATGGGCAACTGGTACAACAATAAACGTAATCTTTGCGTGTACATTCTCCATGGTGGGTGCATGTGGGACGACAATAAACGTTACCTTTGGGCGACTTCACACACTTGTGTATAGAGGTGCGGCGTCAATAAACATAACCTTTGGCCACCTATCCTTTCTATAGCACATTGCAAACTTATTTACCAGACCAAAGATATGAATTGAATTCATGCATATGTTTGTTGCATTGTTTTGTTTGCTCACTGAGCCATGATGTGTGCTCACCCTCTCGACGTCGAATATTTTTAGTTGATGATGTAGGTACTACGGTCAAAGATTATATGAGTGCTCCGGTGTACCCGCGTGTTGCTACAATGGAAGTCGAAGACTCAATGGATACACATGACTCCTCATGCGAGTGTAACTCATGCGTATTCGATTAGATTTTATTTGAATTTATAAAGAGATGTAATTGATATTCTATTTATTTATGTCTCAGTTGATACAACAATAACTTGATATTTTAATTATGATTATTACAGTTAGAGTTCTCAGTTTAATTACTATAAGACTTCCGCTATTGTGTATTTATTCTGATTATGGTTGTGGATGTGTATGGTTTTATTTTTAATGGACACAGCCTATTAGAGATCCTGGTTGAACCATTGGTTTATTAGCGGTTCACCATTCTGAATGGTGCAGAATTGGGGTGTGACAGTTAGTCTTTAACAATTGCAAGGCAGATAATCGAAATGGAACATAATAATAAATTTTTTTTTTCCAAAAAAACAAAATTTTTTTTTCAGCTAACCGGTCGCGACTCTGTAGAGAAATGGGGAGACCGGTATAGTCGACCGGTCAGAATTTTCATTCTGACCGAGATATAGTGGTCGCAGTACCTTAGGGGGTACCGGTCAATCGATATGGGCAAAACCGTCGACCGGTATGCCCAAAATTCCCTTTAAAGTCACGAAAAAGTGAGTTTTTTTTTCTTACTTTTTCTCTTCCTCTTCTCTCCGGTGGCGATTTCTCTCTGGCTCCTGAGTTTCTACAGTCCGACCGGTGATCCTAGAAGTCATTTTCTTCCGATCAAGATGTAGAATATCGCCTCCAAGTAAGCTCTCTCCTTCCATTCATCATTTTCATATCGTTTTTTTCATGGTTTTAAGCCTAAAAACTATGGTATTGATTGGAAGATTCTAACCGTAGGAACTCTTTTCCTTCGATTTAGAAAGGGTTTAGGGACCCCTAAGAGCAAAAGCCCTCAACTAATTGAGGTTCCATCGAAAGGTTTTAGGAAAAATCAAAATTTTCTAGTTTTGACCTAGGTTTTGTCAAAAATAAATTTTTACTAAAATTTTTAAATTTCTTGTTGTTTGTTCTATGTTTGGCTTCCATGAAGTGTGTGGCGGTTACATAAGTCCTCCTCCCCATGTTTTTGGATGAGTTCGAGGCTTTTTCTTGATTTTTTGTCGTTATGCTGTCGAAATTTTGATAATTTTAACCATTTATACTTGTTTTTCCTTGTTTTGCAGCTCTAATGGCTCCACGCAGAGGTGCTGGCAAGCGCTCCTATGGACTAGGCATGCACCTTCCCCACCCGCTTGTGCCATAGCTCGATGAGCATTGGTTTCGATCTGAGGCGGCACAGCCCGCTTCCCTTGGTTCGAAAGGAATAATATCGAGTCTAGACGGTGTGTAAACTTGGAGCAGTTGCAGCAGTTCGATGTGGAAGCCGCTTTTGGCAGACTTGGTTGGTTGTCGGTCATCACATACACGACGACTACCCGTCCCAACCTCGTCAAACACTTTTATGCCAACTTGGAGATAGATGGGGATGTCGACGACCTCAATCAATGTCGAGCGCTCCGCATCACTAGTTACGTCAAGGGTGTTCCCATCTCCTTCGACACCCATCAGCTTGCTGATCTTCTACGGATTCCCAACGATGGGGAATTATTTTACTGTGCCCCTAAGATGAAGGGCTTTTTCACTGACGATCTACGCCAGGAGATCTTCGAACAACTTCTCAACCCTGGGGAACCCATGAAGGCTGCTAGTTTGAAGCCCCTGGCTCGAGTTTATAGCCGCATCATCCAGCGCAACATTGTGCCCCAGAGCGGCCACTATAGTAAGTTATCTCAGCTCACTCAGTACCTGACTTACTGAGTTTGCACTGGGGAGCAGGTTTACCTTCCCTATATCATCATCAGGACCATGCATCAGGCTACACTACCCGGTCAGTCCAGTAACCTTCCTTATGGCCGGCTCATCACCACTCTTCTAGAGCGGCTACGAGTGAACATGAGGGGTGAGATTGCTGTGGATGACACTATAACCTCTGACATCGACTGGGATGCCATCCTGCGGATGCAGATAGATAATCTGCCTATCAGCGATGAGGATTTGAAGGCTCGTCCTCGCCCACTCAGGAGGGTAGCAGCCGCGGCAGTAGCAGCAGCAGCAGCAGCCAATGCTGCTCATGCAGTAGAGGCAGCGGGTGATGACGAGGGTGGTGATGATCATATGGAGGATGTTCCAGCACTAGCACCACAGCCCACCTATGCAGCGGGACCATCTCATCCTCCTCCCGACACCGTGATGGGTATTTTCACGGATCTCAGGGACGCTCAGCGTGAGATGAGCCGTGACTTGGGGCACTTGGCTCGCAGCCTCAGAGTCACTCAGGATCAGGTGCACTGGCTTAGGGTCGCTTACGAGCGAGATTATGACAATACTGACCCTATTCCTCCTAGGCCCCCTACCCCATGATTGTCTTCTTATATTTCTCTCTCTTGACAGTTTATATAACAGGGTAACTGTCCGGCTTGTAGACCGTACCCTGTAGCACTTTTAACTTTATCACTATTAATCTTTAATAGAAGTTTTATGGTTCTTCCTAACTAGAGCATGTGCATTATTAAATTCCCTATTTAATATAATATATTATGCTCTTTCTTAATCAGTCTCAGGTATCAAATAGTACTTATGGTGTGTTTGTATTAAGTTTTTTAATTTTCCTATCTCAATTCATCAACTTAGTTAAGTGCAATATGGTCTGTTGGACAGAGCCTAAGAGCTCTGATACAAAGTTATCACACCCCAATTCTGAACCAACCAGAATGGTGTGAGTGAATCGTCACTGAACCAACGGTTCACACCAGGATCTCAATAAGACCGTGTCCACTCATACAAACCATTGCACATAACCACAATCAGAATTTAATAAATACAGCGGAAGTCTTTAAATAAATGAACTGAGTAATCTATTGATAAATTTAATAAAATATTCCATTATCTAAATTCTCAAAACATAAATAAATATCTTTACATTACTTTAATGTCAACCAAAAATAACTAAAACAAATAAAATAAAATCCTAGAGATACACGCAGAAATGGCACTCGCATGAAGCATCATGCTCGTCCTCTCTTGCCTATACATCCAGAGCAGCAACATCTCCATATGCCGAAGCGTTCATATAATCGTCCACCTTGTAACCTGCATCAACATCTAAAAACAATATATATATACAAAGGGTGAGCTCACAACTTAGCTCAGTAAGACAATCAGACAGTGTATCAATATTATATGCATGAGTAACAATCATTTTATGCTGTGGTCTGATTTAAGTTTGCACTGTGCTATAGAAAGGTTCAGAGGCCGCCTCACCTCTATACACGAGTGTGTGGAATTGCACAGCAGATCACACCACCACCGACCCACATGCACCATCATGGAATAGAGATAGAGCTAAGGCATCCACTCCCTCCCCTGATACTCCACCCATACCAATACATAAGCCCCTACTGGCTAGGGCTTGTAAACTGGGCTCGCAACTAACCAATCCTATATGTCATCACTGTAGGTTCTATCCCAGTACAGCTCCCTACGGCATAGAGATAGAGCTAGAGCGTGGTGGCCAGGCCGGAGATCACAGTGCCACGACCTCCCCCTGATACCATACCTGCACCAAGCATACTAAGATAGAACAATACGCAAGTAGACTCTATCCCAACATCACTCCCTACGGCATAGAGATAGAGCTAGAGCGTAGTGGCCAGACCAGAGACCACAGTGCCACAACCTCCCCCTGATACCTTACCCGCACCAAGTATGCTAAGATAGAATACTACAAAAAGGTGTCAGTGTGAGGAATGATCCCAGACCCCAGACCCTTCCCATTCCACACACCAATGAAAACAATCACATGTCTAGCAAACACATCCTAGCATAGCGAGTATGCATGAACAATAATAATAGCTGAAAGTAAAGGATGGCATGCAATATGCACAAACACCAATCCACATATTCATTGTTATTTACAATAGTTTACTATCCATTAATTATTAGGGTTTAGGTCTGATTCCCTTACCTGATGCTCGTTTTGATAGCTTGCTCCACGTTGCAAGATCCAAACGTGCTATCACAAAGTCCTATACAGTATCAGGGTTTAATTAGAATAGGTTTATGTTGGTCGAAAAACCAACAAGGTTACAAAAATACACTCACAGAGCTGACCGGTCACAGTAACGGTCGTAGAACTGTGGGGAAACCTACGACCGGTATGGTCAGCCGGTCCCCACAGGCCACTCCCCGAGATGTACCGGTCGTGGTACCGGTCGCATGACCTGCGACCGGTATGGTCGATCGGTATGTCTTCGGAAGACCATACACTTGGTTTTTCGACTGCCGTCGATTATTCTCTATTGATTCCAGGGCTCCTCAGACACATTCTAAGTCTGAGCTTTGTGTTAGAGTTGTTTCCAACTCAATTCAAGTCTAGTTTTGATGGTATTCATCCTAGAACTCCAATCTAGGATTTATCGATTAAATTAGGGTTTGACGGTAAAGTAGGGTTTAGGTCAATACCTGCTTTGCATGGTATTGATCCCCACAACCCAACCGTCCTAGAGTCATAATGTGAGAGGAAGGATTTAAACACTTATCGTCGACTGGCGTAAGGTGTGCGTCGTCGAATGGCAACGGCGGCTCTTCCTTCTTCTTCCTAGCTCATTTTCCTTCTCCAATCTCCTTCTCCTCTCTAGGGTTTGTGAGGATCAATGGAAGGGATTCTAGGAGGCTTAGAGGGGTTTAAATAGGCTAGAAATTTGGTTTAGGAAGCCTCTTAGGATTAGGAAAGTCTTAGGATTCGGAATTGGAAAAGTGGGACCCGCAGAGATCCGATTCCAGATCTTGGTAGTCTACTGAGCAGACCATGCCGGTCGACCGGTACCATAGACCGGTACCATCAACCGGTATGAATGAAATTCATACTTAAGTTGGTCTGTTTGGTCTGATTTCGTACTTGATTGTCATCCGCTCATCCCGTCTGGCCCGGTGATGATCGAAAGACCTGTTACGACATGAAATCAAGGTTTAGATTGGGTTCACGGAGTGCGGGTCTTACAACCTACCTTCCACGAATGGTCAAATTGGATTTTCCCAAGTTCAATGGGGATGAGGATAGCACCAGTTGGGTTTGCAGGGCAGACTAGTTTTTCGAATTCCATCGAACACCAGAAGAAGATCGAGTTCCTTTTGCCTCCTTCAATTTAGAGGGAGATGCACCACTCTGGTTCCAATTAATGAAGGATGAATATGAGACCGTCACTTGGCGGGATTTCAAAAGTGGACTCCACTCGCGTTATGATCCAATCCAGTATCAAGATTTCTTCGGAGATCTAACAAAGTTGCAACAAAAGGGGACGGTGAGAGACTATCAAACCTAATTTGAATGTTTGTTGATACGTGCAGGTCGATTGACCCCAGAGCAGTAGGTTGGGTGCTTCATAAGTGGGCTCAAGGAGATTGTGAAGGTGGACGTCCAAGCATATAAACGCACAAGTTTATCTGCAGCAATTGGGCTTGCACGCCTTTATGAAGCTAGAAACCAATCCATGAGGGTCAAAGAAAACCTTTACCACCCAACTCAGTTCGAATCGCTGAACAATGCCAGTAAAAAAGATGGACCCGGCTGAATTAAGCGAGCATCGTGCCAAGGGATTGTGCTTCAATTGTAATGAACAATGGAACCCGGGACATCGGTGTAAAAAGCTATTTTTAATATTGAAGGTATGGAACCAGAAGATGTGGAGGATGAAGTTGTTAGAGGTGAATTACCATAAGAAGAAGAGATACCAGAAATCACTATTCATGCTATCTCAGGAAGAAATCCTCAGACAATGTGATTTAATTGATTCAGGTAGCACTCATAATTTTTTAAATGCTACTATTGCCAGGAAAATGGGACTCACTGATAATTTTTTAAATGCTACTATTGCCAGGAAAATGGGACTGGTCCCTAATGGTGGTGGAAAATTCGAAGTTGCCATGGCCAATGGTGAGAAATTAACTAGCTCGGGACATTGCAACGGAGTTAATATGGCATTATAGGAAGTCCCCATTATAGCAGATCTCCATTTACTTCCCTTAGAGGGGTATGATGCTGTTTTGGGTGCTCAATGGTTGAGCACATTGGGTCCCATCGTTTGGGATTTCTAAACTTCTCATGTCATTCAATATGAATATATGAATGGGAAGAAAGTGGAATTATAAGGCTTGGAATCTCCTACAGGTAAAGTGGTGGACGCTGGTGAGTTTAACAAGGAGTTGTCAAAAGGAAAGAAGGGGCACTTACTCCATATTTTTTCTCTATCCATGCAAGACAACTTAGGTACGTTTACTGGTAATAAAAACTTCCATGACTTGTTGCAGTCCTTTGAGGATGTCTTCGATGAACCCCAAGGACTCCCTCCTCAACGAGATCAAGACCATCGGATGATATTAAAAGAAGGAAGTGGCCGGCCAATTACAGTTCGTCCCTATCGTTATCCTCATTATCAAAAGAGTGAGCTTGAGAAGATAGTGATGGAACTATTGAAATCAGGCGTGATTAAACCAAACACCAGCTCCTATTCCTCGCCAGTGTTTTTCGTGAAGAAATATCATAACTCGTGGCAAATGAGCGTGGACTATAGGGCATTCAATCGGTTAACTGTGAAAGATAAATTTCCTATGCCGCTGATTGACAAATTGCTGGATGGGCTTCATGGGGCTCACTATTTCACAAAACTCGATTTAAGATCGGGTAATCACCAGATTCGTATGCAGCCTCAAGACATTGAAAAGACAGCATTCCACACACACCCAGGGCACTATGAATATTTGATGATGCCATTCGAATTAATGAACGCTTCGTCAACCTTCCAAGCTGTAATGAATTCTGTCTTCAAGGATTACTTATGTAAGTTTTTATTGGTGTTCTTTGATGTTATTTTAATTTATAGTAAGACTCTGAAAGAGCATTTGGAACATGTCTGTGATGTTTTGTCTATTTTAAGATCTCATCAATTATATGCCAAAATGGAAAAATGTAGCTTCTGTCAACAAAAGGTGAAGTACTTGGGGCATGTCATTGGCAATGAAGGAGTGGTGATAGACCAAGAGAAAATAGCCGCCATGCTTGGGTGGCCAAAGCCGCAATCCGTAAAGGCCTTACGGGGATTTCTTGGATTGACCGGATGCTACCGTAAATTCATTCAGAATTACGGTAAGATTGCAGCTCCTCTCACAACATGTTGAAGAAAGGAGGTTTTAGATGGGAGCCATGGTCTGAAAAAGCAATTGAAATACTCAAACAAATAATGACATAGGCCCCTATCTTAGCACTTCCCAATTTTTCTGAACCATTTGTGATTGAGTGTGATGCTTCTGGGTCGGGTATTGGAGGAGTGCTGATGCAAGAAAACTGACCAATAGCTTTCTTTAGTCATGCATTGCAAGGTAAAAATTTATTTTTATCTACTTACGAAAAGGAAATGCTAGCATTGGTTTTTGCCGTTCAACGGTGGTGACATTATCTATTGGGACACCAATTTGTTGTGAGAACGGACCAAAGAAGTTTGAAATTTTTATGGGATCAGAAGATTACTATGCCGGCTCAGCAAAGGAAGTTAGTCAAATTAATGGGTTATGATTTTGTAATCACCTACAAATCAGGAAAAGAAAATTTGGTCACAAACGCATTATCAAGGAGGAACGAAAAAGAAGAGAATTTTGCTATCTCTAGCCCCATTCCAAGTTCAGTCGATCCAATCCGAGAAGAACTAGGAAGTTGTGATTCCCAGGTTTACACTGAGAGGGGAGGGGGTTGAATCAGTGACCACTAAAATCTTCCCAACAATGTAAGGTCAGTCCTAACTGATTAAACAATACTGCCTTGAGCTGTCTGTCTATGCTGTGCTGCCTTGAGCTGACTAGTTTACATATCTGTTCATTTACACATTTCGTGTAACACACCATGCCACACACCTACATGTATCCATATCAGAGGCTTGGCCTACCGAGTGTGTACACCCAGACCTGCAACCCACGCACTTCACATGCACAACGAAAATAGGCACATCCACATGACACACTATATAACATGGTTCACCTATCACACACTGTGATGGCTACTCCACGGGGCAATACCCTAACCAGGGTTTCGTATTATACCCAATACGCTACTTTAATGCTATGGTTGCACCTACAACCTAGATGCTACAACATCAACCACATTCTCAGCTGCAACTGAGTCCTAGGCAATAACCCCCACTCCAGTCAAACCCCCAACTTGACAGGTTACAAAGTATTTATCAAATATAGATTACAAACCCTTCCCATATGACATTGGTACAAATAAATAGGGTTCGTGTGCGTGATTACCTTCCCAGCGTGATCACAGCATGTGTGGTGCTCACAAAATGGGCTTCCCAAGCTCTCCAATGGTGGTGGGTAGGCTTCTTCAACAGAATGGAACTTCGACACTCCCAAAGCTTCTCGCACAACATCATCCACACCAAACTTTCACTAACTACTCACACTTCCTTCCCAAAGATTCAAGTGACCATTTATGTCAGATAGAAGAAGGTGGAGAGATATTTTTTTCACTTAAGGAGAGCCCTCATTACCGTTTTTCTCAAAAACCCATTGCTTCTTCTCACAAAAACTAATTTTCTTTGTTGCAGGTGTATAGTCCGTGAGAAGAGGAGTTCGTAGCATTTTGAATCACCCAAATCCGAGATCGGATGGCCGAGATATGGCCATTCAAAGTCCAACCACCCAAATCATTCCAAATGGAATCTTGAGTCGCGAAGCACACCAGCCACCGTCCACTAACGCACCGTACGCTGTTGTCGAGTTCTTATTGGCTCACAACGGAATCTTCATTCTGAGCCGCTGGATCCGTCAGATCGACGCGGGAATTGATCTAGGCCTTACGATCGGCCTCATCACGTCAGTTAGATCTCGGCGCATATAATGGCCGCCAGATACGAATCCACCTTGTCGCGTAATGTTTGCGCGTTTCACCGAATCAGGGTGCGATCTCCATGCATTGAGGCACAACTTATTAAGTTGCATCTAGCCATTCAGAAGGCTCGCGGCTGGATTTGACATGGAAATACATGCCACACAGTAGCCCGCCTCACTGTGCGTCGCCGGATCAGAATCCACGCATCGTGGCTTGATCTGAGCCGTTGACGAGGAATTATCCACTTTTTCTTTGACCAAAATACCCCTCAACAGTGTGGTAATGCCCTGTAAATCCAAATTTTTCCAGTAAGGTCTTGAGAGGATGTTTCTCTGCGGCATTGCGTCGAACATGTGATGGGCATGCCGGGCATGCCTTGCGGAGGCTTGCGAGGCACGCGCGATGCAATGGCCGCCCGCGCGGGCATCGAGCCATGAGGGTTTTGTGTATGCGGGTGCTGCTGCTGTCCTGCTGACTTGCTGCATAGCAGTGCGCATGGCCTTGCCAGGCTAGCCACGTGTTGGCCTTGCGAGGCTGGCTGCTGGCTGGCCTTGCGAGGCTTGCTGCTGGCTTGGTGCCACGGGCATCGGCCATGCTGGCCTGGGCTGGCTGCCATGCTGACCTGGCCACCCCAGGTGGGACCCACCTGATCCCCACCCACTCTCTTTCCTCTTTCTCTCTCCTTATATTCTCTTTCTTCTTTCTCTCTCCTCTTTCTGGTCTTCATTCTCTTTCTTCTGCTGGTCTCTCTTGTCCACTGCTGTCAGTGCACCAACCGAGTCACCATGTCTATCAATGAGACTTTATTGGGACCCAACCGAGTCACCATGTCTGTCAATGAGACTTCAATGGGACCCACAGACACTATCTCTCCTCCATTTCACTCTGTTGAGATTGCCAACATGACAACTCACTCTGTACTGTCTGGGCAAGGTTTCAACAATCTCCCCCTTTGGAATTGTTGGCAACCCACACTTACATAAGATGTCTGTAGCTGCACACTGCCTTTCTCCCCCTTTGACAACAAGTCCCAAAGGACATATATATAATAGAAATGCTCCCCCTTCATAGGTATATCCCCTTCATATCAACTCCCCCTACATAGCCTCACCTGTAGGAGTGCCCACTCCATCTTTCCAATCTTACAAATGAAAAATGATGCTATGTAGTCATCAGCTCCCCCTACACAGGTGCCATATACAGTGTGCTAAAAGTCACCACTCCTAGTTGGTCTCTGAATTTTTCAAAGGAGTCCTTTGATAGTGCGTTGGTGAAGATGTCTGCCACCTGGTCTGCAGTAGGAACAAAGTCCACTCTCACTTCCCCATCAAGCACCTTCTTGTTCAAATAATGATATCTAATATCAATGTGCTTGGTTCTTGAGTGTTGTACAGGATTCCTGGAGATGTTTATTGCACTCATGTTGTCACATTTAATGACCACTGGCTCTTCACAAGTAACGCTGAAATCTGACATCTGTCTTTTCATCCAGATTACCTGAGTGCATGTAGTTGTTGCTGCTATGTACTCTGCCTCTGCTGTAGATAAGGAGACAGACTCCTGTTTCTTGCTATGCCATGCTACTAAACTCTTCCTCGAAAAGAATGCACCACCACTAGTGCTCTTTCTGTCATCAATGCTACCAGCCTAGTCTGCATCTGAAAATACTGTCAATGTGAACCTTCCAATCTTGGGATACCACAGTCCATAATCTGTTGTGCCTTTCAAATATCTGAATATCCTCTTTACCGCCATTAAGTGAGTCTCCTTTGGATAAGCCTGAAATCTGGCCACCAAGCACACTGCTTGCAGAATATCAGGCCTTGAAGCTGTCAAATATAATAAACTTTCATTCATCGATCTGTAGAGAGTCTGATCAACAGTTGGAGAGTCATCACTTGAACTCAACTTACAGTTCACCATCATTGGTGTCCCCATCGATTTTCTGTTTTCCATCATAAATCTTCACAACACCTCTTTAGTGTATTTCACTTGAGAGATGAAAATGCCATTCTACTTCTGATGAACCTGTAAGCCCAGAAAATAAGACAACTCCCCTAACATAGACATTTCAAATTCTGTCCTCATTTTCTCAGTAAATTTATTGCATAGCTTCTCATAATGTCCTTCAAAAATGATGTCATCTACATAGACCACAATTACCAACTGACTGCTATCTTCTGTCATGACAGACAGATTGCTGTCCACTACTCTCCTTTTTAAACCCAATTGATGCAGATAAGTGTCTAGTCTCGAATACCAGGCTCTTGGAGCTTGCTTCAAACCATATAAGGCCTTCTTCAGTTTTCATACCTTATCTCCATCATCGCTAAGTTGAAAACCCTCAGGTTGCTCAATATACACTTCTTCTTCAAGGTTTCTATTTAAAAATGCAGATTTGACATCCATTTGATACACCTTGAAGCCTTTGTGAGCTGTCAGTGCTAAGAACATCCTGATGGACTCAATTCTAGCCACTGGAGTAAAAGTCTCATAAAAGTCAATTCCTTCCGCTTGGGCATAGCCTTTACACACCAGTCTGGCCTTGTTCCTGACTACCTTTCCATCTTCATTCAACTTGTTCCTGAAGACCCATTTTGTACCAATGACATTCTTGTTTGTTGGTCTTGGAACTAACTCCCATTTATTATTCTTTTCAATTTGATCGAGCTCTTCATTCATGGCTTTCATCCAGTTCTCATCCTCACCAGCTTCATATACAGACTTGGGTTCCACTTCTGACAATAAGGAGAAAGTAGCTGTCTTCATTTTCCTGGTTTGCATCCCAGCATTGGGATGTCCAATCACTTGATGACTTGGATGAATCCTTAACCATTTGTTGTCCTTTGGTCTTCCATCCTTTTGCAATTCCACTTCAACCTCTTGTTATTCTGATTCTACCTCTGATTGTTGTTCCTTTTCAACTGCCACTGTTTCATTATCTTCAAGTTCTTCAAACACTAGACTTTCTAGCTCAACTCTTTTGGAGTAGGGTAATTGCTCATCAATTCTGACATCCAAAATTTCGACCACCCTTTTTAGTCTCTTGTTGTAACACCTGTAAGCCTTGCTTTTGAAGGAGTATCCTAAAAAGATACCTTCATCTGCTCTATCATCAAACTTACCAAAATTCTCTTCCTTCCTCTTGATGTAACACTTTGACCCAAAAACCTTGAAGTATTTCACCGTGGCTTTTCTCCCAAACCATAGCTCATAAGGAGTCTTATTCTTATGAGGCCTCAACAAGCATCTGTTTATGATATGAACTACAGAATAAAAGCCTTCTCTCCAAAAATGCTTGGCAATATTATTTTCTGAGAGCATTGTCCTTGCCATTTCTTGCATTGTTCTATTCTTTCTTTCAACTACCCCATTTTGTTGAGGGGTTTTTGCAGCTGAGTGTTGAATCCTTATTCTACTTTAATTATAGAATTTGGTAAATTCAATTCCTTTCCTTGATCTGACCGAATACACTTGATTGTATTTCCTGTTTCATTTTCAACTCTCTTCTTAAATGTCTTGAATTGATCCAAAGCTTCAGTCTTGTTTTTGAGGAACATGACCCAAGTCATCTTAGAGTACTCATCAATAAATAAGATAAAGTATCATTCTCCTCCAATGGCTTGGGTCCTCATGGGCCCACACAAGTCTGTGTGAATTAGGTCAAGTGGCTTGCTGACATGGAACTCCTTTGACTTGTATGTTGCTCTTGCCTGCTTTCCTTTCTGACATGGTCCACATACATGATTTTCTGGAACCTTCAAAATAGGAAGATCTCTTATTGACTCTTGTCTACTTATCTTGGCAAGGTTCTTAAAATTAATGTGCCCCAGCCATCTGTGCCATAACCAGTTCTCGTCATCCTGACTCATCAAACATTTGTTGTCATTAGTCTCTGAGAGAACATATAGGTTGCCTCCAGTTCTGATTCCATGTGCCACAGTCTTTCCTTTTTTAATACTTTTAACTACACAACCATTATTGGTGAAAGTTACTTCATTGCCCTGATCACAGATCTGATTGACACTCAAAAGATTATGTTTTAGGCCATTGACATACAACACATTATGAGATTTCAATTTTCCACTATTGATGTTAACAATTCCTCTCCCTTCAATCCTTGCACCATTGTTATTTTCAAATCTAACTGATCCACTTTTTTCAGCATTTAGACTTGAGAAAATTTCTTTATTGCCTGTCATGTGAGTGGAGCATCCACTATCAAGAATCCATGGCAAGGGCCTACTGTTGGCCTTGAAGGCTGCCTGTACAATAAAAGATGTATTGTTTTTCTTTTTGTTTTTCTCAACCCATAATGCCTTTTCCTTAAATGTAATGGGTTCTCTAACTCTTTCCTTCACAATCCTTTCTTCTCTCTGAGCTTGTCTCCTAGGGGAATTTCTTCTGACATTCCTTCTAGGTTGCCTTTGAGATGGAAAGATGGTTTGGCAATATTTGGCTATATGTCCAAACTTTTGACACCTGAAGCATTCAATTCTATCTTTAACTAAAGGTGCAAATCTATTTCTGCTTGTGAACACTGGTTGTATGATTTGTCTTCTGCACTTTGCAACTCTGTGTCCATAACCATTACACCCATAATAGTATCCTTTGAAGCTGTCTCCTTGCCTGAATTTGTTTACTATTGTAAAGCCTTCTTTGTCAGTGTTGTTCTTAAGATAATTTTTAGCACTTGACTTCGTTTGTTTTGCCTTAACAAAAACAATGGGATCCTCAGTAAACCCTTTGCCTTTAGTTTTCTCTATCATCTGCTTCTCATACCCAAGTCCTGTCTTATTCTGAGAGGGTCTTTGATAACTTAAGATTTCATCAAGCACATTTTCTTCTTCTTCAGCCTCTTGGTCAGACACCAATGGAGATGAGGTGGTAGCTTCTTTGTAGCTTTTCTTTTTCTTCACATACTCTGCAAACTCTATTTCTAATCTCAGAATTTCTTCCTCAAGCTTTGCACACTGATTTGTTTTTTAGGATAAAGCATTTTCGAGATCATTTTCAGTTTTCTTTGCTTTTTCATTTGAGATTTTCAACATACTTATGAGCTCAGTTGCTTCATTGTACTTGTCATTCAACCTTTTATTCTTTTTCCTTTCATCTCTGAGATCTGTAAGAGCTGAATATAGTTCAGCTTCAAGATTGGCCTCATCTTCAAGATCATCTTTCCTTTTGGGAGCTTCATTTTCCTCAAGCATTTCATCAAATCTGACCATGAATAGAGTCTCACAATCATCTTCCTCCTCTGACTCATCTGAGGATTGATTCTTCTTGGTCAACAGACTTCTCCTTTTTGGTATGAATTTTCTTTTACCTTTCTTGTCATGACTCTCCTTGGGGTCTTCATCATCAGAATCATATACTCTTCATTTCTTCTGACATTTTGATGCAAAGTGTCCTAGGCCTCCACAGTTGAAGCATTTCAATGTTGACTTCCCTTTATATTTATCACTTCTTTTCTTAAGCCTTCTGGCAAGATAGGATATCAATTCATCATTTGAGTCATCAGACTCACTAATTTCTTTTGCTTTTGATTTTTCACTTGGTTCTTTGATCTTCAACTTTCTCATGGATTTAAAAGCTGCTTCCTTCTCTGTAGGCACTTCATCAACCATTCTCATTTCATAGGTCGTCAGAATACCATGTAGATCATCAGTGGTCAGGGTATCCAAGGTGTCCATCTCTTCAAGTACTGATACTTTGGCATTGTATAGCTTGGGCAAAGTCCTTAGGATTTTCTTGACAATATGTATCTCCTTTATCTCTTCACCCAATGCTCTGATTGCATTGGTGATACCATTCACCCGGTTGAGATAGAACTCAATGGTTTCTCCTTTAGACATCTTCAGACTCTCAAACTAAGATCTCAGAATTTATAACTTAGCCTCTTTTATCTTATTGTCTCCTTCATGCACACTTTTCAGTTTGTCCCAAATTTCTTTGGAGGTAGGACAGTTGATTACTCTGGTGAGCTTATTGCTAACAAGAGATGCTAGAAGAGCTGTGACTGCTTTAGCTTCATTTTCCCTTTTTTTCATTTCTACTGCATCTGTGATGTCTCGTGTGGGATGTGTGTATCCATTCTTTACTGCAAGCCAGACTCCATAGCCTTGAGATATCAGGTATGCTTCCATCCTGGCCTTCCACACACTGTAGTTTGACCCGTCGAATAGGAAAATTCTTTCATGCATGTGGTTATCTTCACTGGATGTCATTTTTCACTGCCTCTAACTTCTGCTTGTACCTAAAGCTGTTAGTCTTCCTCCCTAGGGAACTCAGCTCTCATACCAATTGTGATTCCCTGGTTGACATTGAGAGGGGGGGGGGGTGAATCAGTGACCACTAAAATCTTCCCAACAATGTAAGGTCAGTCCTAACTGATTAAACAATGCTGCCTTGAGTTGTCTGTCTATGCTGTGCTGCCTTGAGCTGACTGGTTCACATATCTGTTCATTTACACATTTCATGTAACACACCATGCCACACACCTACAAGTATCCATACCAGAGGCTTGGCCTACCGAGTGTGTACACCCAGACTTGTAACCCACGCACTTCACATGTACAACAAAAATAGGCACATATACATGACACACTATATAACGTGGTTCACCTATCACACACTTTGATGGCTTACTCCACGGGGCAATACCTTAACCAGGGTTTCGTATTATACCCACTACGCTACTTTAATGCTATGGTTGCACTTACAACCCATATGCTACAACATCAACCACATTCTCAGCTGTAACTGAGTCATAGGCAATAGCCCCCACTCCAGTCAAGCCCCCAACTTGACAGTTTACAAAGTATTTTTCAAATATAGATTACAAACCCTTTCCATATGACATTGGTACAAATAAATAGGGTTCGTGTGCGTGATTACCTTCCCAGCGTGATCATAGCATGTGTGGTGCTCACAAAATGGGCTTCCCAAGCTCTCCAATGGTGGTGGGTAGGCTTCTTCAACAGAATGGAACTTCGGTACTCTCCCAAAGCTTCTCGCACAACATCATCCACACCAAACTTTCACCAACTACTCACACTTCCTTCCCAAAGATTCAAATGACCATTTATGTCAGATAGAAGAAGGTGGAGAGAGATTTTTTCACTCAAGGAGAGCCCTCATAACCTTTTTTCTCAAAAACCCGTTGTGTAAGACCCGTACCAAACTAATCCGGTCTTACCACCTTGAACCAGGTCTACCCATCATGGTCGAACCAAATGGATCAAGTGCGTGAAGGAGATCACGATCCCAGGAATTAAACTGACTCAAAAACACTAAAATAAGGGGAGGGTCGCATACCCAGCAAGGGAGGGTCAGACCCCCCAGTATAAAAGTCAGACCCCCAGTTTTATACCGGGGGTCAAACATTTAAAGAACCAGGGGTCGACGGAATCTTCGACCCCCCAATCGACCCCTGGTAATCGGTAAAAACAGCACGAACCAAAAATTAAGAAACTTTCCTAATTTCAATTGGAACCTTTCCTAATCTCAATGGGACTTATTTTGGGAGTTTCTACTCTATAAATAGGACGTCCCTAAGCCTCTTTGACTCCTTTTAGAACCCTAATTGGATTGAGAGAAAGAGAAGAGAAGGATAAGAGAAATAGAAGAGAAGGAAAGTGGAGAAGAATATCAAAGAGAAGGCTTCAGAGGAACAAGCCTAATTCTCAGGTATGGATACTATCTCCATGAAATTCTACCGACTTTAGAATAGATAGAGAAGAGGGAATGATCTAGGAGAAACCCAAATCATCCACCCATGGTTATGTTTTCATGGAAAACTATGGGGGGAGATCATGAAAGCTATATAGGTGAATGAACTACGGTTCTAGGCCATAGAACATGTGTGGAGTGGATTGTAGAAGCAAGCCATAGGACCCCAAACATGATGAATGAACTGTAGGATGGAAAATTGATAAAATCCACAGGGGGTCGCACGGGGGGTCGATGGCCAATCGACCCTACCAGACCCTGATCATCGACCCCCAGTGTTCGGGAAGTCCAGAATAGGGGTGGTCGCACCCAGGGTCGATGGAGCCTCCGACCTTAGCATCGACCCCTAGTTAACAGCATGCTTTTAAAGTCCAAATTAATTCTAATTAAATTCTATCGACTTGGTTAGGTCTTCTAGTGATATAATATCGATATATAGTTGATTCTTAAAGCTTGAAAGAGGACCTGCGATCAAGTAAAGGTAAGGGAACAAGACCTAAACTAATTGGTTAATAATAAACTATTTTATTCTTGAGTCCAATGCCATGAATGATTTTATACGTGTATGATTGTTATGTGCATTCAACATGTCATCCAATATTTTTATTATTACTGTTCATGCATATTTATTTATTGTTTATGACATGATGATGATGATGATGATGATGATGATAGGAATAGGCTTGTGGATATATGTGTGTGGTTGGTGTGCTTGATGCGAGCGAGTATCAGGGGGAGGTGTCATAGGCGGGACCTCAGCACTCTAGCTCTATCTCTAACTCAAGTCTTGTCCACTGACATCATCGTATCGCCATTACCTTAGCGAAACTATTACGTCGTAGGGTATGAGGGGAGGTGGTCTCGGACCATGTAGTCTCTGACTGCCGGGGGGCCTTAGCCCTATCTCTATGGACGTATTGAGGGATGCTGTGATGAGGCCTTGGATACACTGATTGGCATTAGTATTGGTTAGTTGCGAGCCCAGTTTGAAAGCCCTCGCCAGCAGGGGCTTACGTGTTGGTATGGGTAGAGTATCAGGGGAAGTGTCATAGGCCGGGGGGCTCAGCACTTTAGCTCTATCTCTATTCCATGATGGGTGCATGTGGGATGATGAGTAACCGGGTTATTTGGGAGGCTTCTCACACTCGTGTATAGAGGTGCGGCGGCCACCTATCCTTTCTATAGCACATTGTAAACTTATTTACCAGACCAAAGATATGAATTGAGTGCATGCATATGTTTGTTGCATTGTTTTGTTTGCTCACTGAGCCATGATGTCTGCTCACCCTCTCAACGTCTAATATTTTTAGTTGATGATGCAGGTACCATAGTTGCAGATTATATAAATGACTCGGTGTATGCACGTGTTGCTGCAATGGAGGCTGAAGACTTAGAGGATACGCATGACCCCTCATGCGAGTGAAACTCATGCGTATTCTATTAGGATTTATATTTGGATTTATAAAAGATGTAACTGATATTTTATTTATTTATGTTTCAGTCGATACAACAATAATTTGATATTTTAATTATGATTATTACATTTAGAATGCTCAGTTCATTTACTATAAGACTTCCGCTATTGTGTATTATTCTGATTATGATTGTGGATGTGCATGATTTTATTTTTAATGGATACCGCCTATTAGAGATCCTGATTGAACCGTTGGTTTATAGTAGTTCATCACACCGTTCTGAATGGTGCAGAATTGAGGTGTGACAACTTGGTATCAGAGCATCTCAGGCTTTATCTATGAAACCATATACTTCCACAAAAGGGTGTGAACTGAGATAGGATAAAAATATAAAAGACATAATAATAACACACCATAAGCACCTGTGTTGTTTGAAACTAAACTGAAAGAGAATAATGCATCTATTAAATGAGAAACAAAGTTATATACAACCAAAAAGGAAGAACAAACGTCTATATAAATATATATATGATCAAAGCAGAGTACAGTCCACAGTCCGGACAGTTACTCTGAAGTACAAAAAAAAAAATAAAAGAAGTACATCAAGAAGTTGTAGGTGCTGGGGGAGGTGGTGCCTCACGGTCTCTATCATAGTCCTCAGCGTAGACACTAGTCAACCAAGCTATCTGAGTCTGGGTAGTCTGGAGACTAGCTGTGAGATCAGCTACCCGCTGGTCAGTCACACGCTGAGCATCCCTAAGCTCTCCCACCTGTTGATCGGACAAGCGCTGAGCCTTTAGAAGCTCTCCCATCCTCAGGTCAGACATACGTTGAGCCTCTCGTATCTCGTGTAATATCCTCATCATGTCATCAGATGGAGTATACGAAGGACCAGCTGCATGCGAAGGACCAGCTGAAGAAGACGGACCAGCTCCAGTAGCATGAGTAGGTGATGGAGGAGGTATGACATCTACATCCATGTACAGTCGATCGTCATTATCTCCATGAACCCCTGCTCCAGTGGCGACTGCTGCTGCTTCCTCAGCGTCAGCCATCTCCACTCGAGTGTGAGGGCGTACCATCGCATTCCTCTCCTCATCACTGACCTAGGCATCTCGCATGCCCATCTTGCAAATAGCCGCCCAATCCAGAGACGATGAGAAAGACTTCTCCTGAATCTTCTCATCCACTAAGTCAACCCCCAGGCGGGTAAGCAAGGTAGTGATCATGCGTCCGTAAGGAAGGTTGCTAGTGTGACTGGGAAATGTGGCACTGATCATGGTACGCATGATGATGTATGGAAGGCAGACGGGCTGCCTAATGCATAAACA